>OY728122.1:1158469871-1159719871 GCA_963277665.1 Viscum album | reverse complement strand
ATATAGTGGAACAAGCTATGAAAAAATTAGCACATCCTACCATAAAGTTTGTCCTAAATATTTACTTTCTAAGTATATATACATTTTAAATCATGACGAGTGAAAATGGAAAACAATATTTTGACATACAATGGTTTTTTCATCTTATTCACTACAAAATTATGTCCATGTTCAATTAAATACTAATCTTATAATTACATTGATTTATCTTCAAAAACACATTCCTTGAGATTTTGAATTTAAATATCAAAATACAACCACTATATTAACAAATATCTTTACATAAATCATTTAAAAAATCATACCACTTGCGAAATTCACAATATCATTGATTAGGCCAATATTTGTTAACTATTAATATAATGCAGTATTTGTGGAACATACCAATCCAAATTTTTAGAACAACATTAATTTTTAAATATTAGTAAATCACATTATAAATTAATATTCAATGATGAAATTATTATTCTAAAAAAATTATTTCATGGAAGAGAAGTATTTTCTCTTTATAGTCCATGAAATTGGGACCCTATAAGTGTATATTTTGGTATTATGTGATGATTCTTATCAGCATTTAAATTGAGGATTTTAAAATCTATAAGAACTATGAGATTACCAATTTTCTCTAATCAATCATTATTACAGTAATCAATTATATAAAGGATATATTTACTAAATTCAATATATTTCAAGTGGGAATAAATTCATTAATATCCAAATAATTAAATTATTTTAATGTTGTTTTACTAAACTATATAATATAATTACCAAATATCATACGTGAATAAAACTGACCTCAGGCATGTTATATAGAATGGTTGTTCCTTATGACTGAAACCACGGGTTTGGGAACCGTTCTCAAAGATGTATTTCTCTAAATATAAAAATTACATAAAAAATCAATATCAATTAAAAAATTGGACAATTAATCTATATATTGAATATTAACTAAAAGAATAAAATATAAATTAATATATTCCCAATAAAGATCCTATAATTTATTAAAACCAACAATTCCATTAGATAAAGATATAAATTATGTATTTAAAATGAAAAATATGTTAAATTCAACACCATATTATATCATTTAGGGGTGTGTAAAAAATGGGTTGAGTAAAATAACATAGTAGGATATTCAAATAATATGTTCTTATGAATAATATGTTAGCACAAATAAATTTATTTCTAAAATATTATAATATAATTAATATTTATGAATCTATAGTATTATATATTTGAAAAAAAATGAAAAATAAATAATGTATAGTTCAAAATGATAATTAACTTTAAATTGAAATGGGAGTAAAAATAATATTTTTCATTACCAAACATTTATGAAATTTATTATGATTTTTTATAAAGATGTTATAGAAGATTCGTTTTTTCCTTATGAAACAAAAAATATCATTTTATTTAATTTTATAGATAATTTATTTAATGCATCTTCATTTTTCATATAATGGATAGATGTTGGATGTATAGTATTGATTGGATGAATGATGAGATTCAGATGAAGTTATGATTTTTTTGATATTATCATTTAATAATGTTATATATAGTGGATTTATTTAATGCCCATATTTTTTGTGCTCTAGGTCCATGGATTACTTTTATGGAAGTGAGTAACTATAACACTTAACATGGTTTCCAAAAAACAGCATGTGTGGTATTATAATCGAATCATGTGGTAATGGACATTGGTTCAGTTGAAATTATTAGTGTGAAAATTATGATTTATGAAATATTTCTATTTGTATATGAATATATATCCTCAGTTGGACCAATGAAAGAGGAAATTAATACTAGAAAATAATTTTCTTCTACTGATCAGAATAATGAATTTGAAAGTGTTAGAATACTAATGGAAGAAGAAGATAACAATGTATATCATGCTTGAGGAAAAATTAGCATAAATGTGTTCTTAATGTCATTATATCATGGGAATGAAATTTATGGTTTTAGTAATTCCATAGTTCACCATTTTTTCACATTCATTGAAGATTTACTGTATAATAATGTCTGTAATCTAGAAATGATTACATAGAATCACTGTTGGTTGAAAATTATGGATTTTCATATATTATAATCCATTATTTCAAAAAATATGGTTCTATATTCTGGATAGGAAATGCCTCATTGAGTTATTAAAAACATGTTGTTACATTAATGTAAAAAACTAAAAAAGATAGAAATCAATCAAGAGAACCATAGAAAGTGATGTGCCACTTCCCTTTAGTTACTTAGATTCCAGAATATTTTATATAAAAAATTGGAATGATATAAGCTATGGAATAAATATGAAACAAATAAGGATAATCATGAAATAGTTCATCCTATATACTAGTTAGATGCAGAAGAAATTTGATAGGTTACATCATGATTTCCCATCTGAACCATTAAATTTTATTTTAGGACTGTAATGTGATGGTTTCAACACATTGCACCAAATTCATATTATACAGAGTACATAGAATATTTTAATTTACATTAATAACATTTCATCATAAATTGGAGTGAATAGGACATTTACTATCCTGAAAATATTGATATCTAGACCCAATGATTCTAGAATTGATATTGACATATACTTGAATCCAATAACCTAAGAGTTAATTTTGATTTTTTACTATTTTTGTGTAAGAATTATATGAAATATGAAATCAATAATTTATATTTCATGTAACAATATTATGGATGAAAATTGATTTATATGATTACAAAATTATTTCTAGTTGAAGTACAAAATGGAAATTATACTGGAATATTTTAATAAAAAATAGATGTTCCCAAATACTATTGTTTTAATGAACATTCTACTTCCTAAGGAATCAAAGGATTGTATCAATTGTTTATCCAATGAGGTATAAATGGAGATTTTTTGATAATTCCATAGATATTAATTTAACACAACAAGAAATATTAGTAAATTATCTTGTTAAAGATCATGATTATTTTTATCAAATATAAATACTACAATATTAGAAAAAGAAAGAATTTTAATTCATATTCCTTTAAAAATTGTTTCAAAAAATGTATATCATTTGAGTTGTCTTATTTGTTATCTAATTTATAAAATTATTGTTTGGATTTTAATAAAAAATTTATAAAAACATATTTTATATGATTCTTGATACACTTTTAAATCTAAATGTAAAAATGTTTTTTTCCTCAAGACATGACTTAATGGATTAGGGTAAAAGTTAAAGACTTCATCATGATTAAAATTTTCATACTAAGTGGAATGTCCCATTTTCTTATTATTTGATGATTCATGTGGAGAAAAAAATTTATTCATGTCATATAATGTAGGATGTTTCAATATGGGTTTTCAAGTATTATTTTGAAAATGGTGAATACAAAAGATATGAAACTAATGTTTCTGTAAACCCATTTTTTACATGTTTTATTACATGATCGGATACAAATTTCCATTAAAAACATAAATTAACATAATTTAAGTGTTTATGTGATTATGTTATGTTCTTTTCCTCGAGATCTTTGTGAAAAAATTCAGAGTGGTTGTGTTTCTCCAAAATAGTAGTTAGATGTGCTGATTATTATTTTCTACTTAGAGAAAATATTCCCACTATTATATTCCAAATGTATATCACATCATATTATGAAAATTCCAATATAATATCTTTTCAGTAGTCCCATTTCGATTCTATGGATATATTTGTTTTAAATAATTATGTCGACATTGAAATATTTTTTGAGAAATAAATTTAATCTAGAATGATCTATTTGAAAAGGCTATTTAATACAATAATGCAAGGATATTTCTACACCATATTTTCTTAATGTAAAATAATTTTCTAATAGAATAATGAGAAATATAGGTGTTTAATATGATCTCATTGAGTATACCCATCCGTTACATCCCAAAATATAGGGGATATATGGATCATACTAATCATATGCATTATTCTACGAATAATTGGTTATGGTTCAGCATAAAATATTATGCAATTGCTGATTATTTATGAAATCATCAAGTAATTAATCTAATAAATATTCAGTTTTTCATGATAAATTATAAAATTTTAAATAGTTCAAACTAATATAGAACTTTAATAAATTATAAAAAGTATACATTTTTTTCAAACTATTAAGAGGAATGACAATTAAACATTAATGACTTAACATCATGGTTAATTTAAAAGAAAAATTATTTTTTCATAAAATAATCACAAGTATCAACATAATATTTTATGTTACTATCTTTTAGGTTCTAACATTACAATGGAGTGGTATATCAAATGAAAAAAGTGTGTTTTCATCGGTCTAAATAATGTCGTATGTCACTGTAATTAAATGGATGTCAAAGAAATTCTATTCATTATAAATAGATGTGAAAAATTGAAATTCTGCAATACTCAATCATAATAAGAAGAAAAATATATTGTCATGTGAGCACATTAGACAAGAAAACTCGATCAAAAAATATATCATATTATGGGGTTGTCGAGAGAATAATTTTATTATATTACTATTCACATGGTCAGCCCATAATGATGAAATATAATTTGATTGATTTAATTTAATGAAAATGAATGTGTGTATATAAAAACACAATTATATTGATTGATATTAATCGTTAACATCATATAGATAGACCTTATATTCTTACGTCAAAATTCATATATGTGTTTTTTATAATTAAAATGTTAAAGAAACAATTTCCTATTATTATTTAAGAGAATCCAAGACATATATTTGATGAATGCATTGATGATATTAATATTTTGGATGAACCTATTTTTATTTATTCAAATGATTCATTATATTAACCTGAAGATTAATTTTTTATAAAATAATATGAACCAGAATAGTCACATAACACCAATTGCATTGGAACATTATTATATATTTACTAGATATTACCACAAAATTGTATATATTTTTCAAAAAAACACATGATATCAAATCAACAAGTATTTAACCAATGTAATTTCATATAAAAATATTATTTTTATATAATGTGTTGATTATGAAATGGATATCCATTTTGCTGTAGAAGGATCTTTTTTAAGGTCAATCATAATTGTAAAATTCATGAATAATATTAGCCTCATAAAAATTTAAATGAATCAATAGTATATAAAACCTAATATTATTATACATTTCATGTTGTAAAATGAAATAATACATCACAACATCTCACTAATAGAAGGGAAACTTAAAATGGGACATTGAGTAATCAATAGAAAAAAATTCAGGGATATTGCTTATACATAATTATATTCTAAAAACAAAAACTAATATAAATTGTTCTAAACTAGAAATGAATCATGATCAGAATAAGAATTTAAGATAAGATAAAACATTGGTATCATCAAATGAAAATAACAACATTTCATATCATTTTGACAAGAAGATCACAATAAGAGGGTTAATTTTAATAATGTATCAAATTTTTACTGTGAAAACTCTTATAAAAATTGCATGAGTAATAAGAAAATTCCTGTTAGAGATTATATTTATTTTAATAAAAATTATTTATAATTAGTTGTCATATATTATCTATATTTTAAACCATGGTATTATATGATTTATATAAGAAACATTTAGTCATGATCTTGGATGTATAATCAACTAAATGAATAACAAATAGTTATACATTACTTTATTTCATTATAAAATACCAATATAAATACCTTTAAAATATTGTAATCCTCTACAAATTATCTCTACTTACAGGGATGAATTTTTGAATAATTGATTTTCAAATTGTTATTGAAATTTATATATATAACACATTATACTTTACATAATTCTCTTTGATTAGTTAGTGACCAATTTTTTTTATTCAAACCTATTGGTATAAGGAAATAATGGTCGTGATTGTTATGTTTTGTTGTAATGAGATGTGTGATTTGATTAAAGAGTATGTCCATTAGGGGTGGAATAATAAACTTGTTTGGGAAAACAAATCTGATGAAAAATAAAAGATACCTTTATATGAGTAAACCAAATATATATATTTAAATTATTACAAAAGTCTAACAGATTCATTGGAAGATGTTTACATTTGGTGTCATATTTTCTAGTCAGCATCTAAATTTTTTTTCCATTCTATTTGGTGGTCTAAAAAAATTAATTCCATTAGTTAAATATAATTGGATACCTAAAATAATCTATAATCATAATATGTTCGATAAGAGTAATACCTAGACTGTGATTAGTAAATAAGTATGACTCAATAGAGAGAACTGACCTAAACATGAATGTATAATTTTGATAATACTAAACATTTACACAATTTTAATTTCATGTTAGTATAAGTAACATAATTTATATCATAATTATTTTTAATTTCATGATTTTTTTATTTTAAATAACATGTTAAATTTAATGATCATATAGCTGAAGTGATTGTGTTAATGGTTATATCAATAGAAAACCCCATAATATTTAATCTATAAAATATATTATGGAATTATATTATAAAAGAAATCATTCCAAACATTCTGAGTTGTAGTTTTTTTATATTCATTGCATCCATCTATCCTAGCTATCTTAATTAATACATGTGGGTTTATTTAACAAAATTGTAGAAATATTCAAAAAAATTATAAAGAGTTATTAAAAAATTAATTTGAACAGATATTCTCATAAGTACATTAAAATAAATGGATATAAATGATACTATGACTAAATCTATAGATTATTAAAAATATTATCATTCATAATAGTAGTGATGCATGAAAATAAAGGATGATTATGACAAAGAAAATTTATTGACACAATATTGTGTATGAGAATATATATAATAAATAATTTAGAATATGAATGTATGATTTCTAGAATTTATGGTTTGTATCCCTCATTTCATAAATGGAGAACAAAAATAGACCAGTTTAACTGAGTTATACAATTAGAAGAAGATGATTTACTAATCTCATCTTCTAGATGAAAATTCCCTAAAGTATCTAATAATGATATTTTTAAAAGGAAATTAAAATGAATGGTGAATTTTTATAACCATTTTAATTATATTAATTCATGTAAAAGATGTTATAATACCAAAAAAAATTCAAATGATTCTTTCCATTATGAGTATCGAGCTTAGGATTCTATATTGAATAATATTGTGTGTGTATTTCTATTTTGAAGGGATTTAATGATTCCAGATGTTCCAATCATTAATTTTTAAACAAAAAAATACACATTTATAATTAATAGTGGGAATATACACTCATCAATGTGCTTCAATGATAAATATTTAAATGTTATCATAAATTTTATCAAATAAGACTTTTTCAGTAAACTCTCATAAAATAAAACATGAATCATGTTACCTTTGTGCTCTGAGGTAGATCATTTATACAATTTAATTACATGGTATTCCAAAAATATTTAATGATATTTTTCTACTATAATCATTTACCAGCTACTACACTAGAGTCTTTAATTATAATTTCGAATAATTTTCAAACATGAGTTTCATGACTCATTTATCAAACCCCAAGTTAGTTGAATATTATGTAATGTTTGCATGGTACGTCATCATATTATATAAATAAATCATAAAATAAATTATTTATGTAATCAAATTTCAAATAGTTATAACATAGTAATTGTTTCCCATGTATTGAAGTAGAAAACATAAACTCTAATAATAAACTATTGAGAAGATAATGATATCTAGTAATGTTCATTTATTATTGAATAAAGAAAATTGGTATCTATAATAATAGTACCATGTGATTCAATCTGGACTATTATTTTCTATT
Source organism: Viscum album (assembly GCA_963277665.1). Lineage (NCBI taxonomy): Eukaryota > Viridiplantae > Streptophyta > Magnoliopsida > Santalales > Viscaceae > Viscum > Viscum album. The sequence continues at coordinate 1,159,712,135 of OY728122.1, read as the reverse complement.
TACTTGATTGGTGACAAAAAATATAAAATATTAAACTCATAAAATTTTGTCTAAATTAGGAAAAAATTCTTCTAGTGCTTTGAAAATGAACTATTATAATTGTTTTTATAATTATTATAAGTTTATACACCACAAATATTTCCAATTTTACATTTATAATTCCATTCATAATTTAAATTTTTAATAACTTATAATTTGAAAATGTAACTAAAGATGCCGAATTTGAAATTCTTTGATAATTGATAGTTTAATTTTTCTAATAATTTTGGAATCATTAGAGATGTAATTATCTTCTATAAATAATTTTTATAATAGAATCATGATACATCAATGTTGATGTAGTATCACTCATAATAATGAAGTGAAATAGGTGAACATGTAACAAGTTCTTGTAATTATATTATTTTACTATTTTTTATAATAATATTATTTTGATGATTCTCATCAGTTCATGATTAATTTAATAGTTATAAACTTGAATAGGATAACCCATAGACTATAAATGTTTGTTTTAATGAATTTATATCTAATCAATAAACATTCACAAACACATAACATGAATTTTTTTAGAAAAATGTATTATTTATAATCATATTGAGAAAATTTCAAATGAGATGACATTTTGGTAACTAGACAACCAGATGTATTGGATTTTTTATATTTATGTTGATTACACTTTTCATTAAATAATGTTTTCATCAATTCATTTTTTTGTAGTAATCCTATGTTATTATTTATCTTGTTCATTATTTCTATTAAATATTAGAATACTATTTTAAATTTCCCTGTCAATTTTTTTGTTTATGATTATTTTAAAAGGATACGAATAGAGATAAATGAACAATATACTAATGATTTATTAATTTCTTCTATAATCACCCCTATAAGATAAATTTTTGTTTGGGTATTTTTTTCTTTTAGATTATCTATATTGTTATCTTCCATTTAATTTTATAAACAATATTATTTTATGATACCTAATTTAGGATATTATTGGATTATAATAACGAGGATAATGGAATTTCGGGGGTATTTGAATGAACAATTATATAGTTTAGGCTACCACTATGCCACTTCTGTCAACATGTGGTCATTCATATTATCCCCCAATATCCCACTTAATTTACTAGCAGTCTGTCCTATGATTTTGGATTCTTTATATTTTACATAACCACATTTTATATACCCCTTTCCTCCTACACACACTTAGTATTGTTGTTATCATGATCTCATATATCATTTTTATCAATTCCCATCATGTAATGTACATGGCACTTCTCCTCCTTATATCCCTCCTCTATATCCATTTACATATCCAACTTCATCTAGATAGTAATATAAATAAAGGTTCATCCCTACATTAGTACTTTTATCTTCATAGATAATATATAGATCACCTTTTCATGATATCACACCTACTACATAGGGGAAATCCCTTCTTCCTCTAGATAGAACACATCAGGTTTCCAGAAATTTCCACATCAACATGTATATATTTGAACACTTTTAATAATGATTATTGATAAATTCATTTGTGTATTAATTTGTTATACTAATTATTTTTCCTAGTTCTCTATATTCTATAACATAGGATGAGGTCACCCAAAAATGGGAGTTGTTTGGAATTGACACATACATATCATGTTTCAATACAATTAATATGGTATTATAATTGGGAAAATTGTATGGAATGTAAAATATAAATGGTAGCACTTTCTAAACACATAAATTTGATTTCAGTTCAACAAATAATATGGAGGGATGTTGGATACCAAATGATGATCAATTCTTATTTTTTGATTTTTTGAATTAATATTAATCTTATTTTATCTATATTAATTTATAATAATTTCCTAACAATTTGTTTTCAAATGTAGCTAATTTATAATGTTCCTAATGGTAAAAATTCCCAGGAAAGATGGTTAATTGAGTTGGATTATATGTGGAGATACTATAATAATTACATGTTTTTTGGTTGAAAATATAGAGTTTATATAATTCTTTATGAAATACTATTCATTAATTATTTTCCAATATCCCAATACCGAGAGATGATCGTATATTGGATGAGTCCAAAGTTTATAGTATTAGGTAAATTTATATATAAATAATTAATTTCTCTAAATAAAAATTTTAATGAATAAATTAAATGTTTATTTTTGTTAATACAGTTATATAATTTCATGTTTATAGGATAATTAAGTCTATAATAAATGAAATATTTGTGAAATAAAAATAATTCAAAATATTGGTCACACTTTCTTCATAGATAATGATAATGAATATATAATTTAATTTTAAAATATTATAAATCATTTTATAGAAATATATATTTATTACCATTAATATTTTGTATCTCTATAAAATTGTTTTTTCTTTTTATAGTATTAGGTTTTTTTACCCAACCATTCTAATATTTTTTTATTATTATCATGTTTAGTTTCATAAAAAATCCGTATTCCCATGTGGGAATCATTCATTCGATTTTATTCATAATTATTCCACATTATTTTTATGTATACCATTACTAATATTTTATAAAAATACATAGGTTCCAATTATTCATTAATATATTATTAATATTATTATTTAAAAAAACTATCCCAATTCATGTTTTTTTATATGAAATTGGTTCAGGATTGATTTTATTTCCATTTATTTTTAGGATCATCGATGTCCTTTATCATTTTTCATCACCATATTCTTAGGACATAAATTTCCAATTATTCATAAAAGTTTAATCCTCTATATTAATTTTATTTGTGTATTCAAGGATAATGTCAACCTTTTGAGTCATTATCATGTCTCTTATTGTTGTGGGGGATGTGCTACAACTCATTCAAGCACTGTTATAAATTTTCACATTGTTATTATTTATTATTTAATTATTATTAAGATTTAACCATTTATTAACATCAAATAGGTAAGATTGTTAAATATTTTCATAACTATCCATAATATCAATAATTAATGATTTATTAATGTCTCTCTCTAAACATATTTTTGGGATCCTTACACTTATTATATTATCCATTTTTGGAATGATGATTTCTAGTGTTTATGAGTTGTATTATATATTTTTCATATATTCCCACATTATTTATTCATGTCAACATGTCATGGATTTGATACCCTCAAATTTCAATATGATAATTCTTCTTCCGTTATATTTCTTTATTGATGTTTTGTGTTCAATCTCACAAATCCAATGATCGATTTAACTTTATTCAGTAGACTAAATTTTAGTCTTATTTTAATGAGTAAGAGTAATGTGAATTCATCTTGTTGCATTAATGAAATGATAATATGGTTTCTCAACATGTAATGGTATAAATTTTAATATTAATTAGTTTTCACTCGATTCTAATTTTGAATGAGTAGTTTTCTTATAATGAAATTGTAAATTTATAACATGTTTGTGACTATCATCCTACCTCTAATATGTATTGAATTAAATCATCCTAACTTGTTTTAAATTATCTTGAATTTTATAATATATTTCATTTTATGATTTTTTTTCACTTTTTAACCAATATTACATTAAAAAAATTAATGTTTATTTGGGAATTTCTCATTTCATTAGGATTGAACTATAGTAAATTTCATGATATTTTTATCATTTGTTAATGGGTGAAAATAGTGTTTTAAATTTGTAATTTCAACTCAAGAATACATATGTGAGAATCATTACAACTTCTTCCTAGGGTTTTTGGAAACAAAATTCTATTTCTAAAGTCAATTTAATCTATAATATCAATTAAATATTATTTTACATTTTAAATTAATGAATTTTGAAAAAAATTCAATTTAAAAAGTGTATATCTTAATTATAATGTCTAATCAATCTAGTTATTATAGTCTTGGAACATTATTATTCATGTTACTATTATATGACCATATTTATAATGTTATTGTAATGTCTATAATAGCATGTCTATGAGATATTTTTAATATGTGTTTTATATAGGTATAACCTAGAATAGTATATATCATTACCTATTCATGATCTTGAATCCACATTTTTTTACAACTTTTTTAATTCATTGTACTCAAATTAATATATATATATATATATATATATAATGGTTAATAATTTATAGAACCTTTATATAATACATCTATGTATGATAGTGTATGATAATATGTAATCTGCTTCTGATAAAAAATTATTTAATTTTTGAATTAGTATATAAATATGATAATATTTTTTTATCTGATTTCTCTATATAATATTAGTTGATGATTAAGAAATCAATCAAAATATATGACTGCATGTCTCATATATACCACAAAATAAATTTATAGGTATAGATATAATATAATCATATATAAAATCTAGTGTAGCATAAATCTAGTAAAAATTCAAAGGAAAGAGTTCCAATGAAAGAAAGTGACCAAAGGAGATAAAGCCATCAAATCATATAAGAAAACAATACATCATTTTATTCTCACCTAACATCCAAATACCTGAAATTAAATTGATCTGATTTCATTATTCACAATGATATATTTATATAGTCCCCCATCAGGAATCACAAACAATGAAAAAATAGTCTACATACATTCCATTTCAATCTCTTTCTATGATATGATGATATTATAGAATCCTTTTCTTCTTCATTACTGTCAATATGTGTCTCGATATGATAAGTATCACATATGTCTAACTTTTTTATTTTTCTTAGTACTATGAATTTAATTTTATAATCTAAACCATATTGTGGTATATTAATCATTTTTATTAATCTTTTACCTTTGATAATCAAAATATGACAATATTCTTCACATTTTACTATAGTATGACTAAGAAAATTTTTCAGTACAATTTATAGGATGTGAAATACGAATAAAATATTCACTATAAGTAATATTTTGTTTCATCTAATGTTACTTGATATTAAATTATCCAGGTTTTGTTATGGTAAAAAATCGATATCCCTTTGATCCATTGACTTTATGTGTCATTTTTCCACTATGAATGGTTTATTCCCTCTAAAAGATCCACCCTATGATTCTATTTTATTTTATTTCTACTCTTATCTAGTTAAACTGTCAATCTCAATCCTTCCTTTTTAAAACTACATTATTGTTTTTGTTATTTGTTTTTCTTGTTCTATTACTTTATTAGAACAATTTTAGAACTAAGATATCTCAGATAAATAATTAACTCTCATTTAATCCATATATAGTTTTTATTTATATGCATGAATACACAAAACCCTATAAACATTATCAAATTCAATGAGTACCAAACATTAAATATCTAATCGATAAGGATAAATACATAGTTATAGAATGAAATATTCTTTATCCAATATATTAAAAAACATAGAAATCACATATACAATACTTTATTTATTTCCATAATGGAAAAACATTTTTTTCATCTTCTTTTACTTGATTAAATTAATGAATTAATTATTTACATGCGTCCATGTAACGTTCTATAGAGGGTTCAATGAATTCATGTTCATGTTGATTTTTTATAATTCATTAGTCTCATTTTTATTTTATAGTTTTATACCGATTCTTCATTATTTTATATATTTTTAATTATTTCCCATTGAATCAGTTTGGTATATTATTTTGGTTTAATTTTGTATGTTAAAAATTAAAATTATTTTTTTGATATTTTTTTGGTTTTAATATTGATATATATTTTATTAATATCAACTGGATTTATTTTACCTCAGTTTATTTTAATTTAATTCTATTCTATTTTTTCTTAATTATTCATTTTTCCCATAAAAATGAATTTAATATATATTTGATTGTTCTTCACTCTACCATGTTATATTAAAAAGAGGAAAAAAGGAGATAAACTATTATAAATAGTGACACCTAGGTGATGATTGTAAATTTATTTGAAATCTAGTTAGTTTTATAGAATTCAATTCCCTATATTGTATTATGATTTTAATTTATATTATATATTATTCAACAGATTTATTTCAAGAAAATGGAAGAAAATGATATTGTAAATTTGGGCATGAATGATCATCTATATCACATTTAAGGTGATGTAAATCTTAGAATAATGTATTGTAGACTGGGGAAGATTATTGTACCATTTAGAAAATAGAATTTTGACATCGTTTCATCAAGTAATTGTTTTGGTATAGTTATAGTGGAAAAACATAATTCTACAATAAAAAAATTAACTAAAAAATCTGTATGATTTACTAAACATTAAAATATGAAAAAAATAAATATATAATAAAATTTCAATATGATATTTATTCTTCAGTTTTTCTAGAAGCATCTTTTATGTTTGATGTAATTTTGATGATGATTTGTTCTATTTATGTAGTTCATCTTTTCTTGTTATTTCCGATGCCGATACACTCACTAATTTTAATTTCAATGATAAATATGATATTGATGTTGATGGTATTGCCAATGTTGATGCCCATGATGAATAGAATTATTGTACTTTAAAAGGTGGTTATGTTCTTTCTATAGGAGCTATGGATATAGGATATAATTGTTTTTATGATACTTATATTTTGTCCCTCTTCTGTGTAAATTTTTTTGTTTTGTTTCCTTATATGTTTATTTTTATTATGTGTTTTAGTGTTATTATTATTATTTGTTATCGTATTCAGTTGTGAATATTTTTAATATATTGAATTATTGTATTTTGAAATTTTTCTACTTCTAAAGACTATAATAGAAGCTATTATATTTGTGTATAAGAATATAACTGTGGTTTAAAACTATATAAATAAACCACTAGCCATGGTTTCCACCATGGAAGAACACCTGTAGTCACAATTTTTAACCACGGGTATAAATAATCGTATGCAAATCTGTAACTATGGTATAAAAAATGACACCAAGTGTATTTTAATGCTTGAAACTCTGGATTATTTTTTTAATTTTCACTATTTCAATCCTAAGAAAAATAATACCATTGGATTATTTATAGGAATTTATTAAATCATGGTATATAGGTGTATTTCTATTTTGGGAATTATAGCTATTGTTGTGGCCTCATTTCCACATCAATAGGAGCCATGATCAACAGAAATGTGGCTATTACATATAGTCATTACTTACTTTATATATATTTAATACAACTAGTTATCCTCCTCATTCAAAACAATTTTTAGTTGTTCAGCCTATTATTAAAAATATTGTTCATGAAGAGATTTAGACTAACATGGTAAATTTCAATAAAGTTAAAAATATTATACGGATGGATAATTTCCCCCATTGTAGAAAGCTATTTGATATGATTTATATAAAAAAATTAAAACTATACAATATAGAGTTACTATCAATGGATCAATACAGTTTTATATCATTATGTTTTTCATAAAATATTATAAAAAACCATGTTTCGGTCATTAACCATGGACATAAGGAAGAATCCTCTAACGCAATTTAAAAAGACAATAAAAGAAAATATACAGACAATTTACCCACATTTGAATCATTCCATGATATTTAATGTGAACATATTTAATGATAAGAACCTATTAATCAACAGGCCATTAATATAGTCTTGACTGTCTTATAAAATTCTATGAAAATATTTAATGATAATTTGATATAACTACAAATCCAGAGAAAAATGATAACGTGATAGAGATGCATCATACATCTCTATAATTATGTTTTATTTCATTTGACATTTTGACATTAGAATTGTGATAGTTATTATTTAATATATATTGATCACGTACTCCGTTAATACATGATGTGTGATTGAAAAATATTTCTATACTTTTCTTGCATCATTGTACTACCATAAATAATTATATAAGAGGTTCGATGATAACATAGACACCCTTGTATGTTTCAATACTCCATATAACCTCTCAATATTGTGGATCGATATATAATTTAAAAATTATACCTAGTAGAAGGTTACAATCATGTAGAGGAGATTAGGACTTTTTTGTGTTTGAACTATTGTAATTATTTCATGTTTCCGGTTTTATGTTTTTCATATCATTTTGCGTAATTATTTAAAAAAACTTTTAGAAAAGTGATACCCCCATTGATTGTTTTAATCAATGATATATACAATGTTTCATGTTTATAGATTTTTATAACAGTTAATGTAATTCTATAACTATTTCAACTGAGTTGAGATCAAACCTCTCAGAAACATTTGGAAAATGTAAAATTACATTTAACAACAATTTTGGTTAACTAGGTTTTGTAAAAAATCTGAGGATCATGTTTCAAATATTTATATGGGAAAAAATTATTGAAAGATCAATTCAAACCCATGACATTCAATAATGACCGTTGATGATTTATATAATAATAAAAATGTATTTTTACATAATTTATAACTGATTTTGTGAAATATAATTTATAAATTAATTAAAAAAATCCTACTGGGTATTTTTATAGTTACTATTTTTAAATATAAAATTTAATAAAAATGTGCAGTCAAATAAGTTAATAAATAAATTAAAATAATAATATAATTTAGAAATTATTTTTTAACTTCAAAAGTTAAAAAATTTTACATGGTTTTCCATTTGGGCTATATGGGGAGAAATATTGATGTTTGAAAATTGATCTAAAGTTTTATTATAAGGTTTAAATTATAAGATATTTTTTCTTTATTTAAAATGGGTTTTATATGTTATAATACATAGTTTTTATTTTTTATTTCCTAATTTTTTTAACATTAGATGAAATTTCATATTTTTTTAAGAGGTGCATCTAGTATTTCTCGGGTTTGGACTAAATTTATTCAACAATATTACATTAATATGGATAATATGCTATTGATAATTTAATTGTTTTGATTATTTTTATTTAAAAAATTAATATATATATATATATATATATATATATATATTTAAATATTATATTTATAATAAAAATATAACTTTCACCATTTAAATATAATAATATTAAATTGTAAAATATATTTTGAAATATAAAAAATTTCTGAAAATAGTTACATACCATTGATTTTACTTACATTATAAAAATATATCAATACCTATATTCCTATAAATATTTATATACATATAAAAATGTATATAGTTATTTATATACAATTTATGTATAAATATTGGTTTCTGTGTATTAATAAATATGTAAATATATATATAATTGAAACATGCGGCCGATTGTTGCCTATCGACCGGTCAAGGATCCGGTGCTCTGCTAATGTGTATAGCAGCACTCGGGTCGAATCCTTGGCGATGGTACTTCGTAATAGATGATTGTTTTTAGTTGATTTTATTTTGATTCGGGGGGTTTGTTTCAGATCTTAATTGAAATGATTGATTGACTATAATTGATATAAAAAATTGATAAATATTGGGGTGAGTTCATTATTATGGTGTTAAGCTTGTGATATCCTTGGGCTTTGATTTATATTGCATTTAAATTAACACCCACTTCACAAGTTGACGTCGATTAGAATTCCTAAGTGTTAAAGTTTTAATCCAAGACTTAACTTAACTAGGATTCTAAAATCAATCATTACTTTTTTATGGTAGTTTATTTATGGTTCCAATAATCCAAGTAAACCACATGCTAATGAAAAGATGTCATTAATCCTTGACATATTATGTCCAACATAGACAATGTTAAATTAACAAATACTCTCAATCACTTAACATCACTAAATTTTGACTCACCCCAATGAGATATTTACTCATCCATTTGAGTGTTTAATATTCTGGTTATAATAATTATGATGATAAATTAAGAATAGAATAAAAATAAATGGATTAGAAAAGAGTGGTACGTCGAACAAACACACACGAACAATGATGATAATTAAAAAATATTTTTGATTGAATGAGGAAGAAAAATAATGGAAGGAGATTTAACTGAATTTAAACTATTTTAAGAACATTAATTTTAAAATACAGAAGGTGGAGGAGAATAAGAGAATTTGAAGAAGAAACTTGCATTATAATAGAATTACAAAAGAAAGGACTTACAAAATTACAAAAACAAAGGACACTAAAGTAAGTGATAACAAAAAAAGTAGGAAAGGTCATTCAAGTGAAAACCTGAGTATGGAAGGTCCTCCCAAGCCTTTGGCAAGGCTTTGTTCTTGCCAATATTTTCTCCTCTATTCTAAAATGCCAACCCTATTGAAAGGAGAGGAGGGAATGTATTTAAAGCCCAAGGTGGTGGACTGTTTACATTCCGGAAATACCCCTTCAATTGGCCCGAAGATATGGAAATCAAGACTTCCAAATCACGAGCAATATCCTTCTTGAAATTTGACGATAATACAGCTATCCGACTACTCTCAAAATTTGGAGTCATTTGGATTTAAGAATCAAAATATATGGCCGGTTGATTATACAATGTAAAACTGTGAATTTCAATCCAGTATTTTTGAAGTCCAGCATGTGAAAGGGTTTTTGAATATGAATATGCTTTAAAATCCGAATGGGATCTTCAATAAAGTCGGCCGCCTATATGTCATCTTTCACATTGAAGAATCTTATCTCGATTTGATTCTTACATCATGAGATATGTCATGCATAATATACTGATTTTATTTCTCATTCAGAATAGTGGGTTGGACTTCAAAGCTTCATTTGGGCCACTTGTACTTGGATTTGGGTATTGAATGTTTTATCCAAGATGAAATGTAGGGTCCCCATAATTATTGTGTAGAGTTACTGTTTTTTGACTTCTGGATTGAGCACAGTAAATCAATCTTCATGGATGGTCTAGTTTGTTCACAGATTCATTGGTCTTGTTTGTGATGACCATATAACACTTCAAATGGCAGAATTGGCTCATGGTACCTTCTAATGAAATTTTTTATATTGAAAGTAGAATCCTAAAATACAAGAACCACAAAATTTGGATCAGTTTAATTATAGTTATTATTAAAACATTAAACGGACTCAATTAGACTACTTCTAAAAATGATCAAAAATTATACTTAATATTAAAACATTAATGTTTCACACAAGTTATGCACATTATATATAAAATAAGTAAAGGGAGTATATAATAAGTCATGAAAATATTAATAACATCAAATCCACCACACTTAGTTTTCTGCATGTCCTCATGTGCAAAAAATATCTAAAAACATGACAAAATCATTTTTACTCACCATCAAATATTAAAATTTTGTTTTCTCCAATTAGGGGAGGTTTAGAATATTTCACTCATCCATTTTGAAATCCACCACATGTTTTTACAAAAATAATGTTCCAAAAATAATTCATTTTTTTCATGCTCAAATTTAGAAACAGAAGATGTGGACACTCAAAACTCACACCTCTCAAGATGATAAAATTTATTTTTGGCAGTTCACTCTTTCACCAACCAAAAGTTAAAATCATAGAGTTTGAAAAGAGATATCAGTTTACAATCCCTATCCCAAGTAAACATGAATCAAGAGGTATTTTTTATGGGTTTTTCTGTGGCTATGGGACGGTAGGAATATAATGTCCAAGAGAGATAATAAGAGGGTTAAAATACCGACATAGAAAAAGTCATGCACATTTTTTTGGAAATAAAACATGGAAGGAAATGAAAACACATATTTACAAGGGAATGATTGTGTGCTGAAAGACACAATAGAGGACGAAAATATGAAGGTAATGAGAATATGAAATATTTACAATACACAGAACTTCTGCCAATAAGAATATAATGCAAGTGTTCTTTTTTTTCTTCTCCTTTTTTCTTTGTTTTTTCGAATGTTGAACATGGAAAAGATCTCACACTCATAACCCAAACCATTATTGATCTCCTCACGACAGTAATTGTAATAGTTATAACAAGATCAAAGGTTGAGGAAGAGTGATTTTTGACCTACCCAATACACAACCCATTTTATCATTTTTTTTTGATTTTTTTTGATTTTTTTTCATCATTTTTTAACACTTGTCAATAACATTTACAAAATTACATAAATGGAAGTTCATTAAATTCCCCAAAATACACATAATGACAACCTCTCCCCCACACTGAAATGGATTCTTGTCCTCAAGCAGATGATAACTCATTGAAAATCAATAATAGGGTACCCAAACAATGAAATCCATTCCCCCCCACACTTAAATTTCAAAAAAATATTATGCAATGAAAATCCATGTTTATATTGGGTCGGAAAAGGTATTGGGCTTGAAATGTGGCTATCAAAGAAAAGGTTTTCATAGGATCAAAGGGGATTTCAAATGGAGGATTAATGTAAGGGAAATTGGAGGCTATTTGGCTAATGTGATTCTCATGTGGTTCAGAAAATGCCTCTATCATATTAATACACACTAAGGTAGTAAATTCAGATCGAAGGTCCACAAACTCAAGACTCAAAAATGGGGGTGAAAACACACATTTTGAAAAGATGGCCATAGGTGGCCTTGGCATGAAAGAAAATGTTGTTCCTCACGGTTCGGGAAAATCATTTTCCAAATAAAAAATTGAGCATTTAAAATGTGTTGGTGTTGACACAAAATTCTTTATCCAAAGTCATAATGAAAATAAAAAAAATTTGAAATGAAAACATGTCTGTTAACTCCCCAAAATGGTTGGACAAAATTTCAAAAATCGATGGTGAGTAAGCATGAATCTTTTTTTTTATTTTTTTAAGTAATTGTGGTTTTTTTGTGGTTTTTTTCTTAGTTTTTATGTTTTTTTAAATACACACCCACACAAGAAAGAGAAAAAGAATGTTTTTGATTAAGAAAGTGGTAAAAAAATGAAAGATATACGAAGAAGAAGAAAGAGAGAGAGAGGGAGAAAGGGAGAAGAAGAGTCAAAGGGAAAGAGGTGCCCCTTGGATTGGATTTGGTGGGTTGCCATATCCATCCAGTGGTGGGTCAACTATGGATCCAATGGAAGTTGATGTTATTCCAGGATTTCATGTTGTCTCATTGTGATTTTTCAACCAATGTCCATTTACCGTAAATGTTCTTTTGGAAGAGGGGTCTTGGACTTGCACTGCACCAAATGGGTAAACGTTAGTATTAACAAAAGGACGTTCCCAACGAGAATTAAGCTTACCTGGGTGAAGCTGAAATTGAGAATTGAAGAGCATTACCTTTTCACCTTCATGAAATACCTTTCTCAGGATGTGTTTATCATGGAGTACCTCAGCCTTTTCTTTGTACATATTGGAATTCCCATAGGATTCATGTTGAATCTCCACCAGTTCAACCAATTGCAACAATCATTCTTCACCAAATTTTTCACAATCAAAATTACAGGTTTTCACAGCCCAAAAAGACTTATGTTGGATTTCAACTGGCAAGTGACACGCTTTACCAAAAAATAGCATAAAATGAGACATCCCAATGGGTGTTTTATAGGCATTTCGATAATCCAAAAGGGCTTCACTATGTCTCTCAGGCTAGTCTTTATTGGTGGGATGAAAAATTCTCTCAAGTACCCTTTTCACTTCTTTATTAGAGAGTTCATCCATTCCATTTGTTTTAGAGTGATATGCAGTTGAAGTTTGATGTACAACCCCATTCTTTTTCAGAAGAGCTTCCATGGTTCTATTAAAAAAATGGGTTCCTAAGTCACTGATCAAGGCACGTGGTGTGCCAAATATTTGGAAGATGTGGGACTTTAGGAACTCACTAACAGAATGAGCATCATCCTTCCTAGTGGGTTTGGCCTCAACCAACCTTGAAACAAAATCGACCGCACTAATAATGTATGATAATCCATTGGAAGGGGAAATGGTCCCATGAAATTGATACCCCAAACATCAAAGATTTCACAAAAGATTAAAGGATTTTGGGGCATTTCATTTCATTTGGAGATTGTGCTGAACTTTTGGCAAGTGGTACATGATTGACAGAACTCATGTGAGTCCTTGAAGAGTGAAGGCCAGAAGAATCCAGAGTCTATGACCTTTCGGGAGGTCCTTTTTGGGCCAAAGTGGCCACCTCTGGGAAGTGAGGGATATAATTCTATGATGGAAGAATGCTCATTTTCTTCAAAAGATCTCTTAATTATCATGTCATCCCCAGTTTTCCAAAGTTTATTGTCTTCCCAAAAATAGTATTTCTAATCACTTTTCAACTTCATTTTATGTTATTTTGAAATCTTTTCAGGAAAAACACCAGAAAACAAATAATTAACAATTGGGGCATACCATGGTATTTTTGGAGCGAGAGACAAAAGGTTCTCAATGGGGAATTCAGGATCAATGATTTTCGAATGAGAAGAATTAGAAATTATACACAAGTGATTAGCCACAGGGTTTTATTTTCCAGGTCTATCTTTTATTTCAAGGTCAAATTCATGGATCATTAGGATCCATCTTATTTGCCTTGGTTTGGAATCATTTTTCTTGAGTAGGAACTTTATAGTAGAATAGTCTATGAAGATGATGATTTTGGCACCTAAGAGATAGGACTAGAATTTATCTAAGGAAAAAACCACTGCTAGAAGTTCCTTTTTAGTGACAGTGTAGTGATATTGAGTTTCAACCAATGTTTTTGAGGCATAATAGATGACACGAGGAATCTTTTCTCTTCTTTCAACAAGAACATCCCCAACAGCTCTAGCAGAAGCATCACACATTAACTCAAAGGGTAAGGACCAATCTGGGGGTTGGATTATTGGGGCCGATGTTAGAGCATTTTTGAGTTCAACTAAGGATCTCTTGCAAACCTCATCGAAATGGAAAGTGACATCATTTTGGAGAAAACGAGTGAGTGGGAGGGAAATGTTACTAATGTTATGGATGAATCTCCGATAGAAACCATCATGATCGAGAAATGAACGGATGTCTTGAACAGAGTTGGGTTCAGGAAGTGATTGGGTCACTTCAATTTTGGAAGGATTTACTTCAATACCATCTTTTGAAACTATGTTCCCTAGAACAATCCCATTTGCAACCATGAAGTAATATTTTTAAAAATTTAACACAAGGTTACACTTGACACACTTCTGAAGGACTAGAGAGAGTGAATTCAAACAATATTGAAATTACTCGCCACAAATGGTGAATTCATCCCTGAAGACTTCCAAGAAGTGTTCAATGAATTCGGAAAAGATACTCATCATACATCTCTGATGTAATGGACCTAGACCAAGGTTGGCTAACTGAATGAAAACGCTTGTTGGATGTAATGGACCTAGACCAAGGTTGGAGAATATGGATTTGGGCATGACATTAACTGATGCTCTTAGGTATATGAGTTCATCATCAAAGTTCGAACATCCAATTTGGCATGGAATCGTAATGGTACCTTGATCATTGCACATTATGGGAATAGAATGCTGGGTGGAAACATTTTTGAAGGTCCTAAGTTGCCTCTTTTGGGTACACTACTCCTTGAGAAACGTGGCCTACATAGAAATTTGTTTTATGGGGTCTAATAGGGAAATATTGACTTCAACACATCTAAACATGACGAGCATTTCAGGATTAGGATCAGAGGACTTCCTTGGTTTAGAAACAGCTTGAAGAAAAGGAATTGGGTTCCTAAGTGGAATTTATGTAGGTGAGGGAATGGTTTCAGGTTCCTTTTCAAGTTTCTTTTTCTTTTCATTTTCTAGTTCAACATTCAAAGGAGGGATATAAGACTTATCTTGAGGCATAGAAATGTTCTTTCCCGATCTAAGTGAAATTGCAATTATATTACCCTTGGGGTTGGGTAATGTTTGAGCTAGGATTTGGGAAGAATTTGATTGTTGTTGCTGGATTAGGTGGGATGCAAGTTGACCTATTTGAGATTCAATGTTTTTAAGGCTAGAATGGGTGAAGGAGGCAAGAACTTCCACTGCACTTTCCCACGGTTGCATGGAAGAAGAGGCTTGTCCCTTGTTGAGATTGACTTGATTTTGGTTCTTGAGAAATAGATTGTATTGGTTTTGGAATTGGGAAGGCTCACTAGGATAATGGAATCCAGGAGGAGGATTGTTCCATTGAGGTTGAGGAACAAAAGGATAAGGTTGATGGAAGTTACCACCACCTTGACCATATTGGAATTGGTTTGGGTTTTGAGGAGGGAATTGAGGGGGATGAGAAATGGGGTTACCATACCTCAATCCTTGGTTAATGTTAGAAGAGAAGGGCTCAGAGTGAGGTTGGTTGAAGTTTCTAACAAACTGACCTGATAGTTGAGGATTGGTGTTCCAATGAGCATAAGCTACATTGATCTCCATTGGTCCAGATGAATCGGATTGATCCTCTTGAAGTTGTGGACATGTGTCAGTTGGATGAGACTGAGAGTTGAAGATTCCACAGTTTTTGACATATCCCGGAAACATTGATTACAGAGAAGACGAGGTTGGGGATTTGGTAGCCACAGCTAGTTGTCGCACAAGACCTGTAAGTTCACTCATCCACTCGGTCATTTTGTTTGGTTCAATTGATTGATTATTTTGGGCTTGTTTTACATGAGCATGTGCTCGAGTATGGAATTTTTGTGTGTTTGCATCCATGTTACATATGAGATCTCTTGAAGCTGCATGAGTTTTATCAACAAGAGCACTGCCACTTGCAACATCAATGGGAGTTCTCTACAGAGCCAATAACCCCTCATAGAAGTATTGGATCAAGAGTTGGTCAGGGATTTGATGGTGTGGGCATGTTGCAACAAGATTGTTGAACCTCTCCCAGTACTCATGGAGTGATTCACATAGGAACTGACGAATACCACTTATTTCCATTCGGATAGAAGCAGTACGAGAAGCAGGAAATAGTTTTCCTAAGAAAAGCCGCTTCGTGTAATTCCATGTGGTTATAGAACTAGGAGGTAGGTAGTAGATCCATGACTTAGCAGTGTAATCTAGGGAAAAAGGGAATTCTAGGAGTTTGATTTGTTCTTCAGAAACCCCTTGAGGCATCATGGTAGAGCAGACCACTTGGAACACATTAAGGTGTAGATGTGGATCCTCACTGGCTAGCCCTTGAAAGTGAGGGAGAAGATGAATCAAACCCGATTTTAGTTCAAAGTCAGATTCTATGTTTGGATATTGAATACCAAGAGGTTGGTAATTCATATCAGGGGCAACGAGTTCTATTAGGTTTTTTTCCCTAGGATTGGCGATTTTCAATTTCAACTGGTTGGATGAGGACTTGTTCTTGAATTATTTGAGTATCTCTTATGTTCCTCCTATGTTTGCATAGTGTTCGCTCACATTCAGGGTCAAACTAATCCGAGGGATTGTTTGGGAGGCTACGGGGCATTCATAGAGATCTAGGAAGAAAGAGGAAGACGGGTTTTTATTTGTGTTTTTTTCAGTTTATGTTTTTTAAGAGGAAGACGGGTTTTTCTTTGTGTTTTTTTCATTTTTTAAAAAAAATAATTGGTTTTTTTGACAATAATTAGAAACTTATTACTAAATAAAGTATCATCCCTAGAAACATTCGAAACGTGTGGCTGATTGTCTCCTATCGACCGGTCAAGGTTCCAGTGCTCTGCTAATGTCTATAGCAGCACTCGGGTCGAATCCTTGGCGATGGTACTTCGTAATAGTCGATTGTTTTTAGTTGATTGTATTTTGATTAGGGGGATTTTTTGCAGATATTAATTGAAATGATTGATTGAATATAATTGATACAACCAATTGATAAATTTTGGAGTGAGTTCATTATTATGGAGTTAATCTTGTGATATCCTTGAGCTTTGCTTTATATTGAATTTAAATTAACAACAACTTCACAAGTTGACGTCGATTAGAATTCCTAAGTGTTAAAGCTTTAATTCAAGCCTTAATATAACTAGGATTATAAAATCAATCATTACTTGTTTATGGTAGTGTATTTGTGGTTCCAATAATCCATGGAAACCACATGCTAAACAAAATATGTCATTAATCCATGACATATTAAGTCCAACATACATAATGTTAAATTAACGAATATTCATCGTGCAAATACTCTCAATCACTTAACATCCCTGCATTTTGACTCACCCCAATGAGATATTTACTCATCCATTTGGTTGTTTAATATTCTGGTTATAATAATTATGATGATAAATTAAGAATAGAAGAAAAAGAAAGGGATTAGAAATGAGTGGTACGTCGAACACACACACACAAACAATGATGATAATTAAAAAAGATTTTTGATTGAATTTGGAAGAAAAATAAGGGAAGGTGATTTAACTGAATTTAAACTACTTTAATAACATTAATATTTAAATACAAAAGGTGGAGGAGAATAAGAGATATTGAAGAAGAAACTTGCATTAAAACATAATTACAGAAGAAAGGACTTCCAAAATTACAAAAACAAAGAACACAAAAGTAAGTGAAAACAAACAGAGGAGGAAAGGTCTCTCAAGTGAAACCATGAGAATGTAAGGTCATCCCATGCCTTTGGAAAGTATTTTTTCTTGCCAATATGTTCTCCTCTCTTCTAAAATGCCAACCCTTTTGAAAGGAGAGGAGGGGATGTATTTAAAGCCCAAGGTGGTGGACTGTTTACATTCCAGAAATACCCCTCCAATTGGCTCGCAGATAAGGACATCAAGACTTCCCAATATCGGAAATGCTCATTCTTCAAAGTTGTATATAATAATTGTTTCCGACTACTCTAAAAATATGGAGTCATTTGGGCTTAATAATCAAAAGTTATGGACGGTTTATTAAACAAAGTAAAACTATCCATTTCAATCCAGTATTTTTGATGTCCATAATGTGAAAGGGTTTTTAAATATGAAGATGCCTTCAATCAGAATGGGTTCTTCAAAAATGTCGTCCTCCTATATCTTGTCTTTGACACTGAAATCCCTTTGCTCGATTTGATTCTTACATCATTAGATATGTCATGCATACTAAACTGATTTTATTTCTCGTCCAGAATGGTGGGCTGGATTCAAAGCTTCATTTGGGCCCCTTATACTTGGATTTAGGCCTTTAAATTTTTATCCAAGATTACATGTAGTTGCCCACGGAATATTGTGGAGAGTTAATGTTTTTGGGGTTCTGGATTGAGCCCAGTAAATAAATCTTCAAGGCTGGTCCATTTTGTTCATATATTCTTTGGTCTTGTTTGTGAGGACTATATGGCCCTTCAAATGGCAGAATT
Source organism: Viscum album (assembly GCA_963277665.1). NCBI lineage: Eukaryota > Viridiplantae > Streptophyta > Magnoliopsida > Santalales > Viscaceae > Viscum > Viscum album. The sequence goes on along the minus strand of OY728122.1, from coordinate 1,159,693,174 downwards.
GGCTCATAGTACCTTCTAATGAAATGTTGTATATTGAAAGGAGAATATTTAATAAGAAGAACCACACAATTTGGATCAGTATAGTGATTGTTACTATTAAAAAATTAAACTGACTCAATTGGACTACTTCTAAAAATGCTCAAAAATATACTTAATATTAAAACATTAATATTTCACACAAATTATGCACATTTCATATAAAATAAGTAAAGGGAGTATATAATAAGTCATGAAAATATTAATAACATCAATAATATAATAAGAATGTATATAAATTAATATTATATATATATATATAAAGTTATCAATATGTAAAATGAAAAATCATCTAGGCTAGTTGAATGTTTTCATTTTGGGAGACTATATATAAGTTTGACTCTTTATATATTGTCATATCTAAATATATATATATATATATATATACATTTATTTGTTTTGGCCCACAAAAACCTATAATAATATAAATATATGTATATATTCTAACACAAAAATATTTTTACATATACATATAGAGTCACACACAAATAAAAATAAATACACAAAGTCACATAAATGAATTTATAATAAATATGGATTTTATAATTGTTTAAAATGTATTTGGTGTGGTGGATCAGGACATCTCACACTCACATTATCGATGAATTAGTCTCATGCATCAAAATTGATAGTGAGTAAGTGTACAAACCTGGAAGGTTTATTTTTCTCAATCATCCAATCATATTTAACACTTAATGATAGTATATATATCTCAGAGAATCTATTTAATATATCATACTTCATCGTGATATTATCCTTGTCAATAAATGCACAAAAGAATAGCAAGACTTATACAAAGTATATAATTAATTTTTTGTTGAATGTGCATCTGGATTTGAAAATATCCATCATAGAGAATATAATCATGAATAATTTTATTAATGATAGGATAGAAATGATTTTTGGGGAGGTATCTTTCCCCACTTGACACACTAACAAACATAGAGATATATAGTCCACACTATGTCTAGTTCTATGAGAAAGTACCGTCACAATAATTTTTAAAATATTTTTTTATAATAAAAATTTTCTTTTAAGGTTATTTTCATAACACAAAAGTCAATTTTTGATTAAATTATTTGAAACAATGATTTTTCACTAGGTTTTTCAAAATATTAAGGTTATCTTTTGTTATAGGAAACACCCTTTTTTATTGAAAGATGAAATTCTATAAAAATATAATTATTTAATATGATAGTTAATACGTAGTCGTCAGAATAAATTTTATGAATTGGATTTACTAATTTATTTAGAAATATGGTTTACACATGAATATAAAATAATTTATTTGGTGAAAATTAGTTATGAATGAAAATGAAATCTATATGAAAATTGAGAAAAGAATTTTATAAAAAAACAATTTTTTTTGAACACATACATGTTTTTTCACAATAAAATTAAAAATTAATTATTTATAAAGTGTTTTCATGATATTTTTATATATTATATACAAAATAAAATTCATAAAGTTATTTATATATTATTTCATGAATTATGATAAGAATGAATCTAATTTTATTCCCAAAAAAATTCATTTTCTACAATTCAATTTTGTCACATTTTTCAAAGTAAATTATAATTTTCTTCCATTTTAAGAAAATTTATTAGAAAATATGAATAATATTTTTTGAAATCATAATCTTAAAATTATCTAGGATTAAATTAGTTAGAATTTTGTTTGATGATAAATTAGTAGTTAATAGTAAAAAAATATTATTTTTATTAAAAAACTACTTTCTCATCTAATGAATATACAAGGAAAATTTAATTTTCTTATTGGTTTAAAAATAAATTTCAATAATATATATATATATATTAATCCAATTAGGGTCATTTAAATTTATTTCATGTTGTATTTTTTGATTTAATCATTTTAACATTTTGAACCATTAAACCTTGAAAATTTCTTTATTCATTTGTGTATGTAAGACTAATTATAAAATATATTATTAAAAAATGTAAATAGAATTTAGTCAATTGGATTAAATATTTTTAAAATAATATGAAAAATTATCTAAAAAGGTAAACCTAATATTTATTACCATAATTTATTGTACAGACTATAAAAATTAACTATTGTGGTTAAGGACAAAAGAGGTTTGTCAGGGGTTAAAATAAACTATTTAAGGATTAAATTTAACTATATAAATCTCTATCTCCCTATTAGATAAAAATATTTAGAAAATATAACCAATATTATTCTATAATGGATCTAGTGTGATCCCTTATTAATGTTTAAAATGTGGTTACACCTTTTTTTCAATAATTACTTTGGTTATTCACCCCTCACTTATAAAATGACACCCCTCTCCCCTCCTTTAAAACATTAAAACCATTTTCATCTTAAAATACATAATTTATGTCTTTAATAAATCACTACTCACATCCTTGATTATTTTATGAGATCATAAATAAGAAAAAGGACAATTAGGTTAATCCTATGTCGTTTTTCTAATAAGATATAATTATTTAACAATGTTTTTTTAATTTACTTAATCATATTACACTTAAAAATATTTTAAAAATAATGTAAATTAATAATACCAATAAATATTATATTTTTATATTATATTTTGTTAATTCCATAAGATATATCCATCCCTACATTCATCAAATGGGATACAAAATCATCATTCGTTTTTACGGTGGACTCTCGCCTCACGAACTAATGTTATTTTTCCCCCATCACCTCCTCTCATTTATAGATATAATTTTGAATTTGTCATTTATATAATATATTTATGATCTTATTATGACTCTATTATTATAAGAACACATCAATCAACTAACTCCCAATCCCATTGTAAAATAATAATGTCCTTCATGTGTATTTCGGACTACCGCATCACAAATTGACGTGATGTGTTTTTAGTTTCCCTTTTAATAGGAAGGTAATAATTATAATATGAATGATTATTTTTAATATTTTAAAAATAATTAATATTTATTAATTTTTATTGAAAATATACCTTCATAATATCCATTTCGTGAAGGAAACAATAACATCGTTTTTGTGTGCAGCAGACTACCGCCTCTTGAAGCGTTGTGATTCGTTCGTCACATAACCTTTACACGGAAGTGAATACATGTTGATTTAAAAAATAATATTTAGTATATGTGATAATATAATTATTATCTAAAGGTAATATATTATTTTTCCTTCATCGTTTCAATCATTTGGGAAAATAGAAAGTATATTCATGTATATGTACGACTTATTGTTTCCATGAGTAGTGTATTTCATTTTCTATATTATATTATTTGGACTACCCTAAATAAATTTTAACTGAATATATATTCTATTTATATCATTGTTATATTTTTTGATATTGTGGAATCATTATAAATTTAATAGGCCTGAAATTACCAAATCCGAACATACACGAAAAACAATGTATTTGTTAACCGACCTATGATTTTATCATGGAATATTCAATAAAATATTAATAAAACATCATAATTAATTAAAATATGGTTTGATATATATATTTATGGTTATTTTATATATGTATGATAAACATATAATTTTTATAAAGGAAAATATAATGTGAAATATTGAAATCAATACTTAAGGTAATGTATTTTCATCTCAATTTTATTTTTTACGAGACTAATTCCATATTCATATCATTTTTATTTTTATTTAATGAATATAATACCAATGAATTTATTTTTTACTGTCCTAAAAATATATTTTTTTAATTTTCTATATCTGGATATCTCTTTCAAGTGGTTTATGGTTAAAAATTTCTCTATGAGGTTAGCTTGTTTTCAGACTACTATTTCATTGAGATATATGTTCTGTTATGTACCTATAAAATTTAATGACTTGTATATTAAAATAATTTTAAATGTGATATCATGAATTTAGTTATTGTAAGAATATTTTACGCTTCATTTTATTTTATACTATGATGGGTCATTTGATTCAATGATATATATTTTTAAGGGTTTTACTATACAATATCATCGTTTATCTGGATTATTTATGATTATTATTTTGATGGTAAAATATTAGGATACATCTATCAAATAAATATTGAAATTTATGCTAATATGGTTATTTCATGAGAATATATTTTCTCTATATTTTCATTTGTTTTTATGTACTCAGGATTTAAAAATAATATTTTATTAAAAAATTTATTTTCTCCTCTCATTGGTCAAATATTATTTCAATATTCATATTTTTATATGAAAATGTTTATAATTATTTTTAAAAAAATAACCACTGAATTTTTAAATTCATATCTATGCCTTTTTTAGTGATGGAATATTTTTTAATATGAATTTTATTTTCATTTTATAAATAATTTTATTTTAAAATTTATGTAAAATGTCAATGGAATAATTGTTTTAATTGTATGGAATAAATTGAATTTTCCACAATCATGATCTCTAATTTTTTGAAATATTCGTCATATGTTTCAATATAGATTTTAAAATAAAATATTTTCAAAAATATTACTGGAATTTTTTGTGATTTTCAAAATGGAAATGATATTATACTTGAGAAATATTTTAATAATTTTTTAATCTTATATTAAATGATTCCAATTTTTTTAAAAATAAATGGTGTTTAAAAAAAATTTAATTTTTTTCATACAAATTAAAAATTTTATTTTCTTCTAAAAATGTTCCACAAGATCGTTAAATATAATTTTCAACCTAATATGGACATTTTTTATGTTGATAATGATTTAATATGGATAATATTGATTGATAACATATTTATTTTTTCTATGGAAGGATAATTTTTAGGTCGATGAATCTTTTTTGAAACCCATTTATTATTCATGGGTTATTATATATTGAATTGATGAAATATTTATAAAGTGTATTTTCTTTTTAATGTTGACGATGTGATGATATTATTAATGATATATGATATTATTGACCAAAAAAACTGTGGTTTTCATTATGAGATGTTTCACTAATATATCTATCCAGTTAATTGGGAAAATCATTATATCTCATTAGATAATATTGGTAAACCAGGAAATTGTCTATATCTACTATGGGAAACAAGTGAGTCTGGATTAACTTTGGAAAAAAGGTGATTCAGGTTATATAATAAGAAATAGGTCATTAGTCTTGATCAACTATGCGGATGTTCATTGTATTTATATTTTGAATATGAAATGGTATTCAATATTTATCATGGGTCTATAATTATATGACATGATTCTTTTATTCATGACTTCTTTATAATGATTTTTCACTCTTATGGATAATTATTTTGTAAAATTTTAATGGTTTGGGCCATAAATCATATTTATGATCAAGGTCAGGATGGGTATGATCTTTAAAAGATATTTTCATTATCACATATATTTTTAAATATCTTATGATTTCACATAACTATATATTGATTTAACTTATTTATAAACTTAAATAAAATACTATATCACCATTCCCATTTTTCCATCCCTGGGTTTTGGAGAATGGTTTTAGTATGGTATTCCAAACAGGAGTATTATGTTAAATGGTCATTATTAGAGATATTTGAAATATATCAAGAAACAATAATTTTGGATTTCTAACCCCCAACATAACTTAACTATTATGGTCTTTTGACATGTTTTTATGAAATATATTAAATATTTATCTAAAATATGTGATATTTATGTATGAAAGTATTATGAATCTATGGTTGGTGTCAAGGAAATATTTTATTCAATAATTATATATTAGTATTGGAAAGTATGTGTTATATCCCTAGGGATATGATTAAAGATATGTATAGGGATATATCTAGGGATAACGTTAAGGATAATTCTAAGGATAATTCTATATATAGGAAATTATCTTTGAACCCTTTCGAAGGATAAAGTAAGGGGATTCCAATAAATTGTATCATTTTCTAGATTCTACAAGTGGATGTGCATATAGAATATTTGTACCTAGTGGTAATATACTAGATATGTTTTCATTTTTCATGACTCGATCACTAACTATTTCTTGAAAACATGCATTGACATATAATAGGTTTAAAACTCTTATAAGATATGATTTTAAAATTCAAAAACTATTTAGGAATCATCCTGATTTATTTTAATAATGAGCATGAATGGCCTAGGATCATCTTAATGGTCTTATATTGAAAACATGATTTCATAATTTACACAAATCATAAATGATTTTTCCGGATTATTTAATTTTCCAACTATGATTATAGTTTATCACACTATAATTATTGAGTTTTAATCAATTTCTAGATCAAAATAAAATAATGCTAACACTAAATCTAATGTATTAATCTATGACTATGATAAAAAAATAAGATGATGAATATATACAATGTTATATTTATTTTTACTAATCAACAATCACGATATATGATAAAAAATTTCAACATTATTTGGATTACCAAATCTCAAAATAATTGGATATTGAAAATTTATGAAAGATAATGTGTTATTTAATATAATGGAAAGAAGAATCATCATCATATATTTCAGTATTATTGGATAAGTCACAGAAAAATTATCGCAAAGGGATGGGATGGGGTCATATATGTGGAAAATAAAGCCACATAGTGAAAAATTATTATGTATTTTAATATATTATATCTTTTGAGTATAGGAATTATCATATAAGAATAATATTTTGATAATATATCTAGGATACACTTTAGATAAGTATTAAGGTTTGAATGTATTATGTAATTTTATTGTATCATATTGAGATATAAGGATTACCTCTATGTTCTAGAGAAGACATCATAAGACCGTTGATACAATGCTATGTTTCATCACTTCTTGTAATCCTCATAAACATTGTCAGATAACGAGAATAATTCAAATCTTATGGGATATGATAATTTCATATATCTATTTAAATTCTAGTTCGGGAAAATAATTTACCCTTGTTGAATTTTTATATGAAAATTAATTTCAGTCGAGGATTGAGATGGCTCTTTATGAATCCCTATATGGAAATACCTATAGAACTCAAATATATTATAATGATGGTGTATATGTAAATCTATTGGAACCTGACCTAGAAGAAGAAATGAAGGGGAAAATTAGGGTGATTCAATTACTAATAAGTATGTAACAATATTGATATAATTGTTACACTGATGATTTTCAATGCAGTATTATATTTTTCGTGGGTGTGAATTGGTTTCTATGAATTTCTATATTTAAAATACAATGGAATACTAATGACTATGAATTTGAGTCCTTTTTATATTCATGGTCATATAGAGATCATATAATACTATTTTAGACTTCCACCATTCCTCTCTCATAATCACATTGTGATCTATGTAAATCTTCTAATGAGGTGTACTCGTGTTAAATCACATGTACTAAAATAATAAGTAATACCACTGAAGAATTAAATTTCATATTAGGAACCCCTAGTGGAGATTTTTGATAATATAGTCTATGATATGTGAAATAATACCACTCAACATGTCAATGTTTTTAGAGAAAACAATATTCTTTAGGAAGCAATGTGGTAATATGAGGATGTAGTGACGAAGAATTGCCCTTATTTTTTAAAAAATGTGTCAAATTTTGAGGATAAAATTATTTTTAAGGGGGTAAATTTTAACACTCAATCAATTTTTGAAATTTCATGTCAAATAAATTTAATCACTTAAATATTTTTCATTACATTAACCACCATGATTAGATTAAATTACTCACAACACTGATTTTATCTTTCATTACCAACAATAGTGAGATTATCTTATATTACATTTATCACTATTGAAAAATGAAATCTGAAATACTTTTAAACTAATTCTATTTAATATGATAGTTATTACATATAATAATGAATTTTGGAATGAATAAGACTAATTTTACATTGAAATTATGTATTTTATAGATGTATATAAAATTAATAATTTTTTGACAAATTATTTATTAATGGAAATAAATACAATTAATAAAAGAAATATTATTTTAAAAACCTTTTTTGTACACAAATACTTTTATCTTAATAAATTAATCAAATCAATTTTTTGGGATTTTAGTGAATTATATATATTTTTTAATCAATAAAATTTTAAATATTTACCTTATGATTTTTCCAAATAATTGATAGGACTAACTCGAAATTTAGACATCAAAATGTATTTTTATAAATAGTATTTATTCACCTTTTAAGATCATATTTAAAAAAATTACCACCATTATAAAATTTATTTGAAATTTAAAAATATATATATTTTTTATCATTTATAAATTATAATAGATTTAATTTTTTTTATAATTTTCATATAAGACTAACTTTTTAAAGAATAATGAATATTATTGGTTTCTGTTAAAAACTGGTTATTCATAAAAAGCATTTAAAAAATAAATTATTTTTCATATTTATTTAAGTGTAAAATTAGTTCAATTTTATATATTTTATTTAAATTTATGTCCATAGAAGAAATAAAATATTCATTTTTTTAATAAAAAAATTATAAAATCTTGAAATTATTTTCATTATCATACCCCTTTCTTGTTGTGTTTGTGGGGTTAAATTTATGTTGAATTATGCCATTCTATTAATGGAATTTAATAAACTTGAATAAATAATTCGGATAAGAATAATTTTATTATATAATATTCTAAACATTATAGTTTAAAATAATGAATAATAAAAATTGTAAATTTTTATTACTATATTTATGGTTAAAATGAGTTTACTAGAGGTTGAACTAAAAAGAAATTTGAAAGAATGAACTATAAACAGTAAAATCAAACATATTATTGAAATATATATATATATTTTAACAACTATGGTTGGATAATGAACTATTTTTTATCATCTTGGATTGTGAACAATGTGAGTACAACATTTTCATTTCATTAACCACATCTATGTGACTCTTCTCTCATATAAAAGGCAACATCCTATCATTTCCTATTAACATTGTAAAAAAACATTTTACCTTCCATTAATTTCTATCATGTATTCATAAAATTCCTCCACATACCTTTATGACACTATTATTTTATTAATAAAATATAGGATGGAATTATATTAAACATAAAGATATTTTCTGAAGAAGAGGTAATGTTTTTAACTGTGTGTTATTGTTTTATTTCTTCTTCATAATCATTAAAATATTTTTCAAATTTGATTAAAAAATAAATAAATTTTATAAGATATATTTATATATTATTATTTTAATATGCTTATCTATTAAAATTTTCACTTACATCGAATAAGTCTTGAAATCATCACTCTTATGAATGGAAGTGTACAACCTCACAAACTATTGTTATTAATTTTCTATCACCTACAAAGTTGGCTGGATATAATGACGTTTTAATGTTTACATTTCATATGTATTTAATTATTATTTATATTTAATTATAATTCCACATTTACCTTCTTACATCCAAACCCTTTTAAAATATTAACATCGTATGTGTGTAAGGTAGAGTACCACCTCACTAACCAATCAAACTTGTTATTCATTTCTATTTTACTAGGTTGGTAAAATGGTTAAAATAAGTGAATATAAATTATATTTTTAATATAATTATAATTAAATAATTATTATTTCACATATAACCTCTTACTTTTAATTTCATGTGGGATACAATAATGTTGTTCCTATGTATATTGGACTATTTCTTCGCAATTTAATATATTCATTCATCACATAAAATTTGTATAGAAATAAAAATATAAATTTTTAAATAAAAATATGTTATATATATTAAATATAAATTTTTATTAAAAGGTAATATTTTCCATTCTTTATTTTAATCCCCCTAGAAAAGGGAAGCAGTGTTCATTCATACGTACGACCCACTAACTATATCAATAGTTAATTTTATTTTCAATCCTATCTTTTATGGATTACTCAATATTTATGTATACTTAATATTTATGATATATATATTTAATGATTATAATTATTTATATTATGAAACCATTATCAATGTAAAAGGACCAAAACTACAAAATCCCAATATATATGAAAAATAAAGCAGTAATTACCGGAAACATGATTTTGATATGAAAGAATTAATAAATGTGTTAAAATGGTTATAAGTAATTAATATTTTAATGATAAATAATTATAAATTTATTTAATATATTTATAACAAACATATATTAATTATATAAAATTTTCAAACTTGTATGAAGTAAATAGAGACATATGGTTTGGGATTTTCATCTGACATTTATTTTCTATGAGATAAATTCCATGCTCAACACATTTTTTTATATTTTTATGTATACACTTCCCAGTAATGTATTTTTTTACTTTTTATCCTAAAAATTTTGGGGTTTTACATACCTAATTTAAAATATCTTCTTCATTAGTTTTATGGTTCAAATCATACCAAATAATTACAGGATATTTTCCTCAATTTGTTTTAATTGAGGCATATATTGTGTTCCAAACCTCTCATATTTTATGAGGTGTATATACATCCTCATAATTGTTTATAACAATTAATTTATTTCATTTCATTATATTTTCGGTTTTATTTAATTTTTTTTCTTTCAAGGGGAATTGTATTCAATGTTACCTCTATGTTAAATTTTTTTAGATCATTTATAAATATTGATTATGATTATTCATTAAATATTGGTATTTTTTATTCATCTCTCTATAATATAATAAACTTTATTCTCCTCGTAAAATTTTAAGAGAATACATGGTTTCTCTTCTTTTCACTCTTTTATCCATTAAAGTATTCAATATAATGTTTTTATCAAAATATAATTTTATTTCTCTCTTCATTAAAAATTATTTTCCCCCAAATACATGTTTAAAAAATTCGTTTAATATATTTTTAAAAATATAATATCATTTTTAAACTAATTTATACACTTTATTTACATTTCAAATAAATATTTAAAACTAATATTATTTCCTTTTTCAGAACAACTATCTTATTTACTTGTATTTAAAATGTGAAGGGAATATTTGTTTTATTGTGCACGGTAAGATTTTTTTTAACCATTATGAATACCCAATGTTTTAAAGAATCATTTTTATGATTCAATTTTTTTCAATTAAATAGATTTCTAATGTATTTTATGATATTTTAATTATTTTAAAAATGGAATGTTTATTATCCTCAATAAATTCATTCTTGTATTTTTAAATAATTCTTAATTAGTTTCAATAGTTATTTTTTGAGAAAATAATTTTGAAAATGTTTTATGATTCATATATTTGTTTCAAATTGGAATTTTTATTTTTGATAATAAAATTTTGACGTGATATTTCAATGTTATTTTATATCCAATTTGTCTTTATTTGATATTGCTTTTTGTTTATTATGTATAAGACTGAATTAAACTGTCAATATTATTACTATGGAAGGATAATGTTTATGTTGATTAAATGTTAATGAATCAAATTTGTTTTTCAAGGGTTATTCTATGGGGATTTTATAAAATACATATTAAACTTGTTTTCATTTTATGTCTTAGGATGTGTTGATATAATATAATACTTATGATTTTATGAAAAACATAATAATGTTTTTCATTATGAGGAAGGTGGGACATATAACTATATCTAATGTGTTTGTTAATGCTTTATATCTCATGATATAAAAATAAAACATAATCCAATTGATATGTTCCACTATAAGAAATAGGAAACTCATGATCCACTATAGAAAACAAGAGGTCTGGATCTACACTAAGAAATTGGTGATAATTCATGGTCAACAATGTAGATGATCTTAGAGGTTAAACTTGGTATATGAAATAGTTTTCTATATTTATTATAGTTCCACAATATTTTGACATGGGATTATGGTTCATGATTGATTTATGCTAAATTGTAAATTTTATAAGCCATGTTTTCAAAAATGATAATGTTTTATTCGATGAATAAATTGTATAACATATGAGAGGTTTTGTGTAAACTTCATATCTTTTTTTAACAATGAAATAACCTTATAATTATATTATTCTTTCATATGACCCCACATTGATATCTCTTATTCCCTAACTAATTATATGAGTTCACCCATTACTATATTTCCATCACTGTGTTATAGGTAATAGTTTAGAAATTTTAGTGACCCACAGTTGACGTACATGTACATTACATTACTTTTGTGGAATACTTAATATATAACAAAAACAGACACCTAAGGACTATAATAGTTTAGTGTCTTTGGAAACTCGGATTATAGTATTCTAAACATGGTGAAAGATCTTCAAAATCTCCAATAAAGATCCCCCCCACTGGTTTTCTTACCTAAAACCTTTATTTATATCCTGGGGAAAATAAAAAGTAAAAAGGGTGAGCTCAAATTATCAGTAAGGGTAAACATGGTGAACATAAAACAATACCTAAATAGTTGAACGTAAGAACATGAACATAAAGCATCAAAATCATGGGTAATGACATAAATCTTGACAGTATATAAAGCATAGATCATAAAGGAACATTAATCATGATAAAATAGCATAGGAATAAAACATTTAATTCTGGAAAACCATTAAGCACATGTTATGATTTCCATAGTATCCAAGGCATTGCTTCGAAGACCACAATAGAGGACAAAGTCCATTACTAAACCAGGTTTACTTGTCGTTCTAGCCCTGTATTATTGAACCATATTCACTTGATGTTACATCCATGTATATATCATGAGATATAAATCTTTAACCAATAAAATTTAGGGGGATATAGGTCCCACCCATATCATAATGAAATATATCTTACTTGTGCAACAAAATAAACATAAATCATTCATCACAACCCAAAGTAGAAATTGGGTTTCATAAACTTCATCCCCTCATAAAATAATCCATATAAAACAAATCAATATCATTTAATCATAAAAAAAATCACCCCATGTAAATAATAGAGAAATTATACTTGAAACATAAACATATTAAATACTGTCATTTTGGAAGTAAAATAGTTTTCATAAAACACTTGAAATGAATTCCTGAGGAAAATATACTTTTTTCTTCAAAATAATAATCATTCCACAAAATGTCATATAATTTTAAAAGAAAATCATTTTTTTGAAAATAATCATAAAATCATGTAGAGGAAGCTTCATGAAAATAAGCTGTTCTGAAACAATAAAAATCCGTTCACGATGTATAAGATAAAAAACATTCTCCTCATAATTTTGCTGTAAAAGGCAAAAGGTTCCTCGTATAGTAAATAAAAGAATGATTCCTTCCATAAGACATTGTAGTAGTCAAAGAGGGGTAAACATGACTTTAAAAATACATTGAAGAGTATTATACAATTTATGAAAAACATTTTTATGGACATGGATGAAAAATATAACCCCAATAAATACTTACGTATAAGAAATCTCGGTTAAAAATGAGATTTGCAAACTTTTCTCATACCTTATGTACAATTTCTTCTATATGTGCCCAATACTCCAGTATAGTGGGTTTAAACATATTATTAACTTTCAAAATAACCATAATAATATTTATTATATCATATATGATTCACTTATGACTTTATATTAACCATTCTTTTGTAAATTCCTTGGTAAAGTAGTGGTTTAGGTAAAATCGTACCATTTATCGTACATGTTTCGACTTGTTATTCTTAATATTATTACTTATATCCAGATTTAAATAATTACATAATGTAAAACATGAATTATTTATAATATATATTCAGCATATAAATATATATGAAAAATCGATAAATGGAATGAAATACAATGTTCATAGAGACGGTAGGCCGTACATACGCATGAATGCGGTTTTGGTTTCATTATTGATTTGAATGGAATTAACTAAATGAAAAATATATGTACATAAATCCAGTATCATTATTATGTAATATATTTCATGATTATTTATTATATCCGCATTATAATCATACTTTAATGGTTAATTATGGAAAATGAATCTCATCGTGTTCGTGGAGACGGTAGTCCGTACGTATGCACGAGCTACAATATCATTCTTTTGATATTAAAATCATATATTTTTGAATGGTATATCATAAATAAAGAATATTAATAATGTAAAATTTATTATTTATATCAGTTATACTAATTATTATACATCTCCAAATGATGAAATGATTGAATAACAAACTACACCACGACGTGGAGATGGTAAGCCGTACGTACGCACATGTGGTGACTTTTTCATTCATAGGATGGATGAAATTACTAATATGGTTCTAAAATTTTTATAATAACATTTTTTTATATATAATACCCTGGATTTATTATTTTAGAATTGAAACAAAAAAGAAGGAGGAAGTGGAAGAAGAAAGGAACTTGAAATAGGTGGTGAGATATTTACCTCTTTTTCGGGTTATTCCTTTTGATTTGATCAAAAGTGATCCATAGGATGGATTTCTGCCTAATGTAATGCCTCTAGGATGAGGGGATGACAGTTGAGAGGGTATTGGGTAAGGTGTTGGCCAGGCCAAATGGCTTTGGAGGATTTAATTAGAGATAAGGCGGGTGCCCTTTTATAAGAGGGGTGAGGGGAACCTTAGAAAAAACATAAAATAATATTTTATAATAAATTCATATTCGGTTTAAAATGGTTCCAAATGGACTTATTTAGAATATAAGGTGGGTATGGGTCTAAATAATTTCAACCAATATGTTTTAAACAAGTTTATGTTTCCATTTTAACCTTTCCATTTGGATTTAACTCTAAGTTAAATAATTTAACTTTTACCGTGTCTTCTTGTATTCTTACACTAAATGGCTAATAAACTACCTATAAACTACAAATATAACCACAATTTGTTCATTGATGTCCTATATATTATTATATATGTATTTTGGATGACCCCTAGATTATATCATTTATTAATATAATTTTTTTGTAAAAACTCTTTTCTGTCAATTTTGACACTATTTGGTATTTTGTTTTTTCTAAATTCCTAAAAACATTAGTACTTCAAAATAAATTAATATAACCAACCCTAATAAGTTATATTAACCTTTAAAATTATTTTAATTCAAAAAAGTCTCAAATTACATTTATTTATGTATTTATAATATCAATTATGTTAATATTTCATTAATAAGGTAATAACTGCATCATCATTGTGTCATAAATAAATTAAATTATTTAATGTCTAAAAAATATAAATCAAATACCATTATGTAGGAAATATTTTTAGATTTATAATGAATATATATAGTTGAATTTATCTTATGTATAACCCTATATTAAAAATGTTTTAATTATTAAACTTTGATTTTAACTATTTTAACTCTTCTTTAAATAAAATAATAATAAATATCCTACTCTAATATAAGTGTACCTAAAGGGTAATATGTTAGTCCTAAGGTTTTTTTGGTCTAATTACACTTATAAAATAGAACTAGGACATGTGTTATGGTAAAAATAATATAATTTGTACCATTAATTACCATATTTACTTTTAACCGTGGTAAATAAATGTTAAAAAGTTACTATTCATAAAAAATTATTTTTATCTCATTGAACCACATTTTTCATACTGTTATCAAACTTGTCTCTTGGATTTTTTAAATTCAACTCACAGAAGTAGTATGTATTATGTTTTATGTAAATTTGCAAATTCTCTTAAGACGTGGGTAAAGGACAGAAAAAAGTATAATAAAATTTTCATATATCTAAAATTATTATAAAATGTCTCTAATGAATTACATTGAACATATATAGGTATTATGTATCTATTTTGACCTAAAATAAATTTAAATAAAATATATTATTTTTAAAATAAATATTCAGTTTTAACCAATAACTCAGTGTTTTCACTATTCATCAAAAATTGAAAGTTTTCAGAAAAATATAAAAAAATTTCCATAGGCAAATTTTGATATTCAGAATCTAAAATTGAAGTCAATTTTGAATGATAAAATTTATAAAATTTTAAAAAGTGGGTATTACTATTCATATGGCTAGTTTATATAATATTTTAAAAACATATCGTTGTTTAGTGAAAATCAATATTGCGTAAAACACACGCTATCGAGGAAGGTTGCTCTTGTGTGTAACACAAGCCAAGAATAGTGTTGCGTATAATACAATATAATACAGTGTTATGTATAGCGCACGATAATCTTGGTGTAGCATAAAACACAATACATCAAAGAAATTAATAATATTTCTCATAAAATCTCTAGGGTGATTCATTCTACCGCCCTTAAAAGGAATTTCGCCCTCGAAATATGTCGGGGTTATAAATGGTTATTCATTTAAACCCACATCGTAAAAAGGAATTCTAAAAATTAATTTTAAAAACATATGTACGAAACGTAATGGTTAACCAAATTAACTCATCACTGGGTTTCCACATAGGAGAACATGGGTGAAAATATGGTTATGGAAGAGAAATGTAACTATCTTGTTTTGAAGGAGTGTGGTAGAGAACATGGATATGAAAAAGCCAACAATAAAAAAGCCATAAATTTGTGATGATATAAGGTACCATCTAGGAAAACATTTTTGGTTTTCACGATATTTTCGGTAAAGTTGAAAAAAATTGGAATTAGAAGAAATACTTAATTGATTTTGGTACAATATCACCCTTGGTCATTCCTTTCCACTTCATTTCTTAAATAAATTAAGTTTAATTTGTCATTATTGAAGTGTTATTATATTATGAAATGGAATGATAGGTCATTCGATCTATCTCAAACAAAAGGATATCAAAAGTTATTATATATACATAAGTCCGTCTATGGTGAGATTAATCGTATATGGTTCCTAAAATGGACTTAAATGTCATATATCATACCTATTAATAAAATAAAACTAATTTCTACTAACCAGGGACATCCTATAGGCCAGTGGTGGGCGATAAAAGCTTGTCGCACTTCAGTTGTGGGTTCGATTCCAGCATCCTTGTCCGACGCGATAGGTTGTCTCCCATCCTACGAGTTGTCCTTTTTCTAAAACTATACTATTACAACATTCTAGAAATAATATCGAAAAAGTTAATGCCTTATAAAATACTATATGATGTCTAACCAAATTCATTATAATCTTTAGGCTTGTCCAAAATACTTCTGCCCAAGCTCATAGTGTAAAGAAAATGATTACTAGAAAGGTCATCTACTGATCATATGAATACCATAATTTACCCCTGTATATCATAAGATATATCTTTTTGGTCACATTATAAACATTTAAATACCTTAATAATGTATTCTCTTGAAACATGAATTACCATAGAATCTTTTTTAAAACAAGAATGCTGTCAAAATTCAACTATTTCCACATACCAAATTCAGAAAATTTCTATATACTCAAACCATGATATTACTTTGTCCTTATATTAGTCATGAGCTCATTAATACTATCAAACATTTCATTATCTCTTTATCCCTTCATTATGCGCATATCATCTACGTTCCAAAAATATTTCAATCAATTTTTATGGTTACCTGTACCATATAATTATTGTAAACCACAACAAACCAATACATAGATATTCCAACACTATTTTAGAATTCTCATTACATAAACACTTAATCATTCCACTACATCATTCTCATACTCAACATCACCAATATTGATCTCATGTGACATCCCTTTGTCCTTTTCATTAATTTGTTGTTGATTTTGATCAACATTAACCCTTGGATTATGACATTGGTTAGCATAATTCCCCATTTCCTTGCACTTGTATCATTGAAGTGTTGGTGGTGTGTTCCCTACACTCTTTTATCCATTCACACCATTATCCACCCTTTTCCCATTACTTCTGCACTCAACTTCTCGATGAACGTCTTTCCCTTACGTGAAAAAATTTCTAGTACCTTTTAAAAAATATCCACCATGCTTTTTTCCACATTTTGAGCATAAAAAACATTCACCTTCTTTTCACCATTGTTATGAGATTATTCCTGAACTCCATTTTTCGTTTCCTGTCAAAACCATGAGATCGATATGTTACACCAACTTCTAGTTCTACCTTGATAGCACAACACACACATTCATTATTTCTATTGAATTCTATTACAGCTAATTCCCTTAGAAGTCTTGTTTTTAAGCCACTAATGAATCGGCCAACATTACATTTAGGTTAGATGATAAAGTCAGATTCATACCTTGAATGCCTTGTAAAATTCTCATGGTATATTACAACAAATTCGTCATCCTTTTTCTTAATCTCAAGAAACTCCTTTAACATCATTTTTCAAAGAATATGAGGGAAGTACTTATTTTAAAGAATGTTATTGAACTCATCCCATTCCATGGATTGAATTTCATCATGCGGCCTTGTATTCTTAATTAGAGTCAACCATTGGTCTACTTCACCTTCTAAATGGTTTAAAGATAAAACGAATTTTTCATGCTCTGAACAGAAAATTATGGAAAATATCTTTTCAATTTTACTGATACATTGTTCAACAACAAGTGGATCAGATTACCCACTAAAAGAAGGGTGACGTTGCCTCATGAAGGAATCAATAGAATATTTTTCCCTTATCTACTCATTTAGAAGTATAGAATTTTTCATAGCTTGTGTAAGTATATAGAAAAGATTTTTCACTCCATCTCCCATAACATTGGTTTGTTCAGAAGGACAATCATTGCATCATCCATTACATTGATCAACACGATTCCTTCAGGTTCCAGCCATCATCTAAAACCTAAAAAGAATAATGTGAGAGGAAAAATCAAACATGGAAAACAACCTAATCAGGGGGAGTACTTTCAATCTCTAACATCATAGGTTTAATTCTATGATTGTTATCGTAATTCTAGGACTATAACCTATACTTATAAATAACCTTATAGACATCCCTATACATACCCTACAAATAACTCTAGGGAGTTCAATATAGTTTTTGCATTCTAGTTTCCAAAGGATAACTAAACATTTCCTATGATACCAACTATAGAGACCCACACTTTACCTACATGTAAATTACATTACTTTTGCATAATACTTAATACATAAAAATCAAACACCCAAGAACCATAATAGGTTAGTGTCTTTGGAAACATGGAACCTAATCATCTAATCATGGTGAAATATCTTCAACGTCCCCCATAATGATCTCCCCCATTGGTTTTCTTACCTAAAACATTTATTTATATCCTAGGGAAAACAAAACATAAAAAGGGTGAGCTCAAATTCTCTGTAAGGGTAAACATGGAGAATATAAAACAATCCCTAAAAATTTGAACATAAGAACATGAACATAAAACATCAAAATCATGGGTAATAAAATAAATCATGACAGTAAATATGGCATATATCATAAAGGAACATTAATATGATAAAATATCATGGGAATAAAACATGTAATTGTGGAAAACCATTAATCATATGATATGATTTCCATTTTTGACAAGGCATTGCTGCCAAGACCATCATAGTGGACAAAGTCTATTACTAAACAGGGTTTACTTGTCATTCCAGACCTGTATTTCTGAACCAGATTCACTAGTTGTTCCATCCATGTATATATCATGAGATATAAATCTTTACCAAATGAATTGGAGGGAGATATAAGTCCAACCCATCTCATAATGAAACCATTCATACTTGTGCCACAAAATATACATTAATCATTTATCACAACCCAAAGAATAAAATGGGTATCATAAACATCATCCCCTCATAACATAATATTTATAAAAAAAATTGATATCATTTCATCATAAAAAAATAACACCATGAAAATTAATTGAGACATTATACTTGAAACATAAAAATATTAAATACTGTCATTTTAGATGGAAAATAGGTTTGATAAAACACTTGAAATTAATTCTTGATGAAAATATCCTTTCTTCTTCAAAATAATTTTCTTTTCAAAAAATTTCATTCAATTTTAAAAGAAATGGGTTTTTTGGAAAATATTAATGAAATCATGTAGAGGATGCTTCATGAAAATAAGACGTTATGAAACCGTAAAAATCCGTTCACGCCATATAAGTTAAAAAACATTCACCTCGTAATTTTTCCAGAAAAGTCCAAAAGTTCCTCACATGGTAAACAAAATAAATATTACATCCATAACACAATGTAAAAGTCAAATTGGGGTAAATATGACTTTAAAAATACATGGAAAAATATTAAAAAGTTTATGAAAAATATTTTTATGGACATGGATGAAAAATAAAACCCTAGTAAATAATTACGTATAAGCAATCTCGGATAAAAATGAGATTTGCAAAATTATCCCTTACCTTATGTCCAATTTCTTTCATATGTTTCCAAGACTTCTATATAGTTTGTTTAAAAATATTATATACTTGAAACATAACCATAATAATATTTATGATATCATATATGATTCACTTATGACTTTATATTACCTGTTCTTTTGTAAATTCCATGCCAAAGCAGAGTTTTGGGAAAAATCGTTTCATTTATCGTACGTGTTTCGACTTTTTATTCTTCATATTACTAATTATATCCTGATTTATGTAATTACAGAATGTATAACATGAATTATATATAATATATATTCAGAATATAAATATATATGACAGATCGATAAATGGAATGAAATACACCATTCATGGAGACGGTAGGTTATACGTACACTTGAACGCTGTTTTCGTTTCCTTATTGAATTGAATGATATTAATAAACTGAAACATATATGTACATAAATATAGTATCATTATTATGTATTATCTTTCATGATTATTTATTATATATACTTTATAATCATACTTGAATGGTTAATTATGAAAAACGAATCTCATCACGTTTGTGGAAACGGTAGTTCGTACGCACACACGAGCGACAATATCATTCTTTTGATATTAAAATCGTATATAAATGGATGCTATATCATAAATAAAAAATATTAATAATGTTATATTTACTATTCATATCATTTATACTAGTTATTATACCTATCCAAATGATGAAATGATTGAATAACAAACTACACCACGATGTGGAGACGGTAAGCCGTACCTACGCACGTGTGGTGACTTTTTCATTCATAGGATGGATAAAATAACTAATATGGTTGTAAAATTTTTATAATAACATGATAGTATTTATAATATACTGTAGTTATTATTTTATAATGGAAACAACAATGGACGAGGAAGTTGAGGAAGAAAGGAACTTGAAATAGGTTGTGAGATATTTACATCTTATTCAGGTTCTTCCTTTTGATTTGATCAAAATAGATCCTTAGGATGTCTTTTTGACTAAAGGAAGGCCTCTAGGATGAAGGGAGGACAATTTAGACGATATTTGGGAAGGGTTTGTCTGACTCAAATTGATTTGGATGTGTGAATTAGAGAGAAGGGGGATTTTACTTTTATAAGAGGTGTGAGGGGAACCTAAGGAAAAACTTAAAATATTATTTTATAATAAATTCATATTCGGTTTATAATTGCTCCAAAGTGAATTATTTAGATTCTAGGATGGGGATGTGTTTAAATCATCTCAACCAATAGGTTTTATATAATTTTAGGTAACCATTTTAACCTTATCATTTAGATTTAACTCTAAGTTAAATAATTTAACTTTTATTATGTCTTCTTGTATTCTTAAACTATATGGTTAATATACATACTATAACCATTTAATCTAACCCAATTGGTTCATTAATTTCCTATATATTATTATATACGTCTTTTGGCATATCCTTAGATTATATCAATTAATAATATAATATATGTTTTAAAAAATCTTTTATGTCATTTTTTATACTATCTGGTATTTTTTTTTTAATTTATAATATCATTATTACTTCGAAAACAATTCATATAGCCAACCCTAATATGTTATATTAACCTATAAAATTATTTTAAATCATAAAAAGTCTCAAATTACATTTATTTAGGTATTTATAATATCAATTATGTTAATATTTCATTAATAAGGTAATTACCGCATTATCATTGTGTCATAAATAAATTAAATTATTTAATGTCTAAAAAATATAAATAAAATACCATTATGTAGAAAATATGTTTATATTTCTATTGAATATTTATAGTCTAATTTATCTTATGTATAACCCTATATAAACAATGTTTTATTTATTAAACTTTGATTTTTACTATTTAACTATTCATTAAATAAAATAATAATTAATGTCCTAATCTAATCCAAGTGGATATAAAGGGTACTATTTTATTCCTAAGTTTTTTTTTGGTCAAAAAAAAATATCCAATTGAATTAGGACATGTTTTATTGTAATAATAATATCATTTTTACCCTTAATTACCGTATTTATTTTTAACCGTGGTAAATAAAAGTTAAAAGCTACTATTCAACAAAAATTATTATCATCACATTTAACCACATTTTACATACTCATATCAACTGTTTCTCTATGATTTTCAAAATTCAACTCATAGAAGCAGTAAAATTATGTTTTATCTAAATCTGAAAATGCTCCTAGGAGGTGGGTAAAAGAAGGTAAAATGTTAAATAAAATTTTTATATATCTAAAATTATTATAAAATGACTCCATTGAATTAAATTGAAATTATATAGGTATTATATATCTAATTTGACCTAAAATAAATGTAAATAAACCAAATTATTATTCAAATAAACAGTTGGTTTTAACCAATAACTCAGTGTTTTCACTATTCATCAAAAATTTAATGTTTTTCAAAAAATAAAAATAATTCACCATAGGATAATTTGGATTTTCAGAATCAAAAAATGAAGTCCATTTTGAATGATAAAATTTATAAAATTTCAAAAAATCGGTATTATTATTCATAACTTCTAGTTTATATAATATTTTATTAACATATCATTGTTCAGTGAAATTCGGTATTGCGTACAACACACACTATCGAGGAAAGTTGCTCTTGTGTGTAACATAAGACATGAATAGTGTTGTGTATAATACAAGCTAATAAGGTGTTTCATATAGTTCATGATAATCTTGGTGTTGCGTACAACACAAGAAATCAAAGAAATTAATAATATTTCTTATAAACTTTTGGGGTGTTACAAAAATGGTATTCCTAAGAGAATTGCTATGATAAAACAGATTTGGGGGAGGTGTTGGAGACATTTCATTAAATTATAAGATTGGGTCTCCAGTATCGAAGGAATATAAACTATTATGTCCATCAAGTGTTTTTTAAAGAAATATATTGAATATTCATGTAATATTATGGGTTATTTCTGTATGTAATTCTTGGGATATTACACATAAAATCTAGGGAACCATGGTGGATCATGAAACCTAACACAAAAATCATTGATTATGGACTCCCATAAAAAAAATATAACACATGATGAATAATTCAAACATTTATTCACATTCTTTGATAACATCCAATAAGATTCTTTGATAATAAAAAATATATAAATATCTTATCATCTATTAATGTTCTTATATTGGTATGAAAGTTCCTACCAATCCAATCTATATCAATAGTTAATCCCCATATCGTAATGAATAGTCATCCTCTTATCATTTAAAGAGATATCCATGAAGCCTAACACCCTTTTGTAGTTTATGGATTTTGGTACATATCTATTCATGTTTTTCTGTGGGTTTACTAAAATTAGATGATTTTTTTGATATTATACACTTGTTGATATCACTATACCTAATATGGAAGCTCATTCTTCCACCTATCCATTCCACAACATCTTTTTTTAATCTAATAATGAGAGATTTAACAATTATATACATGGTATTTGATGATTTATTTTCCTTATATCGTATTTTTGGATGGGTCTAAATACAAATACGGGGTCTTGTGATCATGAGTTGACGGAAACTATCTTGGTCAACAATATAAAAGTAATTCATAGTTTGTTTATTGGAATTATATAATGGATTTAAAAATAATAAACTCATTTTTTATAATATAATTTATTTTATTAATGTAATAGATCTTACAAATTTCATGGTAAATAATTTATTTTTTATGTTTTATTTCATTAATAATTAATTTGATAGATCCTTTATTTTGTTCAATTACTTGTTCCAGACTAAATAATGAAAATTTAAGAATATCGTATTCAAAATTAGGAATAACAAATATAAATTAATCATTGTAGTAATCTCAATATATATTTGATTATTATCATCAATGTAAAAAAATTTAATATTTGTCCAAAATTACTATATTTTCTAACAAAATAATGAATTTAATTTATAGATCGATTATCTAGGGAAAGAATAGATAAAAGTAAAAAAGCTATATATTCGCATAACATATTAGTATCATTAGTGTATACATGGGTTTATAGAAAATTTGATTCCCTATTCCCTTACCATTTAATGAAATAGGAAGAATGTGAAATGAAATGGTTTAGAAAATAAAGAATATTTATGAAAACATACCATATGTTTGAAAACCTACAGATAGATAATACATATAGATGATGAAGGGGAGGAAGTCTAACACCATAATGAACAAATTAAATCCTATATTAAAAAAATTAGAGGGACAAAAATAATTTCCTATGCCTCCACCATTGGTGGTTCTTTATTTTTATTAACCGTTTTTTGGAAGCTCATGAAAAAATGTCCCAAAATTGTAATTGGTGATTATAATGACAACATGGGATCTTCCACTAAAGTAAGAAATATCCTCCTTACTCATTATAAAATGTGCTAGTGAAAGGATCTAGACAAATGGGGAATCATTTTCTGATGGTATATCATGTTGTGAATTATAACTTTCTTAGGATTCTAAAATGAAGATATCTGAAAAACAGAAAAAGATCATGGCTAATCCTTCTGGATGAATATAAGTTCATATATTCTAGACCAGATTACCTAGGCCATCGTAAACATGTATGTCATCATCTCTGTAGTGGAAAACATGTACTATATTAGCAGTAGATTTGTATTCTGTGGCACCACATCCTAGAGGGAATTTTCATATGCACTCCCCACATACCATATGACCATTGCCCTAGAGAAATGGACGATTTCATGTGATGGTGAATGTAATGTAGAAAGACCAATTATGGATGAATTTTCATCCTATGTATGGAATAATATATAGAATTACAGTATAATATGGATCCTAAAATAACCATTCACTATTTTTTATTTCATAATGGTTGGAATTGGGTGTCGCCAAAGTGTTTTTTATAGATCAAAGTCACCCATGTTCAATGTTTTAAGGATCACCTTATTGCTATTCCTAATTGAATAATTAGCCTAATCAAAAAATAATCATCCTATGAGATACATTTCAATATAAACCACACAAGTTATACTTTTAATAGACATATTATATCTTTTTGTAACAATGATCAAGCTTTTTAGTAAACCACATATCCCCAACTACATTATAAACACGTTGATCCATGACATTATTCAAAACATCAACCAAAATTGATATTTCCTTAACATTAATTTTATCCACTAATAATTGTTTATTCTATATTTTAATAGTTCCTCCATCACCGATCATATAATATATCCCCATTTGAATTAGGTCATGTTATCCCAAAGGGATTTTCTAAAAGAAGCTAGAATCATGGGCTAAGGAAAGCATTGTAGAAAGAAGAATGGGAGAATATTTATCAAGAAATAATTTCATTCCAATGGAATATGGTTATTAAATTTAACTCCATTGATACATGGAAAAAATAACATCTTTGGTGTATAAAATCTGTCAAATACAAATTCTTGTACACACATTTGGGAGAAAGATCTTATCCCATGCAATATAGATATATTTCTAATCCATTTAATGGAACACCACAAAAT
Source organism: Viscum album (assembly GCA_963277665.1). Lineage (NCBI taxonomy): Eukaryota > Viridiplantae > Streptophyta > Magnoliopsida > Santalales > Viscaceae > Viscum > Viscum album. The sequence continues at coordinate 1,159,667,561 of OY728122.1, read as the reverse complement.
ATTCACTATCATAGGGGTGAATTGTTCCATAATTATTTTTTAGAGTTTATAAAGATACATGAAATATTTTGGAATCACATGATCCATGAATATTATTAGTAATTACTTCCCTACTTTTGACATTCATTAAGGATTCCACCCCTGTTGTTTTTCCCAAAATACAGGAAATACTAGGAAAACCTTATTTTCTTGATGACCAACTATATTAGAGGGCTTGATATATTTCTGATTCTTATCAACCACCTAGATGTGAGAAACCTATTTAAGGACATGTTTTCCCATATGAGAAAAAACTAGGGTAATTGTAATTTTATATTTTGAAAATTCATCAGAATTCACCAAATAATGTACATAAAAATAGATAATTGGGTTTAAAAAAAACATTTTATCTAAAGGTGGAACTCAATAATAGTATGTTAACATATTCAATAGTATGTAGAGAAATTAGAAGCCCGTTTTATCAAAATTTCTCACCATGTACAAGGTTTTTATTAGATTCCCTGGATATAATATTTTCAAACACACCGCCAAACAATATAGAAGGGAATATAGAGAGGGTGACCCCTAGAGGATACCCATATATGGGGTAAATCTTTTTATATGGACATCATTTATTTGGATTTTACTTAAAACTGAGGTAACCGAATTCATGTTTCACTCAACCAATAATGGTATAAACCCCTCATTCTCAACACAAACTAAATGAAAACCCGTTAAACTATATTATAAGATAATGTAATATCATGTTTCTATTCAATAACACACCTATTAGCTATATATAATGTTTTATTGGAATGTAAAATTTCATTATAAATAATTTAATTATCATAAATATGTCACTTGGGAACAATGGAACCATGATTCAAAGAAATAATAAAAGGTATCCATATTTGGAGTCAGTTATCAATGATCTTAGAAAATACTTTATTTGTATCATTAAATAAGCTGATAGGTATGAAATCTAAAATAAAATATGGGTTTTGTATCTTGGGTATAAGGGTCATATGTGTATCCTCGATTTAATGGAAATTCGAATTACCCACCAAGAGATATTTGAGGAGATATAATATATTATATCCAAAAAATATATTTCTTTTTCAAATATAAGATAAAGAATTTATCTTGGAATAGAGAATTTGATAAGAGCAATTCTATGAGGGGAAAGTGTAATTAAACATCTAAAATATCACACAAAAGCTTCTAGTCAACATCCTAAGCGATGGTAATGTTCACCATAAAACAGGGATCCTTGAAAATAATAAAAGATGTGATCGGAAATTTCATTATCCTTAAAAATAGACATTCACTTATGTCTAACAAGGCATGATATAAGATTATTTAAACATCTAACATATGAATGTTTATGTATTTAGAGATTTTTATGTTCACCTTCTTCAATATGACTTCCACATACACATATATACCATAAAACATTATTAACTATGAGTTATGTATCAATCATAGATTCTTGTTATTATATTCTAGATATTATAACTTTGAGCAGGGTGAGAATAAATTATGCTTAGCCTCCTTTCAAGAATAAATAATTGGATGTTATGCTGTTGAATTTATTATATCTCAAATGATTCATCATAAAATATTCATGGACCAAATTATTTATAACATCTGAACCCACCACTGTGACCTCCACCCTCAACCCAAACCCCTATCCAACTTGAATGTAAAACTGCAACAAAATATTCCCCAATGTAAAAAAAATATTTTTTATATGAATATAATCTCTTTTAATGGTCATTCGTTTTATTGAGAGGCATTATAAGGAAAATACGGTGGTTCTAAATTTCATGGATAAAGTGAGAGACGAAAAAATAATTACACAGAATAATCTAATTCAGTTAAACCCACAAACATGTTTAGAAACACATCAATTCGGTTATTTTTAGATATCCAAATAAACCAAATTAATGAGTAGCCTGAGTTTTCCAAATCATTGAGATCCATATTATAGAGTACATGATGTAAATGTTAATTTTCATTTGAAAATATTCTTGTCCCCCCTATATTCTCATAATATAACGTGATTTAATTAAAGTAACCACAGATGATGAGATGCTTGTGCATAATAACATGAAAATAATAGAGGAACTCCTATATATCCATTTATTATTTTGAGTGGGGAAACCATAAAATACCATAAATACCCAACTTCAGCAATCTTTCTACTGGATAATAGTTGTAATGAGATTCATATAGTAAATCTAACCATAACATCCAAATGAACCATCTATAAAAGTAAATTTCTCTCTATGTGTCATTTTCATCCAACTAGAATACACCCTTAAAATAAAAATTGTGTGTCTATGACACTAATTTACTTTATGTAAAATATGGTATCAATCAATAAAACCAGGTCATGGAAACAGGTTGTACTCTACTGCTGGATCATCCAAATTGTGTGTGGGTTTCCATGTTCATGACACTTCCATTATATGATTTTATTTTGGTTATGTGGTGATGGACCATTACTAACCCACCTCTGACATATCAAATAAAGAAAATTATCTTGAAAAATTACACCTTTTTAGAAAATGATGTACTGCATATTGGGCCTCAATAACTTTTCGTCGACGCTATGGATCTATCTTAGTTTGTTATTTACTAGGGTCCCCTATATTTTTCCTCCTCTATTTCTTGTGTTTATATAACTGATAAATTCATCCCCAAAAGGTTATCACCAACCTGATATGAGTTTAGAAGGGGATTAGAAGGTGGGGTACAATCGTAGTATAAGGGATGAAAACATATTCATTTCATATTAGAGGGTGCTTAGAGTTATCCTTTAAAGATGAATGAGGGAGTGTTGGAACTCTTGTCAACACAATAGGGGGTTTATCCAAATCAACACAAGAATAACCCAAATATATAGAGATAACTTGGGAGATTGGAAACATGATATCCTTCTATTTCATCTTATTACTATAATATATTTGAAATTGGGGCTTCCCCAATATGAAAAACATTCCCTAATTAGTGGAGGAATGAATATATAATCCCTTGGTAAGATTATCCATATCCATGTTACATTAATAATAAAATAAAAGGATAAGACATTGTGTTTTTCATCATTACATTATACATACACTAGTACAAAAAGAATTTTTAACGTCACCCGTTTCATGTCGGTTTTTTAGAACCGACGTGAAAATCTCGTAAATTTGATTATTCAAGTAGGTTATTATATAACCAGCATGAAAATAATTTTTTGCTGATTTTTTATGTCGATTATTAAATAACACACCTGAAAATTCATTTATGTTGACTTTTTTACATCGGTTATATAATAACCGAAGTGAAAAATAAATTTTCAGTGAATTTTCATGTAGGTTCTTATAAGAGCCGACATCAAAAATATATTATAATCACTTTTTAAAGTCGGTTATTTAATAACTGATGTTAAAAATGTTTACAGTCAGGTATTGTACTACCCGAGCTTCGATTTCATAGGTCATGGAGCTCAGACGAATTTACGGATCAAAAGCTATGGCCATCACGAGATGATCATCCTTAAAAGAATTATTAGTGATAGCCAACTTCAGAGGATCATAACATTTGATCTCTAACTCCATTTAGAGGATCAAATATTAAGAAATTAACTACATGTTTGTAAGAATTTTTAAAATCAGTTATTTAAAAATCGATGTCCAAAAAGTCATGAAACCCGATTTTTTACGTCGGTTCTTATAATAACCGACTTAAGGAATTGGATTTCATGACATATTCACATCGGTTTTTAAATAAAAGATGTTAATAATGCAAACAAAAATGTGTTTCATTTCATAAGAATCAATTTGATAGGTCACGAAGCTCAAATGGAGTTACGGTACAAAAGTAATTCCCATTGGAAGATGATCATCTCTAAATGAAGTCTTAGAAAAGGCCAACTTCAGAGGACCATAACTTTTGATCCGTAACTCTGTTTGAGCTCCACGACCTATCAAATCTAATCATGAGAAATTAAATACAAGTTTTTAAACCTTTTTAATGTGTGTTATTTAGTAACCGATATAAAAAGTCATGAAAATTTATTTCTTACCTCGCTTATTATATGAACCGAAGTAAAAAATCGTCAGAAATAGATTTTTCAGGTCGGTTTTTATATAACCGACATGAAAAATATGCGACTATTACAATAGTTTTCACATCGGTTATCATAAACTGATGTGAAAGATTATTTTAATATCCCGCCAATGCAGGATTTAAATTTTTTACTAAAATTTTCAATATCCACGTCGGTTATTAAATAACCGACGTGCATAAAGTCACAGAAAGTGATTTTTCACGTCGGATTTTATAAAACCGACGTGAAAAATCAGTGAAAATTTTAATATTTTTCATGTCTTTTATCATAAAAACCAACGTGAAAAATGATTTTAATATCCCGCCAATACGGGATTTCAATTGTTTCACAGAATGGGCTCAAAATTTTCAGTGCTGCCTAAAATTTTAATATCATGTTTTCTTTTTCATATAATTTATATGGTTTCATTATACACAAATCATAATATAATAATCCTTCCATTCAACCATTATCATTCCATCGACTCAACCTGTTTGATCTTCAATGTGAATCCACTATTTCTTATTTCTGTGATCTCTTCAAGGTATTCGTAATTATATTTCCATGATTTTTGTTTTTTTATGATTAGTTTTCTTAATTTATATACCATTTAATGATTCGGATTCAATATTACATTTTTTTTATCCTGGTAAAACTACAAATACTCATTCGGATTCTAAATTTCCTTCTCAGACAAAGCTTTCTTTGGCTCATTCGATCTTTCCTCGGAAACAAACACATCAAACTTTTAATGGTCAAAACTTCTGATCTGTAGCTCCGTTTGAGCTCTATGACCTTTCAAATCGATGCTCATGAAATTATATAAAAAATGAGGGACATTTTAAACATTGGTTATTAAATAAAAGACCTTATAAATGACTTATAAAGTCTATTTTTTTGAAAAATCGAGGTAAAAATGACTTTTAACGTCAGTTTTTTACGTCAGTTTTTAAATAACCGACGTTAAAAAAAGTGTTTCAATGCAATTTGTTTTGTATAAAATATGGTCTTTCACGTCTTTTTTTTAAAAAATAATGTGAAAAATAATTTAGAAAACATTTTTAACGTTGTTTATTTAAAAACCAACGTTAAGAAACATATTTTTTTACGTCGGTCGCAATAACATCGCCCCAATGTTTCCACAAAACCGACGTTAAAAAGAAAAAAAAACCGATGTAAAATAGCTTTTTTGTACTAGTGATATCGAATAACAATATTAACCTTATCATATCCTACCATCTATAAAAAATCATTTTCCTTGTTCCCAATGTCTATACTGAATAAGAAGAAGAATACAATATGAAATTCATCATATTCTAATGAGATCCATATCGTAGAGTTTTTTGTGGATAGAATCATACCCCATATAAGTGGGATAACAACGTCATCCTGGACCATAATCTATAAAAAGTTCCACTATATGGTAGGTTATGATCTATATTAGTATATAATATATCTAATGCATATACCAATATCTTTTAGAATGATTTCTGATATCCTTGAGATATAGTTTTATGTAATATGTTCACAAAAGAGAGAGTTTTATATGGAAATATTTTTCATATCTCCTTCATTTTTTAGATCCACCATTATGATAATTTTGTTGTAAAACCACCAATGTCTCTAGAGAATAAACTTTTATTCATATTTTTCTTTATGAATTAAATGGACATTTTCCCAGCTCTAATTTCAAAAATGGCTACCCATCAACCGATTTTTATATTTATTTTAGTTTATTCTTTATGTAAATAAAATTGTTATATGAGTTAGTGAAAAATTATCCCACGGTCATTTTTTCCATTTAATATACGATGAATTTAATTTCAACCATTATCGAAAAATGGGACACCTTTCCATCACAATAAGTGAGAGAAGTCCTATTTGATTCACTATTTTATTAACCATCACACCACTAATAAGGATGAGGATCATCAAAGAATGACTAGAAAATCATGGATGACTCATGTGAAAGTAGAATCACCACTACAGATCTATCAGACCTAAGATGGTATTTGTAAATCCGAAACCCTATGGAAACCTACATAAAATGATAACACATATGGGTGATAGTTATATATAAAGAATCAAATTAATATATAAATAAACATAATTGTATTTTTTATTCTATAAACCCAAAATATTAATCATGTAAAACAATTAAACATATAAACTAAAGAGAGTGATAAATACACATATATTTTTTTAATAAAAAAATTTTATAAGAAGAAAATTTAAAATGTGGAAACTAAAATAATAAATAATAATATATCATTGAATATAAATTAATTTTTTCCATAAATAATAATGAATAAACTTTCACTAAAAATGTAGTTTTTCATTAAGTAATTCATGCTATACAAACATTTTCAAGTAGAAGCAGTGTAATTATTAATGGCACTATATTCATATTATCTCCTTATAAAACCTCCTATCATGAATATCACATCCCCTTATACTCCTACCATTCCATTGAACGTGTTCCACGAATCTAGATCCTCTTCTAGAAATCGTGGATCTGGTTTTCTAAATGAATCTTGGTGGAATTCTCTAGAATAGTGTGTATTGTTATACCTAACCTTCCACTCCATGAAGGAATAAAATTTATTGTGTTTTTAATTGATAGTATAAATGTCAATTTAGTTGTTTTTAAATTATTTTTTATACAGAACATACCATTCATGTTGGTGATTCTTCTCTAAATTCTCTAATGAGGGATATTTTAAGGAATTTCCCTGAAGTGGGAAGAACATTCATGCCATTATTTATATATTCAATAGATTATATGGGAATACTACATAGTTTTATTCCATATAATCATATTTGATTGTATCTTAGAATGGGGATTGATATAGGGAAACTTCCATAAAATATGTTTCGACTACCTATATTATTTTGTTCATGGTTACAGTGTCATGTTTCGTGATCCACTAACCCAAAAATATATTTACAGAAAAACATATCAATAGAAAAAAAATATCCATTAATACTTCAAATAATATTTATATTATGTTTTTTGAAAAAATAAAAAAAATAATACTAGGTTATAAATATTTTGAAAATAAATATGTATATGCATCACCAATGATGACAGAAATCAGAAAAAAAATTTAAATACACATGTTTGTATATTTCAAAAATTATATGATTTTAAATATATATATAATTTTAAAATAATTATAATTTTCTCCATAAATATTTTAATTTCAAAATTTTATGTTTTTAAGAAATAAATTTTGTGAGGTATAAATTTGTTTTTACTGATTATATTTATGACTTTTATATTCAATTATGTTTTATCGGTTTATCTAGTTTGAGAAATATAATTTATATTATATTTATATTTTATATGTTATAATAATTCCATGTAACCTTCATGGAACCTAATTTTTTTATGTTGGTATCTTGGATAGTCTATAAATAATAATGTTGAAATAATATCTAAATTTAATTTGAAACACATTCTTAACTAAAAAAATATATTTCAAAATAACACAAATTTCATCAAATAAATTAATGAAAATTAATTTCAGGGGAAATATATATACTATTGTTTTAAACCGTTATATATGTATTTATAATTTTCTATTACATTCCATTAATTTTTCAATTATTATTTTCATTTATGAAATTATTTTTATGTCCAACTAATCATTTAGATGTTTAGTGTATATTTTATTTTTTCCTTTTGATTTCTTTGGTATCTCACTTTCATTCAATGTATCCTAAATGAAATATGATAATGTATTAAGTAGGGGACTTTTAATGTCATTAAATAAGAAATTATAAATAAAGTCTAAAATAAATTAAAAAACTTATTTAACATATAAAAGTTAACTTAAATTGAAAATTATTTAAGAAAAATAGTTATTGAAAATAAATTCTAACGACATAATAAAATGTTGTTTTCAAACATTACGTTAAGTGGATGTATTAAATTTAATATATAATGTATTTTACCATCATATAAATTTTATTAATTTTATTTTTTAATGTGTAAATATCATGTTCTTAATCACTAAAACATCTTACATTAAACTTTTATTTTTTAAATATTGATGAAATTATTTTTATTTTTTGTAATTTTTTAGATGTTAATGGGATGTTTCTATAAAAAATTGCATTATTTTTCTAGATTATATTTAATATTAATTTAATGTTATTAACTAAAAATATAATTAGTTTATATATGTTTCAGGTAGTTCACATTTAAATCATATAAAAAATATAACTAAAATATAGATGAATAGTTAAAATAAAATTGAATTGTATAAATTATTGTTTAAAATACATTATGTCAATATAAATTTTTTTTCGTGAATGAATGTAGTCTCTCTCTAATGGGAGGTCACATCCCACAATCAGTTCTATGAATGGGATTCAGATATTAATATTATCAACCTCTATGCTAGGGTGGAGTATGATGTTCTACGTAGGGTTGATCCTCAAGAACTAGAACATTGTATGTGTGATCTAGTACATATGTCTCAATTGGAGGTGGTGTCATATAGATATCCTATTCTTCACATGATCCTTCTCCTATTATGTGAGTATAATGACCAAACCTCATCAAGTGGGGAAACCAATCATCCTATGAAGGCTCGAGAATAAAATTTGGAGGCGTGGGAAGTGACCCCTGACATAATCTAAAATCAATTGTACATGGATAAAACTATAGATATCATGTGAAACAAATGGATAACATCCACCCTAACAATCATCCCCAATCATATGATGCTAGAATACTATAGTTACAACCTCATCATGGGGAATACATGAGTGTTAATGTGCACCACGACAGGGTCTACGTCAACGTGATCATAATGGCTCGTCGACATTAAGAGTCGCTAGAGGATGTTCCTAAGATATAAAATCCAATCCCTAGGATGAAATGTCATATTTCACGAGTTCTTCATTAATTATATTATAATTTAAAAAATTATATGATAGAATTTTCACATCTACTATATTTTTGTTCACTACAGGGCTACAAATCTCCCGCTCCTCCAGATCAGACATACAGATAATATGTTATAGTAAATTATTTTATAAAGAAAGTAAATATGAATTTTTAAATAGTACAATGACGAGTAATGTAAATTTATTGATTTTTCATATCAGAAATCCCTATTTGATGTGGAGTAAGATAAATTAAGACTTCTGTCTATTCTATGATATATACTCAAGCTTCTCAAATATTGGAAATCAAATAATACACACACATCATCAATATGAAAAAATTATTGTCTATCATAGAGGTCGAGTATGAAAACCCTTCTTTATTACAAACTTATACATGATTTATTACATAAAACATTACTTGATACAACAAAGAAGATCTAGTGGTTTAATGTCTTTTGGGATTAGTATCATTACATTAAAACTTAAAACATGAAATAAAACATCTTTATTGAAAGCATCCTTTACATGACCACTACATTCCCTCGTACTTAGCATTGCATGGGATAACCTGAGGACATGCATAATAAAAGGGTGAGCTATAAACCCCAGTAAGGGAGTACACATGTAATAACATGAGGAGTACAATACATGTTAAAAAATAGGCATATCAATATAGCATAAGAGAAACGTGAACATAAGGTCATGATAAATCATCATAGTCATAACATGGAAATGTGGCAACAACACTTAACATTGAATTAGCTTGAGCAAAGGCTCATTGCATATGGAGCATGAGTAAACCCTCATTTCTCATAAATCACGAGTAAACCATCATTTAACTTGAATTATCTTGATTCAACACTCATTACTCATGAATTATCATGATACTATACTTTACCCAATGCATTGGAGCGTTATAAGGGTACACCCTTCTTAAACATTTCATTTCATGCATAAGTGTGCCACATGGATCATAAAACATGGATTCATAAAACATAATCATTTATTACATGATAAAGGAATGTGGAATTCATACATGAATCTTTATAATAAATAAGTAAATGTTCATAAAGGTGAATACCCTTGATGAAGAAATGGGCATGGTATCCACTACACAATGGCATTGGCTTAGAAAAAACGGTGCGATTTCGGCAGCGTAACAGCCTGACATAACAATTCATAAAAATGCTTGATGAGAGAGAAAGGGGTTCATCATCATACTTAAATGTAATGGACAGTAAAGAGGTCATATAGATACATTTCCCAAAAATTGTAATGGAATTTAGATTCATGACACAAAAGTATTGCTTGAATGTAAAAGAGGAGAGAGAAGTTCCTTTCGGAGTTTTGGCATAGTAACGTGTGTACATGGGAGGCATTTAATAAGAGAGAAACGGGTATCCCATCATTCAAACATAAAGAGGGCAGTATGAGGGAGGTGCGAAACCATACCCAAACATTCATAATTGAAATTAAAAGGGCAAAACAACTTAACGAAAATTGAAAAAAATGAGAAAGGAAGAAAAAAACCCTTACTTGGAAGTGTGCTTCCAAAGGTTAGATAGAGGCTTGCAAGAGGATTCTTGGGAGCATGGGGCACCTTGGGAGGATTCTATAGAGAGTAGGGCAGAGGTTGGACGAACTCCAAAGGCTTTTAGTGAGGAGGATGTGGGACCTTGGGTGGGTTTATATCGGAAAGGTGAAGGAATTCTTTATTATTTAGGTTTGGGACCCCTTATATTAAATTAATCCAAACAACATACCATCACATGGTTTGTGCCCATGGTTTTTGGAAAATGGAAGAGGAAAACAATATTTTATAAGTCCAAAGTCCTAAATTCATAAAATAATAGGGTCTCTTATGTGGAGGCGAGTCACACTCCCATGGAAATTAATTTAAAAATACATGGTGTTTAATAAGTCTTGAGGGGTCCATAAATGCATTGAAAAGTAAGTAAAACAAACCAAAAAATAACATTATTTTAATGTTAAAACATATATTGGCCGAAAATAAAGATTGTATTATTTTATTATATCACTATTGGGTCATTATGATGTCATCAAACACATTATATATTTAAACGATATTTAATTTTTACCCAAAAATTTGACTGTCTCAGAAAATAATGAAAAGACACTGTTGGATAATTTAGACCTCATGATTCCAGAAATAACATTTATTTTATCTAAATAATTATCTAAATATGTTAATTTTCACTGTTAATATAAAAACTGACATTTATAAAAAAATTCAGGAGTTTTGACAGAAATGGCTTTCAAGCCTTAATAAAAATTATAATTGCATTCATAAAATTATAAGATCATTTATATTTAATAAAAATTAATTTAACAATAATAATAATAATTTATTAAAATATTATTTAATTCAAAAATCCCAAAATTTAAAAAAAATAGAATTCTTAATTAAATAATAACTAACAACACTATTTTTACTTTAAAAACTATTTACAATGTATCAAAAAAATGACAAGGAGGTATATTCATTATTATATACAAAAATAATATATAAGAACATAGTACTAGAGATTTGTTACATAACCCCTTAAAAATCCTCATAAGACCTAAGGGTAAGGTGTGAGATGGTGACAGACTCTTGGGGTGGCTCGGATAACATCGCTCAAGTGGTAATCTCTATCAACTTCCACTATTCCCATAGACAGTCTCGTTCGAGCTTGACATGATGAAGCTCATCTTGGTCTTGGTCAAGAGTTAAGCACAAGGATTCCACCACTTTTCCGAGCTCCGACAAATGGGCTTCATATGGAGCAATTCTTCTAGATGTGGCCATCAATTCCTTTTTATAGTAAATTGGATTTGTTAGAGCCCTATATTTATTCTAATCATGTGATCACTGTTGAATGGCTATATTAGCAATGGTCAAAATTCTTATCCTAAAACCAATGAAGTTGACATTTTATATAAACATAAAGATACATTTAAGTAGATCAGGATGGATTATTATTAATGAAACTTTGGTTCGTTACAATATTCACCCCTTATGAAATTTCACCCACAAATTTTTCCTTTTCCCACACTAAAACAGATGTGGGTAACTCAGCTTCATCATTTCCTCTGATTCCCAAGTCGCTTCTTCAAACTTTTGGTTTCTCTACAACACCTTGACGAGGGGCATTGTCTTATTTCGTAGAACTTTTTCTTTATGATCTAAGATCTTCACTGGTTTCTCCTCATAAGAAAGATCATCTTCCAATTATACCACCTCAGAAGAGAGTACATGTAAAGGGTCTGGTATATACTTCCTTAAGAGGGATACATGAAAGACATCATGCACATTGGCCATTGTAGGTGGAATTTCTAGTCGATGGGCCACAACCCCAACATAATAAAGAATCTCAAAGGGGCTGATGTACCTTGGACATAACTTCCCTTTCATTCCAAACCTCATGTCCTTATTCCATGGAGATATGCATAGAAACACCATGTCTCCCACTTTTAACTCAAGGTCTCATCGACGATTGTCTGCATAACACTTCTGTCAACTTTGGGCTGCCTTGATATTCTACTGAATGGTTTTCACCTTCTCCACCATTTCCTTGACCATTTCTCGTCCAAGTAGCTTACGTTCACCGACCTCATCCCAACATGCTGGTGTTCTGTACCTTTTCCCATACTGGGCTTCTTGTGGTGCCATTTGGATGCTCGAGTGGAAACTGTTATTATTAGAGAACTCAACCAGAAGAAGATGTTGATCCCATCATCCTTTAAAGTCCACTAAGCACAGTCTCAACATTTCATCAAGTGTTTGGATAGTAAACTTGGATTGGCCATTAATTTGAGGATGATATGCCGTCTGATGTTCAGTTCAGTATTTAGAGCATGTTGGAGACTCTTCCAAAACATAGAGGTGAATCTTGGATCTCGGTCAGACATGATAGATAGTGGTACTCCATGCAACCTTACCACTTCCCTGATATATATCTGTGCCAGTTGTTCCAAATAGAAATCCTCCTGAATAGCAATGAAGTGTGTACTCTTTATAAGACGATCCATAAAAACCCAGATTGCATTGTTGCCCTTGGATGTCCTTGGAAGTCTGGTGACATAGTTCATGGTTATGTTCTCCCATTTCCATTCTGGTATGTGCAATGGTTGCATCATCCCCTTAGACTTCTGCCTCTTTTCCTTCCCTTACTGACACACCAGGCACTTTGATGTATATTTAGTGATCTCCTTCTTCATATTATCCCAACAAAAGTTTTCTCGAAGATCTCGATACATCTTTGTGCTCCCAGGGTTAATATAGAAATTTTAACTATGTGCATCATCCAAAAGTTCATTCTTCAGCTACGGACATGATGTAACACATAGTATTTTCTCAAACCGCACAATTCCTTGTTCATTAACATTAAACACCGAGGAATTCCCTTTTTCGATAGCTTCCACTTTTTCCTGAATTATCACGTCATCCATTTGAGCATCTTTTATCCTTTCTAAAAGAGATTGTTGAAAAATAATTTGTGAAAGGATTGATGATATTCGCTTCTTTATGATTCCCTTGTCCATCTTCCTCAAGTCTAAGAAGATTGGATCCTTCTCAATTCTCATTATTGATAGAATCACTGGGTCCTTTCTACTTATGGAATCTGCCACCTTGTTTGCTTTCCCAATGTGGTAATGGATTGAAGAGTCATAATCCTTGATGAGCTCTATCAATCTTCTCTGGTGTATATTAAGCTCATTCTGTGTGAATATATATTTAAGACTCTTTTGATCAGTATATATCTCACATTTCTTCCCATGGAGATAATGCCGCCATATTTTCATGGAAAAGATCAACGCTTCCAACTCCATATCATGCGTTGGATAGTTTCAATCCTGGATTTTCAAATGCCTTGAGGCATAGGATATCACTTTATTTGCATCAGCACACAACCCAAGCCCTTCTTTGAAGCAACACTGAATACCAAAAAAAGTTCCCCACTTGGGGCTAAAGTGAGCATGGGCGTAGTGATAAGACTCATTTTCAACTCCTTGAAGCTTTATTCACATTCATCACTCCAAGAAAACATTACTCCCTTTTGAGTTAGCTTGGTAAAAGGGTTGTACAATCGTGAGAAATGTCTCACAAATTGTTGATAATATCCAGCAAACCCAAAGAAGCTATGGATATCTGTTACCAATGATGGCCTCAACCATCCCTCAATTGCATCTGTTTTGGAGGGGTCCACGGATATCCAATTGCTTGTGATGATATGGCCCAAGAATGAGACCTCCTTCGACCAGAACTCACACTTTCTGTACATTGCATAGAGCTTCTCCTTGCACAAAGTCTCTAGTACAGTTCTTAAATGATCCTCATGATCCTCCTTAGTATTGTAGTATATTAAAATATAATCTATAAAGACTAACACAATTTTGTCGAGGAAAACTATAAAGACTCTATTCATTAAGTCCATGATGCTTTTTGGAGCATTAGTGAGTCCGAATGGAATTAATATGAATTTATAGTGCCCGTATCTTGTACGAAAAGCAGTCTTCGGGACATCTTCCTTCTTCACCCTTAATTGATAATATCCCGACCGCAAATCTACCTTGGAGAAGTATTGTGCTCCATGCAGCTGATCAAATGTTTTCGTAAACTATTCAATATTCTTCAATGTATGATTAAAGTATTTTTTATGCATTTTTGACTATTACCATAGGGTATGGATGAAATCATTCTTTTATTTACCATATGAGGTACTTTTTGGCTTTTTTAACAAAAGATTGAGGAGAATGGTTTTTTAAATTATATGGCATGAATGTATTTTTATAGTTACATGACACATAATTTCCATGAAGCTTCCTCTATACTATTTCATTTTCATTTTCAACTAAATTATTTTATTTTCTAATTGTGTGTCATTTTGAGAAAAGAACATGTTTTTGAAGAAGAAAGGATATTTTTCTCATGAATTATGTTCATGTGTTTTATCAACATTCTTTCCCATTTAAGATAACACTATTAAATAGTGTTACGTTTCTTTCCATATTATTACAATTATATTATTGTGTTATTAATAAAATGATATTTTTTATGGATTATGTTATGATGAAATTATTTTTATTAAAAACATTTTATTTCATGGGTTATGCACGGATAAATGATTTTTGTCTTATGGAACAAGTAAAAATGATTTATTTATGAGATGGGTGGGACATATATCTCCCTCTAATGTATTGGGTAAAGATTTATATCTCATGATATAGACACGATTGGAATGGAGAGTAAATCCTATTAATTAATACAGGGCTGGAATGGCACGTAAAACATGTTCAATAAAACATTGCTGGAACGACAAGTAAACCCAGTTCAGTAATTGACATTATCTACTTTGATTGAATTGGAAACAATTCCTTGGATACTATGGAAATCATATTATGTTCTTTTGTTTGGCCTAAATCCCATGTTTTATGCCAATTCTATTTTATCTTGGTTAATGTTCCTTTATGGTCTATTCCTTACATTCTTCCAATATTTATTTCTTTACTCAAGATTTTGATATTTAAACATTTTGTTCATGCTTGTGAATTATTATGACTATGGTTTGAATAATGTTCTCAATTTTTTTATATTTAATGATAATTTTAGCTCACCCAATTGGTGGTTTATTTTCCATAGTATATAATGAAAGGTTTTAGGTATGAAAACAAAAGGGGGAGATCTTTATGGTTGATGTTTAAGATATGTCACCATCTTAGAAGATTATGGTCCATGTTTCCAAATATAATAAACTAATATAGTCTTTTGAAATCTATTTGTGTCATGTATTATGTATTCCAAAATGGTTATTTAATTTTCATGTATGTCATTTTTTGGTTTTTACATAGGACATGCCATATCATGTTTATATAAATAATATAGTGATAAGTGCACAAATTTTCCCTAATGATCTATAAGATATATGAATGGTCATGAAACATGATATTGTAAACAGAAATGTCAGTGTTTAATTGGTGAAAATTATTCTCTAGTCATATCAGGGATATAGAGCCAATATATTTAGCATCCACATCCCGAAAAACATTTAGGACTAGTAATAAATGTATAATCATAGTCCAGCCTCCCTGAGTGGGTCTTATAACGACATCCCCATGATAAGAAGACTGGGTAGGACTACGAGATCATCAAGGGTGAATTTTATCACTCCCATAGGAATGTGAAATTGTTTTTTCACTGGTCTCTATCTCTCAGTGAGGATTGTAATAAGGTGATGATTGAAGAAGGTAAAATTAGATATTACAATTTCATAGAATGCACAATGGAAAAGGTATATTATAATTGTTGTTGGAAGCAGACTTTGATATTGAGGGTGTGCTCGACATACCCAAATACTTTGAACCTCACCTCCCACTAGAACACTAGATAAAACATGCTTATACAACATAGTGGGTCGTGTATTATCTTCCATTTTTAATTAAAAAATGGAAATATTTTTTATGTTTGATATTTAAATATACTTTTTTGGTGATTAGAATTTAATAAGTAGTATAATTTATGACATGACATTTCTATAACCATGTTTTATGGAGATTTTATTACCAAATGAAATGGTCATGTCTTCATGTTTTAAAAAAAATACTTCTAATGTGGGTTTATATATGATTTTACCCTTAAAAGGTTGTTCTATAAGATATAATTATATATATATATATAATCAATATTTAATCATTATCCAAATGTTTATTAAAAACGAGTCATTATTTTTTGGAATGTGAGGTAAAAATAAAATAAAACAACAAATAAACGTTTATAGCAATGAAAAAATGATAATTATGGTCATATAAAGTGAAATAGACTATAAAACCCCTATTAAATAATACATTAAAACTTTATAATAAACAAGAAATATGTTTACATTTTTCAGTAGAAAAGAGTTTGAATGATATGTGTCTAACTAATGATGTGATGTAAAATTCATCTCATTCTCAATTGGTTTCTTAATAAACATTCAAATGGGATATACTTAACTATTATAGTCTCAAAATATTTATACCTTTTAGTGAAATATTCATTTTATATGGAGGAATTTCATTATATTGGTAACATATTTTAAAATTATAAATGATAATTACATATCTTTCTAAAATTTTATTAATCTACCACCTGAAAATAAGATTGATTTTACTTCACTTATTATGCTAGAGACACCACAAAAAAAAATTTCTATTAAAAAAATTCCAGGTATTTCATATCTTTTGTAATAAATTAACATGTTATTTAATTGGATAGTGGTGGTACATTTCACATTATATGATCACAATTTTTATTTCATAAGGGATTAATAAACGATTCAATGTTATCTATTATTTTTACATAACATTAAAAAACATTCTATGAATTAATTTTTTAATAAAATCTCATATAACTAAGGTAAAATTATTTTTTATAATCCAACACATCATTATTTTATATTTATCAAATAAGGTATATTTGATATTTTGTGATTCTTAATTTATAAATTATTTATTGCATGATGGAATGCTTCATGATTATTGTCTAAAATGTTTAGTTTATGGAGTAGCTATGTATAGATTGATTATTATTTCATGTCACCACACATGTACATATCATATTCCATATAATGTGAATATTAATAGATTATAGTTATTTGATACTAAAATTATTCACAAATTTAGAAATTTATAAAAAATGAAGGATGTTATTTTAAACCCATTTAATTAATTATAATTAAATATCACATTAGAGACCATACATACTTGTGTATTTTAGTGTGATCATGATCCATCACTCATAGGGAATTGTTTCATGTTTTGAACTTATTGATGACATAGGCTACATCAATAATGTTTCCCTTGTTCTTTAGGTTAGTATAATTCATAAATCATCATACATGACTTCTTTACCCCTAATTGACACAAAATTTTGATGTCACGTATCAATATCAGCTTGAAATCTAGAATTAGGAAATATTGTAACTCCACAATAGGCATCCATGGTATATCATAATGGATTTCCATTTTGTGTAGCTGGTACACTAGATAAATATATGATTCATATGAAAAGGTCAAATAGAAATAGTTTAAAAAAATTTAACATGTGTTTCTCCATATATCATTATCAACATTGATTTCCTCTTTGACATATCAATGAAAATTATATATCAAACAAACAACCTGAATTACTATGAATTGGTTGTTTATACATGTCAATGACATACTCCATGATTGATTATTTTCTTTCTCCGCATTGTAAAAGGAATGTAAAATTTGTGAGATAATTCTATATTAGGTCTCCATAATTAAAATTACACCATTTATTTTCCATAACAAAATGTTCAATCAATAGGTATAACCTATTTTCTGAAATGTAATGCAAAAATAAAGGGGAATAATTCATTTTCCAACTTATGAAATTGAACACAATATGTATCATTTAAATTACCTTGAGACACATGTTCATTCATACGAATATGGAACACAACATGATCATTTTTTCTTAGTACATCGAGAAATTTTTAATAAATCCAATAAGACTCAGCCCAATTATAATTGACCCTAAAAAATTCCTTCTACCTATTAATCCGTGACTTTTTATAGGAAATCATATAATCAAAAATTTATTATATCCTTATTTGCAAAAGGTATATTGGAGAAACATGATATTCCATAATCAAATAAATGTCAATATATGACATAAATATAGAACCCAGTGATGTATGATCTTGTGTCAGAATTGTCTAAATGTGAGTATAACATGACAAAATGTTGAAAATTCTCCTACCTATAAATGAAATGTTTGAAATCATGCTCAATAAAAATATAAAAACATTACCACATTTATCACACAATCTGGTTATTTTTTATGTCTTGATTCCTAAACTAAATATCTATAGTTCCCCTAAATATTATTTTTTTCTTATTTTTTATTTAAAATTTACATTAAAAATACCTTCCAACATAAATTTTATTTCTAGATATCTAAACATATCCACTAAAACTCCAGGACGCATTGTTTTAGGTGAGATAACATTGTAGTTAAATTTAAACAAAATGTGCCATTACTAAAGAACAAGATGTGTAGAGTGGTGGATGATTTATTATGGGTTGAGTTTGTTGTACAAATACTTCATTTGTAGAAACGTACTCCCAAATAAAAACGGGTCTCTCCTCATTAGCATTGTTGTCTCTGTCTATTTCATCATTATAAAATTCCACATCAGTTGTTCGATTGATATGTATATCTAGGATTTAAACTATGATTTCATCTTCTTCTTGGTTTTACTCTTGTAAATCATTGTAAAATTTCATATTGTTTTTGTATTATAGAATACTCAACTTATAACATCCTAATGGTATCATATAAATTTTTGGAAAAAGAAATTTATTTTTTGGACCCAGTGCTCAACAATAGTTATTAGATAATCTAGATACTATATATTATTTGGGAGTTGAAATTTTCTATACCTAATAAAAATGATATCATGATTCGGTCCTCGATTTAAGAAATAAAGAATTCAATCATGGAATTAATTTAAGGACACATAATTATTTTCCGTTTCCATTTTTATTGGATGTGTACTATAAGAATATACTGGGTTAGTTGGAATAATTTCCTCATAGTAGTAGACACAAATAAACATGATTCTCTATAGGGAATGTGATTTTTCATCATGATTATAATAGTGTAGAAACTATTGATGGTGAGGGTTTACCGTACATTCTTTATTATAATTTAATTTTAGAATGACTATTAATATCCTAAAATATGAATCTAATGTTTCTTACATCATTTTTTAGTCTTCATAATGGTATGATAGTATTTTATATAAAAAATGACTCAATTAAATCATATCCACTATGAGTGTAAAAAAGGTGTGCAATAGTGCAAATTTTTGTGAACTAGTTCCCGATCGAGTCAATATCCATGTAGTGTTTTTGAGATTTACCCCATGGTACATCTCTTCAAAAGACACATCCACTAATAGTATCCATCTAGGAATTGGATTACATATTTAACCACATAATAATTATCATATTAATATTTTAAGATGTTTACATATATCCTAAATGATGACACTGCTATTTTATTGTATAATTTTTAACATTAATAACGGTAAGTAATGTGGTTAATAAAGAGAATTCTATTCTTCTAAAACGTAACAATTAAGAGAAAAAAAATAATGACAAAAGGCATGAATCATCTAATTCATGACTTTGAAAAATCATGTGTGCTGTTAAGAAACATGGTCATCTAGTTTTTCCTCTTTCATCATACATTTAATCTATTTTAATCCAAAGGTAATAAATATCTAATAATTAATTAATCATAAGATAATAATTATTTAATAATTAATTATTCCTATATTAATTACACCATATTCAGTCATTAAACCTGTATAATCATGAAATCAATAATATATATCAAATAGTTACTCTATATATAATTATATGTTAATTAATAGTTCATTATTAAATAATTATTACCTCATAAATATTTAGTCATTATATAGTCATTAATTAATGATTATCTAATAATTATTTAATCATTCTTTGGTCATTAGTTCAACAATCATAAATTTTCTATTAATAATTCATTAATAAGTATTTAACAATTCATTAGTCATTACATAATAACTATTTAATCATTATTTAATAATTTATTTCCATTACATATTAATTCATTGATCATTACTTAATCATTATTTAATCATTAGTTAGTCATTATTTAATAATTACATGATCATTGTTTAATCATTCATTGATTATTAGATAATCATTAGTTAATCAATATTTTTTAAATATTTAATCATTAGAAAAGTATTAATTATTCATTCTTTATTCATTAGTCATTCTTTCATTATTCACAATTTAATATTAAATTAATCATTATATATTCATTAGTTAATAATTCTAAAATAATCATTTATTCAAAATTTTATCATTATTTAATCAATAGTTAATCATCTCTTAAGAAAACATTAATTGTTAGTTATTAATAGTGTATTCATTCATTCATCATCACATAATCAATAATTAAAAAATAGTTAATAATTATTTAATAATTCATTAAACATTAATTAATTAGTACTTATTCAATATTTTTTCAATAATTAATCATTAATTAGTGATTACCTAATAATAATTTAATCATTAGATTATCATTATTTAATAATTACTTAATAATTATTTAATTATTAGAAAATCATTCATTAATAATTCAATCAAAAATAATTAGTCACAGGTTAATTAATACGTTATAATTATTTAATCTGTAGTAACTCATTAATTGTTTTTTAGTTAATCATTAATAAATCAATTGTTAATCGTTAGTTAATCATTGGTAAATCATTCATGAGTCATTAGTAAATCATTATATATTTAATTTTTAATCATTACATAAAAAATATATAATCGTTAATTAATAATTATTCAATCACTCCTTAATCATTAATTAATAATTACATAATCATTATTTAACCATCAGTTAATAATTATTTAATTATTTGTTAATTTGTAGTTATTATTTAGTTAATAATTATGTAATCAATATTTTATGATTTGATAATCATTTTTTAGTCATTCTTTAATCATGAGTTAATCATTATATAATCATTCATTGACTATTAGTTAGGTATTTTTTAATTATTAGTTAATCATTTTTAATCATTATATATCATAAGTTACTCAGTATTTAATCATTAGTTAATATATATTAAATTATTCTTTAATTATATGTTAATAATTATTTAATCATTTTTTAAGCACTGGTAAATCAATATTTAACCATTAAAAATAATTCATTAATCATTAGCTAATCATTCGATAATCATTAGATAATCATTATTTAATCAATACGTAATCATTATTTATTAATTAGCAAATGATTTGTTAAACAATAAATAATACTTCTTTTCTTATGACATAATCATTACTCAATCATATGGTATTCATTAGTTCGTTATTATTAGCTATTCATTATATAATAATTCTTCAATACTATGTTATTAATTATTTACATTATACATAATCATTACCAATAATAGCTATTTCTAAAAGACTATATCAAACAACATAAACTATTTAATTAATAAAATATGAAGAACTAACTAAAAATAATTTATATAAATAAATAACATTAAAACAAATATGAAAAATATCACTAAATTATTCTTATCAAAAATCGACACACCATTTTGGCCACTGAAGCCACCATGCACAGAGGAATTACAACCAAAAATATTTTATAGGGAGATAATAAAATTGGAGAGATGAAGGGAATTTGGATTGATGATGGGGGATGATGCCCTTTTATAGGCTCTTTAGTGAATGGTGGCAGCACTAGTGCTACCTTTCATCTTTACATTAGGAAAATAGAGGCAGCACAAAGCCTACCTCTCACATTACGTTAATAGAACAATGAAATTTCCCCTGCCTCCTTTTACAAGTCATTGATCCGCATTGATGATGGGAAAATGTGGTGTTGGGAATGCCACCTATTAATTTAAATCAAAGTCAGTAGTGCCTTTTCCTCCTTACAATGTAATCTTAAAATAATTTCTAACCTAGATTTATATTAAAAATATCAATCAAATTAAACAAAACACTCCTTGACAACCAGTATTCACTTTATGGGTAAGTGGATAAAATCACCTCTAACTATCACCATCATCGAATGATGACCAATAATCAAAATAGAAGACGTGGAAGCATGCTCTCCTCAATCCTTGTTATATAACATCATCTATTGATATTGGACTTATACATACTATATATATGTCTCATATCATCTATGGAATATATCATATTGGGATGTAAATTCAACCTAATCTATGGTCTTTCATTTTAATCTCCCTCGATAGAGAAGGCACAACCAAATATTGTATAGATGAATTTCCCCAACATTAGTAACGTGCTTCCAAATGGTGCCTCTTCCAATGATTGAATGAAGAAGTAGCATAAAAAGTTTTAATATTCTATATTATTGGTATATTAACTGAAAATATAATATTTAGAGTTTATTCGTTTTTTATTAAATGTTATGGGTTTTTTCATAAATTGGTTAAATTGGATAGTCGTGTGTCAAACCATTTGATGCTTGACCAGTCTTGTGAACGAGAGTCAAATTAATTGATTCTGTATCTTTTAAAAACATGTAGTTATTTTAATTTATATATATATATAATAATAATAATAGTATACACCCATATATACATATATGAAATTTAAAGAGTTTTTGAAGAATAGTTTTTCTATTCTATTCCATAAAAAATATTATTTTTATTTTGATCTCCTTATATATATATATATATCAATATTTTAAATAGTATTTAAAATAGAATCTTTTATTTTGAATTCAACATATTAATGTAATAAAAAAATATAACTACCAAAATCCCCCACAATACTCTATTTTATTAGAGAACGAACCAGGTCACCCCTTTTGGATTCTTAATGTGAGGTCTATTTTCAGTTGAGAAGCATTATAAGAATAATAATAATAATAATAATATGTAAATTTTTACATATATTTTAAAATATTAATAATTATTATAAAATACTATATATATATATATATATAATTATAATATAATTTTTAAATATAACATAATTAATTTTTACTAAAAATAAAATATAACAAATTTTATTTTTTTATTTAATCATTAAAATAATAGAATTATTTTAGACAAATATTAATTGTTAATATAATAAATTATTTTATATAATTATTCCTATAATAAATTTTAATATAACATAATTTGGTAGTTGGGGACATCCCTTAGTGGTTGAGGTGCCCCGTAATACTACATCATTTATTGGATGGAAAGGGTTTAAATCTCAGAGGCTACGTATTGGCTCAAATTTCTGGCATCATAGGTACAAATAAAAATGGTGGCAACGATATTTGGTGATTGAAGGATGTTTTTGGTGGTGGTGACCTCAAACTTCTAAGAATTTGGAATTTAACATTGAAAAACGTGGACTTTTTCAATTCACGAGAAGTACAAACTACCATAGTGAGATTGAAATCCCTAGTCTTCTATTAGTGTTAAAAAATAATGAAAATGGTTTCTTTTATCAACACTAAAAAAATTTGATAAAGAAAAATTGATATTGGCACTTTTATTTATCACCAATAGGGGGACCGTTATTGGTGTTTATAGGAGAACTGATACAGTGTTCCTTTTTCTTCATTTGTAGACGCACTGATAAATGAATCATTTATGAGTTCATTTAAGAGCACAGATGTATGATCCATTTAACAGTCTTTTAAAAGTAGTAATAATTGTGTATAATATAGTTATTTTGTAACAGCACACTATAACACTAGTGTAATGTGTTTTAATAACACATTGTAGCACCAAAAATTACATTAGTTATAAAAAATGAGGTACAAATATAGAATTTAAATGAAATGAAATTTATGACAAAAAATACATTGGAAAAACACAATATCATATACATTTAAAACATTGGACTATACAATAACATAAGTAAAAATTATAGCTTACATTTACAAAAACTTGTGTTCTTCTGTTTTTGATCCTCTCCTCAACTAATGTTATTTTTTGAAAAAACCATCCCTAATCGGAAAAATGATTTTACCTATATAAGAACAAATATATTATGTTAGTAAGAATATAGAGAATCAAGATTACAAAATGTTCTAATATTAAATAATATAAGGAGTTGTACTAGGAGAATTATCTATTAGGTTTATTTTTGGTTTATTATTCCACATCACAATAATATTTTTTCATATTCATGTATTATATATATTAATTTTAAATTAATTTGTATAATATATATTATTTTGGGCGCAACCTAGCGGTTACTTCATATGGTGGAGTTTTGGGGTATTGGTTTTGAGTCTCTCTAGGGAAATTTAGGTTCTTATCCAATTTTTATCCCCCCACCCCTCCCCCGACAGATGAAATATAAACATGTATATGAAATAATAAAAAGAAAATAAATTAATAGATAGTAGAGAGAATGAAGAGAAAATAATCTGGGCTATTTTTATCATTTCTTTTGACGGGTTTCCCATTTTAAAATAAAATGACACATATATATTTAAAATATAGTTTTGTAATCATACCAGTCGCACCATGAATCATATATATGTTCAACTGATTCTTACACACCTAACATGACTGATGTATCATTTTCCTAATGTATAAAAATGATCCAATTTTTTTTCTTAGTTTTGAGAATTTCATTTTTGTTTAAACTAAAATTTCATTTTAAACTAGAAACAAACACATTGAATCATACTAGTAACATTGTGTATATTTTTTTATAGGAAATTTATTCTTACATTTCAAAAATGAATTATAAATTATTTTCCTAAATTTTCTGAAATTTTTATTTGTGTTTTATCTTTTTTAAGTGAGTGACACTTTTAGAAATAAAATGTGAATTTTAAACTGATAATAGACACATTGAGTAATATCAGGCACATATTGTATTAGATTTATTTGACTATAATTCCTACATTTCAAAAATTACTTATTGATTGTTTTCATAAACTATCAAAATAATCCAAATATTCTTGATGGGTTTTAAATATGTCAGTTTTCATTTTTAATAAAATTGATATAAATTTAAAATAAAAAGAAGAACATTGCATCATACAAGTCACAACATGACAAGATTGAAGTATGACTAATCCGTACACATCCCAAATGACATATGGATCATTTTCTTAAATTTTCAAAATAATATGAAGGCACTTTCTCTGTATTGTGTATGTCACATGACTTTTTTATAAAATGGGATTTTAAAATGGAAACATTTAAATTGACACATAGAAATCACATCATTTATCAGTTTGACCTGAGACTAATTTCTGCACATCAATCATTGTCCAGGATTATTAGGAAAATCAGAGTGTTCTTTCTCATTTTTCAGTGAGATATGCTTTTTTATCTAAAATGCTGATTTAAAATAGGTAACTAACACATTGAGTTATACCAGGAACATATTTTATTAAATTGACTTTCATTTTATTCATGCATGTTAGAAATTAATTATGATTCATTTTCATATTGTTTCAAAAAATCCAAATAATATTTATCGATTTTTATTAGTTCATTTTTCCTTTTTACTAAATTTGATGATAATTTTAAAAAAATGACATAGTTGGAGTAATATCGATCACACAGTGAATCATATTTAGTTTTGGAAGACTCATGACACTGAAAAATTACTTATTAACAGTTTTAGTGATGTATGAAATCAATATGAATTTTTTGATTGATTTTTAGTACAATGCATTTATTTTTTACTAAAATGTCATTTTAAAATGGAAACAAGCACATTGAGTCATACCAATTACATCATATATCGGTTTAATGTGAGAAATATTCCAACACATCACAAATAACTCAATAATCATTATTATAAATCATTAAGAAAATCTTTGTGTGCTACCTAGGTTTTTAGTGAGTGTCATTTTTTCAACTAAAATTTCAATTTTAAACAAATAACGGGAACATTGCGTCATAACTGGAAAATCATGTCTCCGATTATGGTTCAGATGATCCCTACGAGTCAAAATTTCTTATGGAACATTTTCCTAATATATCAATATAATTCTAATGCATTTTTTAGGTATTTAGTGGGTCAGTTGTTCATTTAAAAAAAAGATATAAATAATAAATTTAAATTCACACATGCAGTTTTACAAGTCACATTGTGGTTTAGATTTATGTTAAGATGATACCTACATGTCTCTATTGATATATAGATTATTATCCTAAAATATCAAACCAATAATAATGTGTTTTCTTAGTTTTTAGTACATCACTTGTCTTCTTTACCAAAATATAATTTTAAACTACAAACACAGACATTGAATAACAAAAATAACATAATATATCAATTTGATATGAGATAGATTCATACACATCACAAAATACATTTTAATCAATTTATTAAATTATGTTGAAAAGTATCCATGTTTTCTCTATTTTAATTATGTGACACATTGAAGTAAAATGTCAATTTTAAACTAATAATAGAAACTTTGAGCCATATCTAGAACATTGTGTTTCATTATGAGGTGTACCTTATTCCTACACACCATAAATCAAATATGTGTCATTTCCAAAATCTGTAAAAACCATTTGAATGTGTCTGCATAGTTTTGAGTATGTATGTTGTCCTTTGACTAAAATTGATTTGAAATTTAAATAAAAATATGCACATGTAGTCATGTCGATAACGCCATGTGTCTAATTGAGATAAATTTGATTCTTAATCATCTGAAATGAAATATAGACCATTTTCATAATGATTCAAAACAATCTGAATGTGTTTTTTTATTTTTAACTAAGTAAGTTAAATTCTTTAATAAAATGTCATTTCAAAATAGAAACACACACTTTTTCACATAAAGATCACATCATATATTAGTTTTACATGAGATATATTCTTACACATAATTATTATAATATAAAATGATTTAAAAAATTATGAATAAAATCCGATAATGTCTACTAAGTGTTCTGTGAGTGATATTTTTTAAACTAAATTTTCAACTTTTGACTTGTAACAGACACATTGAGTCATACTCAGAAATCATATTGCAGATTGAGTTTTATCTAATTACTACCCATAAAAAATGACTTATGTTTTCTTTTGATAAATTATAATAATAATTTGAATTCATTTTATCATTTTGGAGAAGGATAATATACATTTTGACTAAAATTGATGTCCATTTTATAAAAATTACACACTTGGAGTCAAACCGGTCACACCATGCGTTGGATTGAGGTATCTATGATTCTTACAAATTCTAAAATATCATATGGATTTTTTAAATATGTATCAAAACAAAACAAATTAATATTCGTTGTTTTGGGTATATAACATTTATTTTTTTAATAAAATGTCATTCCAAACTGGAAACATACACATTGACTTATTTTAGTCACATCAAGTATTAGTTTGATGTGACACTGATTCGTACACATCTCAAATGATTTATGAATTGATATCCCAAATTATCAATAAAATAATAGTTCATTTTATTGGTTTTGAAATAGTGAAACTTGTTGATCTATAATGTCAATATTAAACTAATAAATGAAACATTGAGTCATATTGAATCATCATGTATCGAATTGCGGTGTAGCTAATTCCTAAACATCATAAATGACTTATGGAACTTTGTATTAAATAATTAATAAAATTGTAATATTTTTGCTCTATATTATGAATGTTAGTTGAATTTTTTTAATATTATTAATGTTAATTTAGAATAGAAAGATGATCTTGGAGCCATATTGGTCACACTATGTGTTGGATTGATATGTAGTTGATTCCAATAAATCCAAATGTCTAAAAAATAGAGAATTATATAATGATTTAAGGAGCCTTTATCTGTTGAACATCCAATACACTATGTTGAATCATTTTTCATATTTGAAAATCCATTATCAGTTTAGAAATTCAATAGTGTATAGTAAGCTATATTCCCAATATTTCATGAGAAGATACAACAATGGATACATGATCATCCTTTAATCTTCTGGATATCAATTACAATATTAATTCTTCAATGAAAATCCAGTCAACATTTAGTTTTCGGATGATCATCAAATAAAGGAAATGGGTTGCATGGTAACATTGGATGAATTGAATTTTTTTCTGTTTTATAGATTTTTGGATATTATTGAAATAAAAACATGACTCTGAGAAATATCACAAAAAAACTAAATATGTAACAGATAAAAATGATAAGGATATTTACATTAAAATAATAGAAAAAATTATGATAGTATTATTTAAATATGTATTTGAAATTTTCATTTTATTGATGGTTTTATGAATTTTTTATTAATTACCTTCTTTTCATTATATCAGTTATAGGATCGAAGTTTGGTCTCTCATCATCAGGAGAAGAGTAAAAAAACACACCTACTCAAAACAAAATCCACCAATATAATAAAAAAAACTATATGAACAATAATAAAAATTAATAATTTAAAAATTTATATGAAACAATTCGTTAATTATGTGAATAATGATTGACATTGGAAACCTAAATATCACCTGTGTGATTTTGAAGTAGAGAGAACATTGGGGAAAGTGATAAATTCTAACCATGTAGGGGTGAAAAGGATTTGTGAGAGAGGATGTTTTTGGCTATTTTTGTTAATATAGACATGAAATACTAATATACCACCCAACTCAAACAAAAGAATCCATCTATAATAGAAAAAAATACTTATGTCAGTAATACTAAAAAGAAATAAATTGAAAATATATATGAAAAAAATAATTAATTCTATGGAAAATCATTAAACTATGAAAATAAAAGATTACCTATATAATTTAGTAGAGGAACCATCATAGTTCATACAATGAATGTAGAAGAGGGAACATGACTGCATGTGATAAATACCAACACTGCATTGGTAAAAATGTTTTGAGTGAGATGAATTCAGTTGAAATTTTTGTGTGGAATGGAATAAAAGATTGATAGTCCAACTAAACCTGAAAAAAATAATCCACCTATATTAGAAAACAATTATCTATGAGGATAACTAAAATGAAATAAATTATTCAAATTTAAGAAACAATAAAATTATTCAATGGACAATTTTTTTCATATAAAAACATTAATATTACCTCAATGATTGATTAGAGGAAGAATTATTTCTCTTAGTATAATGTCATTGGAGGATATAATATGGAATTTAATAAATGAAATAATCCACAGGATAATTGTTTTTTAGGGGGAAAAGAACATTGATTTTTTTATAGGAATTAATCAACGTCAGATATTGGTATTCTAAAAAACAAAACCTTTATGTAATAATTAAAATCAAATAAATTTTATAATAAATATATTTTTGGTAAAATATAAAAACTATATTATAAAATTACCATTACAAATTGAAAATAGGTTTCCATCATAATAGTTTGTTCTTTAGAGGGATTTCAAACATCATCATGTGCAAAATGCATTTTCTGTATGAGTAGTCAAAAATTTAATTTAGATTAAGTAAATGTAATAGAGAACATATATGATTATGAGAAAAAAGATAGTATACTAAAAAAATATCTTCCACCTCATTGATCTCATTCTTATTGTAAATGTTTTATATATTTGTTTCCTATATCGATAAACGAAATCCATTTTTGGGGTCCCCTCTTACTCACTTGTAATTGTCTATATGGGTGCTGGTAGGAACTAGTTCTGATCATCCAATGAAAAGACCATCCTCGATTTAATTTTCATCAGACCATGAATTTTTTTATTCAAATAATTTAAATTCATCTAATTAATATATTATAGATCTTAGTCACAAAATACTTGTACTGTTTTTGGATTCCATTATGAACAAGTTTGGTTTCCCCCTCCACATTGAAATTCACCATTAATAAGCATGTTTCATCAAATTTCACTACACTCATATGGTCAAGCCATTTGTAATGTAAAATTTTCAATTTAGATGTTTTATAATCCAAATAATTTTTTGATTTGATAATTCCAGAATATGACATATTTTCATAAATTTTATTTTTATAACTTGATCCAAATATGTGCTTTGCTTCCGCCACAATCATAACACCACTATTATGAACCATACTGCAGACCTTGTATTCATTTGTCGATATTTTACATCAATATATTACGAATCTAATGTATATTATAACATTATAATTATGTCCTTTGGAAAGCCATTGAATTCATTCAGTAATTGAATTGATATTTTCATATAACACCTTATAAATTTGATCTCCATACCATCCTATAAAATGGAAAGTATGTAAACTTTATATCTATCCATCATACTAATATGTATTCAAATATCTGTTAATTTAAATTTTTTATTCAATATATGGATCAACATATTCACTATTATGTAAAATGTAATGGTATTCTTATTCTTTCTCTGTTATGGAAATTGTGACTACATCTCTTTTGGAAATACCTTCACCCAAAAAAATCCACTATAATGGGACGTTGGGAGACTAATGTTGTCAACAAAAAATAGGTAATTGGTATATAATTAAATCTATTCTCCAACAAAATATCTTTCTTAAATACAACTATATAGATTATATTTTATCTCGATATACACTTCCAAAATATTCATATACCGTTCAAGGGGGTTAATATTTAAATAAAGGAAATGAAAACATTATTGAACCTCTCTAATAATTTAAACCATTATGTGAAACATTATATCATTGAATGATGGTTTTAATAACATATCTAATTCACATAATATTACTTCATCCTCCTTACTCATGATTGGAAACTTCGTTGGGACTATAACATTACTTCATGTGGCTTCAAAAAAGAAGTTGATTCTGGTTAATTAATGTCATAAATTTTGAGGTGGAATGAAATGGAATGAAGAATGCATAAAATATTACATCAAAATAGGACGGCCATGTGATTTTAGTCAGTGAAACATCATATTAGTCATTGACACAACATTCATGATATTTGATGAATACCCTCTATAGCTTTTAGATAAATAAAAAAATGAAAAAATTACATTTTTTCTTGTCTAGAATGTCTGTAAGCTATAGGTGGAAAAAATACTTTACATTATAATTAACGTCTTCCTTCATATCCCATATACACATGACAATAATTTCCATCTTAATGTGGATTCCATCATTTATTTTTTTATTAACATTTATTACCATTATAATAACACTATGAAATGTATTTCATTCTATATGCATGGCATGATGAAAATATTTGACATACAAAAAATTCCAATATAGTAATACAATGGTAAATGATCTCTTCCTCCAAAAAAAAAATATTTTGTTTTTTGAAAATTTTTACCAAAATTAGTGTTAATATCTTTTATTTTAACGAATAATTGATCACGCGTTATTGGAGATGGTGGTGTGCCTAAGATTCTAGGTGAATTTGAAGTGTCTGATGGGTCGTTGACAATATTTAATTTTGTTTTGTCTGATTATCAACCTTATATTTACACAACTATAAGCATTTTTATATATTTAATTGAGACAACGAATATAGACAGGGGAGAGGGTGACAGACCCTGAGAGAGACTCATCACATATTATTTACAATCAATTTGATTAATTAATGAATTACCATGATGGAATTCTTTCTTCTTTGATTTATCTAAAAAATATTTTTGTGGTTCAATCATTGCATTATAGGAATTAATGAATATTCCCTCTAGAAGTGATCAAAAAATTTTCCTCAAATCACCGTATATCATTAAAGGAAACAAGGGTGTTATGAAGGGTGATCTTATAACTTGCATCGGCTACCATTGATCACCTCAAGAAATCCCTTCAAAATCATTCTATAATAACTCTATTATCTTGATAGTGGTAGGGGGAGGAAGAAATATCCTTATTAATAGTATAGTTCATGTAGAATGGAGCTCCCTAGGTCTTGAGAGGATTATCCATGTCAATTGTGCACAACCAAACTATTATATTGTCTGTCACAAAAAATAATATAAATAATTATATATATCGTTAGGGATAGAAATAAATAATTTCACAAGTTCCCTATAATATTTATATAATCCCTATTAAATACTATGTGAAATAATAATAATATTATTATTATTATTTCTCAACATGTTATTAATATGAGAAATAAATTTATATTTATTTAAATAAATAATTTGAAATATTAATTATTTATCACTAGACTATTAAACATGGTAATCCATTTATCCAAAATATTTAGCAGGCCTTCAACAATGACTATTAATTTATTGAATCAATATCCATGCATTATTTTCCTATTTAAAAACACATTTTATGTTCATTAAATAGCTAATAAATATTTATTAAATATTATTCTCATAGTATATTCTCTCAAATAAATGGTGACTTAATTAATGAGACCAATAAAACAAGAATAACTATTAAGAAATATGGGGGAAAAATATTTATTCAACTTTTTAAATAATAGATAACAATATGTTGTTTAATTGAGAAACTGGATACACTCAGTGTTTGACCCTCTAGGACTCTTTCTCTATTACACTACTCTAAGAAGCCTAGAGTTCAAGGATATAATATAAAAACATAAAAAGGATCCCATAGAGAATGAATTTAATGCTGCAATGAAATAATACCTCATACATACTCCAATTATATTATCCCGATATATATAATCAAGATGGGTTCATATATGTGCCATCATCCAATGTTCTCAATGTATTTTACATTGACTTCCCCTAAATTGAACATCCTTATAGAAAAACATAGAAATATATTTATTTAGGGTATAGAATTTCAATTAATGGCCTTCAAATAAAAACGTCTGTTATATAAGAGAAGTGGAAAATCCTTTCTATTATTATTCATTACTGTAGTATTACTCATGACACATCCTACGTATCCTACCTATTTCTAAACATCTCGCAGCATGGTTTTCATAAATACAAAATGTACATGGATAATAATACTCACTAATAATAATCGTTTTATCTAAAGATCAATACACTTGTCTGCTTATAGGAACATGAAATGACACAATTAAAATGTGACTTCTTGATGGTTTGATTCATTCTCAAAATATCATAATGAATATTACCAGGGGATTACACAATAAGATGGTGAATCAAATTACTATCAGTCTCCAACCTATATTTCAGATCTAGTTTTCATACTTAAAGTGATTTCATCCCTCTACATAAAATATTCTTATTTATAGATTCATATCACTTCTGGTTTCATATTATATTGGTGAAATATCATGATCTTTTATTATGGAAGCTACTCTTTATAAATTATCACATAAAATTTTACAAATAAGAATAATCATGATGTGGAAAGAAGTCTGTTATTATTAAAAAAAATAAATATAGGTTTTCATAAAGTACACCAAATTTGGTTCTAGGGAACCTAATCCATCAAGCACCCACTACCACTAGTTCCAATTCCTAGAAAATATCAGTCTGCTAGATCTGACCAGATACTCTATATTTTGTTGAGATACAAATTCACAAAAAGACTCCTCCAAATTCCCTTCCATGGGTACTATTATTACTAGAACATAACCTCTATGATAAAAAAACACATGAGGTGATATATAGATAGTATTTCTTTGTCTGTTGTTGTGTTCGTTGCTATTTTGTAAGATCCACAACTACAGTATTATCACAATATAAAGTGATAGGTTATTTTCATCTAGTTACCACATAAATCTAATAGATAATGTTCTAAATCCCAATGGAATCTTTAGATGAAGCACAAGACATTATATACTCATAATATTACATAGAATTAGTGAAAACTTGATTCTTTCCACTATTACTTGTCATATATAAACCATTGAGACAAATAAATCATGGATGTGACTTCAAATCATTCCAATATATATATATGAAAATGAGCATCATAATAGCCCTTTATGACCATATCATTGTCTCCCCTATAAACCATGAAAAAAATCCTTAGTATATCTCATATACATAGGGATAGACTTAACATAAAACCAATGGTGTTATCATGTACTTACATGATATTTTTGTACCATGATCAATGCATAGGAAAAATAAAGTCGAGTACATAACATAGATTACAGGATTGATCATATCACTAATGTGTATGTGATATTACTCATTCTATATTTCTCATGTTGTTTTAAGGAAACATTTTTATATAAAAAGAAAACAATGTGAAACATGAATCAATCCAATCATTGATTGTTCCATACTAAATAACTTTTCTATATTTCCAATATATTTAATTTTACATAGTATATACCGCCTCTTGGATCTATGATGAATGATCATGATCCCTATAATATAGGATCCTTGACCTAGTCCAATCGAGGAGAAATAATATTTTATAAACTTCATAATAGAAAGTAATACTAGAATGTTATTTCCACTATCTAATATGTCACCAACATATACTACTAGGAGAAAGGCCCCATTTTCAATAAACCTATGGTAAGAAAAGAGTTCACATTCATTTTTATTGAATCCAAATTCATCTATGAATGAATAAATTTCAATTTTTCATGACGTAGATTCTTAATTCAATCCATAAATATATATCTGTAACTCGAAAATACTTTTAACATTTCATGTAGTGACAATCCCTTTAGGTTGTGTCATATCGACATCATCCTAAAGGTTCCTCTTAATGAATTAAGTTTTGACATCCATATTACAAATCTGATATTCATGGTAATCTTGTATAGAAAGTAGATATATGATGAATTTGAAATTTTATACCGGTGAAAAAGATTATTCCTATCCAATTATTTGTTTTCGTTCAAACCATTTATATGCAATCCTTGATTTTTAGGTATTTACATAACCTCCCATGTCCAATTTCTTATTCAATAGAAATTTTCGTCCAACAGGCTTTACATAAACATAAAAATCAACTATGACTTAATCATTTTTCTGATACATGGTATTGATTTCTGAATTCATGGATTCTTTCCATCTTGTAGATTTTGTGTTCTCTATTTCATTTTTGTTGGAGATTCGTACATTGTTGTCAATTAATAATGCATCAACATCTTCAGTGACAGGAAAACAAAATTTAAATGTTTTTATTACCTATAAAACACTCCAATATTGTACTAGTTTTTCTAGAAATACTTATTCTAGGGGGACCTATGGAATATTTCCATGCGCCAACTGTTTTGTACTATGATAATCAACTTCATTGAAGTCAATGTTGATACACCTATGCTATTTATGGTTGTAATCCCTCACAAGAATTATGGATTTTATGGTGACTATAAATTTTTTTTATGAGGGGTTGTATTGGTGTTATCACATTATTTCATTGGGATACCCAATAGAGACACACATTGTGCTCCAGGTTGTCAATTTATTTTTTTATGAAGGCATAACAAACACCTCACAGCACCATAAACACGTGTGTGAAAAATGGTTTTCTTCCAACTCACATGATCAAAGTGAAATGAATTTTCCACTTTTCTTGGTACATGGTTTAATGTGTATGTTTCATTTTGTAATTCATGTCCCCAAAAGGATAATGGAGGATCCCCATGACTCATTATCGGCCTTACCATTCCAAATATTGTATGGTTCCACCTTTCACTAAAACCATTTCATTGTGGTGTGTAAGGTGGAGTAATAGAGATAAAATCCCAAAATATCATATATTGACAATAAACACTTACTTAATATCATAAACACCATGATATAGTGAAATATTTATTATATTAATTCCATGTGGATTATCCACTTTATTTGTGAATTTCATTAATTTCGAAAAGTATTAAGACTTATACCTCATCTTGTAGACGTAGCCATATCTTCAAATTTCATAAGTTAAAGATATGAATTAAGAATATAAAACCCTATTTATTATTTAAATGGTCTATAAAAATAAATGTGATGAAATTCTAGAGATTAGTAGCCCATTCCCCTAACCCTCATATCGCGGTAAGATCAGTTTTCATTGTAAACTAGGTTTGCATCATTCATGTTATTTTATCTCAGAAGTGTATAAATAACCATACAGAGATATATTTGTCAAATGATTCTTATTTACATAATAAATATAGTAATGTCATAGCTAGATGTTATATTAGTCATGTGATGATGATTTGTTATAAATTGCAAACATTTAGTTTTTCATAATTTAATACATAAGTACTGTTATTTAAATGTGACATTCCATAAAAATGTTTTCCATAAAATTGAAATAACATTTATATCCAAACCTGAAAAAAAAACCCATATATATCATGGAATGATATAGAAATTATGTTTTTTGTAAATATAGGTACAAAAAACCTTTTAAATTAAGAATCATTCTCATTGAAAATAAAAGGTGGTACTCACCAATATATATGGCTACCAGCCACACAATTTCTTCATCTCAAAGATCTGCATCCCCTAAAGAAATATTTTGGAATATACTTGGTTCCTTCTTTTGAATACATATGTGAGAACCCAAATGTATATATAATACCAAATTTGTATAAATTAAAAGACTGAACTAGATAATGAACACACCTGTAGCTTCCCCATTCTTATGGGTTTAGTTCCTCTTCCTGTGACCTGGCTTGGTACTTGCAAAACATAAAACATCATTTTCCATTCCTTGTATCTTGATATTTCTTTTCATTGAAGTACTGTTATTAAGATCATTATACATGTTATAATCATTAGGACACTTATCCTTGTTATTAATTTTATTGTTCACCAAAAGTTCCATGATATTATCATGCCCAATTTCGTTATCCACTATGAGAATAAATTTATGATGTATTAAAATACACACCAAATTATTACTCATATTATAATTAATAATAAAAATAGAGAAGGTCGTGAGTAGTGATAAATTCATAAGATATTCAAAAAATCCATCTGAAATATTTAATCCCTATAAATTATAATAAATCTATGTAGATAATAATCTTCACTACCAAAGGACGAGCTAGAAAAGAATCCCTAGAAGTATTTGTAAACAATTAATTAAAGATAAGAAACACATCTTGTCTCGACTTATCTAAATGGAGTTCCAGAATATGATTCATCATGGTATATTCATCCATTTCTCCATGTTTGTTCAAAAGATCATTGTAAATTGATTATAGCATTAGAAAATATTTTTTTTGGATGATTTAAATGATTCTCAATGAGAGAGAGATCATCATCACTTTTATCATTTTCAATAATTGTAGGAATATGATCTCATATCTCATATAATTTCCTCTCATGATGAATGATAATGAGTAAGAGCCTTTTTCACTCATTAAATTTGTGTATGTGAGAAGGTTGTACTTCTCAATTCTGGATCATAGTTATATATTTGATGTAATTTTAATGATTTTTTTAAAAATAAAATGATCATAATTTTAGTACTTTAACTAATAATATTAAAAAAATTAAATATTAAATTTAGTAATATCTAGTTATTTTATAAATACCCATTAAACATAACCATTTTCATTAAAATATCATTTTTCCGACATATACTAGTTTCAAGGATCCATATTCCCATTATCATTACCCAAAAATTGGTTGGTCAAGAAACTAGAATGGAATTTGTTAGGCATTCCAAACGATAACAACTTTAACTCATCATTTCAAGATCTCATGAGTGGGCTCCCCAATCCAAGAATTCTTAAATTGGATTTACTGAACTATTGACTCTCAGATACACCTAACATATCGTTAGTAGTCAACCCTTCATGTTAAAAAAGTTATTTTAAACAAAAATCCCATGTTATAATTTACTGATAATTGAATGTACCCCATCATTGGATAGTCAAGAACTTAAAACTATGGTTCTATTTTAACAAATCTAGTGGGAGGCTATTCCGAATTAATATATATTATTGAGTTATTTGAACCATTAAGCCTAAATTTCATATTATTATATTTATGACATGCATTTTTATTTTAAAATTATTTATTTAATTTATAAACCATGTCTTAGAAAATATTTATGCATAATCAAGTTTATTTTAGAAATATCTCAAATTCTTGTTAATGTAATTAATTCTTGTGATCATGATTAAACATCTATAATAAAATATAAATTCAAAATAATAGAAATAAAAAAAATAAAGTGTCATGATCCTGAACATTTATTAATAGTTACATTATCTGGTAGTTGATAAATTATCCATTGACCTAGTGTAAATGCACCTTGAACCAAAAGTGGTCCATCTTACATCATTCCTCTTGTCCACCGATACAACTCTCTTAAAAGGGTTTCACCTCACCTACAAACATGAATCACAATCACTATCATGGGAGGATCGTCCATTACATATGATTTTAAACTCACAAAATTTAGGAGAAACTAGTTTATATAAAAACCCAAATGGGGAAACTAGTCCTTAAATAATTAGAGTAGGGAAGGTAAACATGCCAACAATTAAATTTACTAATAAATAAAATGAAACCCATCACATAAAAATGTCTCGTTTATTCTCATGATCATCAACAGGAATGAAATAATTTACGCATTCAATTAAACTATAATTGAATTATAAATAGTTAGTATTTAAGTGAAATTAAACTTGAATCAATTAATTTTCATCCTTAATTGATGAATTCATTTATCTTAATCCTCAAAAAAAATTCTTGAGATTATCATAGAATTTAATTTTAAATAATATCAGTTTATTTAAAATTATTTCTATAAATAAATTTACCTTGGAGGAAAAATGGAGAATACCAAATGGAATCTACCCAACATATATTAAAATTGTATACTATTTATTCTTGTAACATATGATATACATGAAATACTGTGTACATTCATGACATGTAGTATCAATATAATGATTACACCAAGTAGATGATTTTTTTATCATGTCTCCTGATTCAATGCACATAGAGTAACAAATGTAATTCTTTTCAAAGAAGATATATAGAAATAAAAATTACACAAATGTTAATTATAAATATATATATTAAAACCATCAAATGGAATGTACTATCAAAATAATGACTAACCACATGCACATATTAATAAGGATTACATAATATAAATAATAAATTTTATATCTGTGTATATTTGTATAAGTATGAAACATATATAGATGAGTTATAGTTAATGTACCCTTATCTTCATGTATCTGAGGCACTTTCCTAGTGCTCGACATGTAAACATTTCCTTAAAAAAGTGGAGTACACAGTGTGTATAAATGCATATACGACATGTGATCTCCTTGTTACATTTCAGTAGTCGGGGTAGGAAATTTATGGATTACACCACCCATATATGACATAATGGGAATATGAACATTGAACATGGGATACATAGTGTATAATGTTGAAAAATGTACACCACCCTAGGCCACTCAACATGTGGTGTGAGAAATACATGAACTAATATTCATCAGTGCACACAATTTGAATTAATTTAAAAAAAATTCTTTATCCATTGAAGAGATGTATTAGCTGGTAACTTCAGTAACATTTAGTGTACTCTTGTGTTATTCATCAAGAATCCTTTG
Organism: Viscum album; assembly: GCA_963277665.1. Taxonomy (NCBI): domain Eukaryota; kingdom Viridiplantae; phylum Streptophyta; class Magnoliopsida; order Santalales; family Viscaceae; genus Viscum; species Viscum album. Next base: position 1,159,627,656 of record OY728122.1, on the reverse strand, counting down.
AACCTTAGGATGTTATTTTATAATTTATTTCATTCAAAAAAACTAATTCTATTGATTAGATCTACAAAAAAACTAAGGAGGAAGTAGCAGATCTCAAAATTTGGATTTCAAGAATGATTAATCATTAATTGATTAAAAAATCACAAATATGTTAATCAATATATGGTAATAATATAATTGTAAATAAATATTTTACAACACTAATACAACTTATGGGTTATGGTCATAGTATAAGCATACGATGGGTCGTGCCTAACATTATTGTTTAACATGATCAATGATCAATCTGATATTTAAAAAATGATATTCATTGGGATCTACAGAATTTAACCATAGAATATAGAAAAAGGATAGAATGTAAATACCAAATAAAGGATCGTCATATTTTATTTATAATTAATTTTATTAATTAATTAATTTCATTGTAATAATTCTTTGATCAATGATTGATCTAGAAATAGTTTTTTGTTGTGCCATCATAGCATTATAGGAATAAAAGAAGTTTATCTCTATTGGTGACCCACACAGGTTCCAAAAATCTCTATAGGTCACCATTTGAATATCTAGGTGCTATCATGTCATATTCTATCACTGGTGTCATCCATCTACATCGCCTTGAGAATATCCTCCAAATTGTTCTACTGGATCTCTCCTACCCAGAGAGTGGGAGGTGGAGGAAGATCGCTCCCCATTCATTGGAGAGTTATTTTGGAAGGGACCACTCTAGGTAATTAGAGTATTATATTAATCTATTATTCAAAAATAAACAAACTAATTGAATCTATGTGAATGTAAGATAATTAGGTTTATATATCTCTCAGGTTAGAAATAAATATTTTCACAAGTACCTCTTAATATTTATTTGATCCCTATGGAACCCCATGTCAAATAATAATAATATTGTTATTATTATATCATGATATTCCATTAACTTCTCAATTAAATTAAATATAATTTAATTAATTAAAAATGATTTTTTATTATTTTTTCCAGACAATTAAACTCAGTCTTCAATTTCTCCATAATATTTATCATGCCTCCAAGAATGACTACATTTTTATTAAATAACATTCACTACATTAATCTCTAAGAAATAAATAAATATTATAGCCACTAAATAGGAAATTAATATTTTGTATAATATTTTTCACACATTATATTCTCTTTAATAATTGGAGACAGAATAAATGTTATCATGTAAACAAGAATAATTATTAAACCACATGTATAAATACTATTTATTCAATTTGTTAAATAACAGATAACAGTATATTATTTAACTGTGATTTTGGATACACATAGTGTATAATCCTATAGGCCACACTCTTAGTATAATTAGGTGAATCACCCTCATGTCCAAGGATAACATCTAATAACATGAAAAGATTAATATAGAAAAGTATGTTAATTATTAAATGAAATAATACCTCATACATACAATTATTGTGTAATATAATCCCATTATCTTGATATCTCTAATCAAGTAGATTGCATGTTTGTGCCCTCAACCTATGTTATTATGGTCTCTTTCATTGACTTTTGGAAATTGAAGGTTCCTATAAAAGACAATGGAAATTGATTTATTTAGTGTCTATTAATTCCTTATAGTTCCTTATATATCAAATTCCGTTGAAGAATATAATGGAAAAATCATTTCGTGCATTATTAATTAATACATTATTATTCAGGACACAACCAGCATATCATACCTCACCGTGGACATTTTTATCACAGTTTTCTTCATTACATAAAATTACGTGACCCATAATAATAATTAAAAAAAATCTTAAAGTAAAAGTATCAATATAGAAATCTATTGATAGGAATATAAAATGACAGATATGAATATTGATTTCATTCACGCATGACACCTTCTCATATTATCCAAAATGATGTTTCTATGGGCGTAAACCATGATAATGCGACTCAATGTTCTATAAGTCTATAACCCTGGTACCCTATAACATTACAATACATCAAATTATATCATCAAGTTATAGAAAATTTATTTAGGAATAGTGTCATAGAATTTTTAGGTTCTCATTATAGAAGGGAAATGTTATTACCTTTTATTGAGACTTCTACTCTTAGGATATTACCATATAATACGTTAGGTAGAAGAACATTCATGATTTGATAAAAATTTTATTAATATTAATAACTATGAATTTAGTTTATCATAAAGTACATAGAATTTGGTTCTAGGGAAACAAATCAAATGATGCCCTTTTCAATATTCCCATTGAATTCAATCATCAAGGATCAGTATTTAGTTAGTTGAGATAAAAAATTTCAAAATTACTAAAAACACAGTCCTCAAAGAATAATTCATATAAAATAAGAGTGTGTGTTTCCTCAAATGGGACACCCCAAGATTACTTTAATGTTATATCCTGATACGTTTCCAAAATTGGGTTAGTCATTTATCATCTTGTACAAGGCAGCCTTTATTGTTAATTATTCTCTTCTACATGTATAATACATTGTAACACCAATATTCCATGTCAATTTTAGTACATCAGTTAATAGATCCAAACAGAAAATAGAATCATTACTGTGTTTCTTAGGTCTAGATATAAAAATATACAACAATGAATATATTGTGGATCATGCATAAGCATTGTGAAATGTTATAATATACCAACATGATACTACATGTACTATGAGTACTAATATATACATCAAAAGGACATTACTCCATCTGTTGATAATTAATGATGAATGTATCTCATATAATTTCCAAATTCAGGATACTCATCATCAATTTTCTTCCAATCAGTAGAATATACTGAATGACATACGTACCCATCATTATTTATTTTATATACAAGACATGTGAACTATATCAATATTTCTTAACATACATATAGTATTATAAACTCTGAAATGATAGGAAAGTAGAATATAGATTTCAAAAGACATGATTTATTTTCCTTTATCAGTCATCTCCACGCATATACCATTTTATGAGTGATTTATAGTCCATGTGGTACAATATGGAATCATTTGGAAACACATTCATCTTTTAGTCTTAATTCACATTGAACATAGAATTCATATAGCATCGTATTTTTAAGTTGTATGTTCATTTTTTAGTATCATGTTACTTAAGAGACCAAGTAGTTATGTGAAGCAATTGTCACTCCATCTACTGTAACATTTAAAATTATATAACTCCATTATAAAAGGAAACTGTATTAAATATAGAACAATAATTATAAAACATTCACGTAGAACAACAATTTTAATCTCTAACAACTATATAGAATAATTAAGGGATTCTTAAATTTTCATTGTAATTAATTTCATGCTATCACCATGATAGTTTAAACTGGTATTCATGTCAAATTATCCAAAAACTATAGTATCATACCAACTGATTTCCATGTTCAATAAGTTCCATTGTTTAGTCTTACATTTATAGCTCTGAACTATTATTTGAAAAATAATATGTTCTTCTTACTCTTGTATACTATTTTTTCTCAGAAAAGATCAAAAACAAAGAAACGTGTTTTTAGAAGGTCCGTATACATTCTCTATTACAATTATGACAAACTATTTATCATTATCATAATATTATTTTGTCAAATAGCTATCATGGATCCATTTTCAACTTATATACATCCTACTGGGTTAATAAAATAATATTATTTTACAATAAATAGAAAATTCCCATAATAAGATCATTATCAAAATAGAATTGTATATGTTATTCTAATAATGGAAACCAAACAACTTATGGTTTCAATGAATTTCATTATGCATTGAAAAAACTGGGTAAATGAATTTATGAAAATAATTACACCATAATGATAGGTGTTATCCCCTAAATTCCTTCCATGGTGAATATTATAGAAAAATATCATCCTCATAATATCATCCCTAGAACAGTTATCATTAGATGTTTTTTTTGAAACACATCCTCCATCTTTTGTGGTCAGGAATATATGTTTATTTAGATTCCTTAAGTAGTAGTAATCCATGAGATGACTAATGCTTTTAGTACTTCATGAAACATAAAATTTTTGGGGATGAGTATCAAGGAACAAATTCCAAAAACAACTATTATGGTGATGAAGATGGTTAGTATCATAGTTATATATCATATTGTTTTCTAAAAGGGGTATTACCTCATATTTGTGAGAATTATTCCATTGGCAGTAGTTATTTACTCATAGCCTATTAATGGTGAGATTTTGGGGGCCTAAAAAAATTTTCTGTGCATTTTGGGGTCCTCTCTTGGGACATGTTATCATATACGAATATTTGGGTCCTCTATTAATTATATATTTATAGAAGATATACCACTTTTAATACATTAAATAACATGAATATGAAAACTCCGACCAGTATTAAAATGAACCGCCAAGTATTTATAAAATCCACAGAACAAATAAAATTATAATATATATAATTATGGGGTAATAAGAATCATTAATATGAAAATCAAGAATAATAATCCATCATTAGATAAATTAGAATATAAAAATATGTATTGACCAATAAATAAATAAATGAAGAGTTATTTCATGTACATTGACGTTAATCTGATATTCTTAGGGTGGAACTAAAAAATATAGACCTAAAATGATGAATACCAATAAATAATTTATAATAATAATTACAAATCATATAAAATATGGTAACCTCCATTATATTTTTGGGAATAGGTAATTTATCAATGTATGGAATTATTACATTTAATATTAATGGATACTTAAATATTGGAAAACATATCAAAATCATAATTCTAAATAAAAATAGATAACAAATGGAAAAAAATTTAGGAAAAGAAGATATATAATAATGATAATGGTTTTACACATCTAAAAATTCATAATTGATAAATTCATTCCTGATTTTTTTTAGACTGGTCGAAAAAGAATTTCCAACAGATGCAGAGTATGATTTATAGGATGATTTCAATTTCTTGGAAAATTTAGTTTCTATAATGATTTTGGGAATGTAATATAAATTATTAATCATAGTGAAATAAATAATAGTTATTATATAACATACAATTGTTATAATTTAAATGGGAGATAAAACTCTCTCAAAAAATGGATCGATGTTAGATGAATCTTCATAAGTAAAATTGTATGATGAATTTCAGCCACTGAATAAACTCAATTGAAATGTATTTGTAAAATATATTTTTATGATATATTTTTATAATATATTTGTAAAATATATTTTTATATTATACATGTGTAATATATATTTTTAATATATATATATATTATTTATATAATATATATCATAATTATATTTAGATATATTTTTATTTTATATATTTTTAGAATATAATATATATTTTTTAATAATATTTAAATTTATAATGTTTAATATATATTTATTTATCTACAGACATAAAATATATAAATATATAATAATTTTGTTTTTATTAAATTTATACATTTAAATTTTAGTAATATATTTCTTTAACAAATTTTGATCATATATATTTTTATAATATAATTATATTTTCTTTTAATATAGTAAATTTTTATAATATATTGGTATAATATATTTATATAATACATATTATTATTAATTAATATATATTTTATTTGTATAATATATATTCGCATAATGTATTTATATAATATATATCTCAATTATACATATATATATTTATAATTTAAATATTCATGCATATTTGTATACATAAATAGGGGTATTATATAAATATATAACATAAAATGTAAATATATATATTCTATTTTTATAATGTTTTATTTATCCATATTTGTGCATATAAATATAAAAAACAATTAAATTATTTATATATGAAATTAATTAAATCTATTTAATACAAAATTATAAAATATATATATAAACATATATAAATTTTAAATACAGACCAATGTATATATATGTATATGTACTTGCATAAATATAAATTTATTTATAAACACGTATATGGGTTAATAAGTGATTGTAAATAAAAGTATATAGTAAACATACAATTATATATATATATATTAATATATTTATAAAGATATGTTCTAGGTGAAGTGGGTATGCATCAGGGTTTCATTCCATATACCCTATTGTATCATCTAGTAGGAAGAAAATTTATGGTTTCATATTGTTTATGTGTTGAATATTGTTGGTGGTTACCTCTATAGAATGAAGGAATGGTTCAAATGAGATTTCTTCTATTTTAAAATTATTAAACAATTTATATGTTTGGTGATCACATGAAGCAAGAGTTAGTGGTGTTGTGGTGGGTGAGTTTCATAGAATCGACAAGTAGTGAGGGTGGGGGAGTGCAAAGAAAAAAACACTATCTCCTATCAACCAGACATTTTGAATGACCAATATTGAAAACATGGATATACCATTGGTAATGAAAGAATGATGATAAAATAAAACATAAATAGACATCTCTAAACATGAAATCAACAAGTGAGGTGGTGGGGGAGTAAATATGATTCCTTTGATTGAAGCATTGAATCATTTGAGATATTTTAGAGATATCACCATACCAATAAAAATATCGAGCCTTCAATTAGTTTGATCCTCGAATGGTTTTTTCCTTTGAACTTTGCCTCAATTTTTTTTGAGAATTAAAGCATGACTTGATTCAAGCTTCGGTTTATCAAGTAAAAGCACCTACAGAGGTTGGCTTCCTCAAAATGATTCTGATATCATATTGAGTTAGTGGTTGGTTAGGGTTATTTAAATACATTCAGACACATTCTTCAGTGCTAAAATAATTTGTTACAGTAAAAGGAATCATTCTCATTGCTAAAAAAGCACTCATAAATGTTTCATTTGTCTATTCTTATTACATAAGAACTCATAAAGGATTTATAATTACAATTATAAAGTAATATTTTTTTAAATATATATGAGGTTTTAGGCGGTAAAAATACAATAAACACACACATACCTCACATATTGGCTAGAAATTCAAGCCACACCCCATTTTGGGGGAGACCCCACTCTTAGAGTCTTACTAAATTATATATTCGTAAGACTTGAAGGTCCATATGGTTTCAGATGAATTTCCCCCACAAATTTCCCATCTTTGTCAATGATTCCCTATGTCACCCACTATTTTATGACTCCACAACTACCTGAGTTCCACTACTAAACCAGCTACAGCTCACCCGTCTTCAAACTTGCACCACTATATGGGAGCTTCAAACTCTGTAGGTCCATGACCATCAAAACATCTACTCATCATGTACTCTATCGAGGATCCACCACTATCCGAGAACACCCACTAAACTCACCAAATATTATAGGTATGCAGTTTTCCATACCATCTAAGAGTGTCATGTTGCACTGGTCCACATCCATCGAATCATCGCGCCTTCAACCATAATGTCGACACAACTCTCCGTCAACAAATGCATGCAATGTAGTGGACTATAACTATCGAATATTCTCACTATCACCATCGAATGACACATTTCATCATCCTACAATACACTATAAATTCTAAGGTTCAACCATCCCACCACCATTGTAGTGTGCTCTGCCGCCCCTGAATCACTGCACCCCAAGGCCAAAATCACTACTGCCCCAATAATTGATTTGTTTTTTCTTGATTTGATCCTAGACATTCATGTAGGTTCACAGGGATACCATTACATCTAGGCTCGAGCCCAACTTATTTTTATTAATATATTTAAAAATATATATAAATGTATATATTTAATAAATATATATAAATATATATATAATAAATGTTTTCTATATTTACAATATTTTTTTATGATTAATTAAAAATATAATTATTAGAATAAATATATTTTTATATAAATTATATAAATACTTTTTTAAAAATCATATATAGAACAGCAGATATATTTATATAATCATATATATTTATATTTATAAATAAAAAAATAAAAATATATAAATAAAAATATAATAAATATATTCATTATCTAAATAAATTTATTCTATTTTTATAACTATTTTATAATATATAATTATTTATCTATATTTATATAATTACTTTTTTAAAATGATATTTTTTACTTATAATTATAATGATATAAATGTATAAAAATTGAAAATATTTATTTATAATTTTTTTTATTATTAAAGATTTTTTACAAATATTTTTTTTAATTATTAATGATTATTTAATATTATTTGAATGCATGTTAAAAATGATAGAAATTGAATTATTAAAAATGAGTACACCATAAAATTTTTGAAAATATGGGTATGATTTATTAATTATATATAAATAATTAACAAAAGAAAGATAATTAATGAAAAAATTATGAACAAATATTTAAATTATTTTAACATAGTAAATAAATAAATAAATATATATATATTATAATAAAAATTGATTAAATTCCAAAAAATATATTTGTGGGTGTGTGTGGTCTATAAAACTTCAAAAATTAATGTATATATGAAATAAATGTAACATATGTTTGATCTATATTAAATTTAACAATCGAATGATATTATATTATTTTCATTACTCGATGCAGCTACATCATATTTTTATGTCATATTATCTGTTTTATTATAAACAAATATTCGATGAAAATATTAATATTTAATAGAATGAATAAATATTTTTTATTGTATAAATCAGATTTATATACATTCATATATATCTATATATTTAATATGTATTATTTATTAAAATTTTGTAAAATTATTTAATTAATAAAATGCCTAATATTTTCCTAAATTTATTTATTTATAATTTTTGTTAGTTTAATTTTCATTTTAGATATATCAATATATTTAATATATGATATTAATTATTATTTATAACATATATATTGTATAATCAATGAATTCGTTTAATCAATAATTATTTAATTTTTTTACAAAATAATATTTTAATAAAATCATTTTTATATCTAATTTATTTAACTATTTGATTTTATTTGGTCCTCTGTCTAAGCTAAACGAAGGGTGGATAAAATATCCATTTATAGACAATAAAAATTCACTAATATAGGGTTATATATATCAATTCTTGTTTGAGCACTGATAAAGGGACCCTTTATCATTGCTTTTTTCTAGTGTTGATATGTTCCAGAACTGTTAAAGGAATGTTTTGTAGTAGTGCTGATTTCACTGATGTGGGGGAAGCCGTCTATGGTGGATTATTGTGTGTAGGTAAAATATTGAATGGTGGGGATGGAGTTCTCCAACAATGACAGAAGAAGGTGTGTGGAATATTTATACTAAGGGAAATTGCCCTTAAATGTGTTTAAGAGGCTTATAAGATATGTTATTGGAAATTTTTTTGGTCTTTGTGGGAAGATATGTGTGATGGTGAACCACCATAGATGAGAAAGCATCATGCTTGGGATGCAGGTAACAACAAACATGCTGAATCTGAGGGAGACGTGATATTGGTTGTGTTATATAGTTTAATGGATTGTGGGGGGAATAGCTTATCTCAGTCATCATCTCGAGTGCCTAAACATAAAAAACTACTGTCCGATATAGATCAAGTCTTCATGGGGAGGACCCATGTTGTTCATGACCACATTGGTGTGGGTATGAACAACTAGTTGAGGTCGACATCGTTAGTATTCATCGCGAGTGGTGGTGTAGATCAAAATCTAACGCATTACCTCTAGGATTGCAGCAACGATTGATGGTGATACTTTTAATGGGGTAGAGTGCACAACATGGAAATAGTCAGTGACTGGATTGGAAATCTAAAGAATGATCAAATACGTTATGGGGTCACCATATCAGAAGGTGTTGAGATTTTTGGGTCTTCCTTTGGTCTTGTAATGAGTTTTATTTTCACTTTTTCTATTATAACATGTTTCATGGGGCCTAATTGTACATGTAATGGTATCCCTCTAACCAAAATTAAGAGGGAGTTTCCTCAGCTTCAATGGTGGGATTCCACTGACATGTCACATATATATATATAATTAAAATATTTAATAATATTATTAATATAAGATTTTAAAAATAATAAATTTAACTAAAATAATTTAAAATTTAAATATTTATAATAAAATACCCTTCGTATTAATAAACATCATAATACACATAATAAAAATTATTAATATAATTAATAACAAATATGGAAAATTAGAATTAATAATAATGAAAGTAATAATTAATAATCTCATTAAGATGATAAATAATAATTAGTAATATATAAATTAGTAATAAATATGATAAATAATAATTAATAAAATGTAATATTATAAACAAAAATAAGTCCAAAAAATCATTCTTTTATAAATTGTTGGGGTCAAAGCCTCTTTTTATTATGAAAGAGAACACTTATTTATATATGGGTTGGGAGAAAATAATTAAATAGCCCATAGGCCTAAATATGTGTGGCATATGAACATAACCTGGAGGCCCGATGCAGTGTCAGGCATGCATCATCGTGCATATGTCACCAAGCGCACGTCGTACCTACACCACCCACTACCTATATTATACATGTGTCACCACATGTATCATAATCCTCCCAAGTGGCATAGCCAGATTCGAACTCTAGTCATTTTGATGTATAATAACAGGGCTTACCTCTCACGAAATACCCCAACTAATGACTCTCATAAATCTAATTTATAGTTAAGAATACTATTAATATTTTTATTATTATATATTAAAATATGAAAAATATATTTTTATATTAATTACGATAAATAATAATTAAGAATACATGAAATAGTTAACAATATAAAATATAATAATTATTAGTAATTAATATGAAATTCAATAATTACTAGTATAAATATAATAAATAATTCATTATATACTTTATATAAATAAAGAATATAAATATTATATTAAAAAAAGTCTAATATAATGAATATAACTAAATATTAATATATTTATTTTTTTTATAGTTAATAAAAAAACATAGTCAATATAATTATTTAACAACAAAATAATGAGTAATTATTATTTATATAATTAAAAATTATTATTATTATAAAAAATAATTATTTTTATAATATTTAATAATAAAACTAATAACACATATTAAGTGATGAACACTCATATTTTTTTTCTTCTCTAAAATTAATTTTACAGCAGTCTTGGTCTAAACCCATCCCACTTTTCATGTATCATTTTTTTTATTAATAAAGAGGCATGACCACAACCTATTTAATAAATGTAATTAATACAACAAATAACATAATAAATATAATTACTAATTAATAGGAAAATTAAAAAATTCTGACATCCAAACACATATATCCAAACATGATCTTTTAGAAGGGGTTTAAATTTTAGTTTAATAAAATTTGATATATAATATAGAATGGGATAAAAGAAAGGATATCTCAGTATAAAACCAATAGAACAACTCCATGATAATATATATATATATCGCTAATATTAAAAATATAAAATTTTATATTAGTTTATCAATCATTACATTAATCCTAGTTTTGAAGTGAAATAAATAGTAAACTCATTATATGACATCCAAAATTTCACCCACAAGAAAATAAAGATAATTTATGTAAGCCTGATATAAAAACTACCAGTAACAAAATATAGATTCACTATTGAATGGATAAATTTACTGAGATAAACAGGAGTAAAATTAAAATATTTTATTGGAAAAAACAAATTTAATATTTATCATTCCATCATATTAATGGTGAGGTCATTTTTGATATATTGTAAAAAAACCAAAATCTATTGGATTGACAATGATAAATAAACATTATAGAAAATATGTTAATAGAAATCCAAATTCTAAATTTTCATACCCTGATGAAAAAAAATTCATCCAATAGATAATAATGGTCAGTAGTACATAGTTATAACAAGAGTATAAATTAAATAATTTTCAAATAATTATTATCATGTTTCCTCCATTAGGGTATCTTGGAAAACCTGGAATTCCCTATGGCCTGAAATATTTATAAATTTTTCAAATATCCCCATTTTAAGGGTTAAAGAAGAATCCATACAGAACCTATAGGATTCATGACACTAAAAGACAAAAATGCCTTAGATAAATTCATTAAAGACATTGATTAATTAAAACCACCCCACCCTAGAATCTTCTTCTTAATCAGATAATCACCTTCCCATGGATGTTCAAAGAGCTATATTGTGAAAAGATGCAAAAGACCATTTATGATGGAAATTTTCGTACCCCTTCATTCCTCCAAATCTGATAGGATTTTATTGATCATTGCTCCTACTATGAATCCTTTTCCTGAGCTGTTTTTTTCTAGAATTGGGCTAGTTTGCATTCAGACATCATTAGGTCTCAATGTCTCAAGGTTTTTCAAAGTCCATAATGTTTTTATATTGCCTTAATGTGTCCCAAAATCCTTTCCGACCTAAGGACCTCATTGATCGAAGGCCAGAAATATTAAAGGACCATACTAATGGCCTAAAGGTGAGTAATTTTGGTTGCTACAGTACCGAACAATTCCTACTATAGTTCCAACTACAATACTACTATAAGAACCAAGAAATGTTCCTCTAGCTGGATTAGATCATGGGTCTCTTGGATTCACATGACGATTCATAACCAACTATGGTGAGGCTCATGTATGGGGTCTGTTTCAAAAAACTAAATCAAAACTGATTTGAATATTTATCAATTAAAATTTCCATGTAGAAAACATAAGAGGAGTTTGTAAAATATTTGTAAAAAATAAAGAAAATAATATTAAATAAGTGATTAGAAAAGAAATATTGAATCTATAAAAACTTTTATAAAATATGGTTTAAATCGTCAATTAGCATGTAATATGTGAACTTCCTCGGGGATACCATTATAATGATTCATACAAATGTAAATAGAAGGGGCATGACATTGTAACAATTCAATATTTTATTATAAAATCCTTCAATAAATTTTTTAATTAATTAATATAAAACATGTCAGAGAATATAAATAATCCTAAAACTATGAAACCATTATTAAAATCAATCTAGTTAAAAAAATAAAGTGACATCACAAAAGAAACCTGAACATATAGAAGATCTTGATGCAACATGTGGGGAAAGTGAATCATCCATTAAAAGAAAACATATATTATGTGAAATTTTATACATATGATTAAATCCCATTGCAATGAAAAAAAAAATTAAAACATTATATATCTGGTTCTGAAATAGAATATAATTTGTTTTTGTTGGAAGTGGGGATTCCACCAAAAGTGAGGCATATAATTTTTACATGTCCACAAGTTTAGCCTAGCCATCATCACAAATATTCTTTCCCATTTAGTGGATCGCACCCTAAACAAAATTAATTCTGAAATTTATTTACTTAAAATGGATATTTGAATAATATAACCAATGAATTCAATCAAATTTACATAATAAATATTTTACAGCTATAAAAATCAGTGAATATGTGTGCATAAATGTGTTTCTTGTGTTTTGGCATGGGAACGGAAAAAATCCTAATAGGCACAAGGGAAAAAGTATCAAACATGTATAAAGTGTATAATTATTCATAACAGCAAGAAAATAATAATAAATCCATATAAAATATTTAAAAGAAGTGAAAAATGTAATGAAAGCGGAACATATATCATAACTCATCACATCGTGTGAGGTAACTGAAAAATCTATTGCTAGATGGAATATATTAAATTTATAGTTATACATATAATTTAATCCAATCTCTAGAAATATGCCACACTGAATAATTGAATTAAATAAATATGAAATATAAATATCATTCCCGTTGGGTAAAAGAGAGGATGACATTACAACAAAGGATTCTTCTACGACAGTCCATCAAAGTTCATCCTAGAGAGCATCACCAATACCATTTCCCACGAATTTGGTCACTCCGTAAATGAAAAAAAATTTACATGAATTGAAAAAAATAACTAGAAATTAAAATAATAAAAACCAATTATTCTAATAACTATTTATTCAAAATCCCTTAATTCTTCAAAAATTCTTGACATGTGAAAACATGGGTTTTTTTAATGTATATGCATAGGAACAAAAAAATAATTTTAAAAGTAACAAGAATGAACCGTCAGACATGATTACAATGTATAATAATTCATAACACCAAGGAAACAATATAAAAGTACAATGAGACTAATGAATTGAGTGAAAAAACTTATTAAACCACAACATAGTGTAAATATGGATTCTTCAGGAGTGTGAACAAGACAACATTGCAATCGAATGAACAAATAGTATTACTATTTAGGAGAATGACTGTTAATGACACAATTTTGTACCAATTACTCTATTGAGCGAAGTATTGATTTCAACAATACGTATTAATGTTATTTAAAGGGGGAGATTATTGAAAATAATACTCTGTCTCTTTATGATAATTTTGATGATCACAATAACCATTAGTTATTTTCTAATGATTTTATTTAGTATTTTACATAAGTTTATAAATTTATTTTACTCCTGAAATAACGAGATTTTATCACTTATTCGGAATCTGTTTTAGCACGTTTGGGGAACCACTGTTCACATCTTATGTAGATGAATATAGCGCGGAATCTATTTTACCACGTTCTGGAATCACTGTTCATACCGTACGTGGATAAACATAGCATAAGGATGAAAATTGTATACTTTTTGATATCTTAGAAATGTATGGTGAACAACCATACGTGTTTCAGCAAAGTATGGAAGAAGAACATTACGTTAGGAAGGAATCCAACGTTTTTGTTATCAGCAAAGTATGGAAGGAGAACCGTACGAAAATTCTAAGCGTTACATTTGTTTCTCAAATGAATGGTTCATCAACCTTACTTTTGTAAACAACCATATGTTCTTGGAAATGTATGGATCAAGTAAATGTATGGATATCTTAACGCACATTTGAGTGTTGAAGAAAAAGTTTGGATGATCAACCCTACGTTTGTATTCAACCTTACGTTATCAACCTTACGTTGTTAACCTTACATTTGAAGACTATGTTATCAACCCTACATTTGGAGGCTATGTTATCAACCTTACGTTTGGCATCAGAAATTTTGGCAGACAGTATTTATGTACAACGATCAGTAAGCAGATTGCTGGGAGGATTTCAAGCCGGATTCAAAGTTGTTTTTAAAGTACGACTTTTAGTGATTCAAAGCTGTTTTATAAATGGATTTATGATTGAATTAAAAGGAGATTTTTATGCCGAGTCTTAAGGGAAGTTACGACTTCAATGTAAATTCAAATTTTTGAATATCACAAATCAGAAGGCGACTTTTATGGATCTAAATGTGCAGGGGATATGATTTATTATATATGCTCTCTGTGAAACACCAGTAACAGGGTATGTGATCGATCTATTATTGAAAAAGGAGGAAAATAGAGATTCCAACTATTCAGGATTGATCTGATGATTCAAAAGGAGCGTAAAAGATCTGTTTGTTCAAGAAGCAGGAACTCGGTTGAAGATTCACCTGTTCTACATCGAATATCTACTGTGGATCTACTACTACTAAGTTTGGGAAGTATATATCTATATCTACTACAACTGGATCAACTCAGAATAGCTTTGTCTTAAAGATCAATATTTCTAGATACTTCGATCCATCTGTTGTCAATTTTGTTCTGTTTCAATTGTAAAGATAAACTGGAAATTTCTTTATAAAATTATTTTTATTCTTGAGTAACCAGATTCTCATTATAAGCATTGTAGGTTCGTGTTTGAACCAGAAGGATTTGTTTTTCCTTAGATTGTAAAGGTGTCAACTGCCTATACTCAGTTGTGAATCGGTATGTGGAAAAGAGGACCATATAGTGAAAATCCCCAAGCTCGTGGAGTAGAGCGTTGGTGGAGTGGACTGGGGGTTTCTGTTCCCCGAACCACTATACATCTTTGTGTTCTTATTTTTACTTATTCCGCTGCACGATCAAATCTGATAAAGAATAAAGGACAGAACTAGTTCAAGAAAAGAGTTATTGAAAAATTGAAAAAAACACAATTCACACCCCTCTCGTGTATAATATTTAGATTCAGATCCAACATACCCTTCAATTCCATCTTTTGAAAACTATGTTATTACTTTCTATACCCTTTTTTTAGGCATCCCACAAGAAAATAAATGTTTTAAATACACCCTAGATGTTAGAAGAATGTGTCTTTCTTATTCTAATGTTTTTAACATCACATCCCCTTTTGATGAAAATAATTTTCTGGGATAATATAGAATCATGTAATCCTTTTCCTACGGAAAATTAATAGCCTTATTCTATAGAGTATTAGACTGAATGGAATTAATATTTTTTACTGATTGTAATGCTTACCATATCTATAATCCTAAATAATAGAACTGCTTATCCAATACAATAGTCTGTGTTTTGGAAATCTCTTCATTATCTATAAAAAAACCTTATATTGGATTATATAATATATAAATTAAGTAATAATACTCCAAGAACCCCAAATATAATGGCAAATACCCTACTCAATGTGATTGGAAATATTCCATGAAGTTGTATTCGGTATTCCAAATAATCTAAAGCATTACATCAATTCTGTGATTTAATGTACTCGCATCAAAAGTTTTAAAATTCACATCATTTTAATAGAGTGTTGAATTATTAAAAATAAAAGTGGTAAACCTTTTATTTTTCCTCATGTGAATGATGCTTAATTCTTTTGAAATAAACCATAGTGAATTCTCCCTTTCCACTAGTCGAGATACTAATATAGAAATCTATATGGGATAGGGAGGCATAAATGGGCATCATGGATGATGTGAAATTTATTAGTGGGTTTTAATCCATAAATAAGTTTATATACCAATCACAACATAAATAATTTCCCAATAAATCTAGTAGGTAAAATATTTGAACCATCCGACAGTAAATTTCATTGTTCTAATCAAGCATATATCATGATTATAACCATAGTAAATGATTATAAGCTTAGGACATATATGAAGTTAATATATTTGGTTCATTTTGGGAAGTGAACATATAGGGAGGAAGATCATGAGTCGAGGATAGAAAATAATAAATTTTGAGTCCCATGTTTGGCTCCAAAACACTTGACTGGATCATTCTGGTATTTGTTTTAAAAAATTTCATTTAATTATTAAATATATTAATAATATATATTATTAATTAATAATAATTATCATTTAAATTATAATTAGTTATTATTAATCATTTTTGTTATTTATTATTACTTTTTATATTATTATTAATAATTTATAAAATTTATCATCTTATTATTTGTTATTTTTTATGAATTTTTATTTATAAAGTTTGTTATTAATTAATTTAATATTATTATTATGTTTTCATTTATAATATTAATTTATATTTATATTAATGATATTTAATTTTAATTTCTAATTATTCAAATTTTATGTTATTATTTGGATTTAATATTATTAATGAAATATATTTGTAATGGTGGAAAACATGAAATAGAATGACACATGAAAAAACCCATAAGGGATTTCAATTTCCCTTCCCCAATAAAAGAGAGTCACTGGTGGTGTTCATTATTATATGATGAGATTAAATTAATTTTGTTAATTTAGAACATAAAAATTATATTGTATATACATTTACAAAAATTATAATTATATATAAATAAATTTGTCATCTTTAATTATTTTTTAAAATAGTTTTTAAAATACATTTTAAATTTTTTTAAGTATATAAAAATATAAAAATAAAATAAAATTAAAGCTTTATCATTAAATGAATTGAGGCACATGGTTTATCATGAATTCATTTGATTCTTTTTCCTTTCTAGGTCAAGTGTCAATTTATTTTATTCTTGATCACCCATTTTCCTCATCTTAATGAACCCTAACCATTAAATTCAAGATAAAAATTAAATGTTTTTCTATTTTGGATGTAAATAATTATTTTTTATTCTTCCAAAAAAATATATTTATTATTAGTTTTTATATACATGGTTTTATTGGGTGAGTTCCATGGAGTTCATCATTGATTGTTGCTTCAGTAGTATTGTTATAGTTATATTGTTTTTCTTCATCAGTGGTAATTTATTTTTCAATGTTTCTTAGTAGTATGATGGCTAGTGTTCTTTATTAGAGTATATAGTGTATATCTAATATCTCTCATTCAATTGATTATTTTCACAGGGTTATATCTAGTATTATTTATTTTCTCAGTTATAACTAATTTTTATCATCATATATGGTGTATTATCAAAACTAACATGTATCAACTTATTTATATTTACTAATGTTTTCATTAAAACTCGTTTATTGAAAAGTTAATTAATGTTTTTAGGAAATTATTCGTTTATAGGTGTTTAATAAAAAATATTAGACAATACATATATTTTAGTGTATAATTTACTAATATTTTTGTTCAAATAAATATACATTATAGTAATACTGAACAACCTATATGAATCTCATTCCACCTATTTTGTTTCTTCTTATAAAGAGGCAGTTCTAATAGTTGAAAATAAAATTCAATTATTTCAGAAATTTTTTAATGTTTTTAATACTTTTGTTATATCATTTATTTCGTAACGAAAATAGTTTCATATTTTTATTTTTTATCAACATTATTAATAAATAAAATTAAAATAATAAATTAATTTAATTCATTCAAAAGATCAACACCATTTTAATTAGAAATTTATTATAAAATATTATAGATTTTTTTTTCTGAACGACATATAATATCATGTATTGAATTATGTAAAAATGGACACATTTATTACATAACAAGATATATAGTCAAATTTTTTCATTCATTCTATGATAATTATATTATGTAGTATTTTATTTATTAATGATTCTAACTCTCTCATATATAATATCAAATTAAACTGACCTGTTTATTTTTAAGGCACCATAACTCGATTTTAGGAGGGCATTAGATGACATGTTGAAAAAAATAAGTCACCTTCATAGAGAAATCGTCGAAATAAAGGTTCTTTTCTGAGTCTCATGCTTATTTTGACAAATCATAGAAAAATTTATCAAAGAGAGGTTATACATCACAGAATCGAAACCCAAATCACTACATGAATGAATATTGGTGTGAAATCACTCATGTTATATCGATTGACACTATATAGAAAGTGTAATTTAAATAATGTTGAAGATTTAGATAGTCATATTTTTTGGCTATAGGGTTTTGATAGCTACTAGATTATCTCCATTGGTACAAGAATTACCCATAGTATATTTACCGCAACTGAACATAATCTAATTGAATGGAGTTTTGTATATTTCCCTTTATTATATGGTTTTTTCAGAATTACCAACTGAGATCCAAGGATTGATCTATGAAATATTTAGAACTCCATCACCCAAACATGGATTTCAAATATGTGTTAAAAGGGTGTTTTTCCAATCCTTATAACCTATGGGATGTCTCCTAGGCCATGTGAACCCTAATAAATTCAATAAATAAACTAAAATGGAATTTTATTGATAGTATGATTGTATTTTGGTTGTGAGTATCATATGCTCCCAACTAAATAAAAATGACTAATTGGTAATTTTGGGGATTCAATTTTAACATTGAGTTGGGTATTATCATTTTTATTATTTCTTCACTATGTGTTTTTTGTAACTCATATTAAGGGAAGAATTATTAAATGAACGAGTTTCTATGATTTTGAAAATAATTTTCAACTTGTAGATCATTGAAAATTAAAATATCATGTTGTTGAATATAATAATACAGTTATATAGGGAATTAGTGGCCCAAAAAGGTTTTATAGGGAATGGATCCTGATTCTCCTATTAGAAAATCCCAAAGGGATAATGTGTTGGTTAATAAGTTGTACATGCCTATCGATTTATGTAATCCTTTTTTTTATATTCAACCAAAAAAATCATTATCTTATGATTAATAGTTTTTGGTTATTTTTTAAGAAGGTGGGTTTTGATTATTAAAAAAATCATGAAACCATGATATAGATAATGGCATTGACTATAATGATCTAAAAAATAGGATGTGTCTCAACTTAATTAGGGAAATATGGATTAACATATATAATTTGAAGACAATATAAGTGTTGTTAGTAGTGGCTCTCTATATTTTCTAGGGGACCAACGTTTTTCCATATAAATTAATAAATCATTATTCTAGATCCTTTTCATTAGTTCCCAGTAGTTATTATGTTGTTCCAATTATAGTATCTATGGGGTTGGAAATATAAGACATCTCAAGATGGATTTCTGGGGATCCAACTATTCAACATATTCTAAAATCCTCATATAACTCACAATTAATTAACTCCATCATGTAACATTTTGTATGTTAATATCCTCCGATTAGAGGTTAATGGGAGGACCCAAAATGTAGCATGTTGTGATCTAGTCAACCTGAGTGTCGAGGAAGAAGAATCATTGATGAATGTGGAGTAGGTGGATTATATGATTATTGTTGGTGTAGTAAAAACTCATAATTATATAGACATATGAATATATTTATTTACATAATGAAAAATACGCTGATTGGTTCCTCTATGATGGAAGAATCACATAGATTTGATATTATGTTTATAAATCATGGTTTTTAACTTTCGATAAAGTGTACGTCTATAAATTCTACATCTATGACTAAGGATGTTGTTACCTATAACGGTAATTATGGGGATGCTAACATGAATGGGGAGAATGTACCCACTGATGAAGATGATCGTTACACACATAGGGACATTTATGCTGATACGATCTATGCTTGGAAAAGGAATAAGTTGATAGGTGTGTCACCATCATAGTTATTCTAATTTCGAAAATTTTTAAACTAGAAAAAAATTGTCTTGATCTATCATATGGGCCATGAGGAGAATGTTTTTTTGAAATAAATAGTCATATTTTTTGAATTTTTATATTTCAAATGATAGCACTCAAAATTCTATGCTAGTCATCCATGAAGAGAAGATCATGGAAGGGTATGTTACTCCAACACATGAAATTAATAGAGATGAAAATAAATACCCAATTATTCATGTTCCCCTAAAAAAGTGGATGTACAAAGACTATTGAATCTTGTCAATGTTTTATTGTCACATTATCTATATAATGAGGAACACAATATAGTAATCTTGGATGATGCCTAATAGAATATGAAGAAAATTCACTTTCAAATTAAGAATCTTCTAATATTCAAGGTCATTCATTTTTTCCTCTAAATTAGAGTACACGCTGAAATCCTGCATTTCATTGTGGATCATAACGATGAGGAAGGAAACAAAAATAAATGATAAACATATCCTTTGATTGTTTATTGTTGCATCTGATGAGATACCTTTTTCCCTCTGATGGATTTTTTCCTAGAACTGTTTGATCATGTAATACATTTTATCCTATTTTAAATCAACTTATTTTTTAAAATAAATTTTTAGAACATGGTTCTATGAAAACTGATTCCATGTTTGAGAAGTCTGGATAAAATCACTATTACACCCGAACCAGAGTGATTGCATCCGTGATGGAATTGATCATCGACTCATGCAAACATGCTTATATGTAATAGGTTGTTAACTAGTAGTGAATAAATGATATCCATAAATGGAGGTAAAATACCCTAAATATCAAAAAAAAAATCACAAAAAAAATCACAAATAATCATAGAGGAATAAGTAAGCAATGATATTACATATGACCTAGAAATATCACATCTTAATACAATATAATATCTAAAGACCACAAATTGGTTGGTCAAGAAATTTTAGGATAAAGGTAGGAAAATAACTAAAATATTTTCATATCCCACGAGAAATTGTTCAATTGAATCCTCTAATCATTATGTTATATCTCTTATATAAATATATCTAGGGACATTCCCTTTTAAGATTCCCTAATCACGAATTCCACATGCAAATCTATATTCATGTGTATGATTGTGAGTAATGAAACCTAGTAGTACACCAACAAGGTGTCCATAACATAAATTCAAAAGAATATAAATTATTGTAAATCATAACTAGATATAAAATAAAAATTTATTATATATCATAACATGTTCTAGGTAATCATGTCCTATCCAAGATGCTATGAACCCTGACCCCACCAACTTCGACCTAATTTGGATAATGATGTCAATGTCTATCACATCACTTCACATGATTTTTCAGAAGTCTCAATGTCTATTATAATGTTACACTTATTAGGACTCCTTCTATATTCTTACATTAAGTAAACATCACATTCCCTACCCTGATGGTGTTCGTTAATAGGAACACCCCATGCCCCGAAATGATCACTGATGTTATTCTTTGATGATGTTATGTCCCACTAAGCATGTATGACATACTTGGATAAACACATCATCAATTTGTAGAATTATCCAATGTAAACTTATAGCTTTTGGTTTCTAAATTCCCAAAAATAGTATACTCACACATAGAATTAAATTTATTTGACCATTCCCCTTAAATCCAACAATCCACATTCGATAGACATCACAGTGCCATCATGCTCCACATCTAAGAGACTATTATCCAATAAAAAGAATCATGTTCATCATAAAATATGAAGCATGATTACATGAGATATTAAGAACCAAAAGAAATAATAGTATTGTAAGGAAAAATAAGTCACATCATGAAATTTTATCAAGATCGTAAAATAAATCTTATGACCATCAATGAAACATGGGTCTGAAGGGAGCTCATTGACCAACATGGAAACACATATCAAGCATAAAAAATAATGAAAAATTGATATAAAATATACCATATGGTAATGATTTTATTATCTTAAATTAATAGAATTCAACTTAAAGGATCACCATGAAGGTAGTCACCCGAAACAAGCTCACAACCAAAGGCCCAAAGATCAATCTCAAATGTGACAAGAGTGATCCTGAATAGAGATTATAGAGGGGAACATCGATTCTTTATTATTAAAATATTGTATTATAAGAAAACTAATACATTGATATATTTTAATTTCATAATACTCGAATGTATAGGATATATGCCTCAATATTATCATCATGATTCTGGATCAATAACCCAAACTACTATCTATGGGTAATATGTTGTGCTTAATCTCAACTGATTTCCCAGAGCCTTCTGTAATACCTTCTAAAACATCAATGTAATAATACTATCTATCTATGATAGAATGATCCTCGGTACTCTATGAAGATACACAATCTCATATAAATAAATCAATCCCAATTCATCCATGAAATCAGCTTCTTGGGTATTCATGAAATGATCCACATTCATCAGCCGATCCACTATGACCCAAACTAAATCACAATTATTTTAGGTTCTCAGAAACCCTATCACAAAATCGTTCATGAAGTCATACTATTTCAACATGGGTGATAGTTTTTCGTATAATAAACTATACATATATTGATTCCTATAATTTATATTAGGGAGAGTAATACATTGTCCCAAAAAACAGTGACATCCCATTTCAAAAATAGAAAAAAGAACTATAATTTGATGTCATTTTATATCATGATCATCCTGGGATGAACATTCCACCACAAAAAATGATATTCTATCCTAAAATATTACATGATAAAATTATGAACTATAACCATCCTAGGGATTTAAATCATGTGATTACTAACAATAGAACAAACTAGTATAGGATCATCTCCCACTAACTATTATTATATTACCAAACATACATAATAATACCAATGGTTGGCCTTCACAATGTCCAATTAAGTAGAAATGATAATCAATGGTGAACATGTCACCACCCCTCTCCCCTAATTCATATCAACACTAAACTAGGTCAATAAACACATCCAGAAACACTATTCATCCAAAGTCCTCTCTCTATGCTCTTAGGATTCCAACATCATCATATTATATTAATGTAAAATAATTTTACAAATATATTGTATATAATCCATCTCATTGAATATTTTAGTGGGAAACTCATCCTAAATACTATTTTTATCATTTTTTTATCACGATCTGATAACATAGCATAGGAAGTTATGGTAAATGAAAACAAAAAAAACCTTTATCTAATGTGATTATATCATCAAAACATCAATGAGTGTACCATAGCTAAAAAATAAAATTCTTGGGTTGGATAATTATGATCTTTGTATCTAGTATTGGAATACCCATGAGATTCAACATATTCTTCCAACATTTTTATAGATCCCAATCTAACTCTAGATTAATTAAAAATGAATTTATATCCCTTAATAAGTGATTAAATAGTCAGCACTAGATCTATCTTCAAACATATCATTAGCTCGGGAAATCCTTCCTTAAAAAAACATTCCATGCAATCATCACCCCTTTCTTGGTGAGATATGTCAAAAAGGATTCCAAAATATAGGAATTCCTTGATAAAAAATGCAATGTGATCTGATAAACCAAGGAGTCTCGTAATATCAAAACAAAAATAAGGTTATATATATGAAATCTCCATTTATACCTTATTTGGGTCCTTATATATTCTTGCATCTATCACTAAATTACATAGTAAAAAATCATCCAAAATCCAATCCTAACACATTGACATCATATCTTAATGCTAATATACTCAATGTGGACTAAAAACTATCTTTATATGACCAACATTATGCTCTAAGGTACATTAATATTTAATTATATCATCAAAAAACCTGTGATTAGTGTGTCATGATATGGGTGAATGATATTGTCTATAAGATTCACAATCATGTATAGGGAATTTATCAAACCAAAAAGTACTGCCAGGAAGTCAGATATCACAAATATTCTTCTAAAAATTACTAGGAAATATTCCTCCACAACTTAATGTTTAAGGTGACATTAACATTGTTTGATATTGTATATCTAATTAGATCACCATAACAGATATAATAGGTCATCGATCCTGGGTAAAGGATACACATTTCTAAAAGGCACAAGGTTCTGATTTCTATAATCAATATAAATTCATAGAGTATTTTTCACCTTTTTTGGAAAAAAATAGGTCACCTTAGGTCATGTTCTATGTTTGATAAATCCCTTCCAACATTAATTATGACATTTTACTGTTAACCTTTTGTGAGTATGAACTATATATAATGGAATGTATAATAAACGTATTCCCAACTAATGAAGATGATTGGATTCTATTTGAGTTATGATTTTGATGAAAACCTAGACAATCAAATAGTTATATCTATGGGTTAAATGTGTTTTTTAAGACAATAACTAATGAAAACTAGAATATTAATGCATTAAGTGCATATTAATTGATTATCCTAATGATATTTCTGATATTACATATATTACCCTTAAAATCGAAAATAAAACATGGGAGGACATGCCATATTTCTTAAAACTAACAAAATTACAAATGTAAATAATTGGAGTAATAATTATTTTAATGAAGTTTATGATTTAAGTGTATAGAAGTTGGTATGAGTACAAAATCCACAAATAATATATTGAGAAGAATATGTTACTAATTAACAAGTAATATATAAGAAATTAAAAAAGACTAATTAACCATAAAAATAAGGTCTCATTGACACTATATCAAGTAACAATTTTTACCTTGATGATAACAAACTACTAACCTATATGGATGTTTTAGATGGAATAAATCCTGATAAATGGAATGAAGCCCTGAAATATGGAATGATTTCCAGATTAAATTCTTCTCATATTGGATTCAATTAAATGTTTGGATCTTTGTTTTTTATGCTGGTTTTTTTGTAATTCATTAAATTATTTCATGGTGGACTATCCAATGAACCATTATGTAGACACTTCTGTGGGATCAATAGAGGAAACCGGTGCACGGTCCCAATGTGTGGCGATGGGATGGTTGTCATGGATATTGTGGAGGGTGATGACAAGATTAGTGTGTGTGTACTGCTCTATAACTTTTTCATTTTTAGGCATTGGGGATGCAACATGAATAGTTAATAAAGAAATGATAGAAGAAATAAATATTCATTTTTATTCCTCAATCACATCTTGATTTTGAAAAAAAAAACATATAACATTTTACAATATATCATTTCAAAATAGTGTCATTTAATGAAATAAATTTGACATTTTTTATTTTCTTCATCAGTCATAAGAGTGCCATGGGTAGTGGATTTCCCATTATGGGTGGGAATTTTAAATTTCTAATTTTTTTCATTTTGAAATTAAAAGTATAATATTCTATATATTTTTAATAGATTATTTTTTATCCCTGAAAAAATGACCAATTTGGTTTTATTTTATTGAAATTATTATTTTTGGATGTATTTTTTTGTTAGACCACTATGCTTCAATGGGGGCCTCTAACTTGGGGACTTGTCTTTATGGATGGATTATCCCTAGTCTTGAATGTACAGATCATATTCCATTATTATTTCATTTATTTCATTCCATATCACATGAATGCATAGTCATTAGTATGTTCTATTGCTTGTGTGATTTACTTCATCCACCTAATATAGGACACTCATTTCCCACATTTCAATTTATAATTTTCATAGATGTATAGTCCTCATTATTTTTTTTAAATAACTTCGTCTAGTATTTAGTGTTAGGGTGAATTTATATCCCCTTGCAATTCCATCATTTGGTCGTGATTCATTCACCTGTCCTGTCACAGTTAATA
Source organism: Viscum album (assembly GCA_963277665.1). NCBI lineage: Eukaryota > Viridiplantae > Streptophyta > Magnoliopsida > Santalales > Viscaceae > Viscum > Viscum album. The sequence continues at coordinate 1,159,601,242 of OY728122.1, read as the reverse complement.
TTTAGTTTCCCTAGTGGATAACCCTTTCGTCTTCATTATTACTTACTCAGGGGTGAAACTATGTGCCTATCATCCTCTATTAATACACTATTACTATACATCTCACTAGTAGAAAAATGGGTTTTAACGTCGGTTTTTATAGTTTCGACGTCGGTTTTTAACCAATGTCGAAGTCGCCGATGTAAAAAAATATGAATTTTTCCGTCGGTTTCTATAAACCGACGCGAAAAAAGAATAACATTTGTTTTTTGGCATTGGTTTTGTAAAAAACTGATGCCAAAAAAACTAAATCATATCATTTTTTGCATCGGTTTTCATAAAAACCGATGCCAAAAATTTGAAAAAATAGTTTTGGTGTCCGTTTTTATAAAAACCGACGCCAAAAAGAAAAAAAAAATCTATGTTTTAGATCATTTCCTAAGCTTTGATTTGACAGGTTGTAGACCTAAAACGGAGTTACGGTTCAAAATTTATCGCTGTTAGAAGTTGAAACTATCAATGTTTTGATTGATACAACTCGTTTCAAAGAAAACATGATAAAAATAAATTAAAATAATATACACCAAATGAAATAAAATAATCATAATACATCAAACATATTTCAATGGTTTTAGGGGCTTCCATCGAAGCAATATGTTTTATATCATCATATAACTTGTATTTAGAAATGAGAATGAAACATCATTATAAGAAAGCTAATCGACTTGTTTAGAAATGAAGGATAATAATAATAAAGAAAACAAATGAATAGAATATGTACCGTGTTTAAATTAAAGATTTAAGTCGCATTGAAATCTTGATTGAATCGAAGATGTTGAAAATGATGAACGAAGGAGAAACTGGATATATATGTAGTAAACGGAAATATTTTCAATTGCGTTGTACGAAAATGTAGGCGGGATTTTAAAAAGTTAAACGCGCATTGTGAAAATAATTGAAATTCTGATCCCGTGTTACTCTTTGGCATCGGTTTTGTTTGAAACTGACGCAAAATATTATTTACATTGATCTTTTGGCATCTGCATTTTAGAAAACTGATGCCAAAAATGTCAATCGATATCCTTTTTGGTATCGGTTCTTAAAAAAACAGACGCAAAAAACTAAAAAAATATATATTTTGGCATCAATTTTTATGAAAACCGATGCCATAAAAGTTTTAAAAAAATCTTTGGCGTCTGTTTTTTAACAAACCGAAGCTAAAAATTTAAAAAAAAATTCCTTTTCGCGTCGGTTTTTTTAAAAACCGACGCCAAAAACAAAAAATTAAAAAACAAATTACATTATTTTAGATATTTTTCTAATCTTTGATTTGACTGGTCGTGGAGCAAAAACGGAGTTACGGATTAAAAGTTATGGATGTCGAAAGTTCACCTTCTCTAAAAGAAGTCTTAAAGAAGTTCAACTTTCAAAGGCCATAACTTTGAATCCGTAACTCTGTTTTAGCTCCACAACCAGTCAAATCAAAGACTACGAAATTATCCAAATCACTGTAAATGTTTTTTTATTTTTTGCCATCGGTTTTCATAAAAACCGATGAAAGAAATATATTTTAACTTTTTGCGTCGGTATTTTTGAAAACCGACGCCAAAAAAATTATTTTTTGTTTTTTGGCGTCGGTTTTGAAAAAAACCGACACAAAAAAAAGTTTGATTTTGAATTTTTAGCATCCGTTTGTTGAATAACCGACGCCAAATATTTTTTTTAAAACTTTTATGTCGTTGGTTTTCACAAAAAACCGACGCCAAAATATATTTTTTTTAGATTTTTGCGTCGGTTTTTTTAAGAACCGATGCCAAAACAATTGTTTTTCCTTTTTGGCATTGGTTTTTAAAAAAATCGACGCCAAAAATTCCCCGCAAAAATTATTTACGTCGGTTTATAAGAAACCGACATCAAACTGGCGACATTAAAAATCATTTTTCTACTAGTGTCTCCCCATGGAGTTCATAATGATAACATCCTTCAATCATAAAAATGGATGGTTGAGTACAGGAGAATATTTGGATTGAGACATGGTAAGTATCATTCCTTATTCGAGCACTATATTCGCACAATCATACAGTGATGCGATTTAATAGAAAATGACTATAATACCCTACCACATCTAGTAATGTACATTTCATTATTTTCTTTTCATGATTTTCCAATTTCATTCTTTGGAACATATACAACATTCTATTTTCTATTATATAATTTTTTTATTGTAAATCATATTATTTTTATGTAGAATGATTAAAATGAGTGTGTGTGGGTGGTTTTCATTCCATAAATGTAGTCCCAAATTTGATTAAATTAAATATATATGTATCATAGATTTTCATTCTGCAGTTTTGGAATCTTTTATGTTCAATTCTGTTATACAAAACCTATCCTTGCAAAGCCCTAGATTGGTGCATTGGTTTTGTGTGTTCTTCCTACTATCATTTCAACTATAGGACTCATAATGTGGTATTAGAGTATCAATGATTCTATATTTCTATAAAATTTATTTCTTTTATTATATTCTTATTTTATTTAATATTTTATACACTAAAATCCCTTATCAATTCGCATCTATTACCTTTCAATTTGTAATTAGATCCACTTTCTCCTCTATTAATATTTAAAAAATTTATTCCATTTTTATATTCATTGTTTACCCATTAAAATTTGATGGTTTTTGGGGATGTAAGCATTTTTTATCCTTAAAAATATTGTATTCAATCATTTGGGAAAACTTGTCAATAACTAGGTTTTAAATCTATAAGTAAATTGGAGACAATGACTTTAATATTTGGTGAAATAAGATGATATTTGAACTTTTTGAACAAGTATTAATTAATTATCTATACTATCCAAAGGATCCTTTTTTAATTCTAAATAAAAACTTATATAATTATATGAAATATAATGATATCCTCACAAATGTTGTAGATAAATACCAAAGTTACATGATGTGGTATTTAGAAGATAAGGTTTAAAGGGATGTTTCTACTAATATAATGCTACTAGTATATTCCATAAAATTGGATATTTAATCAAAAAACAACAATTAGTTGTAATGTTTTATATATGAAATAATTTTCACAATTAGATTGAATCCCGGTAGTTCAATAATTTCCCATTTAGAATAATTTAACAGTGCCACAATATATTTTTCCAACATAAATGAAATTGTTGTGATGAAGATCAAGAGATGATTCTAATATTTTTTTAGATAATTCCTATATAAACGTTGTAAAAACTTTTTTCATGGTTATTAATACATAACCATTGTTATAGTTATGTATATTCTTATCCAAAATTAATTACATCCAATACCTAGAATAAAATATGAGGAATGGAGTTTGTTTAAAAAGGATATACCAAATTCCAAAGAGAAAAAAGAAAGAGTTATTAAATATAAATTCATTGAAAATATGAAACTCAAACGTAGGTATAATTATATGGATGTAAAAGATTTTTTCACTCATAGAGGTATTCCAAGTAACACTAATCTTTATATTATAATGATAAAATAGAAACATGAAAATAAATAGTCAACTGAAAAGTCCATTCTAGTGGACTCTGGTTTTGAAATATGTAATGTATCAAAAGTGTCATGTGAAGCTCCCAATCATGAGTGGGTCCTAGAATCATTATTATCGTTCCACATGATTCTTTTTAGATATTAAATAATATATTTGGTTGTGAATATTCACATAGAATTTCTCATAGTGAATAATATGAGGAGTAACATCAAAAGAAGTGGTTATGTTATTATAGAACAAGGTAATTACTACCTCAATCATGTTTGTGATGATAGGTGGTTTCTAAATCTATGTATAAACCTATCTTTTTTAGTTATTCTATAACAAAAGGCATTCAAAATTATGCCGGAAAATGAGTGACTAAAAAAATCCAAAGGCTCTAGAACTATCATAATATGTTCTATCGTTAATGGGATTTATGTTGTGAATGGAACGACTGTTCAATGACATTTGGATAGTTTTTATTCCACAAATATTAACAATACACAGCTATCGAACATGAATTTGGGTCATATAAGCTCTAAGGGTCTATAAGAACTCATTTTGAATGGGATATTGAGTTACAATGCACTATAAAAATCATATTTTTTTGAAGATTTTGTTATAGAGATGGATAATGAAGTTTCATTTAACTGGCCTAACAATCATTCATCTAGAGACATGGAATAAATACATTATATCATTTAAGGACCATATAGGACTACATACCATGATGTATGTTCTTATTTATTCAATATAAAAGATGAATTGTCATGAAAATTATTTATTTGTACCCTAGAAAATAAATGTTTTTTTTCATGCTTCTATAACCAGGAATGATTTAGTCACAAATTCAGTTGTCAGGGAGTTCTAAACCCTGAGAAATAATAATTCATTAGAGTAACTATCCATTAAATTTATTCAATTCTTTGATTATGAGTGTATTAAAAGATATTAAACTATTAGAGAACCCCCCATCCCCTGATATTATATTACCAAAAGAATTAAAAAAGAATTTTAGAATGAATATTGTGCATGATTTAATTCTATGTTCTCCATTATCCTTTTGGGAGGAGTTAATGATCATTTAACTAACCCTTATAAATAGTATCCCTTCCTATTTCATTTACAATGAAACCCCAAAATAATCCTATAAGATAAATACACCTTCATAGAGAGACATTAATGTCTTTAGATGCACTACTTATTGACATGTTATGAAATATAATAATGAACCTAGAGACCATAAATATGTGATTTTAGGGAAATATGTGGGTGAATTGGTTATAAAAAATCAGTTGATAAAACGAGTTATGAAAAATTAAATTTAGTTCGTTGTATAGTGTTCTTGTATTTATGCTCTCCAAAATCAAAGTATATCACACATGAAAGTAGTGATCCAGCCTTAGAAAAGGATAGAAACCCATTCTTCTAGAACATGTTGAGGTTGTTGTATAGATCACTCCACATAACACACATCCTATCATCGAGGCTGATTATATCTCCAATTCTAGATAAAATTTTGGAACTAAACATCCTTCCAATAATAGTGACTATCAATTGACCCAGGATGGAGTTAGGAGAGTTCTTAGACCTCCTACTCAGTTCAAAGAATTTGATAATGCCTATTGTGCCATATATATTTCTCAGAATATATCTAATGATGATCCTCAAACCTTTAAACAAACCCTTAAAGAAAATTTCTATAAATTGTGGTTGTTTACATTGATAATTAATTAAATTCCAAAAGAATAAAATCACACTTGACCTATTCTGAATTAATATCCCATTGATAATGTAATTTTTTATAAGTGGATTTTATGAATGAAAGAATACTACACTACTATAAATAAAATTTATTTCAATTAAATAGTGGTTTCTAAAGGATTGCTTCAAAAAGAATGAATAATGTATTCTGAAATTTTTTTCAATTAGTTAATAATTATTAAATTATGTTCTTACTAGATTTTGTAGCCTATATTGACTTTCCCAATGAACATGTTGATGTTAATAAATTATTCCAACAAAGATATTTTTATGTGAATCATTACATGAATCCTTATGATGGCTAGAATAATGAATTTAAATTAAATCAAGTATTTAATTTAAATAAATCAATATAGTGATTAAAAGAAAACACCAGAAAATGGTATAATAAATTTTACTCTTTTATGCTTGATTGCATATTTACATGGAGCCAATGTGATTTTAGAGTTCATATTAAATCAATTAAAGAAACAATTATATATTTAGTGTTCTATGTTGATGATGTGGTAATTTTTTGATAAAACATGAGTCACATTAATGCTATAAATTCTCAACTAAAGGTAATTCTTGTAATTGAATACATTGGAGTAGCTAATAAAATTTATAGAATTGAAACGATATTAGATATTCCGAATAATTTGATTTAATTATCCCAAAATTTTTATAGTGTAAATATTTTAAAGAGATACATGTTTTAATCTCTCGGTCTTATTTATCTACCTCTTAGGAAACACATGAAATTTTCATTGACCTAATAATATATTACAACTAATGATATTTATTGTTTTTAAAATACATTATGTGAATATTGAGGATATCATCATGTATTCCCTGATATTAAATAGGTATGAAATTTTATTTTCTAATCCACATAGTTAGAAGGATTATTATCACCCAAGGGAATACACTTTTTTGTTTCATGAAAAGGATTGTTCTGTATTTTTTCTATAGATCTAATTTTCAATTTTCTTATTGTAAAGATGTTGATATTTCATAATTAATAGTTATCTGAGTGGATGATTACTATATATAGAATATTGGTACTATAAAATCCTTTAATGATTGTGTTATTTATTCTTATAGAGGTCGTACTTCCTGAAGTAGTAACAAGTGGTCTATGGTTTCCCTTTCTATCATGAAATAAAAATATATATCCTTAACTGAGGCTATTAATGAATCATAATGGATAAAAGTTTTTTCATTATAAACATATAATTTATAATTATTCTATTTATGTTTCTTATGATAGTCAATATCCACGAAAATAATCCAAAAAATTATAATTCCATGATAAAACTAATCACATAGAAATTAGATAAAATTATGTTTTAGATATTATAGAATCTTTAACCATGTCTGTTAATAAGATACTCACTGAAAAGACCCTATTTATTGTTTGACTAATTTTGTTATATTATATAAATTCTTATATTTTTTGAATATGATGAATTTGGTTATAATATTTTACCATAGTTGAAAAAGCTACTTGAATTTTGGTTGAAAATTATAGTAATTTGTGAGATTAAGATATATATTTTTTTCAATTTGAAAATATATTTTTAATATTCTTCCTAGTATTAATTGCGTAGTTATCCTGCATGAAAAAATTTTCATCTTAATAATATTTTAATAACATTATTTTGAGGGATATATTTTCTCATATAGGTAGTTATTCTTAAATATGGGCCTCTAACATGGGGCCTTGGACAGAGTCCAACCTGTTCATTAGGCCCATTTTCGTTACCCATTTTTGAATATTGTTTTCACAATGAAATCTTGTGACACATGGATTCCTTACCATTGATTTGTTATTCTTCCTATGTTATCCTGACCATCCAACTAGTTTGGCACACTAATTTGTGTTTTTCTATATTTTCATATTGGATGAATGGTCCTCATCAGTTTCCTGATTATCATTAAGAGGAAATTGGTTTTAGAGGTAATTGATAACCCCTGAACCCCTCACCTCTGGTAGTGATTTATCCACCCAGTATTTTATTATTGTAATTCAATTTCTATTTTGGAAAACCCTAGCATTTGTGTTCTTCCCTCTTTACTACTAAAGCTCTTTTCCTTCCTACCACCTATACAATAGTAATGGTGTACTACTTCAAGGGGATATATTGCCTATGGAATCCATTAATCATTAATACATATGTATGAGTACCTGATTGTAGATCAGTAGAGACCAGGTGAGTTTCATCCCTTATACGATCACCATATTCACATAGCAATACAATAATAAAAATGAAGAGAATGAAACACTCTATTCCATATATGTCCTAGGCTATATATTCTACTGTTTTATATTGTTTTCCAGTTTTGTTCTTTTGAAAATATATTACATTAAGTTAATCATTTTTCTATGTATATTTAAAACATGATTCTCTTTTTGGAGACAAAAAACTCATGAGTGTGGGTGGTATTCTTTTAATGCATGTAGACTTCATAGGGACATAATAATAAAAATCCTGGTGCACATTTTTCATTCTATAATTCTTTAATCTTGTATGTCCAACTATTTTATAGTCATCCTCTTCTTAAAAACCTCTTGTTTGGCCCTTAGGATTCTTTTTTTAATACTATCAGTTCACAATTACCACCCACACCTAGACATTTCCAAAGATCCACCCAATAATGTTCTGTCCAAAATATCCCCCTGATCGATTTTTACAAGATTACCACATGTGAAAAATACATTGAACAAAAAGAACCTTCATCTCTATAAAGATCGGAATTAATGATCCTGTTCAAGCATCCCATCTTCTTTATATAATGAATTTTTTATTAATATGTTATATTTAATATTTATATAATAATTAATCTAAATATTATTTTAATATAATTAATATAACATATATTATTAATATAATTGAAAACATATTAATATAAAATATCATTATTATAATAAACAATTATTATTATAAATAATTAATTATTGATTTTATATTAATATAACATATTATTATTAGAGTTAATTATATTTTTTAATTTTTTAGGATGACACCCTTTTTTTTTAAAAAAAATTAAAATTCAATGAGGGTGTGGTAAAATAATGAAGGCCATCCCTCAATAGTTGAAGAACCATCACACACCAACTTTTTTTTAATATCACCATGAGTATAATGTCTATCATTTTCCAGAGCCACATAATTAATAAGACCACACACATGACCAAGAACGCTTGGGTGATGACCTCTCCTCTATGATTTCATGCATTTATATGTTAATTAATGGGAAAATTAATTTCTCTAAGTCCGTCAACAAAATATCAATCTTTAACTCATCACTCATAGAGAGCATATTGAGAAACATATCATCAATTATTTCAACCATTTCTAGGGGGGTATGAACCTTATCATCCATCACATTTTTTCCTTAAATTGGTCTCTTAGGAACACATCAATGATAACCTATCAACCACCCTATTACTCACCATCAATCTCATCAGGACCATTAAACATGTCAATCAATAGAATTTTATTGGATATAGTCACATTTTCCTTTCATAATTTCAAATTTGAATATTGATCATTAATTTTTACTAGCATCTCACTTGATAATTCCCCCACACCCTATAATATTATCTACCCTGGAGGTCCATAGGTCTCTTAATTTTTATTATCACCTTGAGATGACACAAATGGGGTTGACAACCCTTTCCCATCATCTCCAATCTCATTACAGTTGATGATATGAAACTAAATAATTTTGAGACCAGTAGGGCCAGTCCTATTAATCACTACTAGAAGACAATTTCTCATTTTCATTTTAACATTCGAGTTTCTATAAGAGTTTTTAATTTAGAAAATTTAGAGTAATAATTAATAATCTAATTAATGTGATAAATAAATATTAGTATTATATAAATTATTAATTAATATTAAAAATTATAATTATTTTTAATTATACTAATAAAAGATATTTAAAATAATAATTTTAATTAATAGTCCACCATATAATTAATATAGCTAATTATTATAATTAATATAATAATAATATATTTAATTGTGGAATATAATTTTTTTATGTAAATTAATAATTAATCTAAATAATAATAATTAAAATGATGGAATAAAATTAATAAATAAAAATATAGTTAAAATAATTAATTATATTATTTAATATGATAATAATAAAATAAACTAATATAAATATTATTTATTATTATAATTATTATAATATAACTAATCCTTTGTAATGTCTTTTAACAATATAATTACAAATTCTTATTAACATAATCAATTAAATAATTAATCATAATATAGGATGTAGCTGAGTGGTTCAACTGCCCTCTATACATCCAGAAAACTTGGGATTTAATCCCAACAGTGGTATTATTGTCTCATGATGTAGATGATATTTTTTCATAGCCTATATGAGAATATATTGAACTGGATTCATAGTAAAATCTTATTTGAATAATGTGATAGACTTGGAAAAATGTTTTAGGAACTTATAATAGGGAATGTGAACCCCCACTTGAAGGTAGGGGTATCAGTCCAATGGTTTTTATATGGTGGAAATTCTTCACAGAGGTTGTCATTCTGGCGAGGGGGTCCGATCACAGTATGACTTAAGAAGCTTCTTGATAAGATTGAAGGAATTTCAATGTCAGGTGAAAGAAACTAGTTGTTTTCTCATGGGGATCATGAATAATGGGCTAGATGGTGGGCATATTATGTAAAAAATTTGGTGTGAGTACTTGTAAGAATATGAGACATCATCTCAGGATGTTCCATCTTCGTAATCTCTTAGATACGATACTATAATAACATACTACCCAATATATATATATATATATTTATTTATATTTAATAAGATTTTACTATATGTTAGTGGTTGTAACGATTCTTTTATTTTAATATTATTATTAATATATATCATTATTCTTTCACATTGATGTATTATCATAAACAAATCTAAAAAATATCAGGGAGATATTTGGTATGTCGGGTTTATTATGAATTATATGTTTTTAATGAATAATAAGAGAAAATTTTATTCTAATACAAATTTATGGATATCAATATGTATACCCTTGTATTGAAATTAAAATAAAACATTAAATTCCAAGGCCTTTTTTCATGATTTATTTATTTCAGGCAGTCAAAGAATGACATATCCAGTATATAGGATGAAGAAACAGGTGTGTAACCTTCTTGAAGAGATATTGTTACATTGTAATTATAATACATTGTGAATGATCATATTTTTAATATTAGTTTTGAAATTTATTCCTCTTATATGGGTTCAATAACCCATTGGTAAATAGTATTCATAGAATTTAGTGAAGATCTCCTAAAGCAATTGAGGAATAGGCCCAGAGGACTACACAATTAGTGTTTCCATTGATCTCAATAAAATATTATTAATATTTATAAATTGGAAGAAATATAATTTTACAATCCAAGAGATAATAATTATTAAATGATCCACAATACTAAGTAAATATAATTTCTTAGGGAAATTCATTAATTACAAAGAAAATATTTATCTCTTGTTATGCCTGCTATAAGGAACGATAATTTATTGTTCCAAAAAAAATTTATCTACTCATAATAATATTCAATAAATATTTAGTATTCAACCAATGAATAGAATATTAATTTATTTAATGAATAAATAAATATTTAAAAATATAATATATTCAATATTTTAATAGGCGTCGAGGAGGATGAGTGAACCGAAAGATGGTTGGGCGATAAACATTAATTTTCATCATCATAAAATAATAATTATCATTGTTTCACTTAAATAACGCCATGGAATGAAATAATAATATTATATTATTACTTTTCATGGGGTTTGTTGAGTTTTAACATTTTTATTAAAGGGACCTTGTTTGAATAATTAAACATAAAACCCTAACCCTAGTTCCATAAATAAAAGAATATCACATTTCAGAGAATGATTATCTATAAAAATATATGTAATGATAACAAAATTAGTTTTATTATTATTATTATTCATGGATTATATTTTAAATTGGTATATTCATTATAACAATATTATTTAATTTTTAAATCGAAATCAAAATAGATTCATTATTATTAAACTCTTTTTCATATATGTTTGTAATTAAAATATTAATTTACACTCCTTATATTTTTAATTTGAGTAAATTAACTTAATTGTGAAATAATCATATAAAAATTATCTTAGGGTTAAACTTTGGTATTTTTATGAATTTTGTTTCTATAGTGAATAATGAAAAATACGGATATCTGTTTATATTTCATTTATTTAAATTCAAAAAATTATTTGAAAAGTCCTGTTATTATTTGAATTTAATCTCAAAGTAACATAGTAATTAATTTGTAATACTTCATCTAATTAATTAAATTTCTATCATATGTGTACATTATTTTTTTATAATTATCTTCTTTTGGGATTAAAACACATTTTTAGAATAATTGTTATCATTGAATTTTTAATTTTTATCTATTTTTATTTGTTACTCTTATATAAACTATATCATGAAAAATTGATTCCATATCATAAATTAGGAGGTCCAAATTTGGAAATATGTCCCTTTTTTCTAGTCATTATGAATTGTAACAATGGTGATTTTCGTTCATTTTGTATGGGAGAAGTGGTTGTATCATCATTAAAACCATTACATAAGTTCTCAAAATCCAGAAAAAAAAATCCATTATTATATTTTATTACTAATATTCAACCACATACATCGAAAATTTTTATATATGGCATTTTTGTTCCATTTTCCCTTAATGATGACATTGATATTATTTTGAATAAAATATAAAATGTAAATCTCTTAAATTTAAATTTCTTTTTTATTTTGTCATAAGAATAAAATAAGATGTGAAAATATATTAAACATTATTTTGAGAATAATGAAATTACTCCCATTTTGGTAAATCATTTATATATTTTAGTGATAAATAAATACCTTAAATACTTATGCAACATGGAAAGAGTTCATGTTCATGATATAGGAACACCAAGTAAATGATTTTTAAACTCTATAATTAGTACTGTTTGAGTGACTTAAAGTATACCAAATTTTTTTTTGAAATTAAAAAATATCTAGGATGGGTTAAATGTATTTATTCAAAATATGTTACTATATCCTAATCATCAGAGGAAAAAATTGAATAATTCCAAAAATTACCTTAATCATATTGTTCGCAAAATAATATTATAGTTAATTATTTAACATCTCAAAAATACTTCAATGAAGAAAAATAGGATGATAAATGGTAGATAAATTCATATATTGTACATTTATGAACTAATTGTCACCGTATATGTGAAATTATAACCATTAATATGGAAAAAGTAATTATCATGATCAGGGTTAAAATTGGATAACTTTTTGTTTAAACAAAAACATATTATTTAAAATGACACAAAATCCTATTTAAATTTCATTTTTAGTTGATATATATACCCATGATATTTTTATTGTAAATGATGTATACATTCAAGTATTATTTTCTAGAACTAACTGAATTATATTAATTTATTTTATATAATTCCATGTGTGTTTCGCCCCCCCTCCCCCCATAATCAATGTTTATCCATTATATATATTACGTACACCTCATTGAGCTATATAACTCATCCAAAACCTAACCAATTATCTTATAATCTACCTTGTACTTGAATTTTAATTTTTCCCTGAAATACCAATCCCAGTGCCAATATAAATGATCTAAATGTGGTCAAATGAAGAAGAGGCAATCTTTGAACACAAAATATTTCAATTTATTTTATTTTCTAAATCATAAAAATATACATAATACATGTTGGTATAATATCATATATATCCCTTATATACTAAAATGTAATTATGACTATTATGAAAACAATTTAATTATTATTTTTCAGATAATTAGGAACAAAAACATTGTTCTTTTTTACATGCGGACTACAATATCCATGAACTAGTGAGTTTCATTTTGAATCATAACCTCTCATAGTTTATTGAAATAGTGTATTAAATGCATATATATATATATATATATCTGTGTGCATGATATTATTGAAATAATTATAATTATATATATATATATTATCTACTATTTTCTTGCCCCACTATTCAGGGAAAAATCATAACGTTAGTCTTTTGTACATGTTCATTACATCCTCCACAAGGTGAAAAAAATAATTTTTCAAAAAAAAAATTATTGGATTTAATATAAAATAATATATAACTAAAATTTATATTACTTTTGGTGTAATAATCAATCTATAAAGAGTAAATAATAGTTACCTTCTTTTAATAATTTTCATTGAAAAATATGAAATGTTACTTATGATTTTGTATAACCTCTTATCTCACAAATTGCTACATAATTAAATTTTAATAAACAATTGTAATGTTTGGTTTTTAATGTATAATTTTTATTCAAAAATTATAAATTTTTATGATAAATATTCTCTAAATAATTTTACAGTTATCTATTTTCTCATGTTCATCCAACCAATGATTTTTAAGGACTATGAACCAAACGTACTTAAAACATCAGACTGAAACATAATTTATGAAGTAACAAATACATGTTCATATATGTCATAAAAGGGAAAATAATAATTTAATTGACATAAAAATGTTTCTCAATGAAGTATATAATTAACAAACATAATTATTTAGGACTACACTTTTTTTAAATGATGAGTTAGAATAGAGTTAAGGGATAATTTACATTAAACATACATAGTTTAAATGATTTGACGATGAATTTTAAAAAACATTGTCACATTTCCATATTCATAAAAATACATTATGAGGTGATTTATATTGAAAAATTGAATTATAAACCAAATTATTGTTTTCTTTTAACATTATTTTAATTTATTTTAAAATGATTTTTTTTATTTTATACAGAATGCATGGAATTTATTTAGAAAATTGAAATAGAATTTTTGATTTTAATGCATATTACTTCAATAGTTTATCATTATTATAGGAAATTATTTTATATTTTAATTCATTTACCTGATTCAATTATTTCATCACATAAAAACACCCTTTCCATTTTTTCAGGTTATTTTAGTTTTGGAAATGGGGTTTAAATGGAAGGGGTATTTAATATAAAAAATAAATTTTCATATGGGTTAAGAGGTATTTCCAATGGGTTCCTGATGAAACAATGTGATATTAAATATGTTATTCATGATATGGTTCATAAGAATTATATATAATGAGTAGGTTATCCTGATAAAACTATTATAAGAGGGTGATACTAATATAGCTTATATAAATTGGTGATCCTGATATATCTATCTGATACATTACGTAATGATCATAATTATGATTTAAAAGAAAGAGGTATTCAAACATGGTTGTTTGTCATCTTTATTTCACTATTCACTTTTTATTTATAACATGAGCTATGAAAATAATATTCTATGATTTGTAAATAGATTTATATTTCCATTTTATAATTTTTAAAATGTTTCATTAAGAGAATACATTGGTTTTGAATTAATATGATTAATTTAATACACACAATGAATATTTCAATAAAGGTAAATTTTTTTGGAAATTGAATTTTTTCAATGGAATGTCAAATTAAATATATATTTTCCCTTATTTAGATGTTTATTTTTAAACAATTTTTAACAATTTATTAAATACGGTATATAAATTAGGGAAAATAAAGAAGAATCCCACATGAAAGTCATGATGATTTTTCATGAAAAGGAAAAAGGTTTCATTTTAAAATTATTATATTTTAGAAATAATGGACTTTGAGAATAAGTCACCAATTTTTAATTTATTATTTCTTTATATTAGTTTTGTGACCAAATTTATTGAATATTTATACCATAATGATCCTCAGAAGTGAATGAAAGTGAATTATCTCTAAAAATACAAGATTATATTATTCATTGAGGTTAGGACCATATTGGTGGTATTATAGGAAAGGATTAGATTACAATATTGGTTTTAATAATTTTAATATAAATCCCTTTAATAATAATTCATGAGATTTATGTGGAAACGATATGGAACTTCAATAATACAATTTTTATTTTTTTAATAAACGATTGTTCAAATTGGTCTTACACATAGTATACAAGGAAACATAAGTAACAAGGAATCAAGATGATGTTATCCTTGAAAATAAGTATCATAGAATGGTTGGAATTATAAGTGAGTAATTTTTTATATTGATTGATAAATTTACATAAGCTATAAATTTTTGTGGCATCCATATTAGAGAAAACATGATTCAGTAGCGAGGAAAAACACTATAGTTTATCATTTAATGAAAATTTTCCATCCATAATTTTTTGGGCCCTAAGATATAGGGGTATTCATATAATTGATTATTTCTCTATAAAATATATTTTATGTCATCTGAGGTTAAGAATATAAATTTTAACACAAATATTATATCATTTTGAAGGTGAAGCTAATCGATGGAGGTATTTGGTTGAGAATAAAATATATATAAGAGATTTATTTCATTGAATATGATACATTAAATATATATATATATAAATATATATATATATAGATATATACCTATGTGTTTCTTAATCTAAATAGAGAAACATTTCATGTAATGGAGGGAAAATGTAGAAGATTCAATTGATGTGTCTGAGAGAACCTTTACATGATTTGGTGAGGCCTGGTAAAAAAATATTTAGGGCTTTTATAGAAAAATTAATAGATTATACTCAAGATTAAAAACATTTCAATTATTTCTACCTTCACTATAAAAATTTAAAATTTATGAGATATTTGTTTCTTGGGCTGATAATTTTGAGATAAATTTTGAATAAATTTATGGGCCTTGTGATGAAAATAGTAAAATATGGCCAAGTTAGATGGAAATGGACTTGTAAGAATCTAATAAATATAGGGGTAATCTCATAACATGATCTATGGGTGGTAAATTATTTTATAGAATGTTTTATATGATCTAGATGGTGTTAACGTTGTTTTATGATTGGTTATATGGCACGTGGCTCTAGATAAAAGTGTGTTGAATAATCCATGGATGCGCTAATAGATCACCACCCAAAAGTGATATTTTTTAATTATAATGAGTTGGGTAATTTTGATAATATATATATAAAAATATGGATAAATTGTTTTGAAATTGTTAATATAGATTAAAAAAAGGTGTAGAAAATGATATTATATATTATGGTTGATGTTCTGACACCTAATTAAGTGTGGTCAACTATGTTTCATATTTATTAGAATTATTTTGATTTCATGTTTTACTCAGGATCATCGTATTCCTTCATTTCAAAATAAAATCAAGTATAATAAGAATATCAAATCATGAAAATAATATAGAAACATTATTGAAAACACTTTGTGGAAATTTTAGATAGATCATGATTTATAAAAAATATTCCTATTATTATTAGAGGGAGGGTCATCCCATAAAATTATTTTGAACATCCCATAGTAGGGTTGGATATTGTTTTTTTATGTATAATATTTTGGTTTATCATTATCAGATAGATTTTAGAGCTATTAATGTAACATCAAATGTTATAATTCCTTTGACACCATTCCTGAAAACTAAGAAATTGATTATATATTATAGTAAATGATAGATATATCACATTATTAAAAAATAATGAAAATTTTCAAATTATTCATGGGCTGGTAGTAAAAGAATATATTGATTTATTTCATGATTATTTTCCTAGAGATATTCTATATTAAGAGGATGAGTTTAATATTGAACTATTTTCGGAATCAAAAAATATCACAAAACCCCCTTATCGTATGAATCATATTGATATATTTTAATTTAAAATTCAACAACAATTATTTTTTATAATGGTTTCATTCATATGAAAAAATTACCTTTGGGTGATCCAATATTATTTGTTAACTAAAAATTTGGTTTAAGGAAGCCATGCATTGACTATAGACCCTTAAACTACATCAATATTAAGAATATGTTTTATTTACATATTTTTAATGATTTATTTGATTAGTTCACAGGAGTGTATTATTTATGGAATATTGAACTCATGTAAATATAGAATCAGTTGAAGGCGGTGGAGGAATATATTTTTATGTCCTTCTTTAATCAAGATACAGGAATTGTGAGTTTGTATTTACTCCATTTGTGTTGTATAATGAACAAAATTTATTCATGGATCTTATTAATAGAGTATTATAAGACTATATAGATAATTTTATCATTTTAATTATTAATGATATATTGATATAATATAAAATTAATGTGTATCATGAAAAAAATAGAAGTATTGTTTTGAAAATAACTAATAAAATGAATATATATTTAAAATTTAGTAAATCTAATTTTTTTGGTGCAAAATATTTCTTTCATGGGGAATATTGTTTGTAAATATGCTAGAACTATTAAACATAAATAACTATTTGTAATAATGAATATAAATTATCTACAAATTTTTTAGATATTTTTAGTTTTATTACATTAGAGGGTTTCCATTATAATATTTTTTAATTATTTTTTCAATTATCAATAACATTAACTAATATAACAAAAAATAAGTTAAATTCATCTAGAAGAATGATCGTGATTATTTGTCATGGGAATTGAAAATAATACTAGTCGAATATCTAGTTTTTGAACATTCTTCTTGATATAGTGTATTTTTCATCTATTATGGTGATTCATTGAAGGGTCTTGGTTGCGTTATTCGTAAAAATGATTAGGTAATTTCTTATGAATCATGTTAAATAAAACATCATATGTCAAATTATTCAATAGTTGATCTATAATTTTCTACAGTGGTTTTTTAGTGATAAATTTTGATACATCATTTATATAGAGTAAAAGTTAAATCTTCATTAATCATAAAATTTTTAATTATATATTCAATAAAAAAGATATTAAAATGATGAAATAAATATTCTCAACACTAATTAAGTATTAGGACTGAATGATTCGTTAACTTCCAAGAAATGAAAAACAATTACCCAATAAATTTGTTTGGAATGATAATTTTATATTAATAATATTATTTTTTTAAAAATACCCTTTGGTTAATGGTTTGATGACTTTTGGCTTCGAAATTGTTCACGTAGGAACATCCACTATCTTTTCATGCATCCGTACAATCGGGTCATTCATAAATATTTATGAAAGTCCAAGTTAAGGATCATGTTTTATTTGAAAATTTTCAATCATTTCTGTAGGGTAGTATTCTATTGTTTAATATTTATTAAAAAGGTGTCATAAGATTTGGTAAGAGATAATTTTTTTCATTTGAATCTATGTTAAAGAGATAATTATTATTTGATTCTTATAATTCCCTTCTTTCAATTATATTGAATGTTAAAAGATTCATAGAGGCCTTTGGAAGTATTAATAGAGGGATTGAATGAAAATATATATTACCGAATTTACCATTAAACGTTTGAATTTTTAATAGATTATGTATTTGTAATAACTAATTAAGGGGATTCTTTCCCCATTTCCAGTTCCAAAGTATTCGGTAAAAATACATCCAAGTGTTTTTTGATGGTATTTCAAAAAAACCATTCAGGTAACAATTAAATTTTTGTTATTGTCGATCAGTTAACTAAATCTATGCTCATCCTTAATATTGATGATATTATATATTTAGACCGTATTTATTGACTATATTTATTGGAGATATCAATGGTATATAGAGTTTCTCTATACATTTTATCTTATCATAATTTCATTAATAATTAAAATTTCGTTCAAATCATTTAGAAGGTGTTAGTTTCTAAATTTAATTATAGTATAGTCTTTCATCCTTAGTTAGATGGGAAATTAAAGAGAATGATTTTTACCTTGGAATAACTCCATAATGTGTTTTTTATGAAATACGAGGTATGATGGTACAAACATCATTCATCAGTATAGTTTACTTATAATAATAATTTTTTATTCCAGTAAACATGCAACACGTCTTAAAGAATAATATTAAAAGGGGAGTCAGACTTGGGATTGTTGGGTTGATATAGGAAAATAACGCTCTAGACCCAAAACTTGTTTGTAAATATGGTTGAAGAGGTAATAATTATTCAAAAACATATGGGGATAGATCAATGTTTTTATAAATGTTTCACATATAAGGAGAGGAATGATGTTTCTTTCAAGGGTGGTGATCATCTTTTTCGTAAGGTATCTCTAGGAGAAATTGTTACAGTTTTGGTTAAAAGGAAGCTAATCCTATGTATTATTAGATTACATTAAATACTTGAGAAAATTGGAGAATATTCTTATTTATCAGCCTTTCCTCAGAGTTTACCTCAAGTATATAACGTATTTATTATTTCCTCTTTTTGAAACTACTTTTCAGATTCATATTCCTATTAATCCCAAAATTAGTTTATTTGGGAGAAAAAATATCTTATGAGGAACAAATATTATATATTTAGGAAAATATATAGAATTTCCTATATGAATACGTTAATCATAAAGATACTTATTTTTGGATAATCTAATTGATTCAAGAAGAAACTAAGGAATCAGAAAATGCAATGAGGGGAAGATATTCCCACTTTTTTAAGAAATAAAAGAAATTGTGTGGACATAATTTACATAAGGGGATGAATGAAAAAAAAATTTAACATTTTTTATAAATATTATTCCTTATTAGTATTCATGAATTATATTTTATAATTTTTTATTCCTTACAAAAATATTAATTAATATTTTCATAAAAAAATTAATAGTTCTAATCTTATTTAACTCATTTTTAATATGGTTTTATTAAAAAACAATGTTTATCAATTTTATAATTATAATATTAAAAATTGAAATTTATTTTAGAAATAAATTTATCAATATTATCATAGAGTGAGTTTTTTAAAAAAATTCTTGGAAAGAATGTATCATCACTCAATATTTTAAATACCAATTTGGATTATCTAACATTTCTTTTCATTAAATAATTATATTAAAAAGTAAAATTATAATTTCAATTAAATATCTCTGTAATATAAATATTATTTATTTATATATTATCTAATTTCTAAAATTATAATAATATTTATAAATCCTTTTGGTATATGTATTTTTTTCAGAATAAAAAAACATTTTAAATAACATTTAGTTGAATTTTATGTTTGATCTAAAATTTATTTATTCAATTTATAGAAATTAAATATTAATAAATATATTCCATATTTTTAGATATCATTTCAGAATTATATATATAAATCCGATTTATTTTATTCATTATTAATTGTAACTGTGTTAAATTTTGTAATATTGGTAAGTGTAAAATTGGTAAAACAAGCTTCAAACCATATGATATGGTCTCAAAATCTACCCAAAAAGTTTATTAATTTAATTTTATGTTATTTTGTTTGACCACATAGATCTCATATTAAAAATTAAGGTATATTTTTTCTTTTATTCCCATCATAATATCATTTATATAATATTAAGTAAAATAAAATATTTATCACACATACATTTAAATTTCACTTATATTTTTACATTGGAGATAAAATATTGTTTGAATAAATTTTAATATTTATTTTGATAATAATTTAATTATTATTGTTATGGTGATTTATATATTCATACATGATGATATGATTACCTAAAATTATTAAGGAACATTAATATTTTCCTTTTAAAAGTAGTATAATAATCAACCAAATGACATTAATAATATTAATATTAATATTTTTTTGGTGATTTTCAATTTCCCACAATTTGTAAGTATCAATAAAACATAATAAGGATTTTATAAAGGTATATATTCTAAATAAATTATTATAAAATTTTTTTAACATCAAAATACAAGAATAGTTTCAAAAATGATATTAATGAATGTATATGTTAAATAATATTTTTTTATTTATTCAAACATCTTAAAAAATATTTCATTTGGAAAATAATGATAATTAATTTTCTAATAGATTAATAAATATCAATTTATGGGTAAATTAGAGCCTTATAACTAAAATTAAGACCCTTTAATATTGAAAAATTCATTACCACTACAAAAAATAAAATTATTTAACAAAAGGGTTAAAACAAAAGGCAAGGGATAAAATTAATCCAAATACAAACTAAATTATATATTATAGCTATATTTCAATAATAATTTCATTTACATTGATTTAATGGTTATTTGAAAGAATTAATCTCTATACATCCTTGAATTATATTTATAAAATTTATTTAATTCCATTTGTCTCATTGCCCTCCATAAAAAAGGACACCACTTCTCTGACTTATTTTCAAAACATTAATCAATATAGCTCCAACAAACCTATAAAAATTACCATTTAATCATCCTAATACATTATTTAAAAAAAATTTATATTGTATAAATACCATTACAAGGGTATTTAATTATGGATATTGTTGAGGTGTACCAATGAAGTGGAAATCATCCAACCCGATATCGTTAAATTTATCTCATTGTCATGACCCGACCAAATATGGGGATCGAACCTCAACAACCCCAATCCACACACCATAGGACAAGGTCTAGTGTAGTATTCCGACTGAATAACTAATATGGGGAGGTCATTTCCATAGTACTTGTATGCACACAAACATCAATCAAGATTCTAAACTACAATGGATGTAAAAGTAAAAGAAGAAAAATGCTATGGGGAAAACAATGCATGAAAACCACTAAATTGTACAATATTATTGTAGTATAATGTAAAAAGTAGTGTGGGGGAAATACACTTCTTACATGAAATTTTTTCCACCTGTAAAAATTGGAAAGTAAAATGCTAAGTTTGATTGATATCTTGGTCTCTAAGCTATGACTTACATACACAGTCCAATGTACCAGGTATTCCTATGCTACTCTAAAGTCACCTATGACCTATCTTTCATCTACATAACACATGAACAATGTAGGAAGTTCTCATGAAGGGTTGATTATATAAATACCCAGTATGATGCCACAAAATATGAAGGCGGAGAAATAAGTTATAAACAAGAATTAATAAGACAACAGATTGTAAATAGTAAATAATGAAAGAGAATCGAATAGCTCAAAATAAGAAAGGGGTAACCGTATCAATGAATAGAGGGATCAACATGGTGAGTATTTGAACTAAATTTCAAGTATATTACAACCATATCAAGGGATTAAAATCATCCAACCATGATAATTTGAACATATAAAGCATGTGGCATACCTTGTGTATCATCACATCTAATGGAATTTGAGTTACTAAATGTTAATGATTGGATCAAGATGGTGTATTTATATTATATGTAAATGAATTAAAAATTATAGAGTTAGGGGATCCCAATCTCTAAACTCATCCCATTAAGTAAAATTCTGCAAAATTTCCAAAATTACATCAATGATTCCGAGCATCACACGCATCATCCCAAAAGTAACCACCGAAGTTAAATCACACCTTGTCATTGTGTATCATAGTTGAGGGGCCACTAATTCAAAGTATAGGACCCAAAATATAGTAATTCAAGGGTTTTCCACTATGATATTCACTATTTAGTACATGCACCCATCTGTATAAAGGATTCCCCTCTACTGTTATGAGGAATCATGCTAGTCCGATATAGGTATTCCACTCAGTTGGTAGAGTAGTTACCCCCATGTTGACATGGGAATCAACTCCCAAGGATTACGACTCAGATTATTTTCTAGTAGGGGATCTACTCTATTTATATAGAACCCAAATTATATCTTATAGTTTCATTCCACTGAGATTTTGAGGTCCCCCGCTATATTACAACATGGGGTTTCACTCTTGTCATTGAGGACACATGATTTATCTGATAGGGGGATCCACTCGAAAGGTAGCTAGAGGGAAATTACAACCATGCTAATGGGGTATCCACTCTATAGGTCATAGACCCACTCCACGAGGTTCTAGGGGGTCCACTCTATTTATATAAAACATTCCCTCTATTTGATAGGGGGTTCTACATTGAAGGTATCTATGTTGGGCAGACCCCCATGCTGAAGAGGGGGGGTATATTCTATATGAAGCCTCCGGTTATCTTCTTTTATCAATGTAGTTGATGGGCATAACAACAATATGAAATGTTCCATGAACATTTATCTTCATATATCAAATTCCATAACAGAGGGAACCATCAAATTATATGTTCAAAAAAACATAGGATATGTTAATCGCGGGATAAAATAAAAGTCCCAACTAATGAGATATGACAGCTTAAAGTTTCATCAAACGAAAAAAATTAGTACAAGACATATTAGTGGACCAAATAGGTGCTTTTTTTCACATAACTGCACTGGAATTCACCAATACATCACATGACTCCATGTCTATGTAGAAGTACACATTGTCCAGGTGGACTACATGGTGCGTCCTAAATATTCTTGGATTGAGTCATGTATTTAGGACCTTTTCTATGTAATCACCCCTTGACAATTTAATTGACAATATACATGACCATGTTTAATTGTGCCTTGGTACACAACCATGATCCTAGTCGTGTCCTCCCATGTGGAGTCCTCATGTGATCCGTCACACTGCTCATCCACCTAAGGAAATACCACACAGTATGTAGGAGGGATACATGTCATGTCATACTTATAAACGTCTGAAACCCTACCCACCATATCCAAGGGTAAACATGTTGTGTTTTCCTCAATATACATGATGTTTAGTTGGAATTTATTTCGAAATACAGATCTGTCTTTTAGGCCTTATATACATCCATATAAATTCGATTTTGGACCAATCTATGCTCTAAATATAGAGGATTTGGACATGGATCATAGTTTCCAACAACTATTCAATGGAAATTGGATCATGACATGATGTCGGTGTGCATCTCATAAACTGATCAACTCATTTCATTTCACCTTTGATTAATCGATATCTTTTTCTCAAAATGATCATCCAAAAACCAAAATAATTCCAAATTTTTTCAACATTTCATCAATGCATGCCTCATTATTGATTTCTTCATTAGACTATGGGTATTATCATTCTCATTACCATATAATACTATATAAATGGGACTCTGGGGTCCTACCAGTGATGAAAATGATGTAATTTAGTGGGGGAGTAAATATAATAATGGATTAACCATCATTGACAAATCCTTCTTAGCTAATGATTATGAACATGGACAATTCGGGTGACAGAAATAGAAAAAATCTATTTAGTTGTTACATGGACACATTGAATGTTCCAATAATTTCTGATGATCATAAAAAATAGTATTATGACACATAAATTTAATGAATGAGGGTGGAAACCCCAAATTAATGTGTCCTACTTATAGATTGGAATTTAATTCAGGGAAAAATGTGTCCTACAACAATTGAGGGATGTCATTGAGTTTGATGTGATCAAATATTCTTTGATCTGGAGCTTGGTCATCATCTAATGTGATTTTACAATGGATAGAGGGAGAGAATATTAGGAATAGTCCCAGGTTTTATGTGGCTAACCCTAGAAGATTCTCTTTGGTTGTATCCTTATATAATATTTTAATGTTTAAATGAATGAATCAATGTATTAATTAATCCAGTCATCATATTTCATATGAGAGACATTTCCAAACACCTCATGATGACCAATATTATGTTTTTTCATGGGGAAAACGTGTTCGGGAATCAACTGTTGTATTAGATTTCTGATGTAATCTACCTTTTTTGAGATATCCTGATTCCTTTAAGGAACCATGTTCTTACAATATTATCATTATTTAATCATTTTATAAAATTAATTCTTGGAGCACTGGGACTCAAAATCATTGACCGTCTCATCTCCTAACTCTGCAAATATATATTAAAATATTTCAAATTATTACAATACATAAATAGGGTCTCTATAGAATTCCTGACATCAATATATTCATTTCCAAAATGAATAAATAAGTAGAAAAACAAGGTTATTGAGACTGAATTTGGATTTAAACCTCCCATGAGATCTTCTACACATTCCACTACCTCAAAAACATGCTAAACTTGGTGATGGTCTTTCCTTGAATGGTTATCTCCGGTCGATCATCAATCGCCACTAGGTTGATTCATTCTCAATTTTCATATCTCCCTAGTCGATGATGTTAGTGGAGTATTTCATGTATCTCCTCAATATCAAAAAAACAATATGCCATGCTCCCTATACATTTTTGAGGGAAGGGGGAGTCGTATGCAACCTCACCAACCATCCGCACATTCTCGAATGACCCAATGAACCATAGAGATAGCTTACCCCATTAGTAGAACCTCCACAGAAAATAATTGTTGGTAAAGTCTAAGGAACACATAGGATCCTTGCTCAAACATCAGTGTCCTATGATGAAAATCTAGGTAAGAATATTTCATGCTCTAATCCATCCTCATCCACTAACAGATGACTGAGACATTTTCTCTCAACACCTGCACCAACTCTGTACCCACAAGATATGTAACATTAATCTCTTTCTAGTAAATGGGTGACCTATAAGGTCTCTTTTATAGGGCTCAAAATGATCCATGTTGATGATAGAGTGGTAGAGAAAATTATTTGTGAACAATACTAAGGGAAAATGATCCTCCCAACATTAGAATAAGTATAACACTAATTTTATTTTCATATCATTAAACACTTGGATATTGTACCATATCTGTAGATCAATTTGGTGGTGAAAGAACATACCCATCTTCATTTGGTTCCAAAATTTGTTAGGTAGGACTCTTAATAATAATTATATAAAACAAATTTCATGACAAGAGTTAATAATTGAGGCCACCCAGTTATGGAGAATGATATCTCATACATACAAGTGCCCCCAAATTTCCACCAAACAATACTCCCTAATTGCAACAATGTGTGATGAATTTGTCATTCATTCAACTATTAACTATATGGTTTCAGTTTCATTTATTTTGAATAGAATCCATATCACAATGTACATGAATATGTTGTGGAAAATCCATCACAGGTTCTAAATGGGTAGAAATAACCTACCAAGACCTGGTTCTCGGCCATCACATACTGGTATGTGAGTCATAAACAGATGAACACATCTATGGTTAATCTCATTTCAGACCACCAAAATTACACTGATGTTCTCGGTACATCTTCCCCACATTGTAATGTACAACTAGGGGAGATGTGTGGAACACTCACCTCACATCAACCCACATCATGATTGGACGCACCATCTAACCTTGGAAAAAGAATATGTGATTACCTCTTTCAGAATAACTATATGATGAATCCTATATTGATATCTAGACACATAATAAATTATATTCAATGACATTTAGATAAGTCACTATGACATGCTCGATAAATTTAGGAGTTAGAACCCTCATTTAAAGGAATGATGTACCCTCATGCTCGACTAGGGTCAACTATAGGGAAGCCAACAACTCTGAATCCCCATGCACCAAACATGACATGGAATTCCTAATAATAGAATATTCTACCCTCTTTCCCTTCCCTAATGTATAGACTATCTCAAAGTTATTGTCCAACAGTAATTTTAACCAGCTTTGACGTCTCTTGTACAAGTCTATATAGGGGATGACGTAACTGAAACTATGATGGGTTGAGTAAACGATAATGCATTCTCCAATATATTAGTGAAGATTCCTCCTTGTGTAAGGATTATATTTATTTATAACTATTTTTCAATTGGGTTAAATGATATAATATGATATCATTATGATCAATGTGATGAATTATTTCGAATTTAAATTGAATTTGGATAATGTCAACCATTCTTGATATGCCAAGAATCTTGTGAATTGTTTGAAGGCTTTGAGATTCAAGGTGATACATGGAGAATTTTTTGTATTAATTTGATTACATTGTATTTCATAGGTGAATAATGAATAATTATCTTTCTGAAATATGATTTTTCATTGAATATTTTTATTTCAAAAATATAATAATTTTATTGGAGAACGTTTGATGTGATACTTTTTAAGGAAAGGGGGAGAAAAGTTGTTTCAGATCGTATTTAGGTTTTATTGGAAAGAAAGATGTTTTTTGAAGATAGGGATTTTAGAATTAATTCCATGGAAAATATGGTGATGATAAAGGTGATCAATCCATGATTAAATGTCATGACAAATGAGGTTCATGATGAAAGAAACTGAGTGGTTTTGGAATGAAGTAGTTTTTTGTATAAGATGGTGGTAGATTTGAAAAAGAATGAATTTGTGATTGTCTACAAATCTAGATGGATAAAAATCCATATGGATGTGGAAAACAAAGGACTGTTCATTTAACCCAAATGTGTTCACAAAATGGCGATTGAAAATCAGAAAATGATGATTTATGTATAGGAGAACTATGTAGACTATTAAGCAAGATATGCAAACAACATAAGGGAAAAAGTATTTGGGAGGATTGTTGTTTGTGGAAGGATAAATATTCATCGTAGGATTAGTGTTTTAGGTTGTTATGTAGTGTTTTAGGCTACCACAATTTTTTGGGTTTGCAAACAAAAATATCCATCATAAAGGGAAAAAGGATCTCTGTGGACAAAATAACTAGTTGTGGTAAAAAAAGTCCCGCATTGAGGTTTTTGGTAAATCATAATATAATTTATATATATATATATTTGTATATAAATTCCTATAATCAGATCATTTAGAAGATATAATTTCTATTGAAATGGAAATGGAAGTAATTTGGGGATGTTGGTCGAATATAGCGGGGGGAATTCCATGATGTATAATAGTCCACATGGGAGTAATCTGTGCAGGAGGAATTTTTTCTCATGGGATCATTTCCCTGAATGAGATAGTCCATATTGATATTATTTGGATGTAGTTTTCATGAATTTTAATCCCACAACAGAACATATTCTAAGAGGTATTGGTGGCCCATGAATCAAAGGATGTCTACATAGTAGGGGTGGATGTCCTCTTTGATGTAGAGGCAGTCCACAGAAGAAAATGGCCTCAGTGAACCTCATGGACAACATGGTTAAACTCA
This sequence comes from Viscum album, assembly GCA_963277665.1. Lineage (NCBI taxonomy): Eukaryota > Viridiplantae > Streptophyta > Magnoliopsida > Santalales > Viscaceae > Viscum > Viscum album. The sequence continues at coordinate 1,159,573,150 of OY728122.1, read as the reverse complement.
GTATGTGGAGGACACTTGATGTTCATGGGATAAATCATATAGTTCGTGAAAGGGATATAAAATGTACACATGATACATTATTACACTTTTTCATGATTTCTTAAGAAGAAGGTCCCTGGACACTCGAAATATGTTAAACTCACATGCATGGAGTTATTCTCAAAGAATGTTTCTATGAAACTGTGCCTGGGTATAATATGCCCACTTTGTTTAATAAAGTAGAACAATGTCTATACCCAGAGGATACACTACAAATATATAATAGAAATCACATATAGTTTTTTTGGTGTAGAATATCCAAGCATTCACCAAAACTCATATTCTCACCAAGGGAGTAAAAATTTATAATAAGAATAGAGTGTAATGTATATATAGAGTTATTCAGGGCACAAAAATTTTGATTATGCTATGTTGATTAGATTTTCCTTGATTTAATAATCATAAAAGAGGATTGTAATTTTAGTAAGAAGAATAATTGATATCAGTGTAGTTGTTCTGTCACTCAATAAGAATTGGGAAATAAGGGAAGAAGATATAATGACAAAGTTTATATCATTTGAATATAATTTTCTTCAGAGAAAATACCGTGTTCATCCATCCATAACACATTCATATTGTTGTGAAGGAATTAATGACAATGGTGTACACTTATCAATTTTATACTAGGAGGATCTAATAAGTGTTTCTTTTGTGCTCCTTTTTAAGTAAAAAATTGAAGATGAATGATACTGAATATCAAATTACAACTATGAAATTGGACATGACACAACTGGTGGTTGATGTTTTTTAAAAACCCTCATCAATATGGAGAAAAATGTATAGGGAGGTAGTATAATGATCTATCTATGTTCTATAAGACATGAACTATTGGATTGATTTTAAAGTGTTACATGAACAAACTACTGGATTGATTACATATTACCACATGAGTGTAATGGAATATCCTACTCATTTTATGCCACCCAAAAGGATTATATTCTATTATAATGTGTGGAATTGTACTATTTCCAAACCATAACAAGGATATAGCTACTCTTTTTGTGTAATAAATCTTTTTAAAATATTTTTTTCTATCTTCAATACATTCATATACTTACATGCGATAGGGAAAATAGAATAAGTGAATCAAGATCCTAACAGGTCTAAGAGGTAAAAGGATCAATAGTTACAATTGGTATATAAATTTCCAACATTGATTCACCCCACATCTTAGTGTTAGGGATATCCCAAACTATTCCATTATGTTTGTGCCTCCACATCCAAAGGATAAAAATTAAAACATCTAGCTCTAGATCATGATTCATGTAGTGTTTCTAGTGGGGTCTCAAATATATTGATCTAAATGCTATAACTTCATACCACTGCATCAACAAGAAGAAAATATAGGATCCTAAGTTATCTCTATACATTATTTACTTCACACTCTCCTCTAGTTTTCTCAACACATGAGAACATTTCATCATTATCCTTAACTCCTAAAAGGCCCTCAATCACCCCTCCTAGATGGTAAAAAACTACTCTTTCTAGGTCATGGTGGTCAATAGGGACGAAATTGTAGATAATTCTCTAGAAAACCACCTCTATTATCCCTTCAATCTTATAAAGATGTAGATATTTCACATGATCTTAGGTTCCTCCCATAATATCACTGTATAATTATTCACTATGTCTATGGTTAAACCATGCTAAAAAATGACATGACCTATAAAGTGAATCTCAAGAATCCAAAACTGTCAATTTGAGATATTTACATAATTCTAGTGCTCTCAAAACAAATCTTGAACCTTCTTCAAGTGTTCTACATTTTCATCCTCTGATGAGATTATATGAGTATGTCATTGATAAAATAATAAAATAACTTGTCCATGTATGGTTGGAAGACTTAGTTCAAGAAATACACAATCGCATATGGGGTATTCATCAAACCAAAGATCATCTCTATGATATCATATTGTATATAGAAAAATTGAAATTCTTGTGTTTTAATATCATTCTTCCAAACCCTCATGTTGTGGTAAGTGGACATGATATTGATCTTTTAGAACCATATCATGCATCAAAATTCATCGAAGAGGTCCTTAATCATTGGGATAGGGTACCTATTATTAATCATGTCCTGGTCTAGGTGATAATAACTCACTTAAACCTAGAATCTATTGTCCACATTTTCATGAACCTCATAATAACTGCCCGGGGGGGACACACTGGTCCTGATTAAACTATTTTTTCTATGGTCCTCCAACTGTAACCATAGATGTTGGAGCTTGGTAAGGGCCATTAAATAATCTACAAAATATAGTAGAGTCGTATCAAGACGCAAATAAATTCCAAACAATATATTTTACCTCAAAGGTAATCCCTGAATGTCCTCACTGAAGATATCCATATAATCCCCAATGAATTAAGGAATACTAATGCCTAATGAGAATTATTTCCCAAGGTCTAATCATTGTAAATTATGGGTGATGGGTTGTAGACACCTGCGGGAAATTCTCATTTTTTCTACTATGATATCTCTATCACCCATAAAAGTGAATCTCTTTCCTAGTAATGTGAAGGCACTTAACTCATCTAAAATGAAATTAAATCTTCTATCAAACCAAGGAAAACCAATCCATTCCCAAGATTATGTCATATGGTTTCATCATGATGAACATATTATACCACATAAATTGATCTTAAATAAGTGATAGCTCACAATACCAGAATATGAATGATGTAGATGTAGTGTCCCCTATAGTAACCTCGAGATTAAGATGTTGTTCTAGCACCTCATATGGGATACCCATCTCTCACGCTACTAGAATAAAGATAATGGAATGAATAGATATTTTTTTTGTAATAAAATTTAGTCGATAGTAAAATATTTATAGGTCGTACGTTGAATCATTTATTGCACTAAAGGGTTAAAATCCTCCAAGGGCTACTTCTATCCATGATCCTGAATACAAGCTATCTATTCAGAACATATCCCTCTTACTGTTTATGGTGGAAGGATATCATAGTTTCTTCAACCTTATATTTCTCCTCATGCCCCTATACGAGATCCACCTCCCTAGAGACCACTAAACTCATTTCTTGGAGATCCATCATCACAACACTACCTCTTTCATGGAAGTTTGTCAGCTATCTATCTGTGTTGTTGGGAATTCATTGATGGGTAGTCTTATGCTATTGGACAATACTTGTCATAAGAAAAGTACCAAATCTCTTGGGGCATTGCTCGTTATCTGATCGTCCCATGACTGCATGCCTAAGAATGATAATGGGGACGTCTCTTATGTCGATATCATATTGCTGAGAATCTAAAAGATACTATATAAGAATCAAATATATGATTCCCACTGATAGTTCTAACAGTCTGTTCTCCCTCTAATAGGTATATCACTCTCACTAGTACCCGCTCTCGTACCTCTACATAGGTTGGGAAGTGTAATGGAAGCACATTTGTATGAATCTATCTATAGAGTCTATACACAAACATATATTCATTGGTTTATCCATCATGGATCATGTTGTGGGAGTATCATGTGGGTTTTTTAACCCTATTCCATGATCATCCATCATTATCCCTCCAAGATAACGCTCTAAAAAATAATGAATCTTAATGAAGAACTAAAAGTCAGTGTAGGACTCCTCATGGAAGAACTACTGGATGATGGTCTTTGAGATTGTCGACTCATCATGCCTCTTGGTTACAAGACACCACATGCATCTGCAAACATAATGGAAAATTCTAGATGCTATTAAAACCACCAAATCCTTAGGGGTTCAACAAAGCCAAATCATATGTACCACAAACTCTAGAGAATACTCTACTGGATAGGGTTCTGGATCCCAATGGATTCTTAGTATCTTCAATCACTAGAACTTGTGGAGCATGCTAAACCTATGAGCATTCATAGTATAATATGCTGGAGTGATTTGTTTTTTGGAAGGTTTATGTACCACTACCAGACCATATGGAGGAAGAATCTTGATACAAGGAACCAAAAATTAGCCCTCATTTTTCAATATATTGTTATCATGATCCAACGCTGGTATTGTGGCAGGCCATCATCGTGGAGCTATCCTAAAAGTTATCATGTTATACCGTGATCAGATTACCATATATATATATAACAAGAATTTTGACCTCACACTAGAAGGATAGTCATATAATAATTCCAATATGTTGATTGTACCATTCATCCTTTTAAAAATTATCTTTGTATTTAAATTCATTAATAATGTATTCAAGACCCTAGTGAATGGATATACTAGCCGCACATAACATCATTGTATTCCCTAGGCTAAGAACCACACTCAATGAACATATACATGATTTACACAATCACAAAAAAAATACTCATTACGGGATTTCAGCAAACAACATCCCATGTATTGAACCACAAGTGATACCAGTCTACAATAACCAAACCCAATACGAGGATTGAGCCATAGCTACCCCATTCCCACATCCATATTCTAGGGGATAGTAACCAATGATGACAGGATAACAACCATGGTGAGTAAATTTCATAAGTAGATATATGAACCCACACAACCCTCATAATTCATAAGTGTATAGTATGTAAAATTAAAATAATTAAAAGATATAAGGGATCAACCATTAATGACAAACCTATTTATTTTATAATAGTATGATTGTATAAAGTGAAAAGAAATGGTGAAAATAATCTTTTAAAAATAAATATATCCCAGCATGACAAATCTATAATCTAGGACAATGTGAGATCCTCATCTTAAAATCATCAAGATATTACCACCATAAATGGTCAAATGTTTTAGATATCTATATTCTCTTATAATGTCGCAGCTGTCCTTTTTGTCATCTTCAAAAGACATGACACATGGGGGAAAATACCATACAAGTGTGACTATATACACACCTAGTATGATTCACTAATATATGAGGGAGGTGCAGTAATAGATACTACTGGAATACAAATTCATGATATAATTAATTAATTCATTGATTGAGTATATATTAAACTAAAAAAATATACCGAGTGACTAAAACCATGAATAATGGGAAAAACATGGTTGGAATATAAATTACACATCAATTATTCTCCTACGATTGTAGTTGTGTGAAATCATCAAAAAAATGAGATGTGAAACCTAGAAATCGAATTTCATACACCAAAAATCATATCATCTAAAGGAAAGAGAGAATACAAATCCAAAGGTACCGATATATAAGGTATATATATACACTCTATCTAAAAATTGATAGATTTTAGAAATCTCCTTCTAAAATCTCATCCAAAGAATGAAGATCCAAAAAATAGTTTGAATAGTTAATCAAAAAATCTCATCTTCTCATGTGCCTATAGTGAATTAATTGTATAAGGAAAATCCTGCCTCACCACTATGCCGCATAGTATAAGGGCCAAAAACTCTATATAGTGGACCCACACCCTAATAAGTATGGCAGTTCCACACAGATAGTATCTTTAGAGATCCCACTACCATTTTGATGGGGGTTCCACTCTAAAGTCATGAGAAACAGCACTGTATCAGATATGGGGATCCACATTGTTGGTAGAGGACCCATACCCATGGTGAGTGGGGTTCCACTCTATAGGTCTATGAACCAACCCCTTGTCTAGTAGGGGTTCCACTCTAATCATTGAGGACTCGTGCCATATCTGGTTGGGGGGTCCACTCATAAACCAAGGGCCCATGCCCTGGTACAACTCGGGGGTTGCACTCTAGTTATTGAGGACATGCACACTATATTATAGGGGGTCCTCATGGATTGTAGATATAGTGGACATGTAGCAAAGAGGTTTTTGTGTTCCCCTTTTTAGGTTGAGACCATGTACCCTGGTGTGATAGGGTGTTCTATTCTAGTCATCAAGGACGATAACACTATCTAATAGGGGGGTCCACATAAAAGGTAGTTATAGAAGATCTGAACCCCTGGTGATGGGGGGGTCCACTCTTTAAGATTCCTATGGTTATCTCAACTAATCAAATAAATCATCCTGCATCACCTCAATAAGAACTGTGCCAAAAAAATTTGAACATCATATTTTGAAATCCACAAGTGAGGGAACTATAACATTATAAGTGAAAAAATAAATAGGATAGTCTACTCATGGGCCAAAAACTGAGTCCAAACAAAGGAGGTACCAAATCGTGATGTTTCTTCAAATGAAACATAGTATTACATGGAATGTAAGGGGAACCAAATGGCGTGTGGCATCGCTCATGTCCCTAGATAGAATATTTCTCTAGATCGATGTAGATGTACATTCCATACATATGTACTAATCTGAATTTATTATCTATATAGTACTAGTCCATGAAATTCTGGTCATGTCTGTGAAATCACCATTTGTCTTTGTAATTGACCTCGTGTATGTGTACATCAGTACATAGCCATGAGCTTGGCCATGTAAAACAACATGGAGTCCTACCCATGTGACCCATCACCCAAATTTTCCACTTGAGGATGAGGTACATTTTTTGTAGGAGGGATACAAGACATTCCAGACTTATACACATTTCAAACCCTATCCTCCCTAGTTTAGGGTCTACACGCCATGTGTTCATCACAGTATATAGTGTGTTATTAGGATTTTTTTTGAAATATAGACACATGATCTAAGCATCATATCTGGACTCAAAAATTTGATTTATTCCCTATCCCATCCTAAAAAATATTGGATTTTCCTAGGTATTATAGTTTATGTCCATCATTCACTGTAAATTAGATCCTATTATGTCATTGGGGTTTGTTGAATGAACTAATCACTTCATATATGTCCTCATTAAAATAATTGATATTCAACCAAAAAAAATTCCCCAAAACCAATAAATATTCAAATTATATCTCAATTTCATCCATTAGTTTATTTATCATCATTTATTTGTGATTATGAGGGTATGATTAGGCTTGGTACTATGAAAAAAATGTCGAACAGGACCTTGGGGAACTACTAGGGAAGAATGTGATGGAATTGAAGCAGGAACGGAACAAGAAGAATGGTTTGACCATATTTTTTCATGATTTATTGTTCAAAGATCAAGAACATGAATAATAGGGGTGTCAAAATAGATTAAATAAATTTAATTATTTCATGGGAACATGAAATGGTCCAATAATTAGCGTTTATCATAAATAAAATGATTCTTATGAATCAATTATATCAATGTGGGTGTGAAAAAATTATTTATGAGTCATAACTAGATATTGAATCATTACTCATCCAATAATATTTATTCCAAATATTTAAATATGTCGTTACATTCTCTATGATTTGATGTACTCCGATATGGATTCTCTTCGTTGTCTGAGTTGAATAACAAATTGAAAGAGGTAATGAAGCTCTGGAATTATCACAGGGTTTATACATAAAACCCTATACCACTTTCCATGGATATACTCCATATAATTTTATTAGTATAAATTAATTAATTAAATAATTATGTATTTAATCAATTGAACGTTCTACCAATGAGGGAGATGATTAAACACCACATTCCGACGACATTAGGTTCTATTTAGTTAAACAACATATATTGAAAAGAATTGTTTTCATAGATTTCTGATCCCAACATCCATTTAAGAGATTAATAATTCTCATTAAGGAACCATGTGTTCATAATATAAAATATTTTAAATATTTTAATAAATTTAATATTGGGAACCCCATTCCACATAATTGCATGCAGTCGTAGTGCCTAACTTTGGAATATATTTATTGAAACATTAAAAAGTTGTACAAGGAAAATTAGTGTATCTATATTCATATTCAGTATTCTTTACATAATATTAATATATGATGATATAATAATTTTATTATCTCGTATATATTTTTATTATGACTAATGTAAAATAACTTTTAATATCATTTTCTATCCAATGTGGAACAACGTAACCATTCATGCACACATGCGGACTACCACATCCATGAAGTGATGTGTTTAGTTTTCCATCACTTCCATTCATGGATATTTATAATGACAAATTTAATTTATATATATTATATTAATGAAATAGTAATCTTTATAGGAATAAAATTTATCATATATTTTCTTCCACATTCATTCAATGAAAAATGATAATGTCATTCATGTGTATGTGTGGATTGCCACCTCTATGAAGTGATTTGACTTATTGTTCATTATCTAAATAAACAGATGATATATGTTTTTCTATTAAAAGAAATAATATTATATTTATGATTGAATAATTATTATTTAACTAAAATAATAATAATTACATATTATCCTTTACGTTTGATGAAAAATGGAAAATAAAATTATTCGTATATAAGAGTCACCAACTCCATGATTGTAACACATATTGTTTTTAATATCCTTAGTCAATGGTTTTTTAATGTATAATTTTTCAATAAAAATTATAACTAAAAAATTACTAATATTATGAAGAATTTTTATTAATTAACTTTTTGACGAGAATCATACTAACAACGTTCTTTTGGAATTATAAAACAAGAATTGTAAAAATATTGGTCTTAAATGTAACCAATGAAGTAACAAAATAAAAAAATATCATAAATTATATAAAAGGGAATATAATAATTGAAAAAATTGAAAAAGGTTTTTAATCAATTAAATAATTAAGATAAATTTATTATTTGTAAATTTAATTAATGTATGTGATGTTAAAAACATGAGGTAAGTTTCACATCCTTAAAAAAACATCATTTTACCTATTTTGAATATTTATTAATAAATATAATTCATACATGTCCTTGTTTAAAAAATTATTTTATGAATGTATTCATATTAAAAAAATGATTTATGAAGAACATTTTATGTTTCATCTAAATTTCATTCATATGTTTTCATAACTATATTTTTGAATATTTTTTGTAGAAATTTTTTACATTTTTTAGAAAATCAAAAAATGATCTACTTTAATGTATATTGCGTCATTTAATTTTACCACCACTATAAATGTTATTTTACAATCATAATCCATTGAAATATTTCATTTTATTAATAATAATGATGATAATATATTATGGTGAGTAATTTTTTTTGAAAAGGGGGTTTAAAAAGAAATGGTATTCAGATATGAAAATGTATTTTCATATAGGTGAATAAGTGTTTTAAATGGTTTTCTGATGTAATGTTGAATAATAAATAATCTTATTTATGTTATGGCTTTTGAGTGCTATTGATGTGTAAATTTTGAGACCAATATAACATACACATGGTGATCATAATATTACATATATTAATGGTTGAACATGATATATCCCTTTAATTCATTGGGTAATGTTAAAAATCATCAATGGAAAGAAGGAGGTAGTCAACCAGGGTGGTCTTTCATATAGATATAACTAGTCTATAGATTTTTTGTACATGGGTTATGAATATAATTTTCAATGATTAATTAATGGATCTATATTTTTGTTCTATCGGATTTAAATGTTTTTTTGGGGAATAAATATTGTTTTATGCTGATTTTAATTATTTTATAAACTTATGTAATATGGTGATACGAGTAAGAATTTCGGGGTTTTATGATTTTCATAGGACTAATCGATTTTTATAATATTAGTTCACATTATGATATTTTTATGCATATTCCATGTTTTAAATTGTTTTTTCAAGGATTAAGGATGTGTAAGATAAAATTAGAAGTCATGTTTAATGTGTTGAATATTTTCATAAAATGAAAGTGTTTCATTTTTAATCTTGTATATCACCGGAAAAATTGATATTTTGTATAAGATTAAAAATTGTAAAATATTGAATTGTTTTGTAAGAGATATAAAAAAATACAGTAAATCTATAAACTATAAAGTTTCCTGAGAATGTAAGAATGTTAAATCCTATCTTAAAACTCATTATTATGTAATTCTTTAAGGTCAGGTCATTAAATGATCATTCTCCTCAATAGAATCAACTCAATATCTAAAAAATGCTATTATAATCAGTGTAATTTAAATAATAATAGAAATTAATTCCAACCTAATAGAACATTAACATATTAGTGGTTAAAAATACAAGGAAATCAGTCAGTCATTCTAACACATCCAAATTTATCAGTGTTATTTGGAGATTTATGGAGAACATGTAGATCACTATTAGATTGTATCTAAGTTAGGTCCTTGTATGTAAAGTCCTGGATTTTCCATGTAATATTTTTAATTATATGGAATTATTATGAGTCTTTGAAAATTAACAGCGCGCGATTCCGAGGCCCAGTGTGCCCGGAATGAATTTATGAACGTTTTTGAACGTACATTCAGTAAACGTGTGAGTGGCATTTTATAACATTTGGAATGGTTATCAGATTAAAAATATGAGGGAAATATTGAATCCACATTTCAAGGATTCTCTTAAAGGAGGCTTTACTTTGACCGCATTAGGACTGGAGAAAAATTTATGTTTTGGGACTTTTAAGAAAATAATAAAAATAACATAGTTAATTTTTATTTTTCGTTATTCTCCTCTAATGGACAATCGATGACGTTGGAAAAAAGGCATGTCAATCCATTAAATGGATTAACACTTTAATTTAAGTAACAAAAACGTTGGGGAATTAAGAACATTCAAAATTAATGATCCCTCATTAATTAATAATGTCGTTACATACTCTCTCCCTCTCCTATTTTTACAGAGTTTGGGGGGAGGTATCGACATAGCTTCTCCAAGCAACGATGTGATGAAAAATTTCTGATACACTAATCCCTTGGAGGATGGAGCTGGTTCCAGCGAGTAGTGATGAGTGACACCGAAGCCCTGAAAAGGAGATCGATGATTTAGAGACATCGTTGGAGGCTAGTTTCGAAGACGTCGAACATCATCCCACTTCCACAAATGCACGCTCACCATAATTATTGAGTTAGGGGTATGATTATTATTTAATTAATGTTAATTTCTTGAACCCCTTTATCCTTCACAATGATTATGAGATAACATAAAGGGTCTGATCCTTACAAACCCAGCCCAGACCATCCTCTATAGCGACCCGAGCCATTAACATATAACATTTCATTATTTAAAGAATAATTAATCATCAGAGTACAAGCCAAGGATCGTTAAGTCTAGTGTCTTGGAATACTACGTACATATAAAATAAAACACGGGGCTAAAAAACTTCAATATTTAATCTCCATAATGAACGCCTAACTTCCTTTGTGCCCTTACATCTGCATAGGGTACCCTAAGAAACACATGAACAAAGGGATGAGATAAAAATCCCAGTAAAGGAATGAACATAAGGATACATCTCAAGCTCTTGAGTTAGGAGGCATGACATAATGATATCCAAATCATGAAACTTATAAAATCATTTAATATAAACATGTGATCGTATAAACATGGAATCTTATAAATGCGGCAGAATCATAAATGATATCATCTGTATGGGTCAAGTCTGACCGGCAATCCCGTTTCACATTGCATCTCATGAGACTTATCCATAACCAATGCATTGGAGCTCTATCTAGGAAAACCCATCTCAAAATATTCATGAATATTCTTTCCAGATATATAATCTTTCCACATAAATAATCATACATAATCAACCACATATAAACATAAGGGTACCCATGGAATGAATTGGGTACCACAATTATGACATAAAACATATCCAATGGGTGTATCCTGAAAGTGTACATGAAATGAAGGGATTAGAACATACATGGTCATTCATAGGGTAAATTAGTAATATAACATGGTAAGTGGTGTCAAATATATGTGACAACATATAAAAAATATATTTTAGAAACACTAGCATTAAAACATTTTTGTGCAGTTTTAAGGAAAACAGTGAAGAGATTTTCAAATAGAAAAGAGGACATTATTTTATATAAAACCAGACTTGAACAAAGAACGTTTTAATAATTAATATACTAATTTTATAAATACAATTTTATTTTAAAACATTGGATAGTGTGATCATGAAATTTGGGTAAAAATTTGGGAAGTTCCCTTAAAACAGGTTTGTTTATCAAAATGTTCTAAGGAGAGAATATTTCAATATCATGTATATCCTCGAAAGAATGTGGTAGATGCGTCTTGATATAAGAATATTTTACAACTAACCAAAATTCCTAGTAATCACATATATATATAAGATAACACCATTTTTAAACAAAGATAAGGCAACCCGAAAGAACAAAGAAGGTTCAGGTAGAATTCATTATGATTTTATCGGCATGGTGTCGGGTGTGATCAAGAGGGATTGATGAGAGATAAATGAGGTTTCTAATAACATATAAATACAGAAGGAATTATGGGTGAGGTTCTTAAACATACCCCATCATTTTCTAGTTCAGTTAAAAAGGAAATGTAGAGAGGACAATCTTGATTAAGAGAGAAAAGGGGAGGATCCCTAACCTTAAATCTGGTGGTGCTCTTCACATGTTATTAATGACCTGAAAAAACAAATTAGGATTATTAATTCATAATTACAGAACCTCTTATGTATGTAACTTTTTTATTATGACCATTTTTCGTTCATTCAAATCCTTTTTTATTAGTTATAAGGTTCAATTTCATTGTTTGGGCTCGTTTGTTTACTTGGCTTTAAAAGATCGGTTCACTTATATTCAAGTTTGGGTTATATGCAAGATGAAAGTGGTTTTCTAGAATTGAAGTTATATTAGTTAGTTTATATCCATGAGATTACATGGTTTTAATTTTCATTAGGTTACTTAGAGTGGTGTCTAATTATTATATATATAACCTTAGTGATAACCATTTTTGTTCATCGGTGGATTTGATTACAAAGAATGTGTTTTGATTTATAACTTAATTCCATTTGAACCAAAGGATTACAGAACCAAATATAGGATATATTAAATATATAGTAATCTGGTTCAACCATAACACAAATGGTTTCATGATCAGAATTAAATACAATAATAGAAATTGATAAACCCTTGTCCATGAATGTGCTAAATTAGCATATCTCAAATGGGGCATCCATTTCTTTCAAAAAAATTGTGGGGAAAAGAGAGAAGATAATGAAATATACCAATAGCATGAAGACATTACAGTATATGTATTCTATTGGATTTATCATACAATTATCATGACGGAAGGTGAGGAAATAAAATAAAAAGAAAAGAACTTAACAGAAAATAAGAAATTTGAGAAAAGGAATTTAGCTCTAGAGACTTCCTCCTTTGAGAACCTCTTAAGGGGAGAGGTTTTGGTATTTTGAGGAAGATGATAGCTATTGTACGTGTGGGAGGACCATGGGGAGAGATTTTCCTAGAAATTAGAGAAGTCTTGGATCTTGATAGTAGTGGAGAGAAGAGGGATTGAAGATGGGTTTTATAGTGGAGGGGATGAGGGATTTCATGATACTATATTCATTAATATATTATTTCTTCCCAATACAAGGAATAGTAAGTATACCAGGACCATGAATAGTAAACGGGTCATGGGAATTCAAACCAAGTGGGATTATATCATAATAACATCATTGATGACTCAAGTCCATTTTTAAAAAATAATTTTCTAAATATGATTAATTTAATATCTAATTAAAATCATAATTTATTATCAAAATCAAGATTTAAAATATGCATTAACTCATTCTAAAACATAGGTATATTGTACTTCCAACTTGAATATTATTTTTATACTATCATAGTTGTGGTTACTATTCATTAGGGTATATCACTATTCATAAAGGTATGTTACTATTCCTTAGGGTCGGTTACTATTAACCAATTTTTTAGACTCTAAAAAACATCTTGAACACAACCGTGTATACTGAATTTTTGAAATTCCAAACACATAAGGGACAAACTTATGTTTAAAGGTAACTTATCACTTAGTAGTTCATTATTTCATGTTTTAATGTAATTTTATGACATAAATATAAGAAGGGAGTTTCCATTGAAAAAAAACATGCCGTTAGATTCTTCCCCCCAATCGAAATTTCGCCCTCGAAGTTTCATTTTACATACTAAGCCAAAAACAGGTGCGGGTACTTTTCCTTCATTGCTTCATCCAATTCCCATGTTGCTTCCTCAAACTTTTGGTTCCTCCGCAACACATTGACAGGATGGGGTGTCTTGTTGTGTAGAACCTTATCTATCCGATCCAGAATCATTACTGGCTGCTCCTCATAAGAGAGATCATCTTCCACCTGCACCATCTCTGAGTTTAGTACATGTGAGGGATCAGGTATGTACTTCCTCAAAAGTGATACGTGGAAAACATCATGAACTCGAGAAATATTTGGTGTAAGTTCAAGTCAATAGGCCACAGCTCCTATGCGGTCAAGGATCTCAAAGGGGCCAATATACCTTGGGTTTAGCTTCCCTTTCTTCCTGAATCGCATGACTCTCTTCCATGGAGATATTTGAAAGAAGACATTATCTCCAACGTCGAACTCCAAGTCCCTTTGATGGTTTTCAGCATAGCACTTTTGCCGACTTTGAGCATCTTTGATGTGTTTTTGGATAACTTGACCCTTCTCTGTCATCTCTTGAACAAGATCAGGTGCGAGTAGACTTCTTTCTCCAACTTCATCCCAACAGGTTGGAGTTCTACATTGCTTTCCATATAGAGCTTCATATGGAGCTATCTGAATACGCGAGTGGAAGCTATTGTTGTATGAGAACTCAACCAATGGGATACACCGATCCTATCCACCTTTTAATTCTAGAGAGTAGGATCTAAGCATATCTTCATGTGTCTGAATACTTCCTTCAGACTAGCCATCAGTTTGGGGGTGATAGGTCGTGCAGAAATTTAATTCAGTACTCAAAGTCTGTTGAAGACTCCTCCAGAATTTTTATTTGATCCTTGGATCACGGTCAAAGACAATTGAGAGTGGAACACTGTGTAGTCTCACCACATCCTTCACATATAACATTACAAGTTGTTCAAGTGAGAGATCTTCCCGAATAGCGATGAAATGGGATGTCTTTGTGAGTCGGTCAACCACAACCCATATCGCATTATTTCCCTTCGACATCTTTGGGAGACCCTTGACAAAGTCCATAGTAATATTTACCCATTTCCACATGGGTATAGGAAATGGATACATCATACCTTTCGACTTTGGCGCTCCTCTTTAACTTGCTGACATACCAAGCACTTTGATATATACTCCGCAATCTCCTTCTTCAAGTTATCCCACCAGAAGTGTTCTCGGAGATCACGATACATTTTGGTACTCTTAGGATGGGTTTAGGAGGTCTAGCTATGTGAATCATTCAATAGCTCCTTCTTTATCTATGGATCAGATGTTACACATAATCATGTCCCGAATATTACAAATTCATCCTCATCAATTTTGAAATTGGAGGACTTCCCAATTTTAACAGCTTCTACCATTTTCTGAATTCCCACATCCTTTCGTTGAGTACCCTTTATTTTCTCCATGAGGGATGGTTGAGCAATCATTTGCGAAAGGATTGATGATGAACCCACCTTAATGATTCCCATGTCCATCCTCTTTAAATCTAAGAAGATTGGATCCTTTTCAATTCTCATCAATGATAAAGTTGCAGGATCCTTTGTTCTTAGAGTATCTGCCACCTTGTTTGCCTTACCAGGATGGTAGTAGATTGAGCAGTCATAATCCTTGATGAGGTCTATCCATCTTCATTGGTTTATATTAAGCTCTTTCTGTGTGAATATATATTTTAGATTCTTGTGGTCAGTATATATCTCACATTTTTCCCCATAGAGATAATGCTGCAAGATTTTCCACACAAAGATCACAGCTGCCAACTCTAGATCATGTGTGGGATAGTTTTGAACATGGATTTTCAGTTTCCATGAGGCATAGTCTATCACTTTATCATTTTTCATTAGTACACAGCTTAATACTTTCTTAGTGGCATCACTATACACCACAAAAAGTTCTACACTTGGAAGAAGTTTGAGTACCGGCATAGTGATAAGCCTCTTTTTCAACTCCTTGAAACAGTCTTCACATTCCTATGTCCAGACAAACTTTATTCCCTTCCGTGCCAGCTTGGTCATTGGGTTTGACAATCGTGAAATGTTCTTCACTAATCATTGATAATACCCAGGTAGACCTAAAAAGATTCGGATCTCCATTACAGAAGTTGGCCTCGTCCACTCCTCAATTGCCTTCATCTTGGAAGGGTCCACAGATATCCCTTTCCGGGTGATAACATTCCCCAATAATGATACTTCCTCCATCCAGAACTCACATTTACTGTACATTTCATACAACTTCTCCCTTCAGAAGGACTTTAACAAAGTTTCAAAATGCTCCTCATGTTTTTCCTTGCTCTTGGAGTATATCAGAATATCATCAATAAAGACCACCACAAATTTGTCAAGGTAATCCATAAAGACTCTATTCATTAAATCCATGAAAATTTCTGGAGAATTAGTGAGTCTGAAGGTCATCACTAGGAACTCATAGTGTTCATACCTCGTTTGAGGGGTAGTCTTGGGAATATCTTCCTTCCTCACCTTTAGTTGGTGATATCCCGACCGAAGGTCCACCTTAGAGAAATAACTGGCGCAACGAAGCTGATCGAACAAGTCATCTATCCGTGGAAGCGGATACATGTTCTTTATAGTGATTTTATTGAGCTCACGATAATCAAAGTAGGGGCGCATTGATTTATCCTTCTTCTTGATGAAGAGGACTGGAGTACCCAACGGTGAAGCACTCGGTCGTATAAAACCATTCTCCATATTCTCCTGTAACTACTTATTCAGCTCTTCTAGCTCAACGGTGGTCATTCTGTAAGGTGTCTTTGAGATTGGCAGAGATCCAGGGATAATGTCAATTTATGACTCAACCTCTAAGTCAAGGGGAAGACCAGAAAAATCTTTGGTGAATACATCAGTGTAATCCCTCATGATGGACATGTCTTCAAGCATGATTATCTCCTTTGTCTCAATCATTTGAGCTAGGTTTGCATGCTCATAAGGAATCAATATCCAAACATGAGACGAATATTCTAAAGGAGAATCATCTTCATCCTTGAACTTGTAAAGAATCAAAGGATTCTTCGGTATGTGAAGAGTAATCTCCCTTTCCAGGAAGATGATGTTGGCCTTGTAAAATGATATCAAATCCATGCCCAAGAAAGAATAAAACTCCACTAAAGGAAGTATGACAATATTTTCTGGGAGGTTCAGTCCACAAACATTAATTGGGGAGGATTTATAAACCATGGATGCAATAATTTCCCCATTCACTGTTCTCAATGATATCTTTTCCTCCAAATTTTTAGGTGGTCGTTTCGGATCGGTTCGAAATGCCCAACAGTTTCGTATCCAACAATACGTGGACCTTATTTCCAAAGGGAGGTGTTTTTTGGGTGATTTGGCCAACGACACTTAAGAACTCACATTGCATGAGAGGATGGGAAGTTGGGCTCATAGCACCCTTTTGGGGGGAAATTATTGTCTATTTCGGGACTCTCTTATAGATATAAGACATGTTCATATGTTCACAAATCATTGGTTTATACCAAAGCATAGTATCCATGGATTACTCTCAGTTGGAAATGGTCAGATGGACGCAGGGGTTCAGATTCATATATGCCCAAGGTTTACCATCCCTAGTTGGATTAATTACCTTGAGGAGTCTGGACTCACTGAGACGACACTAGTTTGAAGCATCGTAACCAGGCACTCTGGATTTTATTGTCATCTAGGGGGACAGATAACGACTTGATCGTTTGGATCGAACCCATGATACGAGCTTCCTACGTATCCCCATGAGAGGAATCAAAATCCTCATAGTTCAGAAATACTGTTTAACGTCATGCAGGATGAAGGATGAACCGACGTGAAGGTGGTTGGAACAGCCGATTGTTGGGCTTGAACCTCAGAAAGGCTTCCTACGTATCATTCCTTAACATGGATCCAAGTCCTCGTAGTTCAAACTGGAGTGTCGGAAAACTGACGTGAAGGTGGACTTGGGGGTCCGATGGTGATTGGCCTTGAACCTCTTGGAGGATTCCTACGTATCCCTGTGGTGGGAAATCAAAGTCCACATAGTTTGAATTGGCATTGGTCTTATCCTCAGAGGTAGCCCAGGGTAAGGGATTGGGGATTTCACTCTGGGGAGGCCCATGGTGTAGATTGGGGCTTACACTCTGAGGAGGACCATGGTAATGTATTTAGGCTTACACTCTGTGGAGGCCCATAAGAGGAAGTCATGGTCGATGCTTTTACTCTAAGCCCACATGAGTCATGCTCGGTCTGAGAAACAAGATGCAGTAGGGACCAGATGTTCAGATCGTGAAAGGTACGTCTGTGGGAAGTGGAGTGGGGATTACGCATTGAGGAGCCCAAAAATTCGGGGCTTACTACGAGATGGATTCCCATGGCGACAAAGCGCAACGGGAGAGGGACTTGGCTCCAAAGAAGGACAGAGCATCACCCTTCCCCACTACGCCCTTCTTTGGCCATGGTTGTGGGGAAGTACGGAGGTGCATGGGGGCTTCCTTCTGATGGGTAATCCACCATGCCACGGAGAGGGGAGAGGTGCCCATGTCCTAAAAAGTGGAGGGGAAGAAAGGGGGCTCCCGGGCTTGGACTCCACATTACCATGGGAATATGAACTAAGGAATGCTTTGTGAATCCACTCAAGGGCGGGAGCAAACCCTTTTCCCTCGCATACCAAGGGTATGTGAACTCAAAACGGCGCACGGATGCGCCTAAATGTTACATAAAACGGGTCTGGGGGCTTTGATGGAGGCCTCGGCTTAGGGCCAATGAATGGGCCAATGAGGGGGTTGCGGAGGATCAGGCCGGATTGGATAGATTTTAGATGGCTTGGGGAATGGGAACTCCAAAGGATCTGGTGGGCAACACATGTGTATGAGGGGTGGCGCCCATCACGTAGGGAGGCGCTACATGGCTGGAGAGGCTATCTGTGAACCAGGGTGGTCCGCGGACTGAATGGAATTTTGCGAACCGGAGTGGTTCACAGATTGGTGGGCATCCCGCAAACCAGGGTGGTTCACGGCATTGGGTATGGATCGTGTACTAGGATGGTACGTGGAGGGGTCCATGTGAGTAGCGGCGGCCAAGGGTGACGATGGTAGGGGGTTCGTCGGTCGGGGCTTCGCCCACGTAGGTGGGTGCTATGCGGTTTGATGGATCAGAGAAGGGATATAAACTCCCTGGTCCGTGGGGGGTGCATCCATGGAGGGTCCATGTTTCACGGTCATCTTTTCTTTGTTATTTTAAGTTCGTCGTTAACCATGATGTTATGAGTTTTTGGTTTCTTATTAATTCTCTTCCAGCTTCACACCTGTTCTGGTTCACGAACTGGAATATCGATGTTTGAGAAATCCTAAGCTCCTTTCTTCAAAATCCTTCCACCTGAATCTAATCTATCTCCAAAACTGCTTTTTTCACTTCCCCTTGATCTATTTTTATAGAGTGGGGAAAGGGACATATCTGTGGTCATGCAGTATTTCTTACGGAAGCCCCTGACTGGAAACCCGGTTTATGGACGACTTGGTCAATCCGGAACTCGTGGGGGGCATTGAACGCATCTCCCCCACGAACCAAACTATCCCGGGGAATACTTCATGGAAACACATGGTTCCGCCTCCATTTTTTGAGTGATTGAGGATGCGGTCCGGGTCGGTCGACTCAGTCTACGGCTGGGGAGTTTCGTGATGGTGAACTGGGTAGGCGCCCATCTTGTTTCGCGCCCGCGGAGGGCTGCCGCCTCCAATCCACGAACGACAGCGGTCCATGGTGGGGTGAGCTTCCCGGAACCAGCCATGCACTGTTATCATTGGACCGGTCTGTGGACTGGTTCGGCTTGTGCCCAATTTTGAGTATTCTCCACACTTTTCCCAAATTCTTTGGGGGGAATTGGGTAGAATCTCCCTTGGGTTAAAGGAGATTCTCATTCTCCATTGCGAATTTTTCAGAACCCTAAAAATTATCCACATCAGAATGGGGCCCAATCAGAACTAAGAGGAGGCTATTCTGATGTAGAGTGGTCCTGAAAATCGATGGGTGATTGGAAAATGCTCTAAATTTTTCCTAAGCCAAGGGACTCAGTGAGCATAGATTGACTATTTCTAGGGTTTTGTAGAAGAAACCCCACAAACATTTTGTCTTTTCTGTTAATACCCTAATTTTTCCTAGGCCCATTTGGTGTGGACAAAATGGGTATGGCCTGACTTTGGCTTCGGTCTCCCTTTTTGGGTTTTCAGCCTACCAGGCTTTGCGCCTCTTTTTGTGAGCAGTTTAAAGTCCCGTCATCAAGACTATCATTAATGATGTTTTAGGTCGAATTGCTTTAACTAGATATGGTGGGGTGAGGGCCCCAATGAGGTTTAGTTTATTTAGAGGTGTCTTGGTACCCTTCAGACTCATGTGGGGGGGGGGGGGAACAAGCCTATATTTAAATGACATGAAGGGCATTATCAAGGCATAGGAGCCATATCGGTGTGCAGAGGTAGGAAGAGAATCTCCTATGGAAATCATTCCTTTGATAGATGGGCCAGGGGCGATCAATATGCAGTTCCACTGAGGTCATGGTATGCATATTTATGCAAAGGTGTCATTAAGTCAATGACTCCCCATTTCTGATGGCCTATGGGCTTCATGGAAGTCCGGCTTATGGAAACCACCATGGGTGGCTTGGAGAGTTATGAAAACCACCAGGGGTGGCTCGGAAAGGGTGTGTGACATCTTAAAGGGTTTGAGGACATTGGTATTAATCAGAAGTGTGGACTTAGGGTCCTTATCCTACGCATTTATCTAGTGTAATGGGTGGTTGGAGCTTGGAAGAGTTTAAATTCCTACTGCTGGGAAATTATTTAGAATGGAACGGTTCCTCCTGGTTCTCAGTAATCTCATCAGAGACATTCCACCATATTCTGGTAGGGTCGTGAAAGAGGCTGGTAAACTATTTCTTAGAGGGTTTTTGAATCCCGGGAATGATATGGGAGATCAAAGGCCATGTGGCGTACGAAGAGAATCATTGACTAAAAAATATTCCCATTGGTAGACGAACCAAGGGAGATCAATATGCAGAGCCGCTGAGGGCATGGTATGAATAGTTATGGAATGGTGTCCTTGGGTGAATTATTTCATTCTCCCGATAGCCGGCCAACTTCAATGAAGTTTGTGATTCAGGACCACTAGGGGTGGTTTATGAGAGTTCATCTCTTTCTTATTTTAGAGTATGGTTTATGGGTAGAGGGTGCCTGGATACGGGAGAAACATCTAGGCTAAATTTCCCGAGAATGGGTGAAGTCATTCCTTCTCACACTGGTGTGAGATAGTGGTTTGTGCATGTCTGACCCGTGCACTGGGGAATAGAGAAAATCCTTCGTTCCTTACTGAACCCCTGAAAGGTTTGACCGTGCAATTTAACAGCATGCGGTAAAGATGACTTCCTTGAAATATAACGTCTTGTAGTAAGGACGAGTAGCATTATTAAAGGATGATGTGTAGTTTAACATCATGCAACGAGGATTGGGGGAATTTTTGACGATGTTGTGTAGTTTTAACGTCATGTAGAGAGAACAGGGGCATTTGAAAACCAGTTTAAATTCTTGTAGTTGGAGAGATTTCCCTGGATGTTAATTCTTGGTCTTTGCAGCTCTATGTCAAGCATCTAGGATGTTCCGTGCAGTTTAATGTCACGCGGTAAGGATGTAGTCTCAAAGGCCTCTGTTGATCAAAATGTAACTAGTCTTGAATATCTCGACATGACCAAGATGTGGAGGGGGGTTTATTGGTGTAAATCGCAGTTTTGGGGCTTCTTGGATTAGGAGAAATGATATGGGGGCTCTGAGGTCGGTAACCGTACGGAGCTAGGAAGAGTATCGCCAGAGGAAAGCTTTCCTTTGGTAGACGGTCCATGGGCTTTCGATATGTAGTGCCACTGAGGTCATGGTAATCATACTCATGCAAAGGTGTCAATGGGTCAATAACTTTCCGCTTCTGATTGATGTGAATGGTTATGAGGATCTGTGATTGTCCAGGCCACAAAGTCAGTCATTTTGTAAGAAAAAATCTAGACATGTCGGGCATATTTAGCCATCGTTTCTATTCAAGCATAGAGAGCTCTGTACGCCGATTTCTCTTGCGCGTGGGGGTGTACCACCACTCCATGCAGTTTAACGTCATGGGGTAACGACACAGTACTCTTAGTTTTGCAGTCATAGAGCTCGGACCAATGGGTGACCATTACTCTAGTCACTCGAAGGATAACTGAGCTAACATGCTCTAATATACTCTAAATAGGGTGAGGGTGAAGGTTTTAAACTGTAACTATGAGGTTTCCCAGATCATGAGATGTGGTGTTGGGGCTCTGAGGCAAGTAAGTGTACAGAGCTAGGAAGAGTATCGCCCAAGGAAATCTTTCCTTTAGAAGATGGGCCATGGGCTATCAATAAGGAGAGCCGATGAGGGCATGGTATGCATAGTCACAAAAATTAATCTTTGGGATGATGACATTCCACTTCCGATGGCCATGAATGATTATGAAAATATGAGATTTCTCACGGCACGGTGTTTGCCATTCGGGGATAACGGTGGTCGAGCATACAAGAAACATCTTCACAGCAATTGACCATTGAGTCAAAGTATCCTAGCCCTAACTTGATGTTTGTAGATGCAAGTTGTCTTGAGGACCACAAGTGGATACATAGGCTAACCGGGTAGGGATACCCTAACAACATTTGTATTTGAAATGGGGGACAAGATTGTAAACCACTACTCCATAAATTTCTGGATCGGGAGATATGATATGGGGGCTCTAAGGCCGGTAAGCGTGCGGAACTAGGAAGAGTATCGCCTGAGGAAATATTGATTTTGGTAGACGGGCCATGGGATATCTATATGCTGAGCCGCTGAGGTCATGGTATGAAAGTCATTCAAAGGTGTCCCCGGGATGATAACATTCCACTTCCGATGGCCATGAATGGTTATAAAGATCCATAATTATCTGGGTCATGGAGTCTGATGTATGGAGGGGATGCATCCAAATACACAAGGAGTATTTCCATCTCGTTTCTCCATATATATTGTGTGGTTCACAGAGATGTCCGTGCAGTTTAAACGTCGTGCAGTGAGGACGAAGTCCGTGCAATATAAAGTTGTGCGGTGAGGACGAACTCTGTGCAGTTTAACGTCGTGCGGTGAGGACAATGTCCTTTCAGTTTAACGTCGTGCGGTGAGGACGAAGAATACACCCCATGTAGATATGGTCTGTACACAGGGGGAGAGGGAATTTTTTTTCTTTTCCATGCATTTTAACGTCATGCGGTAAGGATGAAGAATACAACCCGTGCAGGTATGGTCCGTACACGAGGGGAAAGGGCATTTCTGACTTTCATTTGGGGACAACTGAGCCAAGGTGAGGGACCCTGGCATCACTAAGTATCCTGCGAGGGTAAAAATAAAGCCTCACGTAGTTTTCGGATGTCCGTGCAGATTAACATTGTGAGGTCAGGAGGAAGAATACACCATGTGCATGTCTGGTCCGTACACGGGGGGAGAGAGCATTTTTTTGAATGGCTGGGCCAGGATGGGGAACCCTGACGTCACTAAATATCTCATGAGCATAGGAATCAAGCCTCACGTAGTTCGTTTAAGTGAATACACCCCGTGTGGGTCTGGTTCTTATGGGGGGAAGGGGCATTTTTTTATTTTACCCTTGCCCGTGCAGTTTAACGTCGTGCGGTTAGGACGAGGAATACACCCTGTGCAGGGCTGGACCATACACGGGGGGAGAGGTCATTTTTTACTTTTATTTGGGTATAGCTGAACCAGGGTGAGGGACCCTGGCATCAATAAATATCCTGATAGGTCAGGAATCAATCCATACGTAGTTCTTTGAAAGAAGTACACCCTATGCAGGGCTAGTCCGTACACAGGGGAAGGGGACATTTTTTTAATTTTATTCCATTTGGTCTAGGATAGGGGATCCCGACCTCGCTATGTATCCTGTGAGGGTAAGAATCAAGCCTCACGTAGTTCTCTTTGGAGTACACCCCATGTAGGGTTGATCCGTACATGTGGAAAGGGGCATTTTTAAATCTACTCATCTGTGCAGTTTAACGTCGTGCGGTAAGGATGAGGAATACACCCCGTGCATGGCTTCTCCATACATGGGGGAAGGGAAAATTTATATTTTTCTTATCCGGGGGTGGCTAGGCCAGGATGGGGTACCCTGGCATCGCTAGGAATCCTATGAGGGCAAGAATCTAGAAATACATAGTTCTCTGAAATCCGTGCTGTTTAATGTCGTGCGGTGAGGATGAAGCACTTCTTAGTTTAAGGTCATAGAGTTAGGATTATTGGGTTCTTGGAAGTATAACTTCATGGAGCTCAGATGATAACTTCTTTTAGTTACGCCGGTGTAGAATAAATACTCTTAGTTTAAGGTCAATGAGTTTGGACCGTTGGGTGCTTGGCAGTTTAACCTCCTGCAGCTCAGACTATAACTTCTTTTAGTTACACCGGTGCGGACGAAATACTCTTAGTTTAAGGTCATTGATTTTGGACCATTGGGTTCTTGGCAATTTAACATCATGCAGCTCAGACGATAACTGTTTTTATGTATGACGGTGAGGACAAAATACTATTATCTTAAGGTCATAGAGTTTGGACTGTTGGGTTCTTTGCAGTTTAACGTCATGAAGCTCGAACGATGACTGCTCATAGTTACAATGCGAAATACTTCTTCAGGAATCTCACATTTGTAGGGGTGGTGGTGAAAAAACCATCCATTGAGATCAGGGCATAGTATCCATTAGAGTGGACCTTGTTTATATCATATGGTCCCTCAAACTTGGGCTCTAGCTTTAGAGGATTCTTTCCGGGTATCATTGGGGTCTGGAGGACAAACACAAATTCTCCTTCCAAGAATGACCGAAGATGGACCATTTTATTGATGGATCGTTCAATTCGGTTCTGGTATACTTCCAGATGATGAAAAGTGTGAAACAGCTTCTTGTCTAGCTGCTCCAATTCACCTAGACGCTTTTCTGATTTCTCATCATCGAATAACTAATCACAAACGGCAACATAGAGTGAGGGCAATTGGAAGTCTATGTGCAGAACTGCTTCTATTCCATATACTAATGAGTACGGAGTAGCCCGAGTAGCGGTGCAGATTTTGGTTCAGTAAGACCACAATTCAGGGACGGGTTTATCCAGCCATAACTTCTTCTCTTTGTCCACCATTTTCTGGAGAATGTTGGACAGGGTCTTGTTGAAATACTTTATATATCTGTTGTTCTTTGCGTGGTAGCGGGATGAGTGGTTATCCTTGATACCATATTATTGGTATAGTTTATCCAATTTAGCAGAGCTTATGTTGGTGCCGTTATCTATCTGTATGGGATGAGGGACATCAAATCTGGTGATGATATTGGTTTTCACAATGCTGAAAATCCTTTTTTCCCCGACTTCATTAAGGGGTAAAACTTATGCCCTTTTCGAAAAGAATTCGGTTGTCGTGAGGATATACTTCAGCTATTTGGCTGTGGTGGGAGGATATGGTCCCACGTCGTCCATTCCCCAGACAGATAATGGCCAGGATTACATAGCCTGATGAAGTAACTCTGGGGGTTGGTGTCTGAAGTTGGCATGAATTTGGGATGAGTGGAAATTTTAGGTAAAGCGCTCGCAATCTCATGCCACTGTGGGCCAGTAGTACCCAAGTCTTCAAACCTAATGGGAATGTTTGTACACTGGCTGATGTACCCCACATACTCCGGCATGTACATCAGTCATGACGACATCAGTTTCTTCTCCATCAATGAAACTGAGGATGATTCCATTGAGGCCTCGTTTGTAGAGGACCTCTTGCTGACCTGCACCGCCATATAAGATAATGATGATTGATCTTCTCCGTATTTTCTCTCGTTGAGCTCTGTCTGATGGAAGTTATCCCTGTTGAAGGTAGTTTGCAATGGGGGTCATCCAGCCGGTGGCAGACGCATATGGCTCTGGGACCAGACTGCCTTCATTGATTTCTTTCATCTTGGCTTGAACAAATGGAATGGCCATTCAACTATGATCAATGATGATAAATATTTCTTCCCGTTCTGGGTCAGCTAGGGCTATGGCCGTATTGGCTAATGCATCGGCCTGGGCATTCTGAGACTGGGGAATATAGGTCAATGTCGGTTTTGTGGATAATTCTGCCATTAACCCTTAGACATGGTCAAATAGGGGAATCAACACCTCATTTTTGATAGTATAGTCACCATTGACTTACTTGATGACTTGTTCTGAGTCACCTTTGACCTTAAGGTGTTGTACTTGTGCTTAGAGTGCGAGCTCCAAGCCTGAAATGAGGGCTTCATATTCCGCTTCAATGTTCATACATCCTTCTGACAGGAGGAAGGAATATGGCAAGAATTCCTTTTCTGGGGACATAAGTATTATTGCTAAGCCCACCTTCTTAAATTTGGGATCTTCCATCCTCTTCTCGGTTGGGCTTCGGGATGCACCATCGAAGTA
Organism: Viscum album; assembly: GCA_963277665.1. Classification (NCBI taxonomy): domain Eukaryota; kingdom Viridiplantae; phylum Streptophyta; class Magnoliopsida; order Santalales; family Viscaceae; genus Viscum; species Viscum album. Next base: position 1,159,546,735 of record OY728122.1, on the reverse strand, counting down.
CATTTTCCATGCTGGGAACACCTCTTGAACCGAGAAGATGTATTTATTAATTAACTCGGCATATGGTGCGGCGGTCCTTATTGAAGAGTGCTCCTCCAAAAAATCTGCTAATGCCTGGCCCTTGATGGATTTTTGAGGCACAAACCGGATGTCGAACCTGTTGTAGGATAACTACCCATTGGGACAGGCACCCAGTCAGCATCAGGTAGCTGAGAATGTACTTGAGCAAGTTTCTATGCGATACCAAATGGTCATCATGATGCTGCAGATAATGTCTCAACTTTTGAACTACGAAGACCTAGGCCAAACAACTATTCTCGATGTTTGAGTATTGATTCTCATCATCAATCAGGGTTTGACTGAGGTAATAGAGACTATTTTCACTACTATCGTCATTTTTTGCGTGAGGAAGGCATCTAGCGACCGCTCTAGGGTCATCACGTACAGGATGAGAGGTCTTCCTTCAACCGGGGGCATGAGCACTAGTGGGCTTAAGAGATACTTTTTTAGGCTATCGAATGCCTCTTAGTAGTCATCTATCCATTGGTACATGAATCCCTTCTTCATTAACCTGGTAAAGGGTAAGCATTTTCCTGTCGGGTTGGCTATGAATCACTTGATGTAGGATAGGTGCCCTTGGAATTCTTTCAACTCAGTGAGAATAAGGGGGGTGGCATGCCGAGGACAGCCTTTGTAATTTTAGTGCTGACTTCGATGTCGTGATGGCATACGACGAAGCCTAGGAATTTCCCTCAGGTAACCCCAAAAGCGCATTTCAAGGTATTCATCTTCAGGCTATGCTGCCGATGTTTGTTGAAGACGGTCTCAAGGTCTGACAGGTGATCTGAGCGCTGCTTAGACTTAACCACCAAGTGATCCGTGGAACATTCAACGAATTTATCCATTAATGTTTTAAAGATAAGATGCATGGCACGCTGATATGTGGAATAAGCGTTCTTGAGACCAAAGGTCATAACCCTGTAAAATAATATTCATTGACGGGCCCTGATGAAAATGGATTCTTTGTCTTCATGGGACATCCTGATTTGATTATACCCAGAATAGTCGTCCATGAAGGATAGAGCCTCATACCCAGCCGTTGCACCGATTAATAACTCGGTGACTGGGACTGGGAAATCATCTTTCGGACAATGCCTATTGAGATATCTTAAATCAACGCATACTTGTATTTTTCTATTCTTTTTCATGACAGGGACGATGTTGTCCAACCATATGGGGTACTGGACCTCCTGAATGAAGCCTTCTTTAAGGTTCTAATCAAATTTAGGCTCTATTTTGGAAGCATGTGAGGGGTGTGTCCTTATGGCAGCCTATTTATAGCCTAGGTGGTCTTCTGGCAGACCTAGGTGGTGGGTTTCCACTTCGGGATCGAGTCTCGACATTTCTGTGTAATTCCTGGAAAAGACATCCCAGTGTTGCCTCAGGAAAGAGGTATATACCTCGTGCTCCTTGGCAGACATGGCTGAACTAATGAGAGTGGGCCTTAGGTCTTCCTCAGTACCCGGGTTTATTTCACTGAGCACATCCACTGTGGTAGAGATACCTTCCTCAAATGTGGTTGGTACATCCCTGAGATCTTCTTCCTCTTCTTCTCACAAACCCTCATATTCTTGTTCTAGAGAGGGGACAGCTCTTGACTCGGGCTCCTTGGTGTCTGAAGACGAGTCATTGTGGGTGTCCTCACTCAAGTATTCACCCCCAAATTGTGGGTTGGTAGACGTTCCCGTATTTTCATACTCTACCGTTATGGCCGAAGTCATGAGGACAGCTGAGTGTGTGTCTGGACTTGAACCCCTGCTCTCAATATGTTTGATGGACAATATGTAATCTCTTCTAAGCTACCTGAGGGGGTCGTCAGGAACCATTTCCAGACCATTTGGAGCGGGGATCTAGTCAATACCATCGAGCAAAGGCGTCTTCTTCTTTTTCTCATAGAACCCTGTGTCAATGTAATGTGACTCAGAGAACTCGAAAGTGGCCTTGTCAGCATGCAATGTCCCACTTTGTCCATTGACGCAATACTTGATACACTGGTTGTAGGATGAAGCAATGACCATGTGCTTATGGAGCCACGACCTTCCCATAAGGGCATTGAATTCAGTGTTCTGCCGAACCACCAGGAATTCCAAATAGTCCATAAGGTCGCCAAAATGGGTCTTTAACTAAATTTGTCCCATTGGCTTCTGCTCACTCTTGTCCTAACGTAGCAGAGTGGTGCCCAATGGAATTTAATCTCCCTCACTGTAGCCTAACATACGAAGTGTCCGTAGGGGAAGGAGGTTAACTCCAGAGCCATTGTCAATAAAGAATTTTCAGATCTCAACATCATCTAGTGTGATAGACACATATAGTGGTTTGATGTGTCCCTGCATGATGGCATATTTACCCAGATCGGTGAAGGAAATCACTGCATCACATTCAGCTGAGCCAGCCTCCGTCCAGTAGATCTCAGTGGTAGCTACCTCAGCTTGAAACTCTTGGGGGCTGAGCAAGGCTTCTATGAGTGCCTCCCTGAGGTCTGCTGACAAACTCAGTGCATCCAGGATTGACATCTTGGTTGGTACTGACTCCAACTGCTTAAGGAGTTCATATTTCTATTCCAGAGTCCGAAACTTCTCATTTGGTGGGGAAGTCATTGTGGGCAGCTTGGGAGTTGGAATATGTGAAGTGGAGGGACTATCTGCATGGACGGATGTCAAAGGTGTCCCCATGTTTTGGGGATTCATCCCGGCCGGTCTGTTCACGTGCACTGGTCATCTAGGTGCTTATTGAGGTGGAGGGATATTCTTTCTCCTGTTGAGTTCGTTGAAGTGCTCTCCCATGGGTTTCCACGATATTAATGATTTGGGCATGGGTACAACCATAGGGTTGATTTCGACCGTGACTGCTCCTTCCTTAGTATCCCCAACCTCTGCGATTCCTCATCCTGACCCCTTGCATTGGGAATTAGGTTCATAACCATACCCTTTTCTAGGAAATGATTCTATTTAATGAATCGAATTTATGGAACAAAAAATTGGTTTTGCATCCTCTGAAAGGTCATCCTGGACAGTCATCCCTGATGGTGCCGTTTCGTGGGTTGGTGCCCATGGTGCTAAGTTTGAGGGCATAAAATCCGATAGTGTCGGGGCTGACTATAGCCTCATTGCGGACTGGTCCTCTTGATCTTGTCTGCTCCCTTCATTATTATGCCTGGATGGCTGACTCAAGGAGGGTTTTGAGGCCGATATTGCCGGTTGTGCGGCATCAGGAGCTGTTCGCGGAAACACTGACTACTATAGTTGAGCTCGGAGTATGGTCTGGGCTCGATTGATAGTCATCTGAGTCATCCAGATATCAAATTTCTGCCCCTTTTGTATGGTGACTTCCTGCCACCCCTCACCTTTGTCGAAGTCAATGGTAGAAATATATTTCACATGTGATGAGGGTGGTCCAAGCTCGACCTGCCCGGAGTCTACCATCCTTTAGAGGAGGTATTTGAAGACGAAGCATTCCTAAATATTGTGCCCCAACAATTGATCATAGGTATAGTAATCTGGCCTGTAATCACAAATGAATTATTCGTGTTTCCTTGGCTCCTGGAGGCGGATTAGGTTTCAATTCATGGAGGCGATTAAATTGTTGTGTACTAGGTCCTCTCTGAACCAGTATACTTTTTGTCTTCATTCCTCGAACTAGTTCCTCTTTGATTCTCTTTGATCATCCCTCTTGGGTAGAGGTGGCACCTGATATACTGGGGGACCTTGATGATTTGGTGGAGGCCTATCTAGCGGAGTAGGCACAGGGGCTGGCTTGAGCGTGATAGAGGATGATTCCTCTCTAACTGTCTGCTTTGTGGGATCCTGGGAGGCTATTCGGGACTTCATATTGGTCTGCTGCAGGGAGTCCTCAATTCTCTATGCAATGGCTGAGAGATGGAAGAATCTAGTTGTGCACTCCACTGGTATGAGTGGTGTTTGCAGCTCATCCCTAAGATTATCAATGCATATGGAAAACAACTCTTCTTGAGGCATTGGCTTGTTCAGGGAGTAGGTCAGACCTTTCCATCTAGTGATGAAATCTGAGACTCTCTCATTCTCCCTTTTCTTGTAGTTGATGAGGTCGTTGACTATTGTATTAGGAAACATCGAGCTGAAGTGGAACAAGAACTACTGCCAAAGGTCTTCCCATATTTTTATTGACTGGGTTGGCAGGATCGTATACCAAATAAAATCAGATCCTTGTAAGGTCTGTACAAAGCATCTGAGTTCCACCACTTCTTGTTGTTATGGAGTTCCCATCATAGGGTCTTAATAGGATGCGTAGTGCATCAAGTGCTATTCTAGGTCGCCTGATCCATTGAAAATAGGGAATAATGGGCTCCCAAAATTGGGTGGAGGTTGTGTGTTGCTCACCCAATCTGGGTAAGTATTCCGCTCTGGCTGTATCAGAGCATGTCGACCTTCCATTGCTTCCAATCGAGCTGTCAGTGCCTCGATGCTGCTAGTGAGACCCTTGTTTACATCCTGTTGGGCCTGGTCCTATGCTGTTGTAGCCCGAGGAATTGCTTGAGGATTCATCTAGGTTGGTACTAGGGGTGAATATGCTGTTTGTGACACCTTTGGAGGGTTCATACGAACTCGCTTCGGTTTCTTCCTGAGTGGAGGGAAGTCTTGGTATTCATCTAGATCCAAATTTAGGTATTTGGACGGGCCAGGTGCCTTGTTGGGTGGGATCCCTGACTGTGCTTTGTTTTCTAGGGAAAACCTTGGTCTTTGAGGTGCACTTACTGGGAGTGCATTGTGTGGCTACTCTTGGGACACACATTCAATAAGACGGTTCCTCTGGAGTAGCTCGGCGTTAAGCCGCCTCAATTTTTTCATTTCCTCTTCCTGTCGAGAGAACCTATCTTCGAGCGTGAGTGGATCATTTTTATCGAGAGAAGGAGGCGGTTTGAGGGTAAACGACCCATTATTATTATCACTATTGGAGCCTCACATGGTCAGCAGATGAGGCCAGATGAAGGGGCGTCCATATTTAGGGCGGCACTCTGGTTCTGGTTGTGCACAACTAGTGGTTCATTGTGAGACACAGCCTGAGTGTAACTATCGTCTCTCGATTCATCCAGATTTTCATCATCATCAGTGTTACCCATGGGGTTAACCTCTTTGGCATTGATGGATGAATATCACTGGGTGGAGAATATGTCATCTTCCAAATAGGAACATGATATCCCACATCTTTTACTGGTATTCCATCTTCTGTCCCAGTATTGTTTCAGGCTCCTTGAGGAAGCATGACACGGAGAGTTCTTTGAGGTGACATTATGGTATGCCTCCCTCTTGAAGGGGATAATGATTAAAATGATGGGATAGGGCAGGAACCTCCTCTTTTAACTATCCTCCCTTGATGAGAGAATATTTATTCTCGTGGGGGGTTGTTGTTGAGGAGGTGAAAATGCCCCCAGCCCTGAGGCCTGGGGTTTGCTACGTTCCTTGGACGTCGAGTCTCTTCCAATTTTTATTGGTCTTACGGGGAAATTTGTTGTTAAAAATGCCCCCAAACCTACAGGATGGGGTTGACCATGGATTACGGCAGTGGCTGCTGCTATTACTACCTGCCTGATCTTGCGTGCTGTCATTCGGGGGTGAGCTGTGTTTGGTGCTGAGTTCTCATGTGAATCAATACCTTCTGGGGAGGCAGGAAACGACAGTTGGATGGCCTCTCATAGGCGAGAGGCCTGTTGTATGCTCTCGGTGGACAGATTCCGGATCTCTTTAATGGAGTGTTCCCATCGGGCCTGACGCTTCTAGGACTTACTCAAGGCCTGTCTCTATTAGGTGTGTTTCCTTTTGCGAACAGGGAGACCACATGATTGATGTTTTTATGTGATGACACTGCAAGACACCATGCCAAACGGGTTCTTCTGGGAGGGGAGCAGAGTGAAATGCAAAGCTCCATGTTCCCCCCATCCCCTAATATGGACTATTATCGAAGCATCATCGATGAGCTGGCGTAGCTAGTGCATCGCATGGAGGTAGGAAATCTCCATATTTCCTTTACACCTCTCGAGTCGCTATTGCCGCACTGAAGGAATAGATTCCAGGTCGGTGTGACGCAGGAGGTATCATATTATCTTGACGTGGTCTACATACCCGTCGTATCGCAGGAAGTTGGATTTCTGTCGGTGGAGGGATTTACATATATTATAGTGGATGTCATGCACGTGTTATTTCGACAACTCTCTAGGTATGTTGATTTGAGAGGTGGTCGTGGGCCAAAACATAACTGGGATATCATCCATGGCTAGTAATTTCCTTAAGTGAAACATTTGGGCATACTCCTACACTAGTGACTCCTCTACCTTGTCATCCCAAATAAGATGCTCACTAATAGTGTGGTCGGAGGCAGTGGGATCATTATGTTTTGAATTATCATATGGGAGATTCTGGGGTGGTTCAGAAGATGAAAGTGGCCCAGGACCATCTCATGATCAAAGAAGGGAGTCGTTGGCGACTAGATGGGAATCTGACATGCTTGATCCCATCCTTCTGAGTGCCTTGGAATATGAGGGATTTTCCGTGCTTGATTTGGCAGGGGGAAGACCTTTGCAATGGCGGCCGCAGTAGCGAGGACTACCATCACAACTGTAGCAATGGTGAGGACTAACATTACAGTTTCCGTAGGGAGAATATCTGCAGGGTACACCGTGGGGAGGGTCTTCAGAATGTACCGCAATGATTGGAAGGCCTTCTCATTGTTGGACGTTTCTACGGGGAGGACCTCTGTTATCAAGGTGGCTAGGACTACCACTGTGATCTGATGCCTCACTATGCAGAGTGTTGTTGCAACGTAACCCCTAGGGAGGACCTTCAGGGCAGGCCACGATAAGGGAGGGCATTCTTGTCATAATGAGACGTCACTGCGGGGAGGGCCTCTATAGTTGTGACTTTAATAGCAAGGACTACTATCATAATCTGTGGTCCCACTGCATGGAGAGTGCTTGCAGTGTATACCCCTAGGAAGACCTTCAGTGTGGACCGTAGCAAGTGGAGGGCCTTCTTGCTACTCAATATTCTGGTCACATGGAGGGTTTCCGTGACTCACATCAAAAGAGGCTCTCTCGTATCAAGCGTTATATGAATACGGGGGAGGACCTTCAGAGCTGCTGGTAAAGAAATTTCATGGAGGACCTTCGCAACTGCTACTGCCACTCCCATAATATGGTAATGGGTGGGTAGGGTTCTGAGACATTGATATGTGCTTAGAGGCATCGGGAACCCCATCTTCCAGCACAGTAGAGTCATGAACCTGCTCTTTATTTTCCGGATGCCTTCGGCGCATTTGGGGCGCTTTCTTGCAGGCAGCGGGGACCGTCTGCTGTTGACAATGGCCTTCACCATTGGGTCCCTTTCTAATTGGGTCCCGTGATGTTTCCGAGATATGCCGAAAAACATCTTGACTTTTAGCAGGGATATATGCTTGCTCTAGAGCATCCATCGTGATGGATGCATGTCCCCCAGTTGGAATGAGTGAAGAAGCTCGATCCATTTTCCCTTGCATCACGTAATATGCTAGGATACCCCCCTGGGTGGAAACAAGGATGACGATCTGCTCATAGGCAGCTATCTCATCTCTTAGATGAGTCGCCTCAATTAGGGAGATGGGCTCACAGGCCCGAGTCCATGCTGTTTCCGCTTATGCAATTACGTTCTAGAATGTCTTTAAGATATGATCTGGGATCGATACTTGCTCCTCCATCATTTCCAAGATATGCAGAGAGATATCTTTGGCTGGAACAGGTATGATGGCCCATTCTGGTACAAGAGTAGGATTATCCTGCTCTGGTCCTCCAGTGGTTAGTGGGTACTAAAAATTCTCATATGTCGGGGTAGGTGAACGAATCTTCCCATGGGCTGAGATATGCAGGTTTATCTCTCTGTTTTATGCCACATAGAGGTGATGGAATTTACTTTCATCTGCAAGGATCTGGACCTGCATATGTTGGTTTCCCACCGTATTGAGTCGGTGGCCTTTGTTGGCAGGGAGACGTGCCCGCCTATTAATTTCCGCCACATATGGATGGCGGGCATGGATGATCGCCACCATATCGGGATGGTAGGCGTCAAGATCATCTAATAAGAGCGGGTCTTGCAGGCACTAGGTCACCACCATGTCAGGTTGGTGGGCTTCACGACCCTGGGTAGGGAGAGGTGCATGCCCAGCAGGTGTCGTCCTGTGTGAGCGATGGGCATGGTGGAGCCCCCCTAGGGATGCACACCTGCTCGTATGATACGGCCATGTCTAGATGGTGGGATTTGGGGGAGTGAACAGGTGTATGTGCTTGTTCATGATATGTCTCCGTGACTGGGATGTTGAGATCCTCCTCTGGGAAAAGGGTGATTACTGGTCCGTGGTTGTATGTTTTACGCCCTCGTCCGGCAGTCCGTTGGGCCAGAGATCGGGGAGTGTGGGCTTGGATCCTCAGGGCGACATCCTCATTATCATGAGTATGTTGAGTTGTGGCATGACCGCGACGATGTTTGCCAGTGGGGGCCTTGGAGCGGAACCCCCATACAATGGAGATGAAGTCCTCAGCGTAGAAATCATCTGCCTCCCTAAGATAAGGGAAGTATGCATTGTCTCGTTCCATGGAGAGACTCCCGAAACGGTTTGAGACGACCACAGGAGCTATCTAGATCTTCTTTTGTGGCCGCTGCTACGCAGGTGACCGGCGAGTCCTGGCGGATTGGAGGGCATTCATTACTGCCTCCACCATCAGGAGAGTACCATTTACATGTTACTCTCGGATTAATGCATCTGAGACACAGTATTGAAGATGTTAGGTAGGTGAAGGGGTCCTCCATTAGTGAGGATGTCCGGTTATTGCGTTGTTGGAAGCACGCACTTGTGTGTTCCTTCGGGACTCCATTGGATCAAAGGGAGATCTGTGTGGTACCAGTAAAATATTTTAACAAATACAAATGGAAAACCCGTCAAAGCAGCATCTCATGACCCCATGTGTAATTAATGACCTTTCTTGGCCCTCCATGTGAGTGTATGGGGGAACATGGTGGGATTAGGTTAAATCTATCATTCTTGGTTAAAAATTCACGCCAGGTTCACCATTTTTGTTCTGGATCAGTTCGAAACGCCCAACGGTTCTGTATCCGATGATACGTGGACCTGCTTTCCAAAGGCAGGCGTTTGTTGGGCTATTTGTCCAGCAACACTTAAGAACACACATTCGTCGAGAGGATGAGATGTCGGGCTCCTCTCAAACTTTTGGGGGGAAATTATTTCATGTTGTGAGACTCTCTTATAGATTTAAGATGTATTCATATGTTCGAGAATCTTTAGTTTATACCAAAGCATAGTATCCACATATTACTTCTGGTTGGAAATGGTCAGCTGGACGTAGGGGTTCAAAATCATTTATTCCGGAGGTTTACCATTCCTCGTTGGATTAATGATCCCGAGGAGTCTAGACTCACTGTGACAGAACTAGTTTGAAGCCTCGTAACCAGGAACTCTGGATTTTATTATCATCCAGGGGGGCAGATAATGACTTCAGCGTTTCGATCAAACCCATGATACAGGCTTCCTACGTATCCCCATGAGAGGAATCAGAATCCTCGAAGTTCAGAAATTCTGTTTAACGTCATTCGGGACGAAGGATGAACCGACGTGAAGGGGTTCAGAACAGCCAATTGTTGGACTTGAACCTCATGAATGATTCCTCCGTTCAATGCCTTAACATGGATGAAAGTCTCGTAGTTCAAACTATAGTGTCAGCAAACTGATGTGAAGGTGGACTCGGGGGTCTGATGGTGAATGGTCTTGAACCTTTTGGCGGATTCCTACATATCCTTGTGGTGGGGAATCAAGGTCCACGTAGTTATAATTAGCATGGGGCATACGCTCTAAGGAAACCCATGGTAATGGATTGTGGCTTACACTTTTGGGAGGCCCATGGTTTGGATTGGGGCGTAGACTCTGAGGAGGCCCATGGTATTGGATTGGGGCTACACTCTAAGGTGGACCATGGTGTGTATTGGGGATTACACTCTAAGGAGGCCCATGGTAATGGATTGGGGCTTACACTCTGAGGAGGCCCTTGGTAATGGATCGGGGCTTACACTCTTAGGAGTCCCATAAGAGGATTTCATGGTCGATGATTTTACTCTAAGCCCAAGTGAGTTATGCTCGGTGGGGGAAACAGGAGGCAGCAAGGACAAGATGATCATGTTGCAAAAGGAGTGTCCGTAGGAAGTGGAGTGGGATTACGCATTGAGCAGCCCAAACAGTCAGGGCTTACTCCGAGATGGATTCCCATGGCGACAAAGCGCAGCAGGATAAGGACTTGGCCCTAAAGAAGGACGGAGCAACACCACTCCCCACGACGCCCTTCCTTGTCCATGGCCATGGGGAAGTATGGACGTGCATGAGGGCTTCCTTCTGATGGGTAATCCACCATGCCCCAGAGTGGGGAGAGGTGCCCCCGTCCTAACAAGTGGAGGGGCAGAAAGGGGACTCCCGAGCTCGGAATTTGCATTACCATGGGACCGTGATCCTAGGAATGCTTCGGGAATCCACTCAAGGGACGGAGCAACCCCTTTTCCCTCGCTTAACATGGGTATGTGAACTAAAAAGGGGCGTTGATGCACTTAAAGGTTACATCACACGGGTTCGGTGGATTTGGTGGAGGCCTCAGCTTGGGGCCGATGAATGGGCCAACGAGGTGGTTGCAGAGGATCATGCTGGATTGGAAGGATTTTAGCTGGATCAAGGATTGGGAACAGTGAAGGATCTGGGGGGCCACACAAGTGTATAAGTGGTGGCACCCTTCACATAGGGAGGTACTACATGGCTAGAGAGGCCGTCTGCGAACCAGCATGGTCTGTGGATTGATGGGCATTCCACGAACTGAGGTGGTTCACAGCATGGTGGGCATCCCATGAACCAGGGTGGTTCGCGGATTCGGGTTCGGCCCGTGTACCAGGTTGTTATGTGGAGGGGTCCATTCGAGCAGTGGAGGACAAGGGAAATGCCAGTCGGGGATTCATTGGTCCGGAATTCTCCCACGTAGGAGGGTGATACACGGTGCGATGGATCGGAAAAGGGGCATAAACTCCCTGGTCCGCGGGTGGTGCATCTGCGGTGGGGCCATGGTTCGTGGTCTTCTTTTCATTGTTATTTTAATTTCTCAATTCACCAATTTGTTATGCATATTCAGTTCCTTATTAATTTGCTTCCATCTTCATACCTGTTCTGGTTCACGAACTGGATGATCGCTGTTTGCGAAATCCTAATATCCTTCCTCCAAAATCCTTCCACCCAAATCTGATCGATCACTAATTTTTTTTTGATCACCCCCTCGATCTCCACTTATAGAGTGGAGAAAGGGACATATATCTGGTCATGTAGCACATTTTTTGGAAGCCGATGATCGAAAACCCGGTTTACAGATGACTTGGTCAATACGCAACTCGCGGGGGGGGGGGGGGGGTCATTGAACGCATCTCCCCCCTGAACCAAACTAACCCAGGGAATGCTTCGCGGCCGCGCAGGGTTCCACCTCCATCTCGCTAACGACAACGTATGTGGTTAGGGTCAGTCGATGAAGTCTGCGGTTGGGTCGGTTCATGATGGTGAACCAGGTTGGCGCCCATCTTGCTTCTCACCCACGAAGGGCATCCACCTCCATTCCGTGAACGACAGTGGTCCGCGGAGGGGTGCTTTGCGGAACTGGTCGTGCACCGTTATCATTGGACCGGTATGTGGACCGGTTTGGCTTGTGCCCTCTCTTGAGTATTCTCCACATTTTCACAAATTCGTTTGGGGGGAATTACGTAGAATATCCCTGGGGTTAAAGGGGATTCTCATTCTCCTTTTCAAATTTTTCAGGACCCTACAGTGATGTTTTAATAGTTCTACTAAACATGCATGATATAAAAGAATGTGTAGAACAAGAATCAAATAGTACATTCACTATTCTTGATTTAATAACAAGAATACCTGTCAGCACATAGTTTTCCGACTCCACCTCAGCAGTAGTGATAGCATAATCTCTTCCTTGTTGCCTTGGATGTTGTTGCTAATTGCCTCCAACAACCCTCATCTTAGGGAAATTGTTCTCATTATTCCCAGGCTCCTTGTAGTTAAAACACTGCACTGTAGGCTGACTTTTGATCTGAACCTTCTGTTCTTATTCAACATTGCTGGGATTTTTTATATCCCTTTGGCAGTTCTTGGCCAGATGACCAAACATTACACATTTGAAGCAATTCCTAGTTCCAATGAGACAGTCACCACGATGCTTCTTCCAAGAATTCTTACAGAGGGGAAAGTGAGGCTTCATTCCATCACGGTATTTGTTTGATGAACTACCCATGTTGTTCTCCATTTTCCACTTATTGTCACTAGGCCCATGATACCACTTAGAGTCTCTAATATCCATGTCATCCTTGAGGGCTCAACAGACAATCTCCACATAGCTGTTGAAGTCTCTAATCACCAACACTTTTCATAGACTCGACTTTAGTCCGCTAAAGAATCGATCCACCTTTCTTTCGGTGTTCATTAAAAAGCCATAGGTGTACCTTGAAAGCCTTGTAATCTTTGCTTCATATGCCCCGATGGAATCATCTTCCTTCTGCTTGAGTCTGAGGAACTCTCTTTCCATATTGAGTCAGAGGGTTTGAGGATAATATTTGTTGAAAAACATCCTCTTGAATTCCTCCCATTCTACAGAGTCAATTTCCTCTTGGGACTTCATATTCTTGATCAGTTTCCACCACTGATCAGCTTACCCATCAAAATGATAGACTGCGAGTACAACTTTCTCTTCTTATGAGCTCTGGAGGACAAATAAAATATTTTCAATGGAGTTAATCCATTGTTTTGCGAGGATGGGATCAGAAGACCCGCTAAACATGGGATTCCTTTTCTGCATGAAGGATTATATGGAAACATTCTCTTCCCATGGAGGAGGGAGACATTCCACCTGATTCAAGTTATTATTCATAACTCGATCCAGTTTAGCAAGTACCGCCATGATGTTTTGCGCACCCGCTTCCATCACATCAGGCATGTCATTAGGGAAATCATTACATTGCCTCTCACATTGGTTGTTGGAACATGTTCTTATATTTCCCATCATTATCTATGAAAAAGAACTTATATTTAGAGGTGTTGAATACATATCTATTAAGCCTACAAATAAACATTGAACATAAAAGTATGAACTTATAAAGAAAAATTATATCCGGACTTGTGATTACTTAGGTTTATATCTAGGTTATCCTCAATCTATTTCTTAACTTATATTCTCATGGGATTTTTTTGTCCTTTAATAATTGTTTTTACTAATCTTTTGAATCTACCAAAGCATATCCCTCGGGGGTATCATAACCAAGAGTGCAGTAAGGCCTGTTGTTGTCCACTAGTTCACATTCGAGTCTAGCTCAAAGCTGTGTTTTCAGGATTTACCCCCAGATACATCTATGCCAGATCCACCTCTACCTGATCGTATCCAGATAGGGATGTATTTTCATGATAAACCACTTACTCTATACTCACCAAAATTTTGGAATTTTTTTTATAATTAGTCTCGTCCGTAAGGTTCTCACTAAGGTGATCTATTACAAATCTCCAAAAATCAGTAGACCATCCTCTGATACCAACTATAGTGACCTGAGCCTTTTACTTATAACATTTCATTATTTAAAGCATATTTAATCTTTAGTGTACATGCCAAGGATCGTTAAGTATAGTGTCTTGAAAGACTAGGTACATATAACATAAAACAAGGGGCTAAAAAAACATCTTTATTTAATCTCCATAATGAGCTCCTAACTTCCTATGAGCCCTTAAAACTGCATATGGTACCCTGGTAAACACACGAACAAAGGGATGAGTTAAAATACCAGTAAATTAATGAACATAAGGATACATCTAAAGAACATGAGTTAGGAGGCATGACATAATGATATCCAAAGCATGAAACTTAAAAAAATTAATATAAGAAAGGGATCATAAAAACATGGAATCATATAAATGTGGTAGAATCATAAATCATATAATTAGTATGGGTCAAGGCTAACCTCCAATCCAATTTCCCATTTCAGTATGGGTCAAGGCTAACTGCCAATCCTGTTTCCCATCGCATCTAATGATACTAATCCTTACCCAATGCATTCGAGCACTATCTGGAACACCCATATCAAAATATTCATGAATATTCTTTCCACATAAATAATCTTTCCACATAAATAATCATACATAATCAACAATACATAAACATAAGGGTACCCATGGAATGAATTGGGTACCACAATTATGACATAAAACATATCTAATGGGCATATCACAAAAGTGTCCATGAAAGGAATGGATTATAACATACATGGAAATTCATATGGTAAAATAGGAATATAACATGGTAAGTGGTGTCAAATATAAGTGGCAACATATAAAAAAATATTTTAGAAACATTATCATTAAATCATTTTTGTGCGGTTTTAAGGAAAACACTCTAGAGCTTTTCAAATAGAAGATAGGAAATTATTATATATAAAACCAGAATTGAACCAAGAAGGTTTTAATAATAAAATGAATGATTTTAAAAATACAATTCTATTTTAAAACATATTATATAGTGCACTTGAAATTTGTGTAAAATTTTTGGATGTCCCCTTAAAACCGGTTTGCTTATCGGAAAGTTCTAAGGAGGGAATCATTAAAAATCATGTATATCCCTGAAATAATGTGATGGAAGGATCCTGATATACAAATCTTGTAAAACTAACAATAATTCATAAGACACAAATATATAGATAATATAACACCATTTTGAAAGAATGATAAGGCCACCCAAAAGAACAAAGAAGGTTCGGGTAGAATTCGTTATGATTTTATCAGCATGGTGTCGGGTGTGACCAAGAGGGATTGATGAGAGAGAAATGGGGTTTCTCATCACTTATAAACCGAGAAGGAAGTATGGGGGAGGTTCTTGAACATACCCCATCATTTTATAGAACACCTAAAAAGGAAAATTATAGAGGACAATCTCGATTAAGAGTGAAAAGGGGAGAATCCCTTACCTTAAATCCGGTGGTGTTTTTCACTTGTTATTAATGACCCGAATAAAAAAACGAGGATTATTAATTCATAATTAAAGAAACTATTTTATTTTTAATTAATTTATCATGACCCTTTTTAGTTCATTCAAATCATTCTTCATTAGTTATATGGTTCAATTTCATTGTCTGGGATAGTTTGTTTACTTGGTTTTAAAAGATCGGTTCACTTATATTCAAGTTTGGATTATATGAAAGATGAAAGTGGATGTCCCGAATTGATGTTATATTCATCAGTACATATATATGAGATGAAATGGTTTTAATTTTAATTATGTTACTTAGAGTGAAGTCTAATTATTATATATATATAACCTTTGTTATAACATTTTTTGTTAATCGGTGGATTTGATTACAAATAATGTGTTTTTCTTTATAACATAATTCCATTTGAACCCAAGGATTAATGAAAAAAAATAGGATATATTAAATATATTATAATATGGTTCAGCCATAACAAAAATGGTTTCATGATGAGAATTGAATACAATAATAGAAATTGATAAATCGTTGTCCTTGAATGTGCTAAATTAGCACATCTCAAACGGTGCTTCCATTTCATTCAAATAAAAGTGTGTGGAAATGAGAGAATATAATGAAATATACCAATAGCATGAATTCATTAAATTAAATGTATTCTAATGGATTTATCATACTATTATGGTGAAGGTAGGTGAGGAAAGTAATTAAAAAGAAAAGAACATAAAAGAAAAGAATAAATTTGGGAAGAGGAATTTACCTCTTCAGACTTCCTCCATTGAGAACCTCTTAAGGGGAGAGGTTTTGGTATTTTGAGATGGCTGAGAGATTCTAAACGTGTTGGAGGACCTTGGGGAGAGATTTGGGAAGAAATTAGAGAAGGCCTGGAGCTTGAGAGGAGTGGAGAAAAGTGGGAGTGAAGGGGGGTTTTTATAGTGGAGGAGAGGAGGGATTTCATGATATTATATTAATTAATTTATTATTTCATCCCCAGACAAGGAATACTAATTATTACATGATCAAGAATAGTAAAAGGGTCATCTGAATTAGAACCAAGCGATATTACATCAGAAGAACATCATTAATGACTCAATTAATCCATTATTTAGCATATATTCTAAATTATCAGATTCAACTATTCATCAAAATTTCAAGTATTTCAGAAAAATCCCAAAAATTCACCCTAACCATTTTTCGACGAGTAGAATCCAAAAAATGAATTCCATTTTTCGAAAATAATTTTTTTAATGTGATTATTTTAATATTTAATTAAAATCATAATTTATTTTCAAAAACCACATATAAAACATGCATTAACTCATTCTATAACATAGGTATATTATACTTCCAACATGAATATTATTTTTATACTATTATAGGTGAGGTTACTATTCATTAGGGTATATCACTATTCATAAGTATATGTTACTATTCATTAGGGTAGGTTACTATTCACCAAAAAAATTTATTAGGCTCCAAAAAACATCTTAAACACAACCGTGTATGCCGGATTTTCGAAATTCCAAACACATAAGTGACAAACATATTTTTAAAGGTTACTTATCACTTAGTAGTTAATTATGTTGTGTTTTAATGTGATTTTTTTGACATAAATATAAGAAAGGAATTTCCATTGAAAAACATTGGGTCATTACATCCACCACTTTTCTACCCTTGCGCCCTCCATGAAAGACCGCTGGTGTGGCATCAAAGACTAGCTATGAAGGAGGGTGCATGCCGACGTACGATGAAAGAGGAGGTCGTGAAACTAACCTATGGCTATTGTCAGAGCAGCTGACACCGACTGGCTGCGGAGTAGGTGCAGTGCACCGCTAGGCCCTGCCGATGAGCAAGGGGCTACGGCTCGTCAGTCACGGCAGTCGGAGAAGGAATCCGACACATCAGCCGGCCATGGAAGGGGAGACAACATAACCAGCACGTCATTGGTGAGCGTGGAGGTGGTGGGACCACTGAGCCGTTGATGAGAAATGCTCAAGGGCTGAAGCCACGGAGGAGGCAGTACCTGCACCTACCCAATGGGTTCTGCGGTGATGGGGCGGGGCCGAGGTGGTGCCACCATTTTACAAAAACTAATGGCATCCCGGGTGTTCGTGGTTCCATTGGGAAATGTCCCTCCTTTCAAACTTAGGAGGACCGCAGCCGGGCCGCCTACCCAGTGGGCTGCGCTTTGCACGGCTGGGCCGCCAGACTGGCTGGTCAGGCACCAGGTGGGCCGTTCCCCCTTACGGGTGGTGCCTCCCATTGCAGGCCACCCCACTTGTTGGTCAGGCTGTACTCTGGCCTTGTGTCCCTAGCCCAATGTGGCCCGGCCCTGTTAGGGAGATCTGGCATAGGATGGGCTGGGTCGGACCAGAGCCAGGCCCGACCGTCCCTCAAAACACTTAAAGGGCCACAACATGAAATACAGTTGTCCATTTGACGAACCGTCTGCGGCACTAGGAACTTTGGAGTGACACATTTCTTTTGGTATACTCCACTTGAGTTTTAGAGATAGTTGGAGTATGGCTGGGTTGGATAGAACCCCAATCCAACCAAACCACCAAAACTAAAACGCTTATAACTCATAGTCTAGATGTCTGATTAACGCACCATCTATCGCTTTGGAACCCTTACGACATGGTAGTGGTCTAGGTTACTCATTTTTGGAGCTTAGTTGCGGTCGAGGTATGTCCTATGTCTCAAGGGACACATTCTGATGAACTCGATTGCACCAAGTTTGAGTAATCTTGTGGAAGGCTGTAACGTAAATAATAAACATCGATGATATGTGGGTCATCATCTATCCATCATGTGTGGGTCAGATTCTATTATATCCTATCTGGGTCACTACTTAGTGATCCTATGTGGGTCTGTGTATATTTGTCTTATGTGTGTCAGATCCTATGTGGGTCAGCGGGGGTTTGTACATATCAATATTATGTAGGTCAGTAGCAGTTCTTCTTAACAAAATAATACCATCTAGAGTATGAATAATCATCTGTACTCCTTACATAAGTTATAACTCCTGTGGGATGAGCCTTTTACCTTTGTGGTGTTAACTTCATGGTGTTACCAGTGTGATGCTTCTATTATCATGGGGTTACCTGTGTGGAACTTCTATCTTCTGTGTTTTACTTCTGCGGTACTTCTATCATCATGGTGTCACCTATGCGGTACTTATATCATAGTGGTTTTACCTATGATGTACTTCTACATTCATAGTGTTTTCTTCAGGGTGTTACCTGTGTGGTACATCTACCTTCGTGGTGATTCCTTTGTGGTATTGTTCCCTCATGTATGAGATGAGTATGTTTTGATAAATTAGTATATGTAAGGTCATATAATTTAGTATAGTTGATATCTGTTATTCATAAATTTAAATTGAGGTCATTCATTATGGTATTTACTTTTTGGAACTTTGGGAGTCCTACGGGGTCTCAGGGTCCCTATTGAGTATCATTATACTCACCCCAACACCGGCTTCTCCCAAACCATGTTGTGTCTTGTGAAAAATATGGATAGTAGTGATCGAGGCTGAGGGACACAAGACTGGAATGTGCTTACATGCGGACCATTTTGCGTGATGTGACATAGAGACTACTAATCGTGATATATAAATACCCTTTAGGTAGGATCCCTAGAGGATGATCCAGGAGCTATTTTGTACTTTTCAGTTTTACATTTTCTTTTCAATTAGGCTTGTATTCCAACCCCTTTACATTCATCACACAATTACTATAGTAGTTTACTACATGGTTGCTTCTTGGGGTGTTCTTGAACTGTGTGTCTGTATAGGTTAAAAAGGCAATGGCTTCCGATTTTACGGATATTCCTTTTCGGTTCTAGTCTCCATCCCTTGTCCAATGGAAGGCGGGATTGTGGTAGTCATGGCATGGGACCCAAGGGATTGGTCATGACAAAGTGATATTAGAGGAGTGTGTTCTACAGAAGAACTAGGACTCTGATATATTCTATGTGGTAATACTGTTAAGTGTAATGAGTTCGGTTTTTAGTTTGGATAATCCAGTGTTGTTTCAGTGGTCGACATATCCATACACCAGAACAATGACTTCTTATTTCTGACTCAGTGTATGAAAACACTAATTTTGTGTGTTTTGAGAAGTCTTTATTGTGTCCACTTTGAGTCAGCTCAGCAGGTATAACCTATTGATCGTGGAACACCTATCTTCTTTTAGGATGCTTCCACAAAGACAATCATCCAGGATTACCAAGAGAGTATGTGAGGATGACCCACCGAGCAATGAGGCCTCGTTGCAGGTCCCTCTTATGGAATTATCACCTTCGGGTGGTGTACCAAATTACCACTACCCGTTGTGCAGCCATTTCCACCAACCCCACCAGTAGATGGTTCACGCTGACTAAGTGTGTTGCACGAATTCTAGTGGCCGAGGCCTCCGAAGATCCTAGGCAAGATGGACCCACATGCAGCTAAGGACTTACTGGAGACTGTAGATAGAGTTTTTCGCCTTGTTGGGTCACTAGCTTGCCTTATGGTGATCCTATAATCTAGGCTTTTTAGGCAATGACAGGGAGATGGTGGAGCTTGATGCTATCGATACAGAACAAGGTGTCACTCATCTGGGGGGACTTAGAGAACCTTTTAGGGATGATTTTGTCCCTGTGACCTTATGCTCAGTGCATATACTGGATATGATGCACTTATAGTAGGGAAGGTTGACTGTGGTCCCATTCTCGGTGAGGTTCGATGATCTCACCTGCTACTCCACTAACATGGTACAAGACTCTTTCTTTAGGACCCTAACCATTCTTCATGGTCTCTGATGGGAGATCAAAGCACCGATGATATTTCTCAGCATTCTGGAACATGCATTGGTGCTTGAGAGAGCACTTTTGGTGGAGATATTCCTAGCTAAGAAGGCCCCGACGATGAGATTCACTACTGGACATCAGGTAGTAGAGTCATCTATAGTAGGAAGCATTGGGCAATGACCATAGTGATATAGATATGATTAGAGATATGATCTGTGTCTACTCCACCTTATATTTATTACATATAGACATAGGGTTCAGTCACTCTATTATTTCCACAACCCTTGTTCGGAGCTCGGAGATTCCGGGGGAGCTATTGTCTTGATCCTTTTTGCAAGAGACTCTTATGGGAGCGGAATCAATGATTACAAACTTGTGCCAATTATGTGATATTACTCTAGGAGGTGAGAGCTTCGGTTGGGATCTTCTAGTAGCAGCATCGAGGCCTTACGACATCATCATGGGTATGGAAGGGTTATCAACAATCCATGCTCAAATTTACTGAATTAGGCACCACGTGTGGTGTGTCTACAAGAATGGGACCGGGTTTTCCTTAACTAGAAAGAATGGAACCTTTACAGCATAATATGGACTTACCCAGTAGAGGGTGCAACCGATCAAACATAAGATGGCTAGCCATACCCTCAGAGTAGTTTATGTTGAGAGTTTGGGCGATCCTGTAGTAGTGGACCAGTATACCGATGTATTTCATTTTTATGTTCCAAGACTACCTCCACACTGAGAGGTAGAATTTTACATCCACCTATACCAAAGGACGACACTGATATCTACACCAGAATATCGGATGACTCATGTGGAGCTTCATGAGTTATGAGTACAGTTGGAGGACTTTTAGAGGAAGGGGTTCATAAGGCCCAGTGTTTCTCCATGGGCAGCCCTGATTTTGATCTCCAAGAGGGTAGATGGGAGTTTGATACTCTGTGTGGACTATTGACGCCTGGACCAGGTGACCGTGAAAATATGTATTCACTTCCAAGGAGTAATGATATTTTCAATCAGCTAAAGGGAGCTCAATGGTTTTTGAAGATAGACTTCAAATTAGGAAATCATCATCTTAGGGTACGATATGAGGATGTGTAGAATATGGATTTAGATGTCGGTATGGCCACTATGAATTTTTTGGTTATGCCTTTCAGCCTGACCAACGCCCCATCAGTGTTCATCAGACTCATGAACAAGATCTTCTAGACATACCTCTATCACTTTTTGGTGGTCATCACCTATGAAATCTTGATTTACTCTCCATTAGAGGAGGATAATGCCTATCATCTGTCGACAGTTCTGAATACACTCTGAGACCACAGGCTTTACGGAAACCTCTCGATGTTCCGATTCTAGATACGAGAGTTCCACTTTCAGGGAAACGTTATCTTGGTGTCTAGAGTTTCAATGGATCCATCAAAGATAGAGGCTGTAATTTCTTGAGAGCCACCCAAGTGTGTGAACAAGGTGTGGAGTCTCTTGAGGTTTGATAGATACTAATAGATATTCATGCAGGACTTTTCCAGAGTTCCATAAACCTTTTTATCATTGAAGAAGAAGGGACAACCCTTAATATGTACGGATAGATTCCATATGAGTTTTCAGGAGCTGTGGCAGAGACTGACGAGTGCCCCCATATTGAGGCTACCAGAATGGGGTATTGGTTATGTAGTCACCTTCGATGCATTTGGGACCATCCAATGGTGTGTCCTGATTAAAGAGTGGGCAGTGATAGCCTACGACTCAAGATAGCTAAGGCAACATGAGTATAACTAAGCTACGCACAAACAGAAGTTAGCATTAGTGTAATTCTCCCTGAAAATGTGGCTACATTTCTTGATGGGAGAATGTTTTATAGTCTAATATGATCACAAGGGTCTCAGGTATATCTTCTCATAGATGGACCGGAACCTGATACAATGATGATGGATAGGGTTCTTCCAGGACTATGACTTTGAGATAGTATATACTCATAGGAAGGGGAATGTGTAGCAGATGCACTCAGCTAGAGGTTTGATCTACAGTTACTAAGTGTAGTGACAGAGCATCTAGCCACATTATAGATATCCTTCATCGATAGGGATGGTGTAGCATACCTCCATTCTATGACAATCACTCCACCACTATTCATCGATTCAGGGAGGCGGAGCTTGGGGACATTGACTGTGAGGCTTGACATGCTCAGATATTCTCAAGAAATGCACCTGATGGTTTTTTTGAAGTTGGGAAGCACTTCATCCTCCACATAGGACATACCATGGTACCAGTGGTTCTATGGGAGGATGTGTTAAGGGAGTTTTATACATCCACTCTTGTGGAACATCCTGGTGTGGTGAAGATGTTTCGGGACCTCTACCGTCAGCACTATAGGTAAGCGCTGAAGAATGCAGTGTCAGAGTTTGTTTCTTGATGACTCACTTGTTAGCAACTGAAGGTTGAGAATCATGTTCTAGTAGGCTTAGTATAACCACTAGAGGAGCCAGAGAGGAAGTGGGATGGTATCTCCATGGAATTTTTGAAAGGGCTTCCACGTACATCCAGGGGACATTATTCCATCTTGGTGATCATTTAACGAATAACCAATTCGACCAACTTTCTACCTATCCAAGAGAAGGGATCAATATAGGGCTTCATATGCCTCTATGTATATGCAATTGTATGACTTCATACGCTGCCATTGATGATCTTATATGGATGGGACACACGTTTCCCACCCCTTTTATGGACGGTATTACCAGAGGCATTTGAAACTCAGGTACGTTTGGGCACTCCCTTTAATCATTATACAGATGGTCATACAGAGCAGACCATATAGACACTGGAGGATATTCTTCGTGCCTGTGTCCATGATTTTGGTTCCATTTTAGAGGATCCCATTCCCTTAGTGGAGTTCTCATACAAAAATAGTTATAACCCCACCATCAGTATGGAACCATTTTGAGGCCCTATATGGTCTACCTTGCAGATCAGCATTATACTTGACAAACCCGTGGGAGTAACCACTTATCGGTCTAGAGTGGGTACGAGATACCACTAAGAAGGTTCAGATCATCTAGGAGAGGATGAAGACTGCACAGAACATATATAAGTCTTCTGCTGAATGGATAAGGAGACATTTGATGTTTTGAGAGGTGGAAAATGTTTTCTTTCAAGTCTCTCCTCGATGGGGACTACAAAGATTTGGACGAGGCGGAAAACTCTCGGTGAGATTTATAGGAAAATTTTTTATACTTCAGAGATAGGAAATGGGGAATACTACTTGGAACATCCACTATAGTTGGAGTGGGTGCACGACGTCTTCCACATATCCCAGATAAATAGATATGTGAGTGACCCATCTCAAATCATCGACCACGTCAAGCTATATAATGATGATGGGGAAACATTTGCGGAGGTTACTGTAAGGATTGGGGATCAACAAAAGTGAGTCCTTCTTGGGAATTTGATACATCTGGTGCACATACTCTAGAATCACGGGAACCTCCAAGAGTGAACACGGGAGCGGGAGGCTCAGATTCATACTCAGTACCCCCATTTTTTCGTACTCTATGTTTGTGGCTTTTGGGGCCGAAAAGCCATAAGGTGTGGAGATTATAAAACCCATTTTTCAAGGTATTTTATATTTAATTATATAGAATTATTACGAGTCGGTGAAAATTTAGGGCATGTTATTTTGAGGCCCAGTGTGGTAGAAATAAATTTTTGAACATTTTTTATGGCATGTTTAGTAAATGCACGAACAATGTTTTCTAGTTATTGGATCGTTGCTGGGATAAAAAATATGGGGGCACTATTGAATCCATAGCATTGGGATTCTCTTAAGGGAGGATTAACATTGACTACAATAGGTCTGGAGAAAATGTTATGTTTTATGACATTTAAAAAAATAAAAAATAACATAGTTAATTTTTATTTTTCTTTCTTCTCCTCCAATGGACAAGTGTCAACATGGGACCAGTAGAGTGTTATGACAATAAAGGTCTTGAACCTTCAATAAAAGTAAAAAAAATTTAATTAAAAAGGTTTCTAATTATCAATCCCCCATTAATTCTGAATGACGTTACTTAACCTCCCACACTTTTATTTATACAGAGTTTTGGGGGAGTTATCAGCACTGCTTCGCCAAGAAACAAAGTGCAGAAAAAGTGCCAAGATGCCAAGACCTTGGAGGATAGAGCCTATTCTGGTGACCGGTGACGAGCGACACCAAAACACCAAACCATAGATTGATTATCGAGAGACGTCATTGGAGGCTAGTTGTGACATCTCGGAATACCAACCTGCTTCCACAAACCAGCAATAACCATCGTTCTTGAGGTAGGGGTTTGATTATTATTTAATTAATGTGAATTTCTTGAAACCATTTATCCTACATCATGATTACTATCTAACATAGAGGGTACGAGAATAATGGACCTAACCCTTACACTCCACCACATTTATACCCTAGCACCCTCTGTGGAAGACTGCCGATGTGGTGGCACCAACCGACGACGAATGTGGCCGCGTGCCGACGCATGCCACAAGATGAGTCTGCTGCACTAAGCCACGACAGTCGTCTGAGAGGCCGACATCAGCTGGCCATGGAGGAGGTGCATCATGCCGTCCCGTGCTTCCGGTGAGCATGAGGTTGCGGCTCATCATCCACTGCAGTCAGAGAAGGTGACCAACACATCGGTGATCCACAGAAGTAGAGGAGGCCCCACCAGCGTGCTGCCGGCAAGAATAAGGCCATGACCGAAGCTGAAACAGTGGGAGAACCCACACCTACCCATCATTTTCAACGATGGCTAGGTGTCGCTTACATGGCACCATCGTTTTAGAAACCAAACTACAACCGGGCCATTTGGGATTTCGGGGGAAATGTCCCCCCTTGCCAGCTCGGGTGAACCATGACCGGGCCACCTGCCCAGTGGGTTGTGCACTTGGTGCGCCGCACCCCTTTGGGGACTGGTCCTCCCTATGTAGGCTATGTCACCCCACTTGCAGGCCATGCCGGACTACGGCCTAGACTGGTTCGGTCCGGGTTGGTCGTACCGGGTTGAACTCGACCAGGAAACACTTAAAGGGCCATAACATGAAATTCGGGTGTCCGTTTGCTGAACCATCTACAGTGCTGGGACCCATGGAGTGAGAAAATACTTTTTGTATACCCGAAATTGAGTTTCAGAGATATTTGGAGTATGGATGAGTTGGTTCGAACTCAAATCCAACCAGGCCCGCAGAACTAAAACGCTTATAACTCACATATTGGACGTCTGAATGACACACCACCTGTCATGTTGGAATCTTTTTGACATGGTGGTCCTTTGGGTTAATTATATTTGGATCTTAGTAGTTTTTGAGGTATCAATGATGTCTTGAGGGGAAGATTCTATAGAACTCGAGTTCACCAAGTGCGAGGAATATTGATGTAGGCTATAAAGTGAATAAAGAACATCAATCCTCTGTGGATCAGCATCTATCGATCTGGTGTCTGTCAGCATCTATCAATCATGTGTGGGTCAGTTTCTATCAGATTTTATATGGGACAGTGCACATTGATCTTGTGTGGGTTATTGCATACTGATACTATGTGGGCCATATCTTGTGTGGGTCAGCGGGGGTTAGTACCTATCGATCATGTGCGGGGAAGAAGCAGTGCTTCTGATCAAAATAAGATGATCTAGATT
This sequence comes from Viscum album, assembly GCA_963277665.1. Taxonomy (NCBI): domain Eukaryota; kingdom Viridiplantae; phylum Streptophyta; class Magnoliopsida; order Santalales; family Viscaceae; genus Viscum; species Viscum album. Next base: position 1,159,521,150 of record OY728122.1, on the reverse strand, counting down.
ACAACTAATCATTTATAATTTTTTACCCAAGTTATACCTGGTGTGAGATGAGTCTTTTACCTTCGTGGTGTTAACTTCGTGGTGTTACTTGTGTGGTAATTCTATCTTCGTGGTTTTACCTGTGTGGTACATAAATTTTGATGTGGTTCATGTGTGGTACTTCTATCTTCATGGTGTTACAAGTGTGGTGCTTCTATTTTCATGGTCTTACCTATGTGGTACTTCTACCTTCATGGTGTTTCCTTCATGGTGTTACCTGTGTGGTACATCTAACTTCATGGTGATACCTTTTTGGTATTATTCCATCATGTATAAAATGTGTATTTCTTGATAACATAGGTATATGTATGGGTATATACCTAAGTAGAGTTGATTTCTATTGATTTTGTGCTTTGAGATTGAGGTCTTTAATTTTGGTATTTCCTTTCTGGAACTCTGGGAGACCTACTGGGGTGTTGGGATCTCTACTGAGTATCGTTATACTAACCCCTAAATAGGCTTCACCCACATCTTGTTGTGTCTTGTGCAGACAACACACTGCAGTGATCGAGGCTGAGGGAGCCAGGACTGGACGGTGCTTAGAGGTGGACCATTTGGCATGATGAGATACATGGACTACTGATTGTGAGATGTACATACCATTCATGTAGGATCCTCTGAGGATGATCTAGGATCTATTTTGTACTTTTCTGTTGTACTAGTTATTTTCTATTGGGCTTTTATTTCAGACCCTTTACATTCAACACACATTTATTACTGTTGTTTACATCGTGGTTGCTTCTTGTTGTGTTATTCGACTGTATGAATCTACAAGATAAAAAGGCAATGGTTTCCCATTTTAGAGATACACCTTTTCTGTGCTAGTCTTCGGCCCCTGCCCTATTGATGTCATGATTGGGTTAGTCATGACATGGGCCCTGTGGGATGGGTCGTGACATCGTAACACAATGATTCTACTTTAATCTGGTAAGAATGACCAACATCTACAACAATGAATGATTTCATGATCTGGGTTTCCATTCTTCATGTGCTTAAAATAATTACAATAATGACATTAGAAGATCCTCAATTGGTTCAACTATTTTATTTTAAATGAAATTTATGAAAAAAGTTTATCGGTCATAAATATTATGTCTAGTACATTACTAATTTTCCATTAAATCTAATATATGATGATTTTTCTATTTCCCCAAAAAACTCTTCTAATGCGCGTAGAACAATCAAATGGTATCATAGTAGTTAAATCAAATTTCATAATTATTTATTTTATTTTTGATCATTACACTTTTTAAAGATAAATTTGAATTCATGTTTGATTCATTCTTCATCTAATCATCATGATCTGTTCATTCTATTCATTTCCCACATATGTAATCATGATTTATTGATATTGAACAATGATTGTTTATAATGAACCCTACTAGATGTTCTATGATCTCTGGAATGATAAAATATCATTACATGGTGTGAAATAATTTTTTACACACAATGTATCCTTTTTCATTACACCTATACATCCCAAATGAAATTTGGTCAACTTGGAAAAAATACCTACCACATGAATTAAATTAAAATTATGTTTTCTGGATAACGAGGAACATTGTTTTTTCATAATAAGAAAAGTATAGATTACATTTACTCCATGTAGATTTATAACATGTCATATAACCAATTAGTTTTCCTGGATGAAAACACAGGGTAGAGATATATTTCTTAATTAATACATCAAATGTATTTAAAACCTAATATGTATAGCCTTCCAAAAATAAATATTGAAGTACATTTCTTGTATCCCTCCTAAAAACTTTACACCCCATAATTTGTCACAAGATGTTTATAGGGAGTCCCTATTAATATACAATAGGCATCAAGTGCATGAAATCACATAAATTTTGGTTAGTATGCATATTTTGTGTATATTACTACATTACATGAGAATGTAAATTTTTTTAAATTACATTATAAAAAATCGAGTATCATGTGTCATTAAATAATTATTACATTATATTCATTTGATTCTATATTATATAAAAAGAATAATTAAATCCATATAATATATGAAACTATAAGTCCTATATGGTCATTGTATACTAAATATTCTATGTTGTTTAAATCATACATGAAAAACATTTTTCTTTTGTTACATGTGTAATTAATTTGTTAGTGCATGCTGTGAAATACTTACACATATTGATTATGAAAGTTATCATGTGAGTTCATGATATTCAATATGAAAAATAATGAGTAGCTAGGATAGGTTCTCACAAAGTTTCATCCAATTATAATATTTTTAGTAGTTTTGTTAAACACTTATCAAAATATTATATTTCATTTAAATTAAAATATGAATTGAATTTAGAAAAATTTGATAATATATGATAAAATAAATTAATTTATTAATATGATAATTAATATGATTAACTCATGCATGTTTTGTCTTATTAAACAAATAATTAAAAATCATAAGAGATTTATGTTTTAAATTCATAGTTATTTCATGCGAATGACTGATCTTGTTCATTTATAATACCATTTTATGTTTTGGTTTAATTCAATTTAATATATTTTATAGGTTTTTAATTGATTATCTTAAAAATAAATATTATGGTATGATTTTTATCCCTATATCCATAATTATGTATGATCTTGTTTTCAAATGTTATTTTATATAATTCTCCTTAACCGATGCTTATTTACCTTGAACTAAATGTATGTTGTAAAAGATATGTAATAAATGGATTATATGGAAGCGAATAGACTCAATCCATGGAGGATTTGAGATAGGGGAGTTTAAATATGGAACCAATACAAAACCATCCCAAGTGATACATAGTCCAATATGTGGACTGCTTGAACACATTCGATGATATAAACAGGGTGTTTTCCACCAAAAAAATTATATGATTTGTTGTATACTCAAGAAATCAACCATTATATAAGCTCAAGGGAATTTCATTTATACATTTAAAGTATTTTATTCTATTTATGATATATTTTATTGAATTAAGACCACCATCACATATATAAATGGTTTAATATGAAATGGTGGATTCAAAATAATAGAATTATGCAATAATAATTTATCATTAAATTGTTAATTACATAGTAAAATCCAATAAAATATTAAAAATCATGTTGGATAAAAACTATGAAAATTTATACAAATTAAGAATACCTCTTGTTAAAACTATGTTATTATTCCTTATATTATCTGATTTAAGTGAAACCATAGTTAACATGTCCGTTCAAACAACATTTATGGGGGCTTTTATTAATATGGTAGTCTTAACAATGATTATTGGTGTCCATAACGAAACATGTATTTAATTTAACATCTATTCATTGTTAAATACAAATTTTAAGGTTGGTTTCGATGAAATATGAGTCTGTATTTCTGGATTAGGTAGTCCACTTGAAAAAATGAGGTGTAAGCCTATAGTTGGAAAAAACTCATACCTAAAGGCTATTTATTTGTGACGGTCTTAGAGGATTGATAAAAATAGTTGGAGACATTATAAAAATAAAATTATTATTATTTTTTATCATATTAAATGTATTAAAAGGATGTACTAAAAATACTCAATATTATTATAGAATGATTAAATTCCAATAAACCACATTTTCTATATGATTATTTATAAAGAAAAATTATCTCCTTACTATATGAAAAATTTAATAATTTTATAAATGTATGGGGGTTCCGTATTTCCATGAATGGAAATCCAACATTATCGAATCCGCATATAAAATATTCATTCTATTTAGTGGAATGATAAAGTGTTTTATATCATTGAAATAAGAACATAATTTTTGGGAAATATTATAATGTGTTTAAGGATTCCATAAATCACTAGTGCATTTATAAAGTCACATGAAAACAATGAATCCTATAGAATGCTCCATCAACTCAATGATATTTATCCAGGGATAGAAAATTGAAATTGTTTGAGATGTCCTAGGAACTCCTTACAAGGCATATTATAGACGGTTTCCCAGATAGGCCTCACATAGTCAACATTACTGGCAAGATTAAATGTCTACAGGTTATATTTATTATTCAACTTGAATATCTACAAACCTTTTTCATTATTTTATCAACCACTTACAGATTTTCTATTTTTTCAATTGAAATATGAAAAATATTTTGAAGTCTCTCATAGATCCCCCCTATTCTATTTTCAATGTGAATATGGATATGATGTGTGAAAATAAATATATCCTTATCATTATTAAAATGAATGACTATGAAAAGATCTCTAGGACTAAACCTATGTCTAAAACTTCTTCAAAATTCCCTACCATGAAGAAGAAGTTCATGGGAATTCTATAGATAATTAAAAGGAATAGTTGTTGTTGTTATTTGGTACTACTACATTACATTGTAACTCAAATGATAATTGTTCTAAATATTGTTATTATGTTTTCTTAGTCCCCATAACATTATTAATTTCCCAGACATGATACTAATGCATTTATATTAAAATTGGAAAATAAATGGTGTTTCTTTGATAATGAAATTTTTTTTTCTGATAAACCATTTTTCAATAATGATATTTTTGTGTTAGATGACCCAAAAAATGTAGTGAAAATAGATAATGAATGTAATTCACATGGCCCCTATAATGAATAATTATGGAATCACTAGTGATTTCATGGAAATAAAAATAGTTGAAAAAATTAAACCAATATGGTTATTTGGATTCATTTGAACTGAAACAACATAATGTATATGTCAAACTCAATTTTTCAATTATTGGGTTATGTTCTAGTTCATTGGGAATCCCAGAAATTTTCTGATTTTCTAGGTGTGATAGGGGTAATGGTTTGAAGTTTTTCTTAGTATAGTTTTTACCTTATTGTTGAACCTCATTTAATGTTGGTGTTTTTTTCGAGGAAATCCAAAAACAATTCATGGAACATGTCTTTCCAAGGTCGTAACATTGTTTGGTAAACCATGATTCTGATCCTAGCTATTCATGTGGCAGGTATATATTTGGATAGAACCTATCTCACATTCTACACATGGCCTATGATACTATGAAGATGAGATTTCCATTCAATTTATTCAATAGAAGTGTCTACCGCATGGTTTTCGTATGGTTTAATAAACTGTTTAGACAAACTATTTGTGCATCCAATATCATAAATTTTTTGTTTCTCTATATTTCCCCCTTTTGGGATTTTAACCAAAAACCCCCCACTTCTTCCACCCACTCAGTTTTTTTACCATGGTAGGGCTCTCCACTCTTCCTTATGCCTCTAACATCCTTCAAGGTATATTTCCACATTATTTATTCAATTGTTTGTGATATTTCTCCAAGGTAACCCTCCGCACTCGTCTCCCTCTCCCTAATTCATTATTTTCTTATAATATTTCTCTTCTACCATGGTCATTTCAACAATGGTTTTGTGTTCCTCTATATTTATATTGGGGGTGTTTGTTTTTTGGTGTTCCTATTTATATATCAAGTATTATAGAAACTTCATTAATTGCTTTCGAGTATGTGTTGTTGATGTGCCATTGTTTCCAGGTAGGTTTCCCATTGGACATTCAATTTTTTTTAACATTCATTTGTTTCATTCTTTTCAATCATCATGTGATTAATAATTATTGATGTATGTTCGATGGATAAATTTTTTTGTTCAAAAATTGGTGGTTTATACATTTATTTATGATAAATAGTCTTATTGTGTTATATTTCGCACACCGATTTATGATTAAATGATCGGATGGAATATACGAGTGATTTTTAAATAAAATACATGTTCTGTATTTTTAACGATTTTGGATTCATGTTGAGTTATGTCTTAGGATATTTTTATAGGTTTCGAAAGTGGTTTTGGTTTTTATAAAATGATGTGTATTGGTTTTTATAGTGATTTTGAATGTATAGTTAGTTAGTGGATAGATTTTAATTTTTATAAATGTGGTATTATCTTGTAATTGGTAATTAAATGTTTTAAAAGTTTCAATAAAATATTTTTAAATTTATAATGGTGTCTATACACCCTTAATAAAAGGTTTATTTCTATCTTAGATGAATATTTGGTTGTGAAATTTTATTAAAGGCCTATTTGGAAATTTTCTGAATAACCATAGTGTTTATAAAAAATGCCTCAATTAGATGATTATCATTACATGTCTATGCTTAACTGATGGGATATCATCATAGTGTAATCCTTGAGATCCATTATTTAAGATCCTCGGTACAGACTCCTTGTGTTCTATTTGTTCTATTGCATGAGGAAGGTCCTTGGAGTGACTCGGGGTGTGGTATGGTGTTGGATTATTATTATTATATGGTTTTGGCTAGACTATCATCTAGAGTTAGTTTTCTCACCCCCATTATACAGGATACATGGGAACCTTACATAGTGAGAGAATTTTCTATGAATTATTAATGCACCGGATAGGTTACGCACTATATAGGGGCCAATAACATGGGGATATATTATGTTTTATTGTTTTGGGATTTTCCTACCGGTCTATCCTGAGTTAGGGTGGATGAGATTATTTAGGGTGCATTGACTTCATCAAGTAAGGCATAATTATGAGGATAGGCTTCATGTATTATTATGTTATGGATTATTTTTGGTCCCTTAGGTTCACCCATGTGCAATAACATATAATTTCTTGCAGTAGAGATTGAGATACATGTATGTTAATTTACATTTTACTTCTTATATTATCATTGTAGTGCCATATTTTATAGTTTTTTGCATGGAATTTGATGTGTTGGTTTCAAAATGGTTTATGAAAATAGTTTAAAGGAATAGTGTTTTATACTCTTATTTTTATGTTTAAATTTCATCAATCACATTCCCCTTGAATGTGTTATTGTATCTCTAATGGATATAACATAGTTTTGAAATTTAAAGGGAAATGTACAATAGATATTCATTATGTAAAATGTGTTGAAGATAATACATTCTCATATTGTAATTGAAATATGAAATTGATATTTCTATTATATTAAATTATATTCATTTGGATAAAGATTATCGTGCAAGACTACAACGTCTTAATAACCATTACAATAGTTCTTTTTAGTATTTATCACTTGGTGCACTTCTACCATGAGTTTAAATGCCTTGAGAAATGTTTGACATTTATTTTGGTGAGTGACCTGTGGGGTCACATGGAGATCATGTCATCACCTTGTCTAGTTTGATTTATTGTTTAGTTTATTTAACCTTATACCATATGAAAATGATGATCAGTTGTGTATCATTTATGTACTGGTTTTTTTGGAAAACATCCACTCTTCATTTTGATTATTTATTAGTAGGTGAAATCATTCCCTTTATCAGCTCTATTGATTTCTAAAACTAGTTGTTACCAAATGGGGATCGAGAACGCCCCTTGGTTATTTATTTTTAATTGGGTTGAATGATGTGTTTTGGAAAATGAGGATGTTTTACATTAGACGAGTGTTATCATGGTTTCTCATGTGTATTGTGGTATATGGAAATGTGGAAGGATTATTAGTATTTCATGGTGGATAGGTACATGTGGTGGTATAAAAATGTGATTGTGAGTGAGGCTCTAAGGAATATCAATGGTGAGCATTCAACCCATCACGTTTTTTTAAAATAGAAAATGTTTTTAAAAGGAATATTTTTATGTTAATAGTTGCTTCTTTTCCTATGTTAAATGTTTGAAACCTATGTGGTGATTTTTAATGATTACCTTTTCTATTGAGTTTCCCTTGATTTATTTTATAGATTTTCTTTTTCAAACAATTTTCCCCATGGAGTTTCGAGGGGTTATCATAGTGTGGCTATGGGTGATTTCCTATTTGCAGGATCATTAGTTGATCAAACTAAGGATTACGTTATTCAGTTTCAAAATATAAATCCACCACTATTATATCGTCATATGGATTCTCTCAAATCATAAGAGTGTATGAAAAATATGGAAATTAACATTAGGCTCATTGAGTTACCCATGTTTCTAAAGGTTATTGTTGTAACATTAATTCTTGAAGGTTCAATGTGAAAGTGGTGGAAGTCAATATCTTGAAAGAATCCTTGTGAAGATATTTCTTGGGAATTATTAAATTTTTCATTCATCCATCGGTAGTTTCATAAGAAAGAAAGGATGATAATGTTTATGGTTATTTTTTGTTTTCAAAAGAGTGATGGGACATTGTTTCATTATTTCCATAATTTTGTAGACCTAGTTCCTTATCATCCAGAGTATGTTGTAAATTACTCCATGAATGCTCGAAATTTTGATGTTGGTCTTCATCCCAAACATTGGATGAAGTTGTTAGAGTAAAAACTAATCTCTTTATTATATGTTTTGTGGAAAACCATCCATGTTGAATCCATGATGGTAAGAGTTTTGGAGGTAATCCATCCCATTTCAATTATATAATGCTATGGGGAAAATCCACTTAAGGTGGTGAGAATGTGGTTGAATGTTGATAGAGTAGGTTGTGGAATAAAAAAAACTAGGCATATATCATAAACCTCCTTTGGGTAGGAGATTTTGGTGTGTTATCATTGATGAATGTAGGGACTCAAGAATACAACATTCCAAAGAACACCATAATACTTCCATTCTTTTGTCTGCATGCGTCACTTTCAGAGGTCTTTTCGAGGTGTTTCTAGAAAGATCCATGGAGACAACTCTCAAAAGTAAAGTCATATTAGTATCTCCTTTAATGGATCATTTTTTATGTTTCATTTAGTGTATGGATTTTTTTGGTTTTGGATATTTTACATGTGGTGTTTTTTTGAATTTTAATGGATGGTGAGAGTATTTTAATGAACCATAATTTTCTATGGAAGCATGATTTTCCATTTCAAAACTTCTAATTTTCTTATTCTTATCTAATTTTATTATGCATGTTCTTGGGAGGTGTTATTAGTTTCTGACTATGATGATGTATATTCTTCAATCATCAGAACTCCAACCATAGTTTCTAGAGTGAAACCGGCCTATAGTCTGAAATCCCGAGGTTTAATTTCTGTGGGCTCAGTTGTTGTATCCTCCGTTCCAAAGTGGGTATTTTAATTATTAGCCTTATTTGGTAGGCTAACGTGGAATTTTTTTAGTTTGGCTATGTGGGAAGGTCTCTATGATAGATCAAGTTGAGTTTTCAATTGGTCGGTACGAGTTTGTTCTTAATATTGGGGAGACCCACTATGGAGCTTGTTACGTATTCTTTTAAAAGATTATTGGTTGATAGTAGTTTCTCAATGGTACGGATTCTGTTCTAGAATCCCTTGAAATCATTTGATTTCTGTGTGCTCTTATGTTTTGGTGTGTGTTGGGAATCTTGGGATACAGAACAACGGTCTTTCACTCGGCATAAATGAAGATTTCATGGCTTGATATTTTGAATTAATTCTCAGGAAGAGGTTTTGGTTTGTTGTTATGTTTTAGGGGAGAGGAAAAAGATCAATTGATAGTGGGTTTTGTTATTTTGTTTCATGAGGTTGGATTGTGAAGTTATGGAATCTATATTCATTCATCAATAATCTGATTAATGTTATGAATTTATAGAGATTTAATGCATTAACGGTGGGAAGAATTGCCACACTTGGTTTTTCATGTCATGGGTTATGTTTTGGTTGGTTGTAAATCCTTGTCATATTTATGATCTATGAGTGTGAAGGGGGTATGTATTTATGTATTTATTTTTATAATTATTATCACATGGATGAACCTCGCTTTTTGTGGAGTATTTGGGGGAAATCCTAGAATTTTATCTTGGCAGTGACATGCACTCAATCGGGAGACAGTTTGATAAACTGCGCAGCCAAACCCATGTAAATGTGAGGTAGTTGTAGCTTCAGATAGAGCCTAAAACACTATATGAACACTATCAGTGAGACCATTTTGGTTGTTCATGAGGATTATCTCTTAGCGGGTAGTGGTTGTCTCATGGTTTCTACATAGTTTAATAAAGTGTTTGGAAAAATCGTGCGAGCTAGAAAAATCATAAATTCTGTGAATTTCCAGGTTTAACCCTTTCGGAATTTCAACCCAAAACATCATCCTCCCCCCCAACTTAAATAATTCTTCCCTCAGAGGTCTATATAGTTTTTCCCAAATCTCCCACATCATGGTAGGGTGATTTAAAGTGGATTTCATCATGGTTTTGTTCAAGATCATCAAGGTATCACTCTCATATCAACCCCCATTCCATTTTTAATCCATTTATTCTTGAGATTATCTTATCCTAAGGGAATTTTTACCTAGTGATGTGTTCCACTGATATAGGTTTGGTGGTTTTCTGTTTTATTTTTTTCCTATTCTTATATCATTGGTTTTGGAACCCCTGTGACCTGATTTCAGGCATGCGTTACTAAGGCACCATTTTTTCAAGGTAGGTTTCCCTTTGCACATTCTATTTTAATTTTAGAATCATTTGTTTCATCCATTAAAAAAACCTTTATTAATAAATTTTTTCTGAATTGACCTTGGATTAATTGATTAGTGTGAAATGTGTTGATTCATAAATTGATTTATGATAATTACTGTTTTTTTGATATATTTCAAACACAATGTTTTTTATTAAATTAATGTCTTGATTTTATGATTTATTTTTAATATAAAAAACTTGTTTAGGATTTTCAAAGTTTTTAGTGTCATTTGAAATGATTTATTGGGTTCTCTTCATAGGTTTCCCAAGTGGTTTTAGTTTTTATAAATGTATGTGTGTTGGATTTTATGGTGATTTTCTATGTAATGCCAATTAGTGGCCTGATTATTATTTTTATAAAAATACTCATGGCCTGAAATTTTGAATAAAATATTTTAAAATTGTTTCTAAATGATATTGAAATTAAAAATTTCGTTTATACGCCCTATATTAATGGTGGATTTGTATCTTTAAGGAATGTCGGTTTTTGAACAATGTTGAATGGAATGTTAGGAAATTTCTTGAAAATAGTGTAATTTCTTGTTATGAATCATCTATTAGATGATTATCATGACTTTTCTACATATAATGGATAGGATCTACTTACTATCGAATCCTTAGAATCCATTATTAGAGATCCTCGGTATAAACTCCTTGTTTTATATTTGTTATAGGGCCTGAGATTGGTCCTTGGAGTGACCTGGGGTGAGGCATGTTTTAAGATTATTATTATTTGATGTTTGTGATTGGATGATCAGATGGAATTGGATGGATCACCCCATTTAGACATGAAGCCATGGGAACCTAGAATAGTGAGAAGATTTTATAATAATTAATGTTTCAGTAGCTTGGTTACACACTAGCTGGTGGCCCATATCACAAGGATATATTGAGTTTTATTGTTATGGGATTTTCTGGTTAGTCTGTCTTGAGTTAGGGTAGTCTATTTTATTTATGGTGATTTTATTTCATCACGTGAGGAATTCTTTTAGTATTAGGCACATATATTAGTATATTCTTTATTAACCATTTATTTTATGTTAACCCATTTCAGTTATCATATATCTTCTTGTTGTATTTATTGATATACATGTATGTTTATTTATATTTACCTTATTATGCGATCATTGTAATGGGTTCATGTGAAATGTTTTTATTGGAATGATATGTGACTATTTTAAAAATTTTTATGAAAATTATTTTCAATTAAAAGTGTTTTTTAGTATATTATTGAAGTTGAAAAATGTATGCATCACTTTCCACCGAAAACTATTATGGAATATCTAATGGATTGAACGTGTTTTTAAAATTATTACATAAATAGAACATAGTTTTTTTTAAAGTAAAATGTGTAGGAAAACATACTCTTATATATTGTATTTAAAACTTTAAATTGATATTTATATTATTTAATATTATATGAATTGGGAATAGATTATTGGGCTATTCTATTGAGATTTAATACCCAAACCTTATAGTCCTTTTATGTATTTAGGATTTGGTTCAGGTTATTGATTTTTTTTCAATCACCTTGGGTTATGGTTGACCATTGTGTTGGAGAGTGACATGTGAGTTACATGGAGATCATGTAGTCATCTTATCGAGTTGGTTTTATTATATTGTTTTTGTATTATTCATCATTATGTAAATCAAGTTCGGTTGGGTATTGTTTATGTAATGGGTTCTTTGGCTTCATTCTGATATTCTAGTAGGTAATTAAAAATTCTGTAATATCATTCCCTTTATGAAAACTATTTATATGCGAAACTATTTAATAGCCCGTGGGGATTGAGAACTCCCTTCATTCCATGCCACTGACAGGATTAGGGGACTATTTCTAGGTTGAACATGGTTCATTCATAATATTACATCATGAATTCTTATAATGAAGAATTACTAAATCCTCATTTAGTGGACAAGGTGAAAGGGACATTGCATTTATTTAGTTATCTCATAATGATGTTCGGGGACCATTTCTGGTTATAACCATGGGTGGGTTGTTGTGTTACATAAATTATAATGATGACTTTTGAGGATATAGATATGTCAACATAATGTTGTATAAGTTGAATTATATTGAGAGATTCATGTAATATAATAAAGATGTCGAGAAGGATATTTGTAATACATTAAATGAAATCTAATGAGGCAATTGAATGTATTAACTAATCCATGAAATAATTTATTATTTTTGAGAGTTTATGATATTATTTCATCTCACACCCCCATATGAATTACATTAGAATAGTTTAAATAAAAGGTGAAACTACCCCCTGTTAAATGTAGTGAGATCAATAACGTGTCATGTGAGTTCTCATTTTTCCTCTTGTAGATAAGCACTGAATAAAATAACATATATAATTTACTATGTTCATACTATATCATGAACTATTATTCCATGTAATATTTTATAAAAAATAAACCCATGTACTACCATTTGTGAGTATGGTGTTTTGAAGTTCATGTTATGGAATAATTTTTCAATAAACATGAATCTTAACGAACTAGGATTATATTTATAGAGTATCTTATAAAAAATGAACATTACCTATAAGATACTATATATGGTAAATTTGTGGTTAATAGACATCACCTATTTTGTGAAATCAATCACATATTCTAAAGAGATAGTGAGATTGAAATAAACATAGATGAAGTCCATGCTCAATATATAAAAGAGTTGGAATTTGAATAGAATAAAAAATATCATGTGAAATAGGATGTTTTGAAGACACAATAACATTGTACAATTAAAATAGAGAATTGATACATATAATGATATTTTATTCTAGTCACTAATTATGGTGACTCATTATCAGTTTATTATAATGATCATGTAGCCTAAATGGAATCAATAAGTGTAATGGACCACATTTTTCTTGGTTCCATTTTATGAAAATTCATCGAAAAATTAGGAGACCTGGCATTGAGACAAAGTACGATTTTAAGGTCCAAAGTTCCCAGAATGATCCATCAAAAAATGATATGTTCTAAATAGCTTGCATGTGCAGTTTTCATGGATAAGAGAAATAATGTTTAAACAGTTTCCTGAATAAGAAATCTGAGGGCACTGTTATGTTTAAAGTAGTAGGTTTACACAAAGCGTGACATAACATTAGTCATTTTGGGTCTCTAGTGAATGAATCATGAATATGGAAAAACCATAAATTAATTAATTATATAAAATTATTTTATATTTCATGTCCTTATAACTCATGACCTGTGATTCGGATTGAAAACCCGATACCACCATTAGGCTCATGAGGGAATACTTTCCTTAGGGGGAACCTAATTTCAGCCGGTGCGGGTCGAGTCAGAATGTTGGTTTTTGGGATGTAGCCATAAACAAAATATTTTAAGTAAAAGAGATTAGATTATTTTTGAATTCTCATAATTGATAGATGGTAACTTGGATTGAAAATCTGAAACCACCATGGTGTTTTTAATGAGGTTTTATTATTAATAAGGACTTATCATTGACCGGAGTAGGTCGAGGGAAACGTTATTAATTTGGTTATTTAAAATAAATTTACTTGATGAAAATAAAATAAGCATGAGGAGTTTATTTTAATCCAATTCAATTTTACTATAATGCAATGACGTCCAACCTGAGAATAACAAAAAGGTAGTTTCATAAATGATATAGTGCACAAAGGCTGCAACTCAACATAACAAAAATGATTAAATACATTTCCTCCATTTATTGGATTAACTGAAAATGAGATCGTGGGAAGAGATCAAGGATTTACATGATCCTTTAGAGGATTTCCATTAGAAAGCTACAAACAACAACAAATGGCGAATCACTAATGACGACGAGCTGCAGATATTGGAACAATAAATGTTGGGGGAGAAACTATAATATTCTCCATGGATTGATCCAAACATGAGGTAGGGTCTCTATTTTATTCAATTTCTATTTCCACATTTCATTAAATCTCAATGTTGAATGTGAATAATTAAATGAAACAAATTATTCATGGATCATGTGTGTTATAGAGGTATGGGTTTTGATTTTTGTATAATAATTGGGAAATTTGATATTTTTTTAACCTATGATTAGAATTGGTTCTATTTTAATATTATAAAACTCTAACATGGGTGGATCAAGGACGACATGAACAAGGCCCAATCCACCCACATCGGGTGTTCATTTGAATTTCTTCCTCCCCTTTTCTTTTGATTCACCTAATCTTCATCACCAGAATAATCCAATAAATAATCAATAACCCTAATGATATCATTAATCCAATGTCTAGTATGGGAACATAATGTAAATAAAAGGTCCTCGATGGAGGAGACAAAGACAAAGGGACACATCTTGGTGGCTATAGTGGAATGAGAGGTGGCACACATAGATGGCACATCGTGGCGTAGGAGGCCCACTGTAAAAGGCCGTAGGCAGAACATGAGAGGCCATGCATCAATGGTCATGACAATGAATAGGCAGTGGGCCACAATGGTGAAGGGGGCATGTGGCATCTCCCGTGGGTAGTAGAAAAGGCATCTGGCAGGGTCTTGTCTATGGTGTGAGAGGATGCGGAGACTTGCGCTGCTTCATGCAGTAGGAGTGCCACCATCTAGTTGGACCATGGTAGTGACCCGTGATAACTATCATTGGTGGGACCTCGTTCCCACCACATCTAGGGCCAACCAGACCAGTATGCCCAGCGGACTGGACCAGTAGCCTAGCTAGTTTGGGATGGGCCTCCCAATTCTGAGCATAGACAAGTTGACTGGGTCAAGAAGATGAACACCTGGTCGAATCGGGATGGGTCCATCCAACCATGTTAGACCGGACCAAGACCCAACCGACCCCTTTTTACTATAACTTATATTACATCCAATCCATACAGTCGATTAATGGTCTATTTGTTGCATTTTGACCCTCACGATGAGATAGTCCATTTGACATAATCCATGTGAGACTTCATGGATGTTGGTATACGATCAATATCATGAGGTGTATATTCTCTCCTTATCAAGCACATTGCTCTTAGGAATCCAGTGGTTTCTTTTTACAATAACAAAGTGAATAAATACCTCGATGTCCTGGTAGTTGAGCTAACCCCAATGGCTCGATAGACGAGTGGACCGTAGTGTCTTCGTAGCTAAGAGGACCTCAGTGTCCCCATAGAAAAGTGGACCTTAGTTGACCAATAGACATATGGACCTCAGTGGCATGACACACAAGTGGATATTAGGTTCCTGGTAGCTGAGAAGACAGTAGTGGCTTAGCAGACAATCAGACCTCATTGGCTAAGTAGTCGAGCAGACCTCGGTTGAATGGATGATGAGTGGACCTATGTGGCTCGATAGCCGAGAAGACATCAGTGTCCGGGAAGAAGAGTAGACCTCTCTGGGCTATTTTACGAGTAGACCTTAAGGTCATGTTAACCGAGTGGGGTGGACCAAAAGACAAGAGGAACTCAGTGGGCTCCCAGTCCTCAGTGAATCATTGGAGATGCATCCCTCAGCATTACCAGATGTTCATAGTTATGACTAAAGTTGTGTACTTCGGTTCATTATCATTTTGTTATATTTGTGTGAGGCATATGGAAGAAGGACCTCTCAGCGAAGGTCTTTGAAGTCTTCGAGGCTCAAGTAATGAGTCTTCCCAAGAACTGTGTGCCTTGATCAGAATATTGTGATAGTGGATTGGTTGTGACATCGAGAATCTTTATCTCAGTGAGACCAAACATCTAATGGAAACTTCATGAAATATCGAGATCAGATGTTCTATCAGATACATTTTGTAGACCTGATCTATGTGGTTACTAAAAGGTAGCTCATGGAGTGGGTTCTCATAGAATATAGAGTTCTATTCATAGAACAATATTGTTAGTGGAGGAGGATATATTAATCTTGGAATCCTTTATGAGTATACCTGGATGTTCTTTTTTTATTTTTTGATGACATGTAACTATGTTGAAGAGTCTGCACCTTCTTTGTGCTGTTTTTTTGTGGCCATTTATTTGTCATTTGGTGTCCCTACTGGGTATCATGTTACTCACCCATAGATGGGATTCTCCATCATGTGTCATGTCCTGTGAAGACAATTTATAATTTCACAGAGACCATGGTATTCCAAGACCTGGCTATTCGCTATGATATTAGAAATTCTAGGCGTACTCTTACATCTTCTAAAAGAAACTCTACACCTACACTTCTATAGGGGTTTCAACAGATGGATTATCATAGAGATTTTAGTCCCTTGTTTACATCTTGTTTTATTTTGGGTTTTTATTCTATCCCATTTTACTTATAAATTGTACTTATACATTTTATGGTTGTCTTATTTTCATATGTGTCACCATTTTCATCATTTTAGGTTGGGGTTCTGAATGTTTGTGTGTGTGTGTGTACAGGTACTCAGAAAATTCCTCCTACTTGTAGGATAATTTATTTAGAACTAGTCTCCAGTCCCAGACCATTAGAAGGTAGCCTTGGGGTAGTCACGACATGGGCCCGAGGGGATGGGACCATACAAATTGTTATCAAAAGCGTTTTGTTCTAAATTAATTACCCAATTTCAATGAGTTTGGTTTGATGAAATAATGGTAAGTGTTTAGAGTTCGGCTTTCATGATATAAAATCTATTTTTGGGGCAGCGGCTGATGTATCCCTACCCATGGAACATAAATTTCTCCCCAAATTGGTTCAAGAAAACACCAGTTTCATTGAGTAATGATGGTACATGAATCGTATAGTTATGGTTTGAGTATTCCATGTCCTTCTTGAATAATCTCACTAGGTTAACTCTATTGATTGTGGTACATTTTGTTTTGTTTCAAGATTCATCCGTGTAGACAACCAGCCAGGATTCCACTGTGTTATCACAGGAATGGTCTGGGGGGATACAATATGGGTACATGGATTCATACCAGAGAGAGCACCACAAGGTGGTGTACCTGCAATACCACCACCTTTAGAGTAGAATATGATACTCTTAGTTCCAGTGGATGAGATGTGCGGGCTGACTGTACATCACATGTTTCGGTGAAAAGACCCCTCAAGTTCTGAGGCGAGCCCATCTCACAAGTGTCTAAGGACTAGATTGAGGTGGGGACCATGTTTTTCATCTAGGGAGAGAACCATTAGGTTAGATGGTGGTCGTGTAAATCAACCTTCAAAGAGGCTCAGTAGGGTGATGGTGGGGTTTAGATTAACCATTCATACAATGAGGTGACTTTTCAATGGACAAAGCCTGAGAACCTTTCTCAAATAAGGGGTTCTTTCCATAAAATATAAGGACTGTGCCTGACCAAGGACTTTTATAGCTTTGGTAGGATGAAATGTCAGTATCTAAGTATTCATAGAGGTATACCAACCATTCTAGGTACTCTATGAATATGATACGACAATTTTTTCATGGCTTGGACCTCCGAGCGGGATGTGTTTAGAGACATCTTAGCCATCACTATTCCTCTGTGAATATCTATAAAAGCTATATTTCTATAGATAACCTTTGTGGTTGAAATCCCATTGGCTGAGCTGATACACCTGGTGGATGATAGCAATTGGAAGAAAGGAGGATGAAGTTAGTCTCAGTGAAATGGATGTGTGAGAAATTCTGAGAATAGGTCCCATGATAGGGTATTTATATCTCAAGGATCATAGGGTGAGTCCAGTAATCCTAGAAATAGGCAATGCTTTTCAAAAGGTGACTGGGGACATCTCGTTTGCGATTTTATAGCCCATCATGCTAATAGTGAAATGGTGGATAGGACATCCGGGTAGAGACAGTGAAAAGAATATATTAATATATAGTGTGTTAGTAGTGGTAGAGGAGATAGGAGAGTAGTAGGAGGTGGTATACATTTCAACATGTTACAACCAACACCCCAATGTGGTCCACATAAGGCTCTAGATCTAGAGAATATGGGAAGTGGGTAGATGCATGCGTCCATGGATTATTAACCATGGTACCTATGAATGATTCATGTTTTAGTATTTGTCTACTCTAAGCTTCCTTATTAATAGAAATAGGTGTTAGTCATTCCTTATTATCAAGAATCTTTTTCAGGACCTAGAGTTTCCTGTTAAACCATTCAATTGAACTTTACATTAGGATATAACTGTGGAAGGACACACAATAATCAAACTTATAATTATGGTTTGATCTGACCCTTGATGAAAGAGTTTTAGTCGGAACCTATTAATGGCAGCGTTGAGGGCTTATGACTTCAGTTTCTTTAGAGACTATTCATCTATAGTTTATGATTAAGTTGAATGTCTGAGGAAAAGGGAGGAAGTAAGTCTGCATCAATTTAATGGGTATTTCCTTGGTTGGTAAAGAAGTAAACCCATGCAGCACAAGATAAACTCATGCATATGAGAGTGCACCTGATCACACTTGAGTCGTCCATCCATACCCAAATGGTAGTGTATGTTTTGATTTTTCAGATCCCCGTAGTAGTGGAAGAGTACGAGGATATATTTCTAGAAGCTGTTTCTGGGATTACCTCTTTGTAGGGAGATGGACTTCTACATCATTTTACAACCCGATATGTCACTGATAATAGAATAATTCTATTAGATGGCATTCACAGAGCTTCATGAGTTGTGAGTATAGGTGGGGGATTTGTAGAGGAAGGGCTTAGTAAGACCCATTGTTCAAGATTATGATTAGACTACTATCCCTTTAACAAAGTGGTTGTGGAGAACGAGTACCCACTAAAAAAGGGACGAGGAACATATCAAATAATTTAAAGGGGTGGTCTTTCCCATGGATGGGAAGGTGGCTATGGGTTTTTCAGAAATTAATATATTTTTTGATGAGTTCCACAATCTTGAGTTGGATGTGGTAGTCTTTGCGTTGATTATGTAGAAACTCTACTTCCATGGGAGAATGGTTTACCATATAATCTGGCCATAAAATTATCATTTATATTTTGTTTTAGAAGGACTTTGACATCAATCAATTACCATGGCTGGATTTTCTCCCTTACTATGAATTTTATGTAGTCTATACTCTTGTTAAGGGAAACATGGTAGTCTATTCTCTATGTTGAAGATCCAGTTTGTCATTGAAGAGTGAGAAAACAGAGTAGCTGGTCTCATTATAGTTATCCTTCATGGATGGGGATGAAGAATTATATCCTTTGACATTGGTTGATACCCATTCTCTCTTCAATGAGTCAGTGAGGCACACCACAGTGAAACCGACTATAATTCATTACATTCCCAATTTTCCATAGAAAATATTCCTGATTGGAAATGGAATGGTAGGGAGAATGTTTTTCTTTTCAAATGATGTGCTATTGAAGAAGTGATGCCTAGAGTCGTGATATTAATCTGTGTATGTGTGTGGGTGTCAATAAAAACACCGTGGATGATGTAATTGGTTGATTTTGGGAATACCTATTGAGATAAATGAGAAACTCTTGTAAAAATTAGTTTCATGGGTTGTTCTTCCACTTTTGCGCGTATCTCGATGGCTGGGGTAAGGGATATCAATGCACTTATTGATTGGTTTACTATTTAATTACATGATATATGATACCATCTAGATGACCATTGATCGACAAACTGTGATTAACCACTTCCTAACTACCTAGGATCTTATTTTTGTAGAGGGCTTACAATTTCTCTAGGTGCTGGAGATTTGACAGGTGCTAGAAAGATGTTGACAATGGGGTGACTTTTTCAAAGTTTGTGGTAGAGATCAAGGATCAACCGGAGAGGCCCCCCATGGGAAATTGATTCCTCCTGTTCGCATTTGGTGGTAGCACATAAATCTCTAAGAGAGAACATGGGAGAGGGAGGCTCGGGTTCATGCCCTTACCCCCATCTATTTTGGGAATAACTTAACATGGATTATGGGGATGGAAATACTTATTGTGGGGGTAATATAATGCCTCAGATTTTTCCATTTATATTTTGAGAAAATTGTTGGGAAAACTACGAGACTAGAAACTAAGACGACATTCAATTTTGAGGACTGAAGAGCCCGGAATGACCCTTCAAAAAAATATTAGGTTTTAAATAGATTCATTGGGTAGTTTATCTAAAATAGTAGAGTAACTCTTAAATAGTTACCACAATCAGAAATATTAGATCACATTGGAATCGAGAGTAGTGGTTTTACCCTAGGTGTGACTATTGTTTAATTGGCACGAGTCTCCATTGAGAAATACCCAAAAATAGTACAACCGTAAATAAAATAATCAAATGAAATTATTTTATTTCTCATGTCCCAATAACTCATAAATGGTGAAATAGATTGAAAATTTGGGACCACTATTGAGCTCGCGTTCTTGTACTTTCCTTATGTGGAGATAAATATTAGCCGGTGCAGGCTGGCTATGAATGTTGGTTTTGGGGAAATATCCATAAATAATATTATTTAAATAAAATAAAATATTTTATTTTAAAATCTATATAACTCACAAATAGTCACTCTAATTGAAAATATGAGACCAAAGTTGAGTTCGTAATTTTATGTTCTTCTAATGCATGGCGTAATATTGACCGACACAAGTATAGGGAAAAAGTAATTTTTTGGTCTTTTTAAAATAAAGATATGTGAATAAAATAAAATAAACATGAGGATTTTATTTTATTCAAATTCTAGTTTCACTAAAATGCAATGACGTCACAACCCGAGTATATTAGAAACATTATTTCATACATAATAAATAATAATGATGCTGCGACTTATCATAATAGAAATGTTGAAATTGGTTTCCTCCATTTAATTGGGTAACACAATATGGAATGATGGGAAGAGATCATGGATTTTCCTAAACCATTGGGTTATTTCTTTTCGCAAGTGATTTACAAATATGAATGATGAATAACCAATGATGGTAGGATAAGGATTGAGGAATGATGAGCAAATGTGGTGTACCCCAGATCGTTGCCATCGAATGATCCTACCTCAAGGTAGGGAATATGTGTGATTTAATTTCTATCTACATGTTTCGTTAAATATCAATGATTAATGTGAATAGATTGAAAAACGGATTGATTCATGGATTATGCTTTATATTACGGGATGGTTTTGATTTTGGGATAGTCATTGGGAAATTGGATCCATGTTGAACATATGATTAGAGTTCGTTTGGTTTAGCTATTCTTAAACACTAATGTGGGATGAAAAAGGAAGACACAATCATGGCCCAATCCACCCACCTCTGTTATGAATGTGAATTTCATCCGCCCATGTTAATTCTATTTCCTCAATCCTCTTTGCCGTAATAACCCCGGGTGGAATCAAGAACTCAAACGACAGATGTGATCTATTGTCTAGGCGGGGACCACAATGGCAAGAAATTTCCACGATAAGATGACATGACGTCAGAAGGTCGCGACTCATTGGCCATGACTATATGAGAGGTAGTGCACATGGGTGGCATGCAGTGATGGTGGAGGAGGCCTGTGACACGAAGCTACGACTTGATAGTCACGACATCATAGGGGCAGCGTGCGCTGGCAGAACGTCACGATAATTATGGGGGCCCATGGCATCCACCGCGGGCGGCGTTCAAAGGCCACTTATTGGAGGCCTATAGTGGCACAAGTGGATATGGTGAGCCACGCCGTGTCACACTTCTAGAGCGAAGCAGTCCAACTGGGCCATGGGGGGACCTGTGGTGCCCGCCACTTCCCGGGCAGACCATACTAGCCTTCCTAGCGGGCTGGGTTACCATTGTAGGCCAGGCCACACCAACTGGCCAGAACCATGGCCCAACAGGCTTGAGAAATGTCTAGCCTAACTGGGCTAGTCGAAGCTTCTCCAGGTCAAGCCCAACTAACTGGGTTGGACCCAGGTCGGATCCGTGGACCCAAGACTAATCGGGACAGGTCGGTCTTACTAAGTCATATCGGACCTAGACCCAACCATACCATTTCTTAAAAAAACAATAAAATTCAAACATTGTGCTTGATTGATTAGTATTTGTGTGGTTGGGACCCACAATAAGTGATAGTAAGTTTGAAATACTCGAGGTGAGTTTATGTTAATGTTCGGATACAACCAATGGTTTGAGGAGTATATTCTCCTCGAATCAAGTGATTTGCGAGAACAAATTGTGTGGTTGGATGTAATGAGAAGGAATTGTCATGTGGACCTTAGTATCCGAGAAGACGAATAGAACATAGTATACAGGAAAACAACTAATCCTCAATTTCTCAGTAGTTGAGCAGAGTTTAGTGGCCTATTAAAAGAGCGTACCTCAGTGGCTCAGTAGATGAGTGGATCTCAGTGGCCTGATAAAAGAGCAGACCTCAGTAGGCCCAATAGCTGAGCGGACCTCAGTGGATCAACAGACGAGCAGACCATAGTGGCCTAGTAGGCAATTAGAGATCAGTAGCCTAGTAAATGACCGGACCTTAGTGGTCTGACATAACTCAGTGACTAGTCGAGGATAAGTCTCTCATTAGTACAAGATGTTCAACATTACGACTTAAGTAGTGTACTTATTGTAGTTCTCATTGTCGTCTATTTGGGCGGGGCCCAATGAATCAGGACCTCTTAAGGATGGTCTCTGATGACATGGTGACTTAAGGAGTGAGTCCTTCCGGGATGAGAATTCCGTGAGCAAAATCTTGTGGAAAAGTATTGGTCTTGACATAGAGACTCATTGTCTAAGTGAGACGAGAGGTCTCAGGGAAACATCGCGACATATCGAGACCATATGTTCTCTCAGATAGTTTTGGTAGAATTTCCCTACATTGTTATTACCAGATAGATATAGGGGTGGGACCTCTTGTAATTGAGTGTCCTATGCATGGAATCATATGGCTAGAAGTGGAGGAGACATTGAGTCTTGGAGTCCATTATAAGAATACCTGAATATTATTGTTATATCTTTTGATGAAAAATACATGTGTTGAGATGATTGTAAATTCTTGGAGGTGTATTCATTGTTGTTATTTCGTTGTTGTTTGGGGTCTCTACTAAGTATTGGGTTACTCACCCTTGTAATGGATTATCCCTCATGTGTCATGTATTGTTCTGATGACTGATGCTTTGAAGGAGTTATTTGTGGTCAAGGGCCAGGTAGTGCCCAGTGAGATCGGATAGGCGAGGCGTACTACTACGTCTTTAGTTTTATACTCTACACCTACCCATCATGGCAGGTTTTTTATGGATGGATTATTATAGACCTTCTACTACTTTGGTTACAACTTATCTTTTGTTGGGTTTTCATTCTAGCCTATTTTAATTATAGCATGTACTTCTACATTTAGTGGTTTCCATAGCTGCATGCATGTTTTCCTTTTCAACATTTCATGCTTGGTTTTTGAGTGTCTCTGTGTACCAGATCTCAGAAAATGCCTAATAGTTGAGTTTTAAATCTTTCAATGCTAGTCTCTATCCACTATATTTTTTGGTGGTGGGGTTTGGGTAGTCGTGACACGGTCCCGAAGGGACGGGTCAGGACATTAAGAGTCATAGATTATTCCAAATTGAATGCATATATGAATCATGAAATGTATTCAATGTTCTAAAACCATGTTTTGGTTTTAGTATATCCTCAAGTGGATGTAATCAAGGCTTTTTTAAATTTTTATTCAAGAAGAAATTGATATGGATAGAAAATTAAGTACTTATAATGCATGACTTGTTTTAAAATGGTTTAAAAACATCAATGTATAGACTATAATGATACATTGTAACTATTTTCTAAGATTAAATCATTCATAATTATTATTCTCCTAAAATGTAAATATGATTATGAAATTTTTCTTATCGATATATAAATATAATTCTTTAATAGAATCCTTTTGTAAGATGTGTATGAGACACAAACTGAAGGGTTTATGAATCAAAATGGTGTTAGAAAATCATTCATGTTTTAGAAATACATATACGGATTAATGAAAGAATCTAGTTCTTCTGAAATTTAATTTGATGAATCCATAATTAAACATGGTTTGATAAAAAATTATGATTCTTATTTCGTTGAGTGGTATATTGGGGTGTGTTAATTTTAGAGATATGTTATTTTTAAAAAGGTTGAGGGTGAAGCCCTCATTATTGAACAGAAAAAATGGATGACCTTATATAAAACTACTAAAAGATTTAACCCATTACAAAAGAATGTAAATTGATATAATTAATCAAAAAACAACTGAAAAAATGATCCCAAAATCCAATGGAATAAAAATTCAATGAAATCCTAAAAAAACATTACCCCCTAATTAGATAGTGAATCAGTGAGATCAGTCAATATGATGGGTAACCACATATTCCAAGAATTTTCACTATGATGAAAGAACAATGTGGAAAAGAATATCTACATTAAACTCATACATGTGGTGGTGAGCCGATTGAATGGTTCTAGAAAACCCTCCAACTTTCAAGTCATCCACTAGAAAATGATTTTAATGAACTGATAATAATTTCAACGTGATGTAATAAAACCATACTAAAAACATTGGTAATGTTTAAATTTTATGGTACCCATATGTCTAACATATTAGATGAAGAATGGATAAATAATGGGTGTCATCACGCATATCCTTCTTTTGAGGCCACCCAAAAAGTGGTACTTGAAAAATATTGTTCCACCTACAAATGAAAATAAGGAAAATACAATAACTATAAAAAATATACATCCCATGAATAAGAAAACCCATTAATGATACGTAAAATAGTATGAAATTATCAATAACAACTTCTAAAATAACCAATGTACTAGATTCACCTTCCCAGTCACCATCCATAAGACCAGTAGTGCATTTGCCCATAATCAACTATCCAGGTGATCCCCCCATCCATGCTAGTGAGATCACTATATCACATCTGACATGACCCCAAGACATCACCTAAAATAAAAATGGTGTCTAAAAAATGGACACCTTTATACGAAGAAACAAACCTATCACATGTTCTTCAAACATTGTTTCTCATGATAGACACCAGACAAACACCACTCATGTAACTCCCTGACCCTAGTTATCCCCAGTCGGTACATTAATTTAATACATTGGTATGATTACGAAGAATCATGTCCTAAAGGACTGAGTAGTTTAGCTATCCTGGAAAATATATTACATACATGAACGTTGAATTACATTATAAAATGAAAAACAAAAATAACATGGTCTCCATTGACCACATTCATATCCCTTAAAATATCCCTGTATTTTGTTCATAATATACTTCTTCACATCTTGGGAAAAATAAAATATTGGAAGGGGTGAGATCAGATTCTCAGTAAGGATAACAATATAGAAAAAACATTCATAAATATGAATAAATATTTAAGGAAATGTATAAAACATAAACAAAAGCCTTTTATACTTAAATATCAGCACAATAAGGAAAATATAAATCAAATAATTCCATTTAATTATTCACATTTATATTCCAATTGTCAAATAATCACATGTAATATCAATAGAAAGTTTCATAATGATAGAATTCATAATGCCAGACTTCATAACCACATATTCAAGGCCTTGGGCCAAAACATCAAATAAGATTTTGTCAAGGCATTATGCCAAGACACTGGTTTTTCTCATGAGACCTATCGATGCATCGAGGAGTTATAGTGGGATTCACCCATCACATAATAATTCCATATCTCTCCTCATAGGAAAAGGTATAGACATAACATAAACATTCATATCAAAACTAGCATACAAAATGTCAATAATTTATCCATAAACCATGAATGGTATAAAAATAACACAACCAAAGTCAAACATGTCACAAAAACTTCAATACAATATGGATGATTTGTATCATAATAAATCTTTCTCGATCAATAATAATATCCCATAAAGGATGTTGACATAGTTGAATATTATTAGTAAAACACTAGGACAAAAATATCCCTTTTCATGAAATAATTTAAAATCCATATAAAAGAAGTCATTTAAAATATAGTTTTGAATCAATGTGTCCCATACCAATTTGATTATTTTGAGTGGAATTAACATTTTAAAACAATCATGTTAGTATAAATAAATTCTTAATGCCATTTTTAAAACATTGACATTAATGAGA
Organism: Viscum album; assembly: GCA_963277665.1. NCBI lineage: Eukaryota > Viridiplantae > Streptophyta > Magnoliopsida > Santalales > Viscaceae > Viscum > Viscum album. The sequence continues at coordinate 1,159,494,810 of OY728122.1, read as the reverse complement.
AAGGTTTAGAAGAATAAATATTTAAAACATTTAAAATGAATTTTTAGTAAAATTTAACATAAAAAGTTTCACTTTGATTTTTTTTAAGTAACATGAACGTGGATAACTAATATGTTCCATTAGTGACTTACATAAATTCTACCTCAGATAAAAAATAGATTGTGAAATTAACATTTACCTTGCAATTTCCTTTGGTCAAGGGTACATTTAACCTCATGTATAATGACCATAGTATGTTATTAAATTATTAAATAACCATAATAATATTTATAATATCATAAATTATTCATTTATGTCTTTAAACTACCCATTTAATAATGATTTCCATGTTAAATTAACATTTTGGGTAATAATCGCATTCTTCGTCGTACGTGTTGTAACTTGTTATTCATGATCGTATCATTTAGATCACTATTTATATACTTCCAAAATATAAAAAATGATTTATATATCATATATATTTTGAATATAAATATTAATAATATATATATATATATGTGAAAGAGAAAGAACTGTTTATGGAGACGGTTGGCCGTACGTACGCATAAACGATGTTTCCATTTTCATATCCTATTGAACAAAAGTAAGTAAATAAGATATATTCATGTAAGTATATATATATATATATAAAGTATAATAATTATTTTCTATAAGAAATAATTATTAATAATATATATTTTTATAATCATCATTGAATGGTGAATCGTGGGAATGATTATCATCGCGCCGTGGAGAAGGTAATCCGTATGTACGCACGAGTGACAATATCATTATATTGATGGTAAAATCGTATATTATGGGATGTTATATCATATATATAGAATCATAAAATGTTATATTTATTATTTACATTAGTTATACTCATTATTATACTTATCCAAATAATGAAGTGTTTGAATTACAAACAACACCACGATGTGGAGACGGTAAGCCGTACGTACGCATGTATGGTGACTTTGTCATTTAGAGGATGGATAGAATAACAAATATGGTTTTACCATATCTATTATAACATAAATGTATGTATGAGGTACATGAGGTATTAATTTGGTATGGAAACTACAAAGAAAGAGGAAGTGGAAGATGAAAAGAAAATGAAAGAGGGTGGCGATATTATTACCTCTACTTCCGGTGTTTCCTTTGGAGTTGATCAAAAGGGCTCATTAGTTTGGATTTATGATCAATATATGGCCTCTAAATTTAAGGTAGGGAAATTGGGAGGATATTTGGGAATGGTTTGGTTGAGCCAAATGGCATTGGAGGTGTGATTTTGAGAGAATGGGAAGTGCCCTTTCATAAGGGTGGTGAGAGGCACCTTTGGAAAAGATTGAAATATTATTTTATAATAAAATCATTTTCGGTTTATAATGTCTCCAAAATGATTTAGTGAGAGGATAAGGAGGGTATGGGTCGCAAAACTCTCAACCAATTGGTTTTAGATTGGTTTGGGTCACCATATTAACCTTATCATTTAGATTTAACTCTTAGTTAAATAGTTTAACTTTTACCATGTATTCCTGTATTATTATAATAATTAGTTAATTAACATACAATAAAAAGAAAAACTAACCAAAAGTGGTTACTTAATGATATAACTATCATTAGATAAGTTCTTTGGACGAAAATTTTATTTTTTGGACTATTATATATTTTAATAATATAATATCTGATTTAAAAACACATTTTTGTCAATTTTGACACAATTTAGTATTTGGTATTTGTGAAAGTCGTCACAAATTGATTACATTGAACCAAATATATTGAATCAAACCTAAAATTTCATATTCACCTTTGAAATTCATTTATTTCAGAAAAACATTGAAATTATGTTTATTTTAATATTTATAATACCATTTATTTGATTCTTTCATTAATAAGGTAATTACTACATCACCATTGTGTCAAAAATAAATTTAATTATATAATTTATATAAATAAAATAAAATTATGTAGGAAATATTTTTATCTTTCTAATTAGTATTTATAGTTTAATAAATAACATATATAACCCCATTCAAATTTTTTTTACTAATAGATATATATTTAGGTCATTTTTGTCATTACTTTAAACTAATTTATATAAAGTGTCATTATCACTCTCAAGTGTCTCCATGGGGTCCCAAAATCGACCCATGGATGACCATGGTCAGACAAAAATCAAAAAATAGGAATAAGACACATGTTAGAGTAATTTAATATTATTATAATATTATTTTCACCCTTATTTACCAGATTTACCCTTTAACCATGCTAAATAAAATATTTACCGTAATAGTTATTCTTAATTTCTAAAAATAAGAATTTACAATTTACAATATTTTGACCTCCTAATTACGAATATGGAATACTTTTTTCATTACTAAATACACATTAGTTGCAGAAATTAATTTAAAATTAATTTTCGTTGTCAAAACCAAAAAACGGGTTTTTAAAAAGTAACGACTATCAAAAAATTGACTTGTGTTTATGTAAATTTTAAATGTGAAATTACTTATAATGACCTAAATTTTATTAAATTATAATTTCATAATCTGATTATACTTCAAAACCTTTCAAATTCATAATTTAACACTGTAAATTATTTCGATTAATATTTTTTAAATTAAAACATAGTATATTTAACTATTCGTCAAAATATGAAAGTTATTAGAAAAGTACCAAAAATTTATCCAATCTAAATTTTTAAGTCCCTCTTATAAAGAAGAATTTAATTCATTAAATTTAATATATAAAAGTATCAAATATTTGTTTTAAAAATTGTTTGGTATTAAAAGGTCGTAAAATTGCATTTTTTGAAAAATATTTCTTCTATATGAAAAATAAATTTTTTCTTATATTATGTCTAAAAAACCAATAATATGGAGATTAAAAATATATAGAGTATATAAGAATCAAACTTCAGTTAATAATATTCATAACATCTTTTTGAACGGATTGTTTGGTTAGTTGTGGTGCAGTCAAACTTAGTGTTGTATGTAGCACAAGCTATTGAATTACATTAATGAGATAATGTACTACGAAATCATGGGGTGTTACATTCTCACATCCTTTAATAAATTACCTCTTTGCAATTTGAAATTGTTCTTTGAAAATAAAATTACAAAAATAAAAAAATACCTTTGTGGAAAACACACATAGGAAATTGGCTAAATAAAATTTAGTCTTAATAAGAGGGAATGCGAATAAAAAGTGACCACCAAATTATGATCTCGATTAGAAAAAAAGTTGGGGGAAATTAGAGAAACTTAATTAGAAAAAACTGTAAATATTTATAGGGAGTGATTGAGGTCATAAATTACATAGAAGTTTGAATTTGAGGGCCTCAAATCCATCAATTTATGATCATTTAAAATATCATTAGTTCAACAAAACATAAGGTATTAGGATAACCCATTTTTGGTTTTAGGATCCCTTCTATAATGTTTATGAATTAATGTATTCATAGAATAAGAGGAAAAAAATATACTTGACAAGTAGAGTTTCATATTTCAAATAATTCTGACCACAAACTCATATTTAAATCTGAAAGATAATAGAATTAAAAAATATTCTATCTATCCTAATCGTATAGGTTTAAAAAAATAATGAATTTATAATTCATTTGTCACAATATTTAAAAAAACTACATTATAAAAACTAGTACATCTCGTATGCTAGTGGTAGGTGATCCACCCTTGTCGCCCTTTGGTTGTGGGTTCCAGTCTCGCAACCTAGATGGACACGATGGGTTGTGATCCAACCTACGGGTTGTCATTTTAATGAAAATACATAAATAATCTCAAAAAATCATTTAACCTTAACAACAGTATCCAATGTCAAACTGAATTGATTTAATCCTTTATACATATCAAAAATAATTCTTTCCATACTCAAAGTCCAAAATTTATAAGGAAGGTAAACACAATGATGATCCTTTATTCCATATAATAACATGTGAATACCTTCATCATGTATTCTATTAAAACACAATAACACCCTAAATTACCATAAAACCTTATTGATTACATTCATTCTCCCTTATTCCTTATATAATACTAGATATTCTTATTCTATCCTAAAATGTTTTAAACTCCAATAATTATGGAATATACAAATCATAAATTAGTCTTTAGATATAAAAGAATATTCAATATAATTTATCCAAATCAATCATATATTATTTCACATTTGAAATCTTTTTTTTACCATTTAACTCACATACATGGTTTCCTTTTTCTCCACACTTATACAAAACTCTCATTCTCTTCATTCATTTACCAAGGTGATTATTTCCACAAATATCACATATGGGGAAATCCTTCTTTCCCCTCTTCTCTTTACACATCTTTCTCTCTTTTATCTTTTTCTTCTATTTATTCCCATCAAATCCATACGACTCGGAGAATTAATTTATTATCTTATTAACACATGGTACAATTTTTTCATATGATGGGAATACATAGGAGACTATTTCCTATTTAAATGTTGGCATAATTACATGAATGATATGATATTTCTTAATCTTTCGATCATGCGTATTATTGGAATTCTCATTCCTTCTACTAGGTCCTATTTCTAAACTATGGCATAAACTAGGTCAGTTTTTATGAATCACAACTCATAATTCTAAACTTTTAAAAAACCTAACATAAATTGAATTGATTATCCATATAATATATAATCATAAAATGTTTTCTTCTGGAAATTATTTACTCTTAAGTCCTTTATAATGGCTTTTAAAGAAAATGTGAATTATCCTAAGCATATCCATCAGGAGTTTCGTAACCAAGAGTGCATAAAGTCCCATTATAATGTACCAAGATACCTCAGGTCAAGCACAAATGATCTTGTTTGAGTTTTCACTCCTAGGAAAATCTATTCCAAGCTGCATCTACATGGTCATATCCAGACAGGGATGCATTTCATGGAAAATACACAAAATCATAACATTAAAAAAATTATAGGAAGTTCTTCTCTACTAATCCTCAAAGTCTATCTTATGGTAATGTTCACTAATCAGAGTTTTTCTAAATCTATTTCTAATTTTTTTGCTAAACTTCCTTTGATACCAACTGTAACAACCCAAACTATGTTACCCAGATTTGGTGCATTATTTTAATATGTTGGCATGATTACAAGGAACCATGTCCCGATGGACCGATCATTTTACCAGTCTATGATAATCGATTATATACATGAACGTTTCATTACATTATAAAATGAAAAAAAACAATAATATCATCTCTGTTGACCACATTTATACCCCTTATATTATCCATATATCTTTTTCATAATATAGTTCTTCGCATCCTACGAAAAATAACTCATATAAAGGGGTGAGATCAAATGCTCAGTAAGGATAACAATATAGAGAAAAAATTTATTAATAAGTATAAATATTTGATGCAATAAATAAAACTAAAAAAACCTTTTAAACATAAACTTCAGTATAATATGGAAAACATAAATCAAATAATTCAATTTACTTATTCACATGGATATTATACTAGTCTAATAATCACATGAAATATCAAACGCGAGTTTCATAATGATGGAATGCATAATTCTAGACTTCATAACTATATAGTCAAAGGATTGTGGTAAGAATAAAAATAATATTTTTTCAATTCCTTATGCCAAGAATCTTTTTTGTCCCATTAGACCTACTGATGCATCGAGTATCTGTACAGTGCTCCACCCATCACTTGATAAGTCCAATAAAATCCTCATATGAAAACTTTTAAACAGAACATAAACATTCGTATCAAAACTAGCATATAAAAGGAAAATAATTTATCCATAAACCATCAATGGAATAAAAATAACACATCCACAGTCAAACATATCAAAAAATCGTCAATAGAATATGGAATATTTGTATCATAATAAATCATCCTCGATCAAGAATAATATTCCATAAAGGAGGTTGACAAAGTTGAAAATGATCAGTAAGAATCATTGAGAGAAATATCCCTTTTTAATGAAATAATTTAAAATTCATATAAAGGAATTAATTTAAAATATAGTATTTAATCAAAGTGTCCCATACCACTTTGAAACTTTTTAATTGAATTAACATTTTAAAACATTAATATGCATATAAATAAATCCTTAAAAAAATTTATTAAACACGAACATTAATGAAAAAGGTTTAGAAGAATCAATATTTAAAACAATTAAAATGATATTTTAGTAAAAATTCCCTTAAAACAACCCTTTTAAAACACTTTTACAAAACATGGACATGGATAATAAATAATTCCCAGTAGATACATATGTAAAAACAACTTCGTATAATAATGAAATTGTGGAATTGACCCTTACCTTGCACTTTGCTTTGGTCAGGGGTACATTTAACCTCTTGAATAATGACCATAGTATGCTATTATATTTTTCCAGAACCATATTAATATTTGTTATATCATAAATTATTTATTTATGACTTTATACCACCCATTTCATAATGATTTCTATGTTAAATTAACATTTTGGGTAATAATCGCTTTCTCTATCGTACGTGTTATAAATTATTATTCTTGATCATATCATTTAGATCATGATTTAAATTCTTCAAGAATATAATCCATGATTTATATATGATATATATTTAGAATATAAATATTTATAATTTAGAGATATATAAAATGGAAGGCACTGTTTATGGAGACGGTTGGTAATACGTACGCCTAAACGCTATTTCTGTTTTTATATCGTATTGAATGGAAGTAAGTGAATAAGATATATGTAAGTAAATATTTATATATATATATATCCAGTATTATTATTATGTCATATTTTAAATACTTATTAATAATATATATTTTTATAATCATTGTTGAATGGTGAATTGTGGGAATGAATCTCATCGCGTCGTGGAGACGTTAATCTGTAAGTACGCACGAGCGACAATATCATTATATTGATTGTTAAATAGTATATAATTTGATGGTATATCATATATAATGTATCACTAAAATGTTATATTTATTATTTACATTAGTTATAATCATTATTATACCCATCCAAATAATGTAGTTCTTGAATAAAAAACAACACCACTAAGTTGAGACAGTAAGCCATACGTACACACGTATGGTGGCTTTGTCATTTCGAGGATGGATAGAATAAATAATATGGTTGTACCATATTTATAATAACATCAAAGTATTTAGGAGGTACTGGAGTTATTATTTTGGTATGGAAAATACAAATAAAGAGGAAGTGGATGATGAAATGAACTTGAAAGAGGGCGGTGAAATTAGTACCTCTTCTTCGTGTGTTTCCTTTTGAGGCGATCAAAAGGGATCATTAGGTTGAATTTATGATCAATATAAGGCCTCTATGTTGATGTGAGGTAAATTGGTAGGATATTTGGGAAGGGGTTGGACGATCCAAATGGATTTGGAGTTGTGATTTTGAGAGAAGGGGAAGTGCCCTTTTATAAGAGAGGTTACAGTCACCTTAAGAAAATATTGAAATATTATTTTATAATAAAATAATTTTCGGTTTCTAATGGCTTAAAAATTATTTATTTCTTGGATAATGTGGGAATGGGTGGAAAAAATTCCAATAAAAAGGTTTTAGACATGTTTGGGTCAACATATTAACCTTATCTTTTAGAATTAACTCTTAGTAATAAAGTTTAACTTTTACCATGTATTCTTGTATTATTATAATAATTGGTTAATAAACATACTATAAAATTCCGAGAGAACATAAAGTGATTAAATTATGATATACCTATCATTATACATGTTCTTTGATAGAACCTTATATTTTTAAGACTATTATGTAATTTAATAATATAATATTTGTTTTAAAAACTCATTTATGTCAATTTTGACACAATTTAGTATTTGGTTTTTGTGAAAGTCATCACAAGTTCATTACATAAAACCAAATAAATCTCATCAACCCTAAAATTTTATATTCACCTATAAAATTCTTGGATGTCATAAAAACATTGAAATTTTATTTATTTTGATATTAAGAATACCATTTATTTGATTCTTTTATTAATAAGGTAATTACTGCATCACCATTGTTTCATAAATAAATTTTATAATTTAATGCCTATAAATAAAATAAAATTATGCAGGAAATAATTTTATCTTTATAATGAGTATTTATAGTTGAAAATATAACTTATATAACCCCATTTAAATTTTTTTAACTTAATGATATATTTTTATGTCATTTGTTTCCTTACTTTAAATTAATTAATATAAAGTGTCATTATCAATTTCAAGTTTCTCCATGGTGTCACAAAATCGGCCCAAATATTCCCATTGTCGAACATGTATCAAAAAATAGTAATAGGATACATGTTAGGGAAATTTTATATTATTATTATATTATTTTTTACCCTTATTTACTGGATTTATTTTTTAACCATGGTAAATAAAATTTTTAGTGAAGTAATTATTCATAATGTCTAAAAATAAAATTTAACTATTTACACAATATAGACCCCATAATTCCAAATTTGGAATCCATTATTCCAAATTCAAACCACTGAAGTGGCAGGAATTAATTTAAAATTAATTCTCGTTGTCAAAACCATAGAGTGGGTTTTTAAAACATAAAAACTATCAAATGATTTACATGTGTTTATGTCAAATTTCAATGACAAATTACTTATAATGACCTAAATTGTATTAAATGATAAAAATATAATCTATTTATACTTTAAAACATTTAAAATTCATAATTTAACAATAACATTATTTCTATTAAAAACATTGTTTCTAATTAAAGCATAGTATTTTTCACTATTCATCAAAATATGAAACTTATCATAAAAGTTCCAAAAATTTATCCAAACTAAATTTATATATCATGATTCTAAATAAGAATTTAATTTCCTTAAATTTAATATATAAAAGTGTCAATTATTGGTTTTGAATACAGTTCTCCATTAAAAGGAGGTAAAATTGTATTTTTTTGAAATATACTTCTTTTATCTGAAAAAATGAATTTTTTCTTATAATATGTATAAGAAACAACTAATTTTGATGTTAAAATTATATATAATATATAAGATTCAAAATTTAGATTGTACTATTCATAACTACTTTTTGAGCGGCTAGTTTTGTAAGTTGTGGTACGCTCGAACTTGATGATGTGTGTAGTGCAAGCTATTGAATTACTTTAATGAGATAACATACTATAAAATATTTTTTTGATACATTCTCCCCTCCTTCAATATATTGTGTCTTCGCAATTTTAAATTGTTCATTGAAAATATAAGGTTAAAAATATAAACATACCTTTGTGGAAAACCCACATTATAAATTGGATAAATAAAATTTAGTGTTAATAAGAGATAAAGGGAATGAAAAATTCACAACCAAATTGTGATATCGATTTGGAGACCATTAGTGGAAATTAGAGACAGATAATTGGCGGAAAAAATTAAATATTTATTGGGAGTGATTAAGGTCATCAATCACAGAGAACTGTGAAATTGAGGGCCTCAAAGGCATCAATCAATGACGATTTAATATATCATTAGTTCAACAAAACATAAGTATTATAATGACTCATTTTTGGTTTTAAGATCCCTTCCTGGAAGTTTAAGAATTAATTTATTCATATAATTAAAGGTAATAAAATACTTGACTTATGGAGTTTCATCCTTCAACAAATTCCTACCACAATTTCATCTTTCACTCCAAAAGATAATAGAATTAAAAAATATTCTATTTTTCCTAATCTTATAGTGTCCAAAAATTATTTATTTATAATTCATTTGTCAGACTATTTAAAAAAACTACATTATACAAACTAGGACATCACCTATGCTAGTGCTAGGTGATCCACTGTCACGAACCAACCCAGGTCAACCCTGAACTGGTCACCCGAGATAGCCCGCGACATGACCAGAGGTGCGTTCCTGATCCCCACGGGCTAGAAACAAGTGTTGGGCATCAAAATTAAACATGTGGGAACGATTTGGACCAAAAGAAAATAAACGAAGCAGCTGAAAATAAATATAAAAAAAGGAAACAAATAAAGAACCAACAACAATGCTACTAACTAGACTATGACCAAAACTCCACGTGACCCCGTGTGTCACTCTCCAATACCACAACCAACGTTCCTCAATGCGAACAACTAAAGCTGGAACCTGCAAAAGAACTAAAAACAAGAAAAAACTATAGGTGTGATTATTAAAACTTAGTAGGCTAGCATGATAAATCTATTTCCAATGAACTACCACTAAATAAAGAATTTATAGATTCCATTTTTGAAGTAAATTATATAAAATATTTGTTTCCACACACACTTTAATTTTTTAAAAAAGTAACAACCCATTGCCCTTTTTAACACAAAAACAAGTTTTGTGATTGGAAGAAATAGGTGCATTACATTTTAAAACATATTTCTGAATAATTTAGACATCCAATATTTTGTTGTTAGTCTAAAGGAAAATACACAAAACACACAACACACACTATGTGCAATGGAAAAAGTGGCACACATGGGCCAGCAACCAAACTAGACCTCTCAACTGTGTGCCACATACAAATAAACAACAAAGGAAACATTGGTCAAACCTAGGAGATCGTGAACAATCTAGAACGAACCGTACATGTGACTCATCCGGAATGCATGATCTATCTCAATGATGTAATAACGCCCAAATGCTTGGTATAGCCCTACATGGCCTAACTGAGGGGTCCAATCCCCATAGAAGCAATAAATTAGTATCCCCCTACTATGGGGCCACTAGCCAATGCATAATCTAAACTAGTACGACTATCATTCTCAGAAGTTTCACTCACTATTCCAGGTTCCCATGTAAAAACAAGTAATCAAAAGGGGTGCGTCCACAATGTAAATCAATCAGTCAGGATGCAAAAACATCACATACAACTCACATAATCAATTCACAACAAATATCAACCCTGAGTGGGTTTTCCAAAATAATTTATTTTATTAATGTGCCAAATGGGACTTCACCAATTTTAAGGAAAAACCTCATTTCTAGAGAAAACCCAGAACACTTGTTCATAAGAAATCATTTATCTTTAAAACTATAACTACATATGAAATTCTGTGAATTATGTTTAATGGACCAATGGGAATTATTTCAATACTAGTTGTCCTCTCTTCAAGAAAATTTTTCAAGTGTCTTGAATAAAATAAACAGCTCTTTTACACCAATTAATCATTTAAAAATTAATTATCTTATATTATTTCACATTTATTAAAAATTAACAAAACATCAAGCAAATAATAAATTCTAAATTTAATGGTGGGTGCAGTGGGGGACCTACCTCGACTCGAAGCACAGTTACGACGACGATGTGGCACATCTCACACTCGCGCACAAGTATGTGCAACCTATTTAAGACCACAATATCGCGGGTTTTCCTCGCCAATGCACTGATACAAACACAAAACAACCGAAAACCCTTAGCCACTGACTTAGAACAATCCAAACAAACAAACAACACAGAAACCACCTCGACATGTTTTCAAAACATACTTCGCACCATTTACATTATTTCCTAAAACACATCAAAATTTATGAAACATTTTTTCCAATAACATATCACAGCTTTACACACACAAAATAAATAATCAATTTCCACAACTTAGAAAACAATATTAAATAATAGAACAAGGAACGACATAAAGAAACACCACCAAGGGACGCAAAGAAGATTTTATATCAAAACACGCCACATTTCATGCTAGCATGGATCTTGAATATCAACCACCCAACATAACCTTTTCAAGATATAATTCACATAACTATCACAATCTAATACACATCTACACATTTGAAAAATAAAGTCGACACATCCAAAAATATTTTCTACTCATTGAAAAACCACTTGTTAATGCATAAAACCCTCAAATACCCATGAAAACATAGATCACACCATCTAATTGCACCCTAAACCATTTTTAAAACGATGCACAAAAATAACACAAAAAAACACCAAGCATTCCAAAACAAACACATTAATAAAAAAACACCAACCAAAATGAAAACACACTATCAATTTCAAAACAAAAACACCATTCGCACCACATAAACTAAAACCACTGCTCCTGCACAAGATAATAGACTAACTGCATAATTTTAACAAACAAAAAATGTTCACAGACCCAGCAGAGCAAAGACATTTAAAAATGAAAACACATACAGACTGCACAAATTAAGACTAATTAATAAATTAAATAAAAAATTAAATAAGAAACAGGATTAACCAGATAAACCATACATGCAGAACCACATACCTTGGTGTAAAAAAAGACATCGAAATACAATGAAAAGCTCACGTCGCACGATGCTTGAACCACAGGAAGAACAAGGAGGCTCCTAAAACAAAGCACCGCATAATTTCATAAAAATAAAATATAACGCAAACTAAACCCTATCAGCAACTTAACCAATATAGAAGAAAACACAACTAGATTACTCTGCACCTAAATCAAGAGGTTCAAGTGGTTGGTCGGTTGTGGTGGAGGGTGCCGGAAGCAGAATTGCACCAATTGGAACTTCACCGGAAAGAGGTGCGGCCCCAAAAAAAGGTTGGATGAGCACTGGAAGGAGGATCATAGATGGGTGGAGATTTTGTCAGAGTAGGCAAGAATGTTGCCGAACTCGGTGTGGCTGTGCGGTGCGTGGTCGGCGTGAGGGTGCGGTAGGCCCGATGAAGGAGGGTTGTTAGAAGGGACCAGCGCATGGGAGAGCGGCTGGGTGAGGTCTAGGCGAGCATAGAGGTAGAAGCGAGGGGAAGTGCGTGGGAGGCACTGCAAGATCTTGAGGGAGGAGGGAGGAAGAAAACAGGTGGAGTCCGGGATGAAGGAGGCTGAGGCGTAGAGGAAGTCAGAGGGGGGGGGGGGAAGGAGGCACCACATGGGGTGATAGAGGGGGAGTGCTTCGGGTACCTAGGGTTTTTTTCTTTTTTTTCATTCAATTACATTAATAAAAATAATTTTAGTAATATTAATAATATTTATAATAATAATAGTAATAAAACTAGAATGATAATATTAATAATGATACAAATAATAATACTAATAAGATCAATAATAATTATAATAATAATAAAATTTCTTTTATAATAAAGCTAATAATAAGAATAATAATAATAATAATAATAATATAAATAATAATAACAATTTAACAACCCTAATAAGAAAATATTTTACTTATTTTAAACATTGGTCAACTGCATGACTCACGTTCCGCTATGCGCGCGGTTGGGCGAACCGTGCTCGAAGCATGCCACCCGGAACTGATCACATATGGGGTTAAGATGTGTGATTTCCATGCAGTTTTATAACTCGCGCGAAAGTCACACATTAGTGAGATTGTGGTGTGACAATTCTCCCCACCATAGTCACTTTTTCCCCCAGAAAGTCCCCCAGTCGAACGATAGACAAAAAAAGAATACATGCCCAACTAAAACTAGAAGAAACCACAACACAAGAGAACATGAGAACACGAGAGGGTTATCCCCACCAAAAGGACTCAGCTAGTGCGGAAATTCAACACCCAAACATAAAACCTCGAGAGGGGGGGGGGAAATTGGAACTATCAAAAGATCCAGACTAACATCTATAACACGAGAAAAAAAAACCTCCGTTGAAAATCAGAACTCTCAACTCAGACCAATGAAATCTCAAACACCAGAGAAAAGCATCTAAGCAGAACATGACCCGAGTAGAAAAACTGAGGATAACTGCACACCTGGACTCCCCTGCAGGCACTCACATATCCAAATGAACACCGCCAAACCAAGACCAACATATACAATGGTCAAACACACATCTATGAAAAAAAATGGATGATTCAGATAACAATAATCCAACAAACAAAACTGTTGAATTACGATAAAAAAATGTCTATTATAACTCCACGACGATGTAATGGAATTACAATGACGTCAAAACTTTAACAGTAGAAAAAGAAAGGGCGAAAAGACATTAAATGTTCCACTGCCAACACAAACACAATGCCTAAACCGAGGCTTCACACCCTGGCAACTCCTGACTATGCGGGAGCTTCACCCCATGAACTATGGATGGGCTCTGATGGAAAAAGAATATCCTGCCTAATAGTCAATAACTAGAATCATTCAGTCAAAAAATCATCTCCAGGTGACACTTACTACAAAACATATCCAAGTGAATTAGACAGCCGCAACAACGACACATCTTCAGAGGGATGTGACCTGATGGATTCACATGCCCGAACCGGCCACACGAGTGGCACACCACTGAACAGTCTGACGAACTAGAAACCCGTACCACTCCAGATGAATCTTAAAAAAAATATGGGTTCCTCTGGCACACCCTTCTCGCCAGACGGGGAACTGTTGCAGGAGACCGAACATGTTGTATTTCCAACCATCTGCGATCGAGATACCAACTCCGCTAAAAATTCCTCATCCGCCAACTACTCAAATCAATGGTCCCTTGAAGGGAGGACATGCTCCTTGATCTCTTAACAAATACACCTAATGAAGAGGGAAGTATTCATTAAATCCTGTGATGCTTCCTCTGAAATAAAGGACACAAGCTCCTTGAAATGGTTAACATATGCCTTCACCGTCCATTGGCATTGTTGAATGCGCATAAGGTATTCTATTTTCTTCTTCTTCAACTTTTTAGGTATAAATCATCCAATGAAGACAGATTTTAAGACATCTCATGTCATCCCAACTTGCATTGATGGTGGGGCGAGCAACTCCCTTACGTCCAGTGATGGACCATCAAATAGTCCCAAAACAACACACACTCTGATAGCTTCGGGGGTTCCCAAAACCCAGAATACACACTCGAACTCTTCAAACCTCAACTACGCTTAACAGAACTCAATCACCATTATGTATAGACAATTTCTAAGAAGGACCAAAACTGGGCATGACTTATCAGAAACTCTGGGGACTTTTCTAGGTTGGAGGTTTTGAACAACATATAAAACACCGAACCAAAACAAATATCATTCCAAAGAAATATCATTGAAATATTTTCCTTCCAAAAAAATCCAACTCAAAAAACAAATAAAAACCAACACAACCCAAAAATCCCTTTTTCTTTTAGATTTCAAAATCGCCTTCTTTGATAGACATTTTCCGAATACCCAAACCAACTTTTCAAACCAATTTCCATTTAAAAAAATTCATTTTCCCCTTTTAAAATAACCATAGAAAAATAAGTTCATGTTGTTAATTCCAAGTGCACACCCCAGTAATCCCATGAACTAGTGCACCTGTCTTCATACGCTTTCATCCATACACACCAATGAACACTTTTCATGCATTCCCTCACATGTCCAAAAGTTCATAAAGAGTACCTGAGGTTTCACCCAAACCATATCTCGACCTGTTCCAAGAAAACGCCATATTTTTAGACTAAGAGATTTCAGTTTTAAAACAAATCCATTTCACAAATTTAAGTCCATTTAATATAAATCATTCTCATTTCAAAAACCCTTTTTCATTTTCAAGATTACACTTAAAACAATCAGAACCAAGAAGACACTCACCTTTCATCAAATCGCCGAAGGGAGGAACTGGTAGTCATGCTTAACCTGGCGACATGGTAGTGGGTCATGCCCCAAGTAAGTGTTAACGACTTGGAGTGACTTAAACTGTATACTCGGACTCTACATGGGTCATTACTTTACATAAAATCACGATGTAACATCTGAATTCCTCTGTTGTCATCCCTCAATCAAAACAAACCAGAAAAAAAAAGGTCTCAATTCCCGAACTACCCCTAGCGACTCGAAGTTAAAAACAGGTGAGGTTCTACACGTCTTTCTTGTAACAACATCTCAAGTCCCAACAATCCTAATCTCCATCTACCGGACACCCCAAAAAACAAGGGCCTCCTCTGATACCATTTTGTCATGAACAAATCCGGATCAACCCTGAACCGGTCACCCGAGCTGGCCCGCGACATTTCCAGAGGGGCATTCTCGATCCCCACAGGCTAGAAACTAGTTCCAGGGATCAAAATTAAACAAGTGGAAGTGATTTGGCCCAAAAGAAAATAATCTAAGTAGCGGAAAATAAATATTACAAAAGATAATACATAATGAACAAACAACAACGCTACTAACCTAACTACGACCAAAACTCCACGTGACCCCATTGGTTACTCTCCAATACCAAAACCAACGTCGCTCAAGGCGAACAAATGAAGCTGGAACCTACAATAGAGCGAAAAACAATAAAGAACTAAAGTCGTGAGTATTAAAATTCAGTATCCTAGCCCGATAAATCTATTCCCAATGCACAACCACTAAATAAAGAATATTTCAATTACATTTTTGATCTAAATTATATAAAATATTGGTTTCCACACACACTTTCATTTGTAAAACATGTAACATACCATTTCCCATTTTAATACAAAATCATGTTTAGTGTGTGAAAGAAATAAGTGCTTTTCTTTTTAAAACATTTTTGTGAATAATTTAGAAATCCAAATTTTTTTTGTTAGTCATAAGGAAAACTAGACACAACACACAACACACACTAAGAGAAATGGAAAAAGTGGCACAGATGGGCCAACAATCGAACTAGACCTCTCAACTATCCACCACATACAAATAAACACCAAAGGAAACATGGGTCAAACCTAGGAGATCGTGAATAATCCAGAAAGTACCATATATGTGACTTATCCTGAAAGTATGATCTAACTCGATGATATCATAACACCCTAATGCTCGGTATATCCCTACATGGACTAACTGGGGGTCCCAATCCCCATAGCAGCAATAACTCCTTATTCCTCTACTGTGGGTCCACTAGCCAGTGCGTAATCTAAAGTAGTGCGACAATCGTTCTCAGAAGATTTACTCACTATGATAGGTTCCCAATTCAACAAAAGCAATAAAAAGGGGTGCATCCACAATGTAAATAAATCACTCACAATGCACAAACATCACATACAACTCACAATATCAATGAACACCAAAGATCACCCCTGAGTGGGATTTACAAAATAATTTATTTGGTTAAAGTGCCAAACGGGCCTTCACTAATTTTAATGAAAAACCACATTTCTCGAGAAAACCCAAGACACTTGTTCAGAATTAATAATTTATCATTAAAACTAGAACTACATTTGAAATTCTGTGAATTATTTTAAATTCCAAATGTTAATTCTTTTAATAATGGGTGTCTGCTCTTCATGAAAATGTTTCAAGTGTCTTGTATAAAATAAACATCTCTTTTTACACCAAATAATCAATTAAAAATTAATTATCTTATATTATTTCCCATTTATTAAAAATTAACAAAACATAAACCAATTAATAATTTCTAAATTTAATGGTGACTGCAGTGGGGGACATACTTCGACTCACAGCTCGGTTATGATGACGACACAACACGTCTCACACTCGCACACAAGTACATGAATCATATTGAAGACTGCAATATCGCAGGTTTTCCTCACCAATGCGATGCTACAATCACAAAACAACTAAAAACCCTGAACCACTAAATTTGAACAATCAAAACAAACAAAAAATGCAAAAACCACCTCGAAATGTTTTAAAAACATACTTCACACCATTTACATTATTTCCTAAAACCCCTCAAAATTTATGAAACATTTTTTTCAAAAACATCTCATAGCATTACACACTAAAAAGAAATAATCAATCTACACATCTTAGAAATTAGTATTAAATAAAAGAACAAAGGATGACGCAATGAAACACCACCAAGGGATGCAATGATGATTTTAAATCCAAACACACCCCATTTCATGCAAACATAGATCTTAAAAATCATCCACCCAACATAACCTTTTCAAGATATAATTCACATAACTAACACAGTCTAAAAAACTGCTACACAGTTGAAAAACAAAGTCGACACATCAAAAAATATTTTCTAACCATTTAAAAACCACTTTTTAATGCATAAACCCCTTAAATACCCTTGAAAACATAGATCACACCATCTAAATGCACCCTAAAACCATTTTAAAAACTTTTCACCAAAACAACACCAAAACACACCAACCATTCAAAAAAAACAAAATAATAAAAAACACACCAACCAAACCAAAAACACACTAAAAATTTCTAAACAAAAACAGCATTCGCTCTACAAAAACTCAAACCACAGCTACTGCACAAGCTAATAGACTAACTGCATAACATTAACAAACACTAAAACATCAGAGACCCAACAAAGAAAATACATTTTAAATTGATAACACAAACAAACTACATGCATTAAGACTAATTAATATATTAAATAAATAAATTAAACAAGCCAGATGATTAATCAGATAAACCATACATGCAGAACAACCTACCTCGGTGTAGGAAAAACAACGCAAGCCAACACAAAGCTCCCTCCACACGATGAATGCACCGCAAGAAGACCAAGGACACTCCTAAAACAAATCACCACATAATTTTATCAAAGTAAAATAGAACAAAAACTAAACCCTATCCAAAACATTACTAATATAGAAGAAAACCGATTGAGATGACAGTATACCTAAAGAGAGAGGGTCAAGAGGTTGGCTGGTTGTCTTGTAGGGTGCTGGAAGCAGAATCGAACCAACTCAAACTTCACCGGAATGAGGTGAGGCCCAAAAAAAGGTTGGATGAGCACTGGAAAGCAGAGCCTAGATGGTTAGAGATTCATCCAAAGTAGGAATGGAGGTTACCAGATTCAGTGTGGCCGGGCGGTGCAAGGCCGACGTGAGGGTGTGGTCGGCGCGACGAGGGAGGGTCACGAGGAGGGACCAACGGGGGGGGGGGGGAGCGGCTGGGTGCGGTTTGGGCGAGCTCGGAGGTAGTATCGAGGTGCTGTGTGTGGGAGGCGCTGTAGGATCTTGAGGTTGGAGGGAGGCAGAAAACAGGCCGAAGCCGGGATGAAGGAGGCGGAGGCGCAGAGGACGTCAGGGGGGGAACATTCCTGAGGAGTAGTGGGGGGTGGGGAATAGGGGGCATCACACTGGGTGAAAGATGGGGAGTGCTTCAGGTAGATAGGTTTTTTTTCATTTAATTACATTAATAGAAATAACTTTAGTAATAATAATAATAATAATAATAAATCTACAATGATAATATTAATAATGATACAAATAATAAAAATAAAAATATCAATAATACAGATAATAATAATAAATTTTTTAACAATAAAACTTATAATAGGAATAATAATAATAATAATGAAAATAATAATAAGAATATAAATAATAATAATAACCATTTTACAACCCTAATAATAAAATATTTTACTTATTTTAAACATTGCTCAACTACACCACTCACATGACGTCAAGCGCGCGGTTGGGTGAACTACGCTCGAACCATGCCACCCGACACTGATTGCATAGTGGGTTTAGATGTGTGATTGCCACGCAGTTTTATAACTCGCGTGCAAGGCATGGATCAGCGAGATCGAGGTTTGACATCCACCCTTGTCGCCCTTTTGTTGCGGGTTCGTGTCTTGTGGCCTTTCCAGACGCGACGTGTTGTCACACGACCTGTGGGTTGTCCTTTTTATGAAAAACAAAAAATAATCTCAAGAAAACATTTAACCATAACAATAGTATCCAATGTAAAACATAATCTATTATAACCATTAGAGATATCCAAAATAATTCTTTTCAATCTCACAGTCCAAAATTTATAAGGAAGGTAAACACAATGAAGATCCTTTTTACCATGTAATAACATATGAATACCTTTATTATGTATTTTTTTATAACACTATAACACCAGGAATTACCATAAATCCTTATTGATTACATTCATGCTCCTTTATTCCTAATCGAAAACTGGATATACTGTTTCTATCCAAAAATATTGCAAAATCCAACAATGATGGAATATACAAATCATTAATCAGTTTCAAGGAAAAAATTAATATCCAATATAATTTATCCAAATAAATCATATATTATTACAAAATCACTACATCTGTATCAGAACCATATTATGGTTTATCTTTCTCTCTGCCATATATTTTACAAAAAAATTAACCTGCTATTGAGTCACTTTTCTTGGTTCCACACAATCTCAAGTACTTAATAAAATAGTATTGTAGTAAATTTCTATTATACTCTATACATGTTATAACATGTACATCATTAATACAATACTCAAATTACATAATAATTTAATAACAACATAATAAATCTAATCATTCCCCTTCATCTTTGGTAGTATCATAACTTTATTATTATCCAATAACATCATTTGGGGTATGCTCCGATGATTTGGTCATTTCTTCGCATAATGTCCCATATACATAAAGATGATGCATTTTACATTTGAAAACTTTTTCATACTCTTTCAATCATGTACTTGGTTTCCTTTTTCTACAAACTTATCACAAAATCAAATTCCCTTCATGAACTTACCACAGTGACTCTTTCCATAGTTATCACAAATGGGGAAATCCTTCTTTCCCCTCTTACCATTATCCATCTCTCTCTCTTCCGTCCTTTCCTTCTCATGCTTCACTTAAATGCCATAGGACTCAGTGAATTTGTTACTTATCTTATTAACACATTATACTATTTCTTAAAATTATGAGAATACTAGGGAGACTATATCAATTTTGAAGGTTTGATTAATTCCCTGGATTATTAGATCCTTCTTAACCTTTCGATCACGTGTATTGCTGGAATTCTCATTCTTTGTACTAGGTTTCATTTCTAAATAATGGAATACATTATGTTAGTTTATGAATCAAAATTCCTAATTACAAACAAGTAAAATACCTAAAAAAATGGAAAAGATTATACATATAATCTATCATCATAAAATGTTTTCTTTGAGATTGTATTTAATCCTAAATCCTTTATAATGTCTTGTAATGAAAATGTGAATTATCCTAAGCATATCCCCCAGGAGTGACGTAACCAAGAGTGGAGAAAGTCCAATTTCCATGTACCATGATACCTCAGGTCATGCCCAAAATTCTTTGTCGGAGTTTTACCACCTAGTTACATCTGTTCCAGAGCCACCTCTAACTGTTATTATCCATACATGGATGTATTTAATGGAAAATACAAAAAATCTCTATATTAATAATATTTTAAGAAGTTCTTTTATATTAATAATCAATGTCTATCTTAGGGTAATTTTCTATAATAAGTGTTTATCTAAATCTATTTCCGAGGTTGTTTCTAAAATTATTCAGATACCAATAGTAACACCTCGACCCCAGTTACCCAGAGTCGGTGAATTATTTTAATATATTGGCATGATTATAGGGAATCCAGTCTCGAAGGACCGATCAGTTTAGTAGTCATGGAAAACATATTAACATATGAACGTTAGAATACATAATATAATGAAAAAGAACAAAAACATTGTCTCCATAGAACACATTCATATCCCTTAGACTATACCTACAGTTCTGTCATAATATACTTCCTTGCATCCTAGGAAAAATAAAACATAGAGAGGGGTCAGCTCAGATTCTCAGTAAGGATAACAATATAGAAAAAACATTCATAAATGAACATAAATATTTTAGGCAATATATAAAACTGAAACAATATCCTTTTAAACTTAAACATCAGCATAACCTGGAAAAGATAAATCAAATAATGACATTTACATATTCACATGGAAATTCTACAAGTCGAATAATCACAAGTAATATCAAAATCTAATTTCATAATGACGGAATGCATAAATCTAGACCTCATAACCACATAGACAAAGACTTGTGCCAATGAATACAAATAAGATTCTATCAAGGCCTTTTAACAAGACACTAGTTTGTCTCATGAGACCTACTAATGCATCGAAGAGCTATAGTGGGCTCTGCTAGTCACTTACTATGTCCAATGCATTCCTCATATGAAAAGGTTTAAACATAACATAAACATTCATATTAAAATAAACATACGAAATGTCAATACATTATCCATAAAACATGAATGGTATACAAATAACATAACCACAGTCAAACATATCAAAAACCCTTCAATACAATATGGAAGATTGGTATCATAATAAATCATCCTTGATCAATAATAATATCCCGTAAAGGATGTTCACATAGTTGAAAATGATCAAATAAAAATCTATGAGAGTAATATTCATTTTTCATGAAATCATTAAAATGTAATATAAAGGAATTCATTTAAAAGATTGTTTTGAATCAAAGTGTCTCATACCACTTTGTATGTTTTTAATGGAATTAACATTTTAAAACATTCATGTCCATATAAATAAATCCTTAAAACCATTTTGAAAATATGGACATTAATGAGAATGGTTTTGAAGAATAAAAATTTAAAACATTTAAAATGAATTTTTAGTAAAAATTAATTTAAAAATATCTCTTTGAAAACACTATTATGAAACACAGACATGGATAATAAATATTTCTTAGTAGATACTTAAGTAAAAACAACCTCGGTTAATAAAGAAATTGTGAAATTAACTCTTACCATGCAGTTTCTTTTGGTCAAGGATATCTTTAACCTTTTGCATAATGATCATAGTATGTTATTAAATTATTGAAAACCCATATTATTAATTATTATATCATACATTATTCATTTATGAATTTATACTACACATTTAATAATTTTTTCCATGTTAAATTAACATTTTGAATAATAATCGCTTTATATATCGTATGTGTTTTAACTTGTTATTCTTGATCCTATAATTTAGATAATGATTTAAATATGTAATGAATATGAATCATTATTTATTTTTATATATATTAAAATATAAATATTTATAATAAATGGATATATGAAATGGAAGGCACAGTTTATGGAGACGGTAGGCCGTACGTATGCATAAACGTTGTTTCCATTTTCAAACTATATTGAACGTAAGTAAGTGAATAAGATATATATAAGTACATGTATATGTATATATTTATATATATTTCTATAGTAGAATTTTTATGTCTTGTTTTACATACATGTTAATAATATATATTTTTATAATCATCGTTGAATGGTGAATCGTGGGAATGAATCTCATCGTGTTGGGGAGACGGTAATCTATATGTACACATGATCGACAATATCATTATATTGATGTTGAAATCGAATGTAATAGCATGGTATTTCATATATAATGAATTATTAACATGTTATTTTTATTATTTACATCAATTATAATCATTATTATACCCATCCAAATAATTAAGTTTTTGAATAACAAACTACACAACGATGTGGAGACGGTAAGATGTACGTACGCACATATGGTGACTTTTCATTTATAGGATGGATATAATAAAAATATGGTTTTAAAATATTTATAAAAACATCACATTATGTAGGAGGTTATTTATTTATTATTTTGGTATGTAAACCACAAATAAAGAAGAAGTGGAATTTGAAATGAACTTGAAAGGGGGTGGTGAAATTATTATCTCTTCTTCTGGTGTTTCCTTTTGAGTTGATAAAATTGGCTCCTTGGGTTTTTTTTATAATCAAAATAAGGACTATAAGTTTATTTTAGGTAAATTGGTAGGATATTTTGGCATGGTTTTGATGATCCAAATGGATTTGGAGGTGTAATTTTGAGAGAAGGTGAAGTGCCCTTTTATAAGAGAGGTGGGGGAACCTTATGAAAGGATGAAAATATTATTTTATAATAAAATAATTTTCAGTTTATAATGGATCCAAAATAATTTATTTCTAGGATAAGGAGGGTATTGGTCAAAAAACTCTCAACCAATAGGTTTTGGATATGTTTGGGTGATCATATTATCCTTATCATTTAGAATTAGCTCTTAGTTAAATAATTTAACTTCTACCATGTATTCTTGAATTATTATAATATTGGTTAACAAACATACAATAAAATCCTAATTGAATAGAAAGTGGTTGATTAATGATATTACTAACATTATATAAATTATTTTGCAGAAAAATATATTTTTAGGACTATTATATAATTTAATAATATAATATTTGTTTTGAAAACTCATTTTTGTCAATTTTGACACTATTTGGTATTTGGTTTTTGTGGAAGTCATAAATACATGACTACTTAGAAAAAAACGAATTTAATCCACCCAAACATGTCATATTCATCCATAAAATTTCTGTATGTCATAAAAACATTGAAATTATATTTATTTTTATATTTATGATACAATTTATTTGATTCTTTCATTAATAAGTTAATTACTACATCACCATTGTGTCATAAATAAATTTAATTATTTACTCTCTATAAATAAAATACAATTATGTAGGATATCCTTTTAGATTTATAATTAGTATTTATAGTCTAAAATATAAATTATATAACATCATTTAAAAAAAAATTACTTAAAGATATATGTTTATGTAATTTTTTTTACTTCAAATTAATTAAAATAAAATGCCATTATCACTCTCAAGTGGCTCCATGGTTTCTAAAAATTGACCAAAGGATGACCATGGTCATACATGTATCAACCAAGAGGAATTGGACACATGTTAGGGTAATTTATTATTATTATAATATTATTTTCCCCCTTATTTACCTGATTTACCCTTTAACCACAGTAAATAAATTATTTACTGAAGTAATTATTCATAATGTATAAGAATAAATGTTACCTATCTACACAATTTTAACCCCCTGATTCCAAATATGGAATCTATTTATAATAATTGAAAACACATAAATGGACTAAAATAATTTCAAATAATTTATCATTGTCAAAATAAAAAAGTGGGTTTTCAAAAAGTAAAAACTATCAAAAGATTGACATGTGTTTATGTAAAATTTAAATGTCAAATTTCTTATTAATACCTAATTTGTGTTAAATGATAAAAATATAATCTAATTATACTTTAAAACCTTCAAATTTGTAATTTAACATTATATATTATTTTGATTTAATTTTTTTTCAATTATAACATAGTATTTTTCACTACTGGTCAAAATATGAATGTTATCTGAAAAGCACCAATAATTTATCCAAAATAATATTTTTATGTTGTGGTTATAAATAAGAATTTAATTTCATTAAATTTAATATATTAAAGTGTCAAATATTGGTTTTAAAAAGGGTTCTCCTTAAAAAGGCTGTAAAATTTCATTTTTTAAAAAATACTTATTTTATCTGAAAAATTAATTTTCTCTTATATAATTGATAAGAAACACATAATTTTGATGTTAAAAATATATAGAGTATTTACGATTCAAAATGATGTTAATAATTTTCATAGCTGCTTTTTGAACGTGTAGTTTGGTATGTTGTGGTGCGATCGAACTCAGTGTTGCGTGTAGCGCCAGCTATTGAATTACTTTGATGAGAAAAAGTACTATGAAATCATGGGGTGTTACAAATCATCATTAGACCATTAACACATGAGATCCAAGAACCATGGATCTTAGATGAATAGTGATCAACATTACTGAAATATATATTAGAAAAAATATCTAGGAAATAGAATCCAAGAAGGAAAAATGAAACTGGAGATAAAGGATGATAACGAGGAGCACTAACCCAAAATAATGTCTGAAAAAATAATTTAAATATGATTTTTGATTAAACATACTCAAGATCAAACTGTTTAGTTGATGAATTGAAACATCCAAAAATCCTCCACCAATGATATAAATTATAGTTGATCAACATAGTGAGAGAGCACAAAGAACACAAGGATCAAGAGACTCCCCACAAGGAGAATGTCTATCCATGTTATGGTGCAACATAAATTATTATTTATATATTTTTTTATTACATACTACTCATTTTAAATTAAAAACCATTATTAACATCAATTATAGAATGAATGAATACAAAATTCCTAATAATGGTATTAGGAAAAGTAAAATATATTCCTAGGATTAGTATCCACAATCAAAATTCTAAGAGGTGGATTATATTACATTAGAGTAATATATTCGTAAAACGTTGAAGATATTTTGTATGAATGAAACCAATAGATTATATTTTAATTTTTTACATGGGATTCTTTATTTTAAATGAGTATTTCTTCAAACACATGAGGAAAAGAAAATTGGTAATATGGATTCTATATGTGTTAGTGATTTGGTCAGTCTTGTATGATGTTCTGCATACAATCCTAGATGATTCATATTCTTTATAAATTTTAGGTTGATATCAAGATTACCTCAGTGACCTACATTGGATGAAATTCCAAACTATTTTTAGGTTTTTGGGGATAACTAAGAACATGTTCCTAGCTGGTAGAAGAGATTCTGATCTAGTTATTATGATATTTATCAATTCTAGCATAAAGTAAGATCTTGTAGATCTAATATTTTTGTTGGGATTCATCATTACTCTCAATAGAGGTTCATTTAATTATAATAACTCAAAGAAATCAATGCTTGATGATTCTATTGAATATTCTAACTATATAATGTATTTTGAGGTAGTTAAAGAAGCAGCTTAGACTCAAAAAATAATCTAAGAACATAATATGTTTCCAAGAATTTTGGAATCCATAATTATATATTATGATAATATTATAGTATTTTTAGTTTCAAACGAGATAAGGTCACATCAGCAAATAAATAATTTACATTAGAAATATCAACTATCAAGTGCTTTTTATTAGAGAGGTGATATAACTATGAAAATGGTTTCCATGGAAGAAAACATGACAAATCAATTATCTTATCCCTTAACTAAGTAGAAACATAATAATCATAAGATGAATGGAAGAATAAAATTCCTTAGTAGTTGTATCTAGACCAACTATTGGTGTACTAGAGTTAGTGTCATATAACCAAACAGTTATACTATATAATGAATATATATTAAAATAATTAAATATTAATTAAAATATATTATAATAAATAGGAATATATATATGAAATTTTAATATTTCAATGTACAAGAGAATAATTCATATTGGAAAGGTAAAAAAATTCATTTTTATGATGAGAAACATGAAATAATATTGACATATTCTCAAAACTTTTTCCATATTATGATATCATTCTATGATGGGGTACATAGTAAGTTGAGTCAAAGGTGAGAGTAATCAATAAAATATGTGACTTAATCATATAAAGATCACCATGGGTAATCATTAGGATTTGATATTATAAGAATATACCTTCCAATAAGAAATACACATATTTATGATTTATTGGAAATTCTTAACTATGAGTATGTGTAATTATTCATAGGCATTATGATTATTTTTCATGAATATCATGAATTTCACACTATGATGTATATTAATAAAAAATGAAGATATTGTACCTGATTTAGTTTGGAATTATGGGAGCATCTTTAATGATATGTTATTAATGAACAATTTCAGGATGGATTTTCCCCTTCCATATTTAGGGAATTTGATATCCCAACCATTTTATTGAAATAAAACCATTAAATTAAAATGTATGACAACTGTGTAATGATGAGTTTATATAAGGTATTCAAAGAAAGACTTATCATGTGTATAGGATGGAATCAGTGTGAATCATAATTTATGAGATTTAATCATAAAGGGATTATATTAAATAGTGATAGTTCATATGTGATTTTTTATAGAGATATTTCTTCTTCCACTGTCATTTTCAGGAAGATTTACAGGATGTAATCACATACATTTTGAAATACCACAAAAACATAATGATGAAGAGGCCTAGAGGGTCACATATCAAGTCATTCCCTTGATCTAAATTAATTATAATTTATATTTAAAAAAATTAAGGAATAATATTCTCAAGAAAAAGTGTCAATATGTATTCAAAATTTAATAAACTATAGAAAACATTGGAAAAGTATTTATTCAAAATGTAATTTTTTATTAACGTGTTTCCATAATTTATATTTATCTATTTCTATTATAACAACAGTATTTATTTATTTATTTATTTATTATGTCACTATATTTTTTGGTTTTGTGAATAATGAAAAAATATTTATTCATATGTTTTTTAGTAGAATATTTATTTATTTATGGAATGAATAAATATTCAATAACAATAAAAATTAATTTTTTAATAAATATCAAGGAGGATGTGAAATCAAATATTAGTTTTGATGACAAAAATAATTTTCAACACATAGAAATAGTATTTTCCATTTCACTTGTTAGATAATTCAATGGGAAAAAATATATTATTAATTTAATACTTGCAAGTGGATTATCAGTGTTTAATATTTTACTAAATGGACCATGTAAAAATGAATAAATGTTAATCCTTAAAATTTGGTTTATAAATAGATTCCTTACATATTCTAGAGAATTTTAGTCATTGTAAAAAATTGATTCTCCACAATATATCTCACTTTAAATAATCCTCAAAATAATGAGAAGATGAAGATAAATTACTTCAATATCAATGGATCATGAAGTAAACAATGGGGAGTAACACAATATGATCAATCAGCTATGCTAACATGTAGTGATTCATTTTCATTATTGGTTGGTAAAAGATGCATCTGTGTATATACTATTTGGTTGGACTATGTTGGGTACTCACAATACAATTTCAATACATCGATCTATTTTGAGTGATCAACATCCCCAATGGGGAAAGATCTAATGACCATAGTAGCCTTTCTTCCTAATAAAAATTTGTTATAAAATTGTTTTGAAAATATAATCTATTTGTGATTTAGTTTTACATGGAAATAATTTTTAGAACCATTTTCATTATTCAATAAATTTATGTCTCATACAATTTTAAATATCTTTTGAATCAAAAGAATCACATGTTTTCCATTATCTCAATTGGCGTTAACAATATGTATAGAAGAAAAACTAGAATTGATTTTTTGAGATTACCACGAAGAGTGGGATGGTAGGATTGATTTCGTAGATATATTTATTTTGTATTTGGAAGAAATAGTTTTCATAACATGTTTTAGGGAGGGTGGAGAAGAGATTCCATTTTATAAGTGATTAATTATGCATAAGTACATTTATTTTTATATTTTAAATATTATAAAAACTTAATCATTTTATAGTTAATTAAAAACTATAAAATTTAGATTATCAAATGATAATGGTATAAATGACACCATTAAATAAAATATATGTCATAATTTTGTTTTCATTTCATTTATTTTTTACATTAACTACCTCGATTTATAATTTACCATGGTGTCAAAGTTTTACTATGGTTACTATTCATAATGGCTAAAAAATAATTAAATCTCATTAATAAATTTGAACGACCTAATAAAAAATATGTAATCCCCATTTAATTATTCATTTTTTAGATGTGTAATACATTACATTTAATATTTCTCTATAAAACATAATGTTTTTTTAAATTATATTTTTTATGAAAGAATATATTTTTATGATAAATTAAAAATATATTGATTCCTAGAAAATTAATTAGATTTAATTTAAGAAATTGTTTCTTATGTTACATTAAATCAAATTTATAAATAAAATTTTTCATTTAAATATTTTTTTCTGAAAAATGATAGTTTAGAAAAAGTAGACATCATTCCCTATTCACATAAAAATAAGAATTTTATAAAAAATATCAATAATTAAGCCTATATTATATTCTATATAATGATTCCAAATATTAATTTCAATTTATAAATTTTATTTTCTATAATAAATTATATTATCTTTCAAATAAAACCATTTAATACATTTAAAAATAATTTAGTTAAATGATCATATTAATTTTTTGGACATAAAACATTAAAACAATTATTTATAGTCTATGATGAATTTAAATACATTAAATTAATAGATATAGATTATAGGATTGAATTATTTCTATTAATAATTTTGGGGTGACTTTCTTCCACTTGTATGAAATTATTTCCTCGTAATTTATTTATTTTTACATAAAAAAGTATGGATATTTCTAACTCATATCATTTTCTAAATCTCATATAGCTTTGAAAATCATGTTATTAATCAATTAAAACATTACCTAATGAGTCACCTTATTTCACAATACCTTCTCTATATAATCCAAATTTTAACTTACTATTAACATGAATAGATATTTTCTCCTAACTATACCAATTCATGGATCAAAATTTGAGATACATTAGGTATATAAATTCATGTCAATGTAACATGAAACAAGTCATCAACGTGATATAAACATGAAGGTTATGCAAATCTATAAAAAATAATCTATAAATTTATTAATTTCATATGGAAAAATATTTAATGGACATAAAATTATATTTTAAGCAAAACACAAGATACATTTCCATAGTTATATTTTTTTAAAAATGACCCCTACCTCGAAAGAGTGATATTTTATACAATGATATAAATAACACTTATGCATGCACTATACAGTGTTGTTAAATCATCTTTAAATTATCCACCATTTCATCTACATGTTCTACTCCCAATAACATCATTCAGCTGAATTAATCCCCACATGATGGAGTTCTACACTAATCTCTATTTAACTAATTAAATGAGTCCATCTATATACTAGAAATAAACTTATTATTTTATAAACATTAGAGTAATTAAATATTTCAATCACAACATCCAAGAGAATCCAAAGGGAAAGAAAAATAATAATATCTTCCAAACTATGAATTTTTTAATTCTTCCATTCCATTAGATTGGGGATGAAATTATGTATTTAAATTTAATTTAGTAATCAAAAAACATTTGACATCCTTTCCCAAATTTTTGTTAAATATACAACCATGATAAAAAAAAATTGAGAGAAGGTATTTGTTTAATCATATAATTTATTTAAGATAATGTATAATAGGTTTTTTTAATTACATAGTCTCTCTAAGAGGTATTAAATTAAATGACATAGTTTAATGATAAAAAATAAACCATGTCACATTATTACCTTGATAATTATTTTGAAATCTACCACTGAAATCCATAGATACATTAAATAATTTCAATTCCATCACTAGAAAATGTTGGATCATCTCCTTCAAATGATTTCACTAAAAGTTAATAATCTAAAATGTCAAAATTCTCTTGGTAAAATTAGTAACATAATACTTCATACCAACCCACCTATAATATTCCTGAATATATCTAGAAATATTATTTCATATAGAATGAATGATAACCATATAGATGTTAGCTTCAACAGAAATTCCTTATTCAATTAAGAATCACATGGCACACAAAGCCACTATTAAAATCAAATAGAAAAATGGTTATTTATTTCAAAATATAAAAAAACTATAAATTTTGATCTATTCTATTATATCATATAATATATGATCATCCTTATGAACCACCTTATGTTATTAAAAAAATTTTGATCACACTGACACCTTACAAAAAATAGATGAAAATTATTCTTATAAATTTTTCAGTCTAACATTAATTAGATCATTAAATAATGGATGATGTTCTAATAATATAATTTTTAATAATTCCTTATAAATTTCTATATTCACATAGAAATCCTTTTTATTACCTAATGTAAATAAAATTGTGAAAGAATAATACATTATCAATTCTACCACTATTCATTACATCATATTCAACTATTTGGTGTGAATATATTTTTTAATAATTTATGATCAATTTATATTTCACAATTTTGAACTTATAAATATTGATTCCATATTTATAAATAAAATACAATGGTACCTCATTCAATGTCATGTGTATGATTATTATATACATGTGGTTTCAATTGAAATGAATCAGAAGAGATAACTTGATCATTCGACATCAATTAACATCCATGTCCACATAAAGAAGCATCATCGTAAATAAAAAATTCATCATTTCTTGTTTTCAAGTATAACACTTGATCCTTATCCAATATTATTTTCAATTACTGAAATAATACATCATATTAATTTTTCCATTTTATTCTAATTTTTTTGGGTTAACTTTTTGAGTTATCTATATTATAATGTAAATTTCTCTAAAAACCAATCGTAGTAACCCTCTAATCAATGCAAAAAAAAACAAATATCGATGAAAGTTATTATCATTGTCCAAAAATCCACCACATTAGTTTTAGAATAAAAAGAATCATGACATATTTAGTAAAATATTATTGGGAAAATAAATATGTTATAGTTAAAATTCACATTTACTAAATGTTAAATTTTTTTTTTCTATTAATGTCTACAAAACAATCCATTAGTGTTCTTGTGATGTTCATATTTTTTTATACAATACTATCATCAATAATAACAAAAAACATTTGTCAAAATACTAACTAAATTCTATATTAGTTTGATTTATAAATATAATTTCTCTATTTTTTAACCCTAATGAAAAAATATAAAAACTCATAATGACTATATTTATTTATAGACCTTGTAATATCAGATTATTTTATATTTAACTTATAAAACGTATTCCTAAAATAAATCCTTGAAAGATATTGTTCACTATGGAGATGACTAAACAATTTATCAATATAAGGAACAAAAATACATGTTCTTCAAGTGATTTTATTGTCTGTTCTATAATAAATGAAAGGAAACATGGAACCAATCATATTTTAAATGAGTATTGCATGGGAAATCAGAGGATAAGATCTTGGTAATATGAAACCCTCTTCATGTATCTCTTATAACTAATTTTTAGTTATATCTACTCATCTAAATCCATTTGTTAAATGGTTTTGGATATTTTTGTAGAATAATGAAATGAATCAATTATACACTCATCCTCTTAAATTGGAATAACATGAGGAAACTCATTAGAAAACACAATCGCTATATCATTAAATCTAGGTGTTTTTTTCCTAAAAATATGTTTAAGTTAACCACAAATCCCATCATTAATTATTTTTGTAAATTTAGGATGTGTAATTAGAGGAATGATTTTATTGTTATATATTAATTGAAAATAACTCTAAAAATTTTATTTTAATCATTTATATCTGAAAATTTCATATCATAAAAAATTGATTCACGTCCATAGCTATTAGAACAACAAACAATACAGTGGGAATGAAGTCACAGTTTTTAGGGAAAAACATTACAAATATGATTATAAGAGGATTCATATAAATTATATTTTCCATTATAATACACCAATTTGCTTTTAAATTATCTTTGGAAATCATTTATTTAATTGGTATTTCCATTTTAATTGGAAATTTCACAAAAATAAAAGAATACATGGATGCTAAATCAAAAAAGACATTGTAATAATTTGAATAAATATGGAATTTACCTGAAACCACTTCATTTGATGGTCCAAAATCTACTACAACATTATCAAAAAACCATTCCACTCCTTTTAACTTTTATCACTGATGACTACTACATTGAGTATCTTATTGTGGACATGTATTAGAATAATGTCCAAACATGTTTCAACTATCAAATCTCAATGCTAGAAGACAATTTTTTATCCCCTTATGATTTTTATTATATCTATTTTCCTTGTACTCATGTTGAATTTTATTGATATTTCTATATTGGTGAAAATACGTAATCCTATAAAAATTGAAAAAATATTTTACCACATTTTTAACCTTTATGGGGATTATATCAAGATCTCGTGTCTAACTACATCTCTTTAGATTTTTATCTTGATCATTTCATGGTTTTTGATCACAATTTACAGAAGTGTCTGAAAACACCAATGTAACATTGTTATCATACAAAAAAATCCTCATGACTTCTAAATTCACAAGACGACGACAATATTCTTATTCTCGGATTTTTCCTTTTTAAAATAAATCAATTTTACTCTCATAGACCAAAAAAATTTGATCCATAACTGGATAGTATAGAAATATTTTCTCATAATAGTGAACTCAGACTTATCAAATTTAATTCAACATTATTAATTTTATTTTCAATAAATAAAAAATAAATTTATAAAAACACTTTTTTTGAAAAAGTTCACTAAATCTCATCAACTCCATGGAAAAAATACCATATGTTTCCTCACAATATTTAATTAGATTCCAAAATAGATCAACTTCAAATTCAAAATGATAAATTATAGAAGATAAAATTTTACGTTGTGTACATCCAGAAACATAATAAAATATTATATAGATCATTAATTCATTCTTTTTTTTTCACCAAGTATAATGATCAGTCAAATATATGGTGATGATATTGCATTAAATTCTCCATGACAGACATGGTCCTCTATAGGGAGTCTGATCACAATATTTTATGGGTGCATCATTTAATATCTTACATCAAGTAAGTAATACCCACTATAAAATTACCTCTTCCCATAATTCAATGTTTTTTATTTATTTTTTTCCCTTTGAGGTCTATATACCTCTACAATACAGTTCCATAAAAAAAATTTGACCCAAAATGGATTAGATTACAAAAAATGGAAATTTTCAAAATCTATCTCAAAATAATATAACCATAAATTAGTGTCTTTCTAATGTTTCCTATAACATTTGATTATTATTCCAATGATACAAAAACATTCCCCTAATACGAATTTTTTTGATTTATACATTATTCAACCCATAATTACATGATTTATAGAAAGGGATTCACCTTATACCATTATTAAGATAATTAATGTATACTTTTTTTGAGAAGTCGATAAAAAATGTCATGAGAAAGTGGGAAATTTTACACAGTATATATTTTTTCCAGAAAAAATTCATTATATTCTCACATTTTTTCATTCAAAACAATATTTCTTCATTTAATATGGGTCACCAAAGAATAAATAATTCACTTATTGGAATTTATTATCATTTTGAAACACTATAGGAAACACTTTAAAACATTGTATGTGATGTAATATCCCTTGACGGTATATAAAAATAATATAATCATATTAGTATAGTGAAAAATATTAAAACCCTTGAGTAGGTTTACCTTTTGTTGAATAAATATATGATCAAATAAATAAATCATTTCCAAAACTAAAAATAAATATTTACAGAACGAATACATTATAAAGAGACATGTAATCCTATGAAAACCCATGATTGATTCAAAATTCATTTCGAAACACATGAAACTATTTCATAAAAATCCATTCACCATTATATGTTCATAACCATTCCATACATCATGAAATAAAAAAAATTCCTAGAAAAATTTATTATAAGAATAATATAAGTTTCAATGATAATAATATTAAAACCCATGTTCAACCATTTTTATAAAACACAAGAAAGTATAAATCCCAATAATTTACATTGGACTACCCTACCAAGATATCTACCACATTTTTTTATTTTTTTTATTATACATTACATAATGATTTAGAAATATATATCTGGATCATAATATTTCATGAGCTATATTGCACACACCCATCAGCATATATAATAATAACATACCATATAATGATGAAATAATTTATATTACTACAAATTTTTAATGAAAACCCCTTTAAAAAAATTTAAATCATGAATAAAAACACTTTCAATTAACTGATAATGAAAAGAAAAAGTTTATGTCCCCTTTAAAATAATTTTATTATTAAATATTTCCAAAATATAGAAAACAATATTTTATATTAATATAACTATTAAAACATGTAGTTTAATATTTATTTCCTATGTTGATTATAATAGGGGTAAAAATGGGTTTATCCATATTTGATAAAAAAAATCACTTTGTTTAAAGAAAATCTAAATGAAACATACTGTAATTGTTTAAAATATTCCAATATAAAACATTAAAAATAAAGTAAAAATTATTTTTAATTAAATTTTACAATTTTTTATGTACATATATCAATATTTTAGAAATACGTTAAATAACATGGATATGGAGGAGAAATAGTTGAAATGAATATCTCAAAAAATGATTAAAAGAAAAATCTTTTACCATATATCCTGTCTAGATTCATATATAATCAACATCATGAAAAATAAAATAATATTAGTTTATAATAGTTTAATATCCTATTTAATGTTCATATATTTATTATTATCACATTTATTTTATCTGTTAACATGTGTAAATTATTAACTAAAATGCTTACGTTATGGAAGGATATTTTTGGGTTTTTTGGTTTATAACATACAAACCAAATTGTTTCATTGATTCGGGTCAAATACTTATTGTTTAATTATCTATAAAATAATTAAAAAAATATTCTCCATATTTATACATTACATAATCTTTAAAAAATGTATCGCAGTCATGAAAAATTAACCACATTGTTTTATAAAAAATTTAATTTATATGTATGCATGAATGACTCATGAATTATTATAAAATGTGGAATAAGGAAATAAATTATAAAAAATATCATTTTATAAATTAAATAATATGTTATAAATTTAATAATTATAAATTATTTATATCAATTTGACTCTCCTTATAAGGTGAAAATAAAAAATACATCAAATCGCTTCATGGAGGCTGTATTCCAGACGTACACACAAGAACATTCATTAATTTCCAACAAACACAATTGGTATTAATATTTTTAATACATATGATTTAAGAAAAATTAATTGGGTAATTATTATTATACATATTTATTTTATGTCATGTTAGCTATCCATATGAGCTGGTGATGAATAATGAATCACATCACTTTGTGGAGGTAGTAGTCGACACATATGCATGAGGGATGATTTCGTTTCCCATAAGATGCAATACAAGCTGAAAAACTGATATAACATAACCATAATAATATTTTAGAATTTATAAGGTACACTTTATTATTTAATCGTGGTTTAATAATATATAAATTCCATATAAACATAAATAAACATGATATATGTCTACTAGGACTTATACATTCTCCCCATATATCAACCATTTGATTGTAATATATGCCTTATTAGAATAGAATTGTGGAAGAATAGAACCAATATGACGTGGGGTGTTATTTTAGAGATTGTTTTTTGTAGTAATTGGATGAAATAGAGTTCTTAATAGGTGTGGTTATGGGAGGTTAGGAGATACCATTTAATAAGTGAGTTTATTAGCACACATTTAGTTTTTTTGGACTCTTAATTATTGTAAATTCATAATGGAAATAATCTGGAAATAAAAATATAAATCTTGGAAGATAAGGTGATAATTTGAGAAATAAAATCATTTAACATGAATTTAGATAAGATTTTGCAGCATTATCACTTAGTATATTCCTAAATTAACACGATTTATTATTAATCGTGGTGACAAAAGTTTACCATGGTTGTTATTCCTAATGAAGAAAAATAATTTTTACCACACTAAAAAATTTATCGTTGAAATTAAAAATATTCAACAAAAAATAAAATATTAAATAATTATAAATGTAATAAATAACATGTAATATAAGTTTTCTAAGTGAAAAAAAATAGTTATTCAGAAAATAGTATTTTAAGCATAAAATGGAATATCTATCAAAATAAAAAATAATGATGCTTCCTATAAAATAATTAATAATATTATTAATCACATGGATATTAATTTACATTATCAAAAAAGTAAAATAATAATGAGACATATAAATTGATAATTTTATATAAAAGAATACTTTTTTAAAAAATTTGGATTTTCACTATTAACATAGAAATCATTAGATTCAACGAAGTCCAAAATGGTATCCTATGATATAGTTATTATTTTTATTCCAAAAATATATTACAATTTATATAATTTAACAGATAAAATTGATATGTATTTATCTTTTTAAAAAAATTATGAAATTCATGTAAAATAAATTTAGTTAAATAAAACTATTAAATTTTTTGATGAAAAATATAAGAAATTTTTTTTTAAAATTATTATTAATATAAATGATTAAAATTAATTATTAAAAATAATTAGATTTTTTTATTTCTAGGATTAATTGAGTTGCCCAAATTCCCAATTTTGTGCAATAAATGTATATAAAATCAAAAAAAATTAAAAAAATTATAATGTACTCTTTAATATACATATAAAGATTTATATATATATAATTGGATTTATATCAGTATTTAAAATTTTGTTTTTTTGTTCCAATCCCTTAAAAAATTATTAACATTATTTTATAAGAAAAGTATAATTATATAATTATATATATATAATTTAATTATATTTAAATTTATGTAATCAAAATTACCAAATTTAAAACATTCTAAAAGATTTAATAAATATATCTCATATTCTTTTTGACATAGATTAAACACATTTTTTAACTCATCATGCTTCCTAGGGTCTTATATTCATTCAAATAATTCCATATTTCCTGACTCTTATGATTGAAAAAAAATCCAGCACAAAAAACATGTTTGGTTCCAACAGAATGCAATGATAAGATAATTCATTACATTTCATTGTATAAGAAAAGCCTATAGAGAAAGATCTTCATAAAAATTAATAATATCAAATGTGGGACCTTTATATAAGGAATAATTTTAAATGAATGTAATATATCTATTTATAAAAATAGGGTATTTTATTTTTGATGTTACTCACACATTGTTATTCAAATATCAAAAAAAGTATATTTAATATAATTCAAATGTTAACGTAAATGTTATTGGAATTATTTGCGATATTCTCAACACTCAGTGAGAGGTCAAAAATTTTTGTTTCATTTTCCAATATTGTATCGCTAATTTTACCTCCAAAATTTCTAGTTAGTATATCTCTTATTATTTGACCACACCATTATTAAAATGATCATTATGATCAAATTAAATCACAAATTTATAGGGAACAAATACTTTTAAATGAATAACACTCAATCAAGAAAATGATATTTTATTGTGGGATTCATAATCACTTGTTTGCACACAAAACAATAGTGCCATCCTATAGATTATAGTAATAAATGAATTAATTTGAACATGTGTTACACATCTCACATCTATTTTAGTGCATCCCAATCAATGTTAGTGAATCATAGACTATATAATAATAGAACTATGAAAATAATTAATTGGACTTTCAATAATTTTATAATGTTTTCTTTTGGTTCAAATGATGATTTTCCTTTCTATTATTATTATTATTATTTTTTCAAAAAAAACTACAGTTAATCCTTTATATTCTATTCAATTGTTCCAAGACATCTCATATATTTTTATGAAAATTATTTAATATATTACATCCCTTCCCGTCTTCTCCCCTCATGAATAAGTCTCCTCAAAAAAGTAATTGTAGTTACTTCTTCTGTTCTAGAAACATTATATCAGTTGAATTATATATTCTTTGGCACAATAACTCTCTTTAATTATCCTTGATTCCAATAATGTATAAATTTGTGACATCTCCCTTATGTTAAATTTGTATGATCTGTAATAATGACATAATTGAAGTCATCATATCTTATTTAATATTTTTCTCCATATTCAAATTTTCATATTCTTTTTATTTCATAAATTTTTCTAAAAATATATATATTTAATCCTTATGATCATATAAATTCATAACTTCTTTATATTCCAATTTTAAAATATTGTAGTATCTTTAACTATAAGAAATAACATTTATTTTCCGTTAAAAATCATAAATCCTTTGTATTTAAACACACATAATAATTTTAAAATATCTTGGACATCATCTGCTATTACCACTTTTATAAAAATAATATTATTCTCTACATAACAAGTCCATGAAATTTAATTCATAAAATTACTCTATGTATTCATTAGAATCATTAATCACTACTAATGTGCATATGAATACTTCTTTTAGTATGATATATTTCTCAGACATACTACTTTTCTCACTTCTACAACAACATAAAAAACATGATATATCATACATTTAATTAAAATCATGGAATCCATAGATCTATAATTATTCATCATACTATTTTTTTCAAAAAGTAATCTACTAGGAATTCATCTAGGTAACTTATTCGTATGATGTTCTAATACACCCTTACAAAGTATTCATTCTCCTTTAAATAATAATTTACTCTTCTGAAGTAGTGACCGACTAACCAATCTATTGATGATACCCCTACAAATGTACTCTTCTGAACATAATCATCTAAATTGGTATACATAAGAACTCACAACTACTTTTACAGTCCATAGAGGTGTATAATACAATAACACTATGTGTTTAAATTTATTTCCTAAACAATTTCAAACTATTTATATTATACTATGAGAACAATGTTTTTTATGACTCAATTATTTTCATCCTCTGATAGTTTGTATTTGTACATGAAATTTTTTATTCCCTATGAAATGAAAACTTTATCTTTTCTCCTAAAGAGTTTTACATCTTGGTCATGGATGTAACCTATTGAAATTTATAGAACATTGATAAAATATAAAACGAGGAACATTATATTAATAACTCATGAATAATTTATCATCATATGATCTACATAGATTATCACATGTCCCATGGTATCAAAACTCAATTTTTTGTTACCTCTAATAGATTACCAAAACATGATACATATAGGCATAATGTTTAACCAGTCACATGAATAATGTTATGATGGTGAAAAGTGTTCTATAACTAATTATATTTAACATTTTTCATTAGTTAATAGAGTATTCTTATAAAACCTCAATCATTATAATGGATATTGGGAGTTTTATGGGTTATCATCTAAAGTGTGTTGTGAGCAAACCATTGAATTCCCTTGGTACTGACCATGTTCTATTTACATGACAACTATGACACCCCGTACATTTTTTTCTATCCTAGACATATTCCAATAAAAACACTTGTGTTTTATTAAATTTTTTTCTAATAAATTTAATTTCAATGATATCATTCATTATAAACAACATAGAATATTAATCAAACACAATATTATATAATTATTTTTATTTAAAATTGACTTTTGTGACCCAACCATTAATATTGGTGGTATCAATAGGAATAGAAATATTTTGAAAATTAAATGTTTTTTAGATTAATATAATTATTTTATAAATAAGTACTTATTTTTTAGTAATCTCATTATATTTTTTGAAAATACTTTTTTATCAAAAAAAGTTTTTATTGTTTCATGGGGGTAAAAACACTCTTTTGGAAACATTATGTCAAAATGTTAATATCATTTATTGAATTACCATATAAAAGTCTTGTACAATTAATTTTTGTGTGGTTTTTTTGAGATGGAAATTTTTTACTGAATAATGAAAAGTAATGATTCTCATTGAAAAATTTCTTTTCACTAAAATCAGTTATAAAGTATTAAATTGCTATTAAAATATTTAAAATTTAAAATTAGTTAAATAATTTTGTTTATAAAATTTATTTCACTAAACTCATTTCTATGTTGAAGATTAATATTAAAAGGTTTTGTATTTATTAAAAGTTTCTCTTTAAAAAACAATATTTTCATTACATATGTGAGTTTAATTATATTTGGTATTCTACCAATTAGGTTAATTGATTTAGAAAAAATGGATCTCATATCTATAACTAAAAGGAATTATATTTTATAATATGGTAGGATTATTTTTTGGTGATAAGGAATATGAGAAACTATAAAAATATTAATTTATGTGATTAAGGTGAAAATGGGTTTATTGGGGGATACAAAAAAATATATAATACGTTTCATAATAAAAATAATATCAATTGTATTTAGAATCATATTTAAATTTCATCCACAAACATATTATAATCTTTTTTTTAATAATTTTATTATGGAATTCCACTTTCATTTTTTCATTATTTTGGAAAATGTTGATGTAGCTTCCTAGTGGGTTAGTTTCCAAACATATAAATGAACACCCCATATCCTATCCTATAAATATTTAAAGAAACATTTGGTTCATACCACAAAAGAATATATAAAATATTAAATTATCTCTATATATCATAGATTCCTCATTTCTTTAAGAATCCTTTTACTGTGGATTTCAGTGAAAACCTATGGAGGGTTTTTAGAAGAATATGTATCATTATTAACAAAATGTTTTTATTTTATATCATATTTTACATCCTTTAAATAATGATAAAGTATAATTAAATAATAAAAAATGTATCTAACATATAATATGATTTAATATGTTTATGATATAGTCGATTAATATCTTCACTTCTATCAAATAGGAAAATAACTATCCATCATGTGTAAAGTGGACTACAACCTCACATACCGATTTAATTATTTTTCCACAACTACATATCAATGATAGAAATTATTATGGATTAAAATTAGATATATATGATACTGATAAAATAATTATACATTTTTAATTATAATATCACCAATACCTTCTTACCTTCTATTCTGAGGGAATACAACAACATCGCTTAGATGTACGAAAGACCACTATCTCGTGAAGTGATGTGATTTGTTTTTTCACATTAAATTTTCATGGATGGTAAAAATAATAAATTTAATTAATATATTTTATAAATATGAAATAAAAATAACTCTATATTTTTATAAATTATTTACCTTCATTTTATTATATACATCAAGAAAATGGAAACAACATTGATGTGTGTGTATGGCCTACTGTCTCCATGAATGGAATAATTCATTTTCATTTTCTATTATATTACTATAAAAACATATATCATGAATATATTTGATATTTATGTCATTTTTATCATTATTTAGATTATTTAACCTTGATCAATGTAAAAGGAAAAAATATGCCAAACCAAAACAAACAAGAAAATCTAACTCGTTATTACCCAAGAAGTGATTTTCATAAGGAATTGGTAATAAAATAGTACTAAATGATATTATGTAAAGATTATATTTGTATGATATATATTAGTATAGTTCAATAATACCTTTATTTTAAACATAGATTTTATATAATGTTGGTCTGAATGTTTATGGAGGATGTTGAGACGATAGGTAATGCAATTTTTTCTCATTTTTATTTCAATGGGACACATGGATTATACGATTCTTTTTATATTTATATGTCATATATTTACTCTAAAGTTTAATTAATTTAATTATTATTATAATGAATATTATAATTTAAACATATCCATATGTGGTTATTTTTTTAATGGGGATTACGATTCACAATGTTCCAAAGTGGTAAACATTTGTGTCCCAGTCTCATTTTTTAGGGATTATATATGATTAAATTTAGGATGATGAAATACTATGTAAGAAAACTATAGAAAACTATATATTTTTTATCATATATTTATTTCTTGGAATAAACACTTTACATTTATTTTTCTCCCCTTAATAAACAAATATTACAAAAATAATGTATTTATAAAAAAAGACATTAGTTCACTCTTCGATTGAAAATATTCTTTCATAAAATACAATGGTTTTTAAAAATATATTTAATTAACTATTATATAATCTATAATTATTGGATAAATTTATAATTCCCATGATTAATTATTTATAAAATGTAATAGAATATTCTCGTGGTTTTCTGAATAATGTACACTTGTGTTTTTTGAAAAAAATGATAAAGGGATATTTATTTTATCCTGTATTTAATGAAAAGAATTATCAAATATCATGAAGACTCTATTATTTGACTCTTCCCTTATATATTATTTGATTGTTTTCAATGATTATTTTTTATATAATATTCTGGATATTTTATATTTTAAAAAGTGTGTTCTAAAATGGAATGGGTATTTTCTCTAAGAAATCATTAATAAAATTTTTATGGAACTTATATTCATAAAAAAATGTATTTTGGGGTATATTATGTTTTACTAGGGATATAAGAAAAAGGAATCGTACTTATTCATTATATATATAGTTTACATGTATTCTGATGTGAAAGCAATGTTTATGAAATTATTTTCTTTTGAACAGATTATACGATGATGAAATTTTTATGAAACCTCTTTCA
This sequence comes from Viscum album, assembly GCA_963277665.1. Taxonomy (NCBI): domain Eukaryota; kingdom Viridiplantae; phylum Streptophyta; class Magnoliopsida; order Santalales; family Viscaceae; genus Viscum; species Viscum album. The sequence goes on along the minus strand of OY728122.1, from coordinate 1,159,451,306 downwards.
TTTTAATAGATTATGATATTATGAATATTTTATAAAATTTGGATAAAAAAAGTAAAGATTAAGTATGTTTTTAGAACTAAATATTCCTTCAATTCTTTTGGGTTAACATTTATATCTCTTGTGATAATGATGTTAAATAATTCAATGGGATTGATAATATATGGGACATGACGATTGTTCTTGATCAGCTATGAGAAATTCGTGATGATGGTTGATCTATTATAAAATGGGAAACATGTGGTCTTTCTTGATATGTTATGACATGGGATGTCACAAACCGAATATTTTCACCACCAATACCAGGACCAAATTTGGCCCATGGCAAGGCCCAATGTGATTTCCCTATCCCGAGATGCTGAAACAAGTTACCGGGTATCATTTATCTTAGTATGCGAATTATTTACATGAATATGTATACAGAAAACATCCAAATCATTTGATAAATAGAATCTGAAAAATTCATACCAAACAAGGTTTATAAAAAAATCTAAAACTGAGTACAAAAGTTCAAATTCAATAAAAGGTCTAAATACACATAGAAACAAAATCAAAACATCCCCAAGGACTCAACACGATAAGGGGTCATCACCCACAAGTCGTCTCTACAACTCCACCCCAAGGAAGGGAACTAACACTCCAAACCACCGTCATCCAAAGCCGTTCCTTTACATTAGTCAAGAATAATAAATTCTAATTACACCCACTTGGTGTAAGTGCGGTGTGAGAATAATCCCAATAATATAACACCCAAGGATTCTAATGTGCAAGAAACACAATGTGAAAAAGAAAGCAGTTTTAATATCCAAAGAAAAGATGTGACAAAATTCCAAGAAATGAAACATTCTATTGAAAACAGTTTTCAACCTAAAACTTTCATAATGTTAAAACATTTAAATAGAATTGATAGCTACAATAATATACCGGAAAAGAACCCTATTAAAATGGTAAATACTACAAATCCAATAAGAAACGAAATTGGGAACACCCCTAGGAAATAGATAGTATCATGCCCTATATACCACATACCTCAGGGGTAATGTAACCATTGTAAAATCCATTATCATGCACAATAAACTAGTTGGGAACATACCCATAACATAGTGGTACCAATTCTTTAGCCATATTGTTTAATTAGAGTTGTTGTTATCAAAATTCTATTTGAAGCAGTGACAAAACCCATCCGATCCACTATCTATACTAGTACATATCCGCCCCACCTTGTTACCCAAGCTTCTGACTTTGTGATAAAACTATTTCATCATGATAAAAAATATATTTTTTTATATAACACCAATACTAGTCTCATAAAATAAGTATAGTTTCTATACAAATTTTGAACCACTTAAAACACATAATAAAACACTTTGATTTTTAAAAGAACAATTCCTCAAAAGTCATATACTGTATTGCTCCCAAAAATATTTGAAATACCCAAATTTAATACCATGTGCATACCCAAAATCCACCAAAATATAAATTTAATCCAATGTAAATTTCAAATAAACCAAAAAATCAATTTTAGAGCAGCCCCATTGGAACCAATAAATTCTATCTTTGTAAAAGGTCCATTTTTAAACAAATATGGCACTTAAAGTTCAAAAGTTCAACAAACACCATTAAAACCCATGTTAACAATAAGATAAAAAGGGTTTATACATTAGAAACATGATTTTAATACCAATTAAATTTCAAAAAAATACACAATTTATTTATAGGGAATCCCCAATTGAACCATTAAATGATTTCTAGGAAAACCCCCTAATTTTACATAAAATTGGGAATAAAAATTTATTTTCATTACAAACTCCACTAAAACTAGTTTTTTAAGAAATAATAATATAAATGAACATGAAAATATCATTGACACAACATGTGAGTTCACAGAAATTTCATACACATGGAATCACCTACCAAATAAATGAAAACCCTTGAATCCTTTGTGCGAAATTTAAATCGCATCATTGCCTCATCTCAATGATGGTATATTAAACCTAAAATCCAAATATTGGACAAAGAAAACCCAATGTAAAACCCTGGGTTCAAAAAAATAGTTTTTGGACCATTGAAACCTCATGTATAAGGGAAGTAACCCGACCAAAATTGAATGAAACCCTAAGAAAAATGAAAGAAGAATGAAGGAGACCCACTTACTTGAGGTATCTTGAAGAAATATCAACATATACACAATTATCCAAATTTTCAAACATCCAAAAATTCAATGTATGTTATAAAAATTATGTGGAGATCATGTAGGAATTAAAATGGGGGGAAAATATTGGGAAATGAAGGAGTTATGAAGTAATGAATTTACCTCTTCAAATGTGGACGATTTGAGAACCCATGTGATTGTCTGCCCTAATTAGTGATACACAAAGCCCAAAAGTGGGGGGAAAGGATATTAGGACTCTCCTAATGATGATAGATTATTGTTTTAGGTAGAATCATAAAAAAAAGTAACAAATTATTTAGATATTAAAAAAAATCATTTTTAAAACTGGGAATGGGAATCCGAGCAGTCCCAATCTCTTAAATAAAATCCCAAATCCACCATGATTATAGATTCTTATATTGCCCAAATTTATACGGTGGTGTTAATAGTTCATTGGAGGCCAGGTAGGAATTTTAATGGATGAAAAATGATGAAAAATGAAGGCGTTGTAAAGGAAACAAAATTTATTTTTAAATATGAAATAGGGCCCACAATTTTGACTAAATCAAGAAAACTCACCCATTTTTTCAAAAATTAATGGGAAACCCCCCAAAAAAATAATTGAATTTAAATTAAAAATACCTTTAAAATATTTCCTTGATATGACAATTATTCCCACCATGAAGTACTTTTTGTCCCAAAAAGTCAACCTAATGCTTGATCTGAAAATAAGAACAGGTAATCTTCCTCAGCCCATGACTTCCACTACTAGGTCTCATGTGTTTCACTACCATTATTCCACAGTTTCCAGACCAATGCAATAGACTTCCCTCGAAGATGATTTTCTTGGGAGCCCAATATTTTTAATGTCCACTCAAAAATGACAAGTTAGGTTATATCTGTAGTTCTTCCCAACTCAGCACATGGGATGGATCAGAGTTGTATTTTATTAAACTAGGAGACAAGGAAGATGTCATGGATGGATGTCAATTGGAAAAATAAGGCCAACATGTAATCTAACATTCCAATATGCTCAGTGATTTTAAAAGGGACGATATCTTATGGTGTCAACTTCCCTTTCTTCCCCTGTCGACGATGGTCCATGTAGGGTCCACTTTCAAGAATACCATGTCCCTGATAGAAAACCCCTAGTCTAAATTCCTCTGATAAAAATATTATTTATGCAGACTCAGGGTTGTCAATATACACTTCCTGATCAACTTGAACTTCTCAGACGTCTCCTATACTAGACTCGGCACCATCATTGAGGTCTCACCTACCTCATCCCAACACAGGGGGGGACCGATAAGGCTAACCATAGAGATTCTAAAAAGAGCCATTCAAATCGAGGATTTGTAACTGTTATTATATAAAAACACACCAAACCCAAAATGGATATCCCAAGAACCTCCAAAGTCAAAAACACAAGAACAAAGCATGTCCTCCATAATCTAGTTTTCCCATTCTGTCTAACCATCTGTTTGAGGTTGGTATGTCGTGATTATCTTACTTTGAGACCCCAAGGAATTATGAAGGCCTCCCCAAAACTGTGAAGTGAAATGGGGGTATTTATCTGAGACAATTTTTGATGGCTTGGTAGGTATTCCCCCCACCCCTTATGGTACAAATGGCCCGACTCATACACTATAGTTGTATCTTATATCAGAATGAAGTGGGATGATTTGATCAGATGATAAATCACCACCCTAATGGAATTCATACTCAACTGGTGTACAAGGTAAGCCAACAATGATATCTATGGTGACCTCATCTCACATCTAATTCAGAATGGGTAATGTTTGGAGAAATATTGAGGGTCTATGATGCTTTTCTTTCACCTATTGGCATGTGCATCACCTCGAAAAAAATTCCTCTATGTCTCTTCGCTTACCCAACCACCATAACATTCATAGTACATCATAATACATCTTGGTTGCACCAGGATGGATAGCCTAGTAAGACTGCTAGCTATCCTGATTCACCACCTTCCACAGAGACAATGATACTACTAAGCATCCCTTGAAGAACAAGATGCCCTCGGGAGATGATGATTAAAAGGGGATGTCTCCAAAACATGAAGAAACTGATTCAACCACTGACAAAGCTCATCACCAGGGTTTTCTCTATGAATCAACACCAATAGAGAAAGGGTCAATTGAACACTCTCCATGAAGACACCTCCACTTTTTTCTCTGGTCTCCACATGCATCTGAGAAATGAGTCTCATCAAAGGCCACTCATTAGTGGACTTTCTCATAGCCTGCACATGAACTATTTTACTCAAGGAGTCAGCCACCACATTACTCATTCCTAGGGTATAAGAAATGTCAAAGTTGAACCCCTTCATGTACTCAATCCAATGACGCTACCTCTAATTGAGGTGCTTCTATGAGAATATGTAAGACATGATTTTGTGATCAGAGTAGACCACAAACTTCTCCCCAAAGAGATAGTTATACCATATCTTCAAATCATGTATCACCACTACCAACTCCAAGTTATCGTTTGGGTATTTCTTTTCATGTGGTCTGAGGGGGAGAGAGCCATACACCACAACATGATCATCCTGCATAATTAAACACCCATGACCCGTAAATGAAGCATCACAATAGACCACCTACAACTTTCCAGCCTCTAGAAAAATTAGAACATAGGCAGTAGTCAACCCGCTTCAGATCCTCGAAGGATGCTTGCCATTCTGGGCACCATAGAGACATCTCCCCTTTTCGGGGGAGCGCTATCATTGGTGATGAAATCCTAGAGAAATCCTGAACGAATCGCGTGTAATAACTATTTAGGGTAAGGAAACATTGGATCTCAAACACATCCCTAGTTTCTCCCATGACATGACCACACTGATCTATTCAAGGTACACTAAAACACCCTGCTCTGAGATCATATTCCCCAAAACATCACCTCCTAGATACAAAAAGTGTACTTTCACAATATTTCATAGAGGCAGTGATCCCCCAAGGTTCCCAAAATGATCTACAACTATTGATATTATTTCTCCATAGACCCAGAGTATACATGAAATTCATCCTCGAACACCACAATGAAGGAATCGAGATATTGTTGGAACAACCTATTCATGAGCACCATAAAGATGGATGGAGCATTGGTTAATCTGAAGGGCATGAACAAATAATCAAAGTGGTCATACCTACTTCGGAATGCTATATTAAGAATATATGAATCCTTCGACCTCTGTTGATGGTATCAAGAACAAATGTCTATTTTCGGGAACCTCTTTTCCCCCTTCAATTGATCAAACAAATCATCTATTCTAGGCAAATGGTATTTGTTCTTAATTACTACCATATTAAAATTCTGATAGTTAATGCACAACCAGAGGGATCCGTCATTCTTTTTTCTGAAGAACACAAGAGTGGACAAAGGAGAGATGCTCATGTGATTGAATCCTTTGGATTATAAGTCGTCCAATTTTATATTTAATTCCCTCATCTCGGTGGGGTCCTTGCGATAAGAGGGAAGAGATATCAATTGTGTTCTCAGCGCCAGATTAATCCAAAACTCTATATACCTATCTGGGAGAAAACAAGAAAAATCATCTAGGAATACTTCTAGAGTCTCATTCAACACCTGATTTAATGAACCCTGCAGAGAAAGACCATCATCTCTTATATATAGGGATGATAACTGGAAAATAATATTTCCCAAATCATAGAGGGGAGGTCCTGTGCGACCCGACTGAGGATCCCATTATCCAAAAAAACCTGACGACTCCCATTAATTACTGTAAAACTCACTCCCTACCAATAGAGATCGATGTGTTCCTGGATGGTTTCTAGCCAATACATCCAAATTATGACATCATAATGGTCCATATCAAATACCAAGTGTTCCCACTCAATCTTGACCTTGGACATAGAAAGTGCACATGATGGGCACCTGAGAGCCTACGCCCTGTTTATTCCAAGTAGCATCACCAATTCCATTGTAAAATAAAAAAAACACAGTAGGAAAATTCAGTGTGTACACAAAACATGATGAAATGTAAAAAAAGGAACCGGTATAAATAAGAGCCGAAACTATAGAACATGTGATCAAACAATACCTTGAACTGTTGACAGTCTGGCATCTGATCCTACAAGTGCCTGATCCACAACATGGAGATGTTCAGTCTCTGCCTGAGGATGAACACTAGTCTGAGGCTATTCCCTGAACTAGATCTTCCCAGAAGAAGACCCATCCCTAACACCACAACCACAAAATATAGATCCCCCGGTCCTTGAAGGCTCAGACTATGTTGGCACTCCTCTTGGAGCCACTGACCCTACCCCACTCGGAAGTGGACGTGACACCCCGTGAAGCACTGTAAATGCCCCATGCCTCCACAAAGGTAAAAATGCGTCAGAGGAAGTGGGAAAACTAGTAAGATGTGTCCGGGTATCCCACACTGGTGTCACACAACCGATCTCTCATCAGATTCCATAGACAAAAACTTCCTAGAGGAGTGGCCAGGACAACCACCTCATTTCTTCACTTCTTCATCTCGCTTCCTTTTCTTCTCTGAGGAGCATCCACTTCCCACTACTGATACCGAACCAGAGAAAACAGACCAGATTTTCCTATCAATCACCACCATACATGTCTGGTCAATGACATTAGCAATGGTCCTCAGCTCGAACAAGAAAACATGGGATTATATCTTTGGTCTCAATCCTTTCTCAAACCTATAGGCCTTCAATTATTCAATCGAGATGAAATCATGGGAATACTGAACCAACTTAGTGAAATGGTTTTCATACTTCATCATAGAAAGATTCACCTAAACATGGTCCATGAACTCTCTGGACTTGGAATATGCCAAGACCCTAGCGTAGTACAGTTCATGGAATATTTCCTTAAAATATCCCCATTGAGTCAACTCATTCTTCCCAGTCTGAAACACTAACTAACACTACTTAAGGATGATACCATTCAACAAAAAATAGGCACACTTCACCCTGATCTCCTCGTGTGTTTCTAGGAACTCAAACATATGCTCGATCTTCTAGATCCATTATTATGCTTCAAATGGTTATCAGATGCCTCGGATGGTAGAAGACTTATTTTTCATAAACTCACGTTCTTTATCTTATAATGGACCCGTCATGTCATCCCTAACAAGAATAAGAGGAGGATCTGGTTCCCATCCCAATGCTTGGACATCCAAGACCACATCATCCATTAGCCTCTGGTAAATTGGTTTGGGGGAACTCTCTCTGGGTTCCTCTCGTGGGCATGTGGGAGCATTACGGGGAGACTTGTTGCAACACAATGCAGCAGTCACAAAACAATAATCAATACCACAATACAGAAAATTTTAATTAAATACATAAAATATAAATATACTAAACACATTTTAATAATAAAAGAAATAATTAATCCACCCCCGCCCGGTGTCCACATGTGGTATGCAACCCACACATCTCACCCGACAGTGAAGTCAATCAGACAATCACAATGTCCCAAGGTGACTCAAGGTATGCCATAAGAGGTGTGGTCCAGGCACCCTAATCATGACTAAATCCCCGAGTCCCAAATTTACTATCTCCTTTATATCTCGACTCATCCCAAAACAGTAATATAACCCAAAAACATTAACCTCATCGGATACCATTTATCACAAATTGAATCTCGTATCCACCAATACCATCACAAAACCCAGCCCATGGAAAGTCCTGAAGGGTGTTCCCTATCCCCACATGATAGAACAACTTCTAGGGTATCATTTATAATTATTAGAGAATGATACACCTGAATATGTTTACATAAATCATCAAAAAAATTCATAAACTAAATCTGAATAATTCATACGAAATAATGTTTATACAAAATTATAGAACTAAATACATAAGATAAAATTAAATATAAAAGGTACAAAGAAAATAAACAATAGCAAAATAGCTCCATGGAATCTACAGGAGAATGGTTAATCACCCAAATGTCGTCTCCACAACTCCACCACAAGGAAGGGACCTAACTCCCTAAACTGTCATCACCCAAAGCCTTTACTTTACCCGAGTATTGAATAAAAAAGTCTAAAACACCCAAGGTGTGTAAGTAGGGTGTGAGACTAATCCCAATAGGATACCACCCAATGATTCTAATGTGTAGGAAATATAAGTTGAAGAAATAAGCAGTTTTTACATGCAAAGAAAAGCGGTGAGAAATTCCAGGAAATGTAACCTTAAATTGAAAATAGTTTTCATGATAAATCATTCAGAATGTTATCACATTTAAATAGTCTTGTTGTATACTATGATATAGTACCAAACACATGCTAATAAAAGGTTAAATACCATAAATCAAATGGGAAATGAAATCATGAACATCCCTAGGAACTAGATAGTCTTCGGACCCATGTACCTAGTACCTCAGTGTAAAGTAACCATATTAAAATCCATTATCATGCACGATCCACTAGTAGGTAATATTCCCATAACCATGTGTTACCTGATAATCAACCATATCGTTTATTTAGAGGTTTATTTCTCCAAATGCTTAGTGAAAAGGGCTAAAACCCATCTGGTCCACTAGTTGTACTAGTAAATATATGCCCCAGCTAGGTACCCTAGCTTACCCCATTGTGCACAAACAATTTTAGAATGCTACAAAAATATATTTTAACTTAAAAAACTACTACTTGTCACGTAAAATCATTAAATTATATATACACATTTTAAAACACTTAAAACACACAATAAAACAATTTGATTTTCAATAAAATGATTCCTCAAAAACCCTGCTTTGTTTTCCACCCCAAATTATTAGAAATCCCCAATTTAAATACCATGTGCATACTCAAATGTCATTAAAACATAACTAGAATCCAAAAAAATTTCATATAATCCATAAAATAAATTTTAACGAAGCTCCATATAAACTATGAAATGTTATCTTTGTAAAACATCCATTTTTAAACAAACATGGAACATAAAGTTTACAAGTTCAACAAGAACCATTAAAACCCACTTTCGCAGGAACAACCAAAGGGGATAAAAAATTAAAAAACATGATTTTATAACCTATAACATTTCAATAAAATCAACTACGAATCTATAGGGAAGCCCCAATTGAAAATGATTTCTATGAAACACCCCCATATTTCACGTATATTAGCACTAAAAGTTCATTTTCATTACACACTCTACTAAAACCGGTTTTTGTGGGAATTATTAAATGAAATTAACATGAAAATATCAAAAAACATCATTTAAATTCCCAAAAATTTCCTACACATGGAATCACCTTCAAAATTAACAAAACCCTTGAATCCATTGGGTGAAAATTCAATCGCACCACTGCCGCACCTCAAATAAGGTAGATTGAACATAAAATAAGAATATTGGTCCAAGAAAACCCAAAGTTAAGCCCTAGGTTCGATACCCTAGTTTCTGGAAAATAGTAACCTCACGGTTAGGGCAAGAAACCCTGAGAAACTTTAATGAAACCCTAAGAAAAATGAAAGAAGAATGATGGAGACCCACTAACTTGAGGGATCTTGAAGAAATCTCCCCAATTCACCAATATCTGAATTTTAAATAATCCAAACATTTAATGGAAGTGATAAAAATGATGAAAAGATCATGTAGGAACTAGAATGGGGGAATATAGTGTGAATTGAAGGAGTTATGATGGAAAAACGTTGCTTAATCAAATTTGGACGATTTGAGAACCCCGATAAAGGTTTGTCCTAATTATCGACACACACAAGCTCCAATGATGAAGGAAAGGAAATGGGGACACAAAAAAGGATGTAAGATTCGAGTTGGAGGTGGAGTCACAAAAAAAAGGAAAAATGAATATGTTATTAAGTAAAAAAAATTCATTTTTAAAATAAGAAATGGGCTTCCAGGCATGCCCATTACCTTAAATAAAAACCCAAATCAACTATGATTATGGATTATTAAAAGGTCCAAATTAATACGGTGGTGTTAATAGGTAATGAGCAGCCGAGTATGAATTGGAATGGATGAATATTGTTGAAAATTGAAGGAGTTATAAAGGAAACAAAATGTATTTTTAAATATGGAATTGGGCTCACGGTTTGGACCAAATCATGAAAAGTCACCCATTCCTCCAGAAATTCATTGGAAACCCCCAAAACAAAACAATAGTTGAAATTAAATTAAAAATACCTTTAAAATATGTCATGGATGTGACATGTGAAATGAAAACTGATACATTATACATTACTATATGATGTTCTTGGATGTTATCCATAAAATATAAAAGGCTTTCTAAACTGAAGGGGAATCCACATTTATATTATATGAACATAAGGTTGACGAATGATTAATGATAACTTCTCACTCTTATGGATCCTGTATTTATAAATGATAATTTTTTATTACATTGTTCATTATTATTATCCATAATAGATTGGGTGCGTACATTATATATTATATTTATAATCTCATACCCATATAGTTTCATTATTCTTTCAGATGATCATTAATTAACATCTTCCATGTTTTCCTGTACTGAGCATCTAAACTCACCAATTTCTATATTTTCATTTCATAGGTTATGAATAATGGTTTATGTAGGGTATTTATAAGAATTTTACTGAATAATAAGACCATTCTAAGATAATTTTATGATTATCCAGGAAATTAGAATATTTTGTATCTAGTCTCCAAGGACACTTAAACTTTATGGTCATAGGGTCTATATTCATGGAATGTTCAGGACAATCATCTAAAAAAATTAATATTTATTTATGATAGTAATATGGTTTTATTTTTCTATCAATAAAAATGATTAGTTATCTTTTGTAACTATCTTCAGGAATCATTAGTAGGATCTATACGGATAAGTGTAAGGATAATTCAGAGTATAGTAAAATATCCTAGAATTTTGTTAAATTATAAAGAGAGTTGTTTCCAATAAATTACATCCTTATATAGATACTAAAGGTGGATGTGAATCTTGGGAATTATTACCTATGGGTAATAACATATAAATGGGATAATTGGGGTTTGAATCGATAATCACCCAGTGCATTATAACAGGCCTTGCTACACACCAGGTTATAAACTCTCATAGGGACAAGTTATGTCAATTTAGACAATATTTATGTACCATCATGGAGGATTATAGTTTATAATGATCATGAATTTCTTATGTAAAACATTTGGTTATTTAAATTAAAAATAATGTGTCATTTTTTAGACATATGATGAATGATTGATCACCATGTTCAATGATTCCAAATATATACAGTACCAAAATTTTAGTTTTACTAAGGGATTTAAGATAGAACAATGAAGTTTGGTTAGTCATCAGTATGCTAAAATATTGAATTATGCTATTTAATCATGGATATAAGAATTCGCTTCTATCATGAATTCTTTTATCATTTTTAATTCTAATCATAAACTATTAGATGCTAAATTAGTTTTGAATGAATCTAATGATATGAAGATTAGATGAAAATTCTATTATTTTTCCCCTATTAATGATTGTTGTAATTTTCTTCAGACAAATTATATAGTTCCATCTTTGTTTGAATTTGAAATTATCTTATCCACTGAATGAATTTCATTAAATAAATCCCACATCATTTTACGATAAAGGGAGTCATGTTTTTCAGAAAAAAAAATCATTATGACTATCTATCAATGTGATAATAAATATTAACACTAGACTGATATAATATCAATTTTATGGGTTTTGATTACCGTTTAAAATGGGTGTTTTTCATATTTTTTTGTGAGAAATTCAACATAAAAGATATTCCAAATCGTCATTTTCGTTGATTTTTTTTCTAAAAGACTTGAATAGTACTCCATTGAATCAAGATGTTGATTTCATAACATAACTTGTAACATGTGCCTCAAATATTTCAAATAATCCCCATATTAATTTTCTGAGTGTGTTATATGAATTCGGAAAAAACACTAAGAGAATCATGAAATGATATTAATATGGAAAAGTGTATTACAATTGGGTGAACATGATACTTTTTATATAAATAATGATAGATCTATGTGAGTCTTCATTGAATATTTTGAGCTGAAAAGGATAAATATCAAGAATATGTATATTATTCTATGTATTTAGGCTTTGTTTAATCAACCACAATGAACTCCAAACTTTTCCTTGATTTATCATAACGCATGATATCATCATTTTAGTTAATTAAAAAGGATATAACATGATAAAATTTCACTCAAGGTATGAACATTTTGAATATATAGTTATTCCATTAGATCTTACTAATTCCTCCTCCATATTAATACAATTAATGATTATTTTATTTAGGGAGTGCATTGATCTATTCATTGTAGACTTCTTAGATGATATTATTAACTATTTAATGTGAAAGTAATTGTATGAATAAACCATGATCATTTTACTGAATTCCATATAGAAAGATAATAAATAGTAAATATTTACAACGTGTGAATTTTTGAGGAATAATGTTTCATTCTTTGGTTATATAATCTCAAATAAGGATTTATCTATGGATCCATCAAAGATAGAGGATATTGAAAATTATCCCAGACTAACTACAATGAATGAGATACATCGTTTTCTCATAATACATATATATTATAGAAGGATTGTATAGAATCTATCATAAATTTATAATATATTCCCCATGTTTATTTGAATTCGAGAAAATTTTCCATATAATTATGTATATGAGGGAAATTTCATGGTACTAAATAAAATATATATTATCACACCTTTTTTAACATTACCATGAATTGGTGAGTTGTTTTTAATATTTATTGATGAATTCAATAATTGATTAGGGTGAATTTCCATGAATAATGACATGGTTATACTAAAATCTTCAAATTAATTGGTGGTTCATGAGAAACATATCCCAACTCATATTTTGGAGTTAGCTATAGTAATTTATGCATTACCAATATTGTGGAATTATTTTTTTAAGTTAATTGTGATATATATATATATATAATGATCACAAAATATTAAAGTCAATATTCACACATTAGGATTTTAATATGTGTAAATAACATGGTTGGATATAATTAATGATTTTGATTTATGAATATATTACCACCTAAGTGAACAATATGGATGATTCATTGAGTCGAAAGGATTATCCTATATTATCTAGGATGTGGATATAAAAGGTTGAAAATTTTATTTATATGAGAAGGATATATCTTGAAATCATGAGCAATGGGTGAAATATTATATTACTCAAGTAAATGATCATCCATAAATCAATGTAATGATAAATGATGTGCAGAAGAATGATATGGAGCTACAAAATAAAGTGAGAAATGATTATATGTTAACCTAAAATATAGTGGAATAATATTATTTAAGAATAATGTATGAAGTTTATTCATACATGAATGGAAGAAGTATATATTGGTGAAATATCATAATTATTTATTCTCAATTCATCATGAATGTAAAATGATGTATTAAAATTTGAATGAGTATTTATGGTGGGATTGAATGAAGAAAGAAATTATAGAGTTTATATCTCAATTAAAGGTATTTTAATATGTTATGGATGATATGAAAAAGTATAAGGGGTATCATCAACTTTATTAGAATGGAAATATGATTCCATACAAATTACTTTTGTCAATAAAGCCCCACCAATAATTAATGGGTAAAATGATTTATGGATTTCCAATGAACCCATTGTAATTTCATAACACATAATACTTATGAAAGAATATTTATATATATAACAAAAATCCATGATATATATTAAATAAGTTATAATTTTTCATGGAGTAACAACTTCCATTGAATCTGATATAGTTCTAATTAATACCTTTCTTTTTTTGGAGAATTTCTTCATAATAACGTGATAATTTGTAGTCATTGATCACTATATGTTATCCGCAGATAGATGGTTTATTAATGATAAAATATCAAACCCAATAAAGTATGATGGAATCTCATAATTTTGGATTTAAAATGTGGTTGGTATCAACAACATTATATGGTTTAGTTTTTATACAATAATATATTTCACTTGAGAATCATGTTGCATCCTAATGAATCCATATATAAAATTATGTCTACTAATAAAACATTATATGATGATGTTGGATAATGAAAGTAGTTTTGAATTAATATATCGGATAAAATTTAAGAGATGGGTATAATCATTTATTGACACATACAGGTGAACAATGTCATCCAAAAAGTTATCAGGACATTATCTAGTGTCATCTAGAATATATAGTCAGTTGTAAGGTATTTCCATGAATTTATCCATGGAAGAACGAAATGATATTTAGAAATATGTGGGAGACTAATCCCTGGGTATATAAGTCCCATGGAAATTATTTATCATATATTTATGATAGAATATTGATTGGTTATCCCATCAAACCTCCCTAATTTTCATGATGCGTTCTATGTATCTATCCTAAGTATGTGTATATCTGATCCTTCACATGTATTAAATTCATATTTGATACCACTAGAGCTTGAACTATCCTATGAATAAAACCATTGGTAATTATATATCATAGAAATATTGTTTCAAGAAGGAATAACCAAAGCCATTTCAAATTTTTGTGGCAAAATCATCAATTTGATGAAGCAATTTGTTGGATCCTAGGGAAAATAGGTCGTATAATTGTCCTCATCAATTTATATTTTATTATGGATTTTAATTATGAAATTAATTTTAAGGGAATTATAATTTAACACCTAAATATTTTATGAGTATTATTCAAAAAAATTAAATTTCACCAATCTATTACATTGCATTCAACTTTGAGTATTAACAATCCCCAATATACTAGTAATATTATTATTTAATAAAGACCATTATGACTAAGGCATTATGTTTTGTGGTTTTAGAATGAATAACTAGAATTTTTAAATTATGTATAAACGTTTTATAGAAATATAATATATTTATATATAACGAAATATTTTTTTATTAATGTCTTTATATTCATCAAAATATTTTTTCCATCAAAATTTTATTTTTTATTGTTTTTTTATATTCAAATAGTATATTATCATTCCCAATTTTTGAAACAGTATTTCACAAAATTAACATGATATTCGGAATCAACATTTCAAATTATCTGTGGGTGATTTTGTGGGATTTTACTGAAAAGTTTAACTTTTAATGAATAGTAAAAAATACAATTTTTTTCTAATGCTGTATTTTCATTTAAATAGTTAATGAAGTTATGTAATATTTTAAAGTGATTTAGAAGTATCATAAGTTAACTAATTTAATATTTTTTCCATTTAATGTCATTTAAACTAATAAAATGTTTATTTTTCATATAATTTTTTTTTCTTATGACAAAATTCTTATTGGAAAATAGATGTTTCGTCACATATGTGGGATTAATTTTGAATAATTTTTTAATATTTCAATAATTTTTGTTGAAATTTAGTTTTCAATATTTGGAATTAGAATAATTGATATTATAGAATAATTTAACTTTAATTTGAGGCCAACAAAATTTAAAACAGTAAAAAATTACTTAATATAATTAAGGATAAAATGAGTTTATATTAGGGGATTAAACTAAAATGATAAGGGAATGTTTTCCAACTAATATTTACTTATAATATTGTATACCCTTATTTGAACCATATAATAAAACCACTTCTAATATATGGTCATTGGGAATAATTTGTTTTGGAAATAATTTTATCATTTTAGACTCATTTTAGAAATTTCTACGTAGTTTCGATGTGGGTTCCTTTACCCGCATATAAAAGGATGTACCCTCTCCTCCACTCTACGCACAAAAAAACCATTTTTTCATAAAATAATAATTCAAATATATTCTTTACATCGCTCAAAACATGATATAGGATTTATATTTATTATCAAAAACTAATAAGGAGGATTTTTGTGATATCTTAATGATGTTATCTAAAGACATGAATAATTATTAACCATGAATTTTAATTTTATTTATTCTTCCTCATCAACATAATACTAATTAAATATGATGATAAAATAACAAAATTATTTACCATATAAATTTATTATATTTTTTTAATTCATAAATGATGTATATCTCCATATTCATCAAATGGGAAACAAAACCATCGATCATGTGTAAGAAAGAATAATGCCTCTATAACCAATGTAATTAATTTTGCATCTAAAACACTATGTAAATGGTATATTTATGGATTTAAATTATATATATATTATCAATTAAATAATTATACATTAATAATAATAATATCTCATATACCTTCATTCATTATTTTCTATTAAATAAGATAACTCTTCTCATCTATAGGGTATAGTACCGCATGGCCAAGCAGTATGATTCATTTTTCACATATACATTACATGAAATGTAATAAGTATAAATTTAGGTCATATATTTTATATAATTTAATTAATTATTTCTATTTTATAATGACATATTTCTTTCCTTCATTTGGATCCATCAATCAAGAAAACAAAAATTGTGACCATTCATACGTATATCCAACTATCTCTATGAAAACTGTTATCCATGTTCAACATATAGAATTTTAGTAATAATATAATTACATAAATAATGAATATATACATGATAATTATATCATTTATACAAATATTGGGATTATAGAAAAATTTTCAATATTAGATGAATAAAAAATACGAAAACATATATGAAAAAAGTAGTCATAGCACGAAACATTATTTTTTAATTAATTATTCATAAACAGGTAATAAAATCTCCAAAATAAATCAATTGTTGTGTGAAATATTTGTGTATCGTTTGTGAATATATTTCTTATAAAGATATATTATTTTTACTAGAGGTATAGATATATGTCGAGGATGTTTTGACATGAGGTAGGGGAATTTCATCTCACTTTTATTTCTATGGGACACCTGGATTATAAACCTCTTTTCTAATTTTTATGGTATATATATACTATAATTGAAATTATATTTTTATTCTTCTCATAAACATTATGGGATAAAAATATCAATATATGATTATTTCATTCATGGGTATTACAATTTGGATGTTACATTAGTGGTAAAAGTTTTATATTACACTCTCATTGTTTATCATGATTTTTTATAAATAATTTATCAATGATGATATATGATGATATACCTCTCTTCAAACAAATTTAATTTCTTATCAATTTTTTATATCTATAATTTTTTTTCTATTTATTTTTCCCTATTTTATATCTATAGATACTAAAATATTGTTTTTAAGAAAAAATAATTTGTTTCCTAAATAATTTGGATATTAATTTTCCTCCATGTCCATAAATTTGAAAATAAATTCAATAGAATATTTTACAATTTGTAATGTTTTTAATGAATATTTCCATATTAATTTAATTTTATAAAAAAATAAAAAATAAATTCCTATTTCTTTTCATCACATTACTTTTAAATTTTTACTAAAATTGTGATAATAATAATCATTTTAACATATATATAATGAATCTAATTTTCCACCATCCATGCCACTAAATAATTAAATAGTCTATTTCATTTTTTCATGGTTTTTTTCAAATAAGTTATTTTCCTAATCATTTGTAGTGTATTAATATTTTTATGAATTGTTTTTAAAATTTAAAGGATATTTTCATCAAAAACTTCTAATGTTCTTTTTTTAGAATTTCAATTGATCAATGACAATAAAATTTTTTGTTTCTTATGTTTTTATTATTATATGATCTAATGGTACCTTAATAATTCATTTTATAGACCGTTTGTCTTTAAGATTCTGATAGAGGGACGTTTATGAAACCTGTTTTATTCACACAAGTTATATAACTATGATGTGAAAATATTAATTTTATCCTTTTCATGTCCTAGGATATGATGTAGGTTTTATAATCCTATAGAACCTGAATTATCAAATTATGTGATGGATTGGTCATATATCCTCCTACAAATAGTTTAGTAATATGATCTATCTCATGATATAATAATGGTACCAATGATTATGTTCTTGATCGATTACAACAAATAGGCTAACTTGCATGGTCTACTATTTGAAATAGGTTTTTATGAACAATAATTTATAAATGGAAAAAAGTGATGATTACTAATCCATTATGAAATGGGAAACATATTTTGATTCCTAATTTGTTTTTATTTGATGCTATTATATGGTAATCGTGATATATGAAATGGTGTCTATACTTATTATGGTAACACAACTATTTGAAATGACCTTATGGATCTTGATTTACTTGGGAGTCTTTCATACAATTTTCTTCAAAAACATTGATATGGTAATTTTTTATTCTAAATATCATGGTCATGATCCACTATATATTAGTAATTAAAATTTTATTTTATATTTATGATAACATACTGTTAGTCATATCTTATGATTTCATATCATCATTTTTTAATATCTTCCATAATTACCCTTAATAATCATATTAGATCACACTTTATTATGTTTAGTTTCCATTGGTTTAGAATAAATTATATATATATTGTGTTTTTTTGAAGTGTACAGTGTGGGAAAATTTATATGGGTGATGTTGAAAATATTTCATGATGTATGAAGTTTGTGTCACTAGTGTCTAATGTCAAAAAACCGTTATTGTCATTGGGAATATATTTATTGAATAATTTTGATATACATTGAATATTTTTAATATTAATGTTTGAAAGTCAATAGTTTTTATATCCACACAATTATAACTACTTACAAATTACACTATATTTATACATCATTACATATCAAACCTCGACAGGCTCTATCACTGGGATTTGTCGTTATAAAGTTGATTGAACGCTACTCATTTGGTGATAACATTGAGGGGTGGAAAATTATTTAAATACTCATAATAACTACCTAAATCAACCTTATTTTGTGTATAATAATTTTCATAAATATATAATCCCACATTTCACCATTATATACATAATATTCATATACCTTTTCCAAATAATACAATGTATAATATAAAAACAGACTAATTTTCAAAAACTCCATGACCCATCTCCATTATTCTTTTTAAACATCATCAAAGAATATTTTATTCTTTAAAGTCCTATTAAACACATATTAATGGTATTTTATTTAAATATATATATATATATATAATAATTTTTAATTAATAATATATTAACATTAACCTTTTCATTAAAAAAACATTGTCAACCATACATTAAATTAAATTAATCCGTATGTAAAATGAATCTTGTATGTTCTTAAAGTAGGTTATACATAAATTTAGTCAATTGAATGATTCATCTAGACATTTGTGGAAGTAAATACTCTATCCTTTTTCAATTTTAAGTCTCTATTCCACATTAATTTAATAAAAATTAAATCAATCCAATGATTTTTTGAATACTTATTCACTTTCTACAATGCGACATCTTCCTTTGGGAACTCTTTTACTCGTCAATAATAATTTTATTCCAAATTAAAATACAAATGTCATTATTCACATCATATTACCATTATAATCACTGAAAAAAAA
This sequence comes from Viscum album, assembly GCA_963277665.1. Classification (NCBI taxonomy): domain Eukaryota; kingdom Viridiplantae; phylum Streptophyta; class Magnoliopsida; order Santalales; family Viscaceae; genus Viscum; species Viscum album. The sequence continues at coordinate 1,159,431,742 of OY728122.1, read as the reverse complement.
TAAACACAATGAGGTCTCCAAAATATCCATCCTTGTATTTTTTTAGTACAAACTACAAAACACTATTTAAATATATATGAATGAATTTACCTTTCTTTCATATCTCCATATTCATCATTGTCTTATTCTGTTTAATTATCTCCCATTATTGATAATTATTATAAATTATAAGAGTCATTATGGTATAAATTTATCCTTTTTTAATTTTCGCTCCCTCATTCCACTCTATGTCTATATGATCCATGACCTTTATAGAATAATAAGGCACAGTTTTAGAACACCAAAATGTGCGTAAAATGAATAATATAGTAATTGATATGAAATTCTTGTGTATTATCCTCAATGGTAGTTAAAATATTTTCCTTTATGGGAAAGGTTGTTTATTCCAATTAATATATATATATTAATCAAATTGATAAATATTAATTTATATACACACAAAAAACCAGATCAAACCATTTAGAATCTAATTATTGGCATAAATCCTTAAAATCATCATTCTAATATCATCATGATATTACTTATAATGATATTTTTAAAATAATTTTACAATAATTAATGTTAATTCTTAATTTACTCTTCCATGGATGATATAATGTGACACCATACCATTAATATCAAATTAAAATCATCCAATAACCTTATATAAATTAATATTATCCTTAATGTTATATATTATTTTAAAAAAAATCACTACTTGTCTCCCCCTCAACAATAGATTTAAACTTATATCCATCAAGATTTATAAACATATTCAAAATAACATATGGATTTCAAAAATTATACCATTACCAATAATATTATATTTATACTAAAATAAAAATGGACATTATTTTAATTTAATTTTATTGTCCCCTTCAAAAAAATATTCACCATTGATTGTTTACATATATGGAATACAAATACAATACAAATTTTATGAGAATAAAGTGAAACACAATATTCCTTCATGCAAAAAAATGGTTGATACTTTCTTCTGAAATAGGATTATTATTTACAAATATCCCGTAAAATATCCTTCATTGTGTAACATTAATATTCGAAATATATTTTTTCAGAAGTGTGGTGTTGATAAAAAATTAAATTAATATTATGGGACATTCCTCTTATCATAAAACACAAGGAAAAAAGTATCACCTAGTGAAATATTTATCTTCATTATGAATTATTTTAGTGATGGTAGAATTATTTTAAAATATTTAGAAGTTTTTTATTACACATACCTTCCAAAAAACACTTTCAGTTCATTTTGGGTCATAATTTGATAAAAACATATCATGAAATGTGGCCTCTTATTGTGGAGAATATAATTAAACTATAACACTTGTGTTCATTTTTTCCTTTCATTTTTTATTAGGTTTTCCAAATTAGATAAAAAACAATAGAGCAAACATTCAAAAGTAACATAGAATGATTGATAGTTCTATAGGGAATACTAAATGTTATTTTGATTAAAATAGTATCATTATCATTTAATTGGATTTATTTTAAATTATTCTCATCATTTCTTCAGTTAACACATAAAACCATGCCATGTATGTATGAGGATGTGGTATATTACCTTATTACAAAACAAATTGTGTTATTACCTTATGGTGTAGCCCTAATTATAGAATTATTAGGTCTATTATAGAAGAATAAGTGTGATAAAAAAATTTCTAGCCGCTTGAGAATATTATTTTAAGATTAATTCCCTAGAAAATTTTCCAAGTATGACTTCCCTCATCCTTTCAGTTTAGTGAAATTTTATTTTTATATTTCTTTATGTGCACTCACTTGAGTTGAATATGAATGCTTCATATTTTTTACTATATTTTTTTCAATAAACATTAATATTATTCAGGAATATAAATCTACATGTAATATATATTTCCATTTTAAACAAAAATGTATTACATCAATTTATATTTGATCCAACATTTAGTTAGTCTACTTTTAGGTTTTAAAATTAATATATGGTATGAACAATCCATTTAACTATTATTTGAAATATTATCTACTTTTACATAAAAATACCTTACTTTTTTTTGAATGAATTGTATGTTTCCGTATATTAATACAATTGAAGGTACATATTTTTTGATAAATATCATCAATTGGAAATTATTATTTTAGTGGGAAAATATATTATACATGCATCAATCTAAAATACGTGTGGTGGGAGGTTTATTATCGTTTAGTATCAATTTTTTTTGAAATTATGATGTGAATCGAAAGAAATTCATGAAAATGGATATAATAATAATGTTTGATATTGGGATGGATGATAGCATATTAATTATAAATTTAGTTGGTCATTTAGAGAATTAATTTAAGATCCCATTAATAATTATAAGATATATTTTAATATAAGGAAACCAATTTACACATTGGATTCTAATGACCTTTTTCGTTAATTATTTTAAAGCCATAGCCTGAGATGATTCATGAATTTTTTATTGAATTTAAGGATGAAGACACTTTATATTAGACATATATTTCATAATGTACACGAAATTTAATACTTTACCTCATTACACCTTGATATTTATGACATATTCATTATGTATTTTATTTATTTCAAAAATTATTTTATTGTTCATTAGTCCTATTAGATTTAACTTTAAAATAATCATTTTCAACATCAATACTATTATGATAATTTGATTTAAATAAAAAATAACACCTCATAAAATTATATAATAAAATTTTCATTATATTTAAATTAATTGAGCCATTCATTCTCAAATCATGTTAATATATATGGGGAATCCATATTGGTTTCTTATTTTTCTACAAATTATAAGATAACATAATGTATTAAATACTATTTCTTCCAAATCATTCACTATTTTTCCAAGCTCTTCATTTTTCTACATGATCTATACCTACATAAATTCAATAATACATCAAATAAAAATGACATATTTTTTTGGAAAACTATATAGGATATCTTTTAATTCATTAGGTGATATTCATCAGAATCAATAGATTTGTTCTTACCCAAGTAGTGGTTAGTTATTATTGGGGGAAAATATGGGAATATTTTTCACCTATCTCTTGATCACCTAATACATTGATTTGTTTAATATAAATACATTTTAAATAATCTCAGTTTTATATTTATATAAATTTTATTCTTTATAAAAACATGCTCCCTATTAATTAGTATTATGGTGTGTATAAACAGAACCTTTTTCAACTTTCATTAAGATAGGGGACTTATTTGGCATCTTTTTATCATAACATTTTTCTATTCATCATAAAAATGATATAGATATAATATTCATTAAAAATATATATATTTTCTAAAAAGTTAATTAAATATTTGGAAAGGGATAATAAAATCTAAAACCCTCAATTATTGAAAATAAAATTAGTTTTGGACTTTATCTATTAAAAATTTTAGGGATATTTTTAAATATTCTAAAAAATCATAGTGGATAAATCTATATTGGTGACTTTTTAGAATTTTATAAATTATTTAAACAATAAAAATTTTAATTAATGGATATCTCATTCACTCTCTTAACCATTTTTTGAATTAACATATTCCACATAATCATGAACACGCATAGAGGGAGAAAACATTTCTTTGGTTAAAATCTATGAAATATTATTCTAATCCTCAATATTTTATGAAATTACTCCCTATTACACAACCCATTATTATTAACACATTGATTACATTAATCTTGTTTTATACATGAACATGAGTAACTTGTATCTCAACTGTGTAATTGAGACCTAATCATTATAACAATATTAATAATGAAAAAATTAAATATCCTTAATCCAATTTTAGATTGTTGTTGATTTTTAATTTTTTGGTTAATATTATTATTATTCATCTCCTTTCAAATTAGTGAGAAAGTACATCCTTCTTTTTCCCTTTTATATTTTCATGTCACCTCATCCCTTTTTACAAAAATGTGTTCATATAACGTATCCCATGATTTCTTCTTACATTATTAATATGGTTCCCCAATGTTTTTGTACAAATGATTTATTATATTAATTAAATTTTAATACCACTATGGAAAAAATTGGTATTTACGACGGGTCATTTGCAATGGGATCCGGCCGCAAATGACCTTTTCTGACAGGACCATGTCGCAAATGACCCGTTGTGAATAATGGCATCACAAATATAGGATTTGGTGACAGTTTGTCTAATAAAAAGTATTTTCACCTATAAATTATCAAATTGAAAATAGTTTCACCGAGTTATTTTAAAAAACTCATTTGTGATGGAAAAAATACACATCGAAAAAACATAAAAAAATTATTTTTCATAAAATTAAAACAATATTTTTCAAGGGAAAATATAATTGTCGCAAAAATAAAAAATATATATTAATATTAAAAAAATAAAGAAAATAATATTTGTAAAGTTATATAATAAAATAATAACAATAATGATAACAAAATAATATTAATAAAATTATAATTATATAAATAATATTAATATAATTAAATTAGTAACATTAATAATAATAATAATAATATACTAATAATATTATTATTAATATTAATAAAAATTAATAATAATAATATAATAATATTATTATTATTATTAATATTAATAATAAAAATAATAAAAATAATAATAAATTATAAAATAATAAAACCATCAATATTCAGAAAATATCTAATAATAATATATAATAAGTAATTTTAATAAAATAATTAATTAATAAATAAATAATAAATTAATAAAGTATTTAAAAATTTAATAATTAAAAAATTAAAAAACAAATTCACAATAATATAAAAAACACAATTACTATGATTTAGGAAACGCATGTACTTCGTCATCTGCTGGTGTTTTGCTCTAGTAATTGACACATCTTCTCCACCTACTACTTTTTCTGTTGTCATCGACACATCAGATTTTATCATACCAAGTATATACTGATCCCAACGTGTGTTAGATTGAAGTGTGGTTGATTTGTACGCGTCCCAAAGTCTACAAACAGTCCTAACTACCAATGTATCCACATTTCCATTTTAATTCTATGTTGAACTGGTAGCACTACATATTAACTCAATTTTCTTAGCTGCCTTTTTCCCCTGTGTTGAAAGTCAAAAAAGGGTAATAAGCTCTTGTGCACATTATATCATGGGAAGACACGACAATAAGAACATGAGCTTCCTTTACTCGCACATCCTTAAAAAATGAGAATGTTTTTCAATTAACAACATCGAATAATATTCAATTCTGGAAGTTCAACAAATAAATATGATGCATATGAAAAACATGGTTACATTTGCAGAAAAAAAATCATTTTATCTATTTTTGGCATGTTGTTGATAGTTGAAAACAAAACATGACTTCCCAAAAGATTTATGATATAAATAATTATGTATTTGATAAGAATGATAAGTTAATTAATTTACAAATAACATATCTAATGATGAGAAAATTAATTAAAAAATAGTATGAATTCACCTTTTCCTGATGGTTATATTCATTTTTTAGGGATTTCCTTATTAATGTTTTTTATTATTATTTATTGCTTTTTAATACTTTTTATTACTATTTATTACTATTTAGTATTCATTATTATTAATTATTACCAAATATTACTATTAAGTATTAATTATTTTTAATTATTACTTATTATTACTTATTATTACTTATAATTCTTATTTATTTCTAATTATTACTTTTTATTAGTGATTATTAATAATTATTTCTAATTATTACTAATTATTTCTGATTATTACTAATTATGACAGTTTATTTCTATCTAATTATCATTATTAAGAATTATTTCTATTTATTACTAATTCTTATTAATTATTACTATTTACTACTATTTATAAGTATTTATTACAAATTATTTCTAATTAATAAAATTTATTACAAATTATTACTAATTATTAGAAATTATTACAAATTATAACAATATATTACTATTTTTTAATAATTAATTTTAATTATTACTATTTAATAAAAATTAATAATAATTCTTTCCAATTAATCATAATTATTAATAGTTAATCATAAATATTTCAAATTAATTATAATTGTTACTTATTAATCATAGTTATTAATATTTAATTCTTATTAATCCTAATTATTACTAATAAATCTTATTTATAGCTAATACATATTAATTATTACTAATTATTACTAATTATTACTAATTATTAATATGTATTACTAATTATAACTATTCCTTACTAATTAATACTAATTATTTCTATTTATTTCTATTTATTACTAATTATTATTAATTAATCTCAGTCATTACTATTTAATCTTAATTATTACTAATTAATCATAATTTTTACTAATTAATCATTTCTTACAAATTATGTATCATTATTAGTAATTAATATTAATTATTACTATTTATTACTATTTATTGGTATTCATTACTACTTATTATTAATTATTACATATTATTATTATTTATTACTGATTATTACTAATTATTTCTAATTAATCTTATTTATTAGTAAATATTAATAATTATTACTAATTAATCATAATTATCAGTAATTATTCTTAATTAACGCTAATTATTATTAATTATTACTAATTATTACGTATTATTACAATTTATTACTAATTATTTCTAATTATTTCTATTTAAAATTAATTATTACTAATTATTGCCAATTATTACTATTTATTTAAATTTATTCGTAATTATTGCAAATTACTACAAATTATGACAATTTATTAATATTTATTACTAATTATTCTTAATTATTACTATTTATTATTATTTTCTACAATATATTTCTATTTCATACTAATTATTACTTTTTATTACAAATTATTACAAATTATTACTAATTATTACTAATTAATACAGATTGTTAGTAATTAATCTTAATTATTAGAAATTAGTCTTAATTATTACTAATTATGAATAATTATTACTAATTTTTTTCTAATTAAACATAATTATTATTATATATTATTATTTATTACAAATTATTACAAATTATTTCTAATTAATCATAATTATCACTATTTAATCCACATTAATCCTAATTATTTTTAATGATTAGTAATTATTACTATTTATTTATATTTTTTACTATTTTTTACTAATTATTTCTAATTATTAATATTTACATTTAATTTTTAAAAATTATTAGTAATTATTACTATTTACTAAAATTTATTACTAATTACTACTAATTATTACTAATTGTGAATAATTATTACTAATTATTACTATTTTTTCTACTTATTACTATTTTTTACTATTTTTTACTAATTATTACTATTTATAAATATTTATTACTAATTGTTACTAATTATTACTAATTAATCGTAATTATCACAAATGAATCATAAATAATCCATGTTATTATTTATTATTAGAATTTATTATTTATTACTATTTATTTCCATTTATTACTAATTATTTCTAATTATTAATATTTTCTATTGATTATTACAAATTATTATTATTTATTACTATTTATTAATTTTTATTACTAATTATTAATAATTATTACTAATTATTACTGTTTATAAATATTTATTACAAATTTTTATTTATCATTACTATTTATTAATATTCATTACTAATTATTTCTATTTATTAGTAAATATTTTTAATTATTACTAATTATTAGAAATTCTTACTAATTATTAATAATTAATCCCAATTATTACTAACTAATCCTAATTATTACAAATTATTAAAGGTTATGACTAACTATTACTAATTTATCCTAATTTATCTTAATTATTATTAATTATTATTAATTATTAATAATTATTACCATGTATTATTAATTATTAATAATTATTACCATGTATTATTATTTATTAATAATTATTACTATTTAATATTAATTATTCGTAATTATTACTATTTATTACTATTTATTAATATTTATTACTAATTATTACTCTTTAGTACTAATTAGTACTAATTATTACTATTTATTAAAAGTTATTACTTATTATTATTAATTATTACTATTGACTAATATTTATTACAAATTAATCCTAATTATTTCTATTTATTACTAATTATAACTAATTGGTACTATTTATTACTACTTATTATTAAATACTACTAATTACTTCTAACTATGACTAATTTTAAATAATTGTTACTGATTATTACTATTTAGTAATATTTATTTCAAATTGTTACTAATTAGGATGAATTACCTCTAATTGTCAATATTATCACTAATGACTGTTAATTAATAATATTTAATATAACCATTAATTTATAATTATTAATACTAATCAAACGTAATTATTTTTAAATATAAAATTGTAAAATAAATTTATCTATTTCCAATTTAATTTAAATATAGCTTATTAATAATTATTAAAACTAAAATAAAATAAAATAAAATAAAATAAAATAAATTCAATAAAAATTAAACGAAATAAGAAAAATACCTTAAATTTGAATCTTTTGGAGGATATAATCTGCGAATGATGTTTAGAATTAAAACATTAAACATTGAGAAATTTTGAGGGATAAAATGTATGTAGATAGGGAGAGGTGGTGATGAAAGGGGTCAAATGATAGAAAAAAAGAATGAGGGTAAATATAGGTTAGATTAGTTGTGACTTGAATATTTGAGACAGGTCCCAACACAAATACCAACCGGTTATAAAGCTATTTGTCAAGGGTCCCGTCGCAAATACCAACCTGTAGACGGAGTATTTGCGACAAGATTTGAACTCTTGTCACAAATACTAAAAAATGCCACTGGGTATTTGCGACAGTTATAAAATCCTTTCACAAATACCCTTCCCGTAGTTTGGTGCGGAAGTCACATTAATCCTTTTGTGGTAGGAATAATCACCCCATCACAAATAACTGATTATTTGGGATGAGAGGATGGTTCCCTCACAAATAGCCTTTTCTGATGGACTATTTGCAATGGGACCCTCACTCGACGCAAATATCTCGTCGCAAATAACCATTTTTTCCATAGTGTACAAATTAATGGGGTTTTTATTGAAACTAAACCTATATTTTTTGTATCATATTGAAAATGTATATATTAAGGTCTTATCCAATATATGAAATTTATATAATCTTCATCAACGATTGGGTTAGTCTCTTCAATTATTTACTCATCTTCTACAATATCATTTTAATATATTCATGGTATTTTATGAATATTATGTGAGAAAAAATATTTTTAGAAATCCCCTGGATGTCAATAATCAAGAAAATTTACAAATCATGTTCATTTAATATATTATAATCTTCATCTATCTATATGAAAATTTATATCCCTTCATAAATCTTGATGATTTGGTATTTAATCATAATTGATAATTCAAAATTAATATTAATTTCTTCATAATTTTTTTCTTCTAAAAAAATTCTATTCTTTCTTCATTTCCACTCCATGAATTATGATTCATGAAAATAATTCAATTAAGCATGAAAATAATTCATCATCACTAACATGGTTATGAACTCTTTATTCATTGTAATTATAACTCTGAATCATCCTCCATTCATTACTGCTTGAATCATAGCCATCAATGTCACAATATGTCATCCTATGACTGCAGAAGATGATATTGTTAAATATGGAATTATTTTAATTAAAAATGTACTATTCTCATAATCCATATGAGGATCATATACTTAATAGTTATCATTTATCCTTTAAATTATTATTAAACATCTGAATTTTTTTTACTCATTCGCTGAATTGAACTTCTCTTCTAAACATGGGAGATAACCATTTAAACTTACTTTTAGAAACATACTCTTTTGAAGGGTTACCCTTTCCAAGTCACAATAACTCATACATTCTTTCTTTGACTGTAATATGAATATTTCTTGTTCATTATCCATTGTATTAACCACTCATAAAAAATTCTTCTTTTATTGGAAAAACAAGTTTAATGTTCCTCAATTCTTTTTTATCATCTAATTTTCAATAGTTCTAAATTTTGTTTTTTCTTTATAATAGCATTATCGGATGAAATTTTCCATTAAATAGAAATAAATTCTCTCTGTGGAAACAACATTCCTAAATTCATATATAAAAATTGAATATAACATGGATATTTTTATAGTCATAACTCGGGCATGCATGAACTAATGATGATCATCCCAAACTCCCACATGTATTGTTGAATTATAACAAAGGACTCCATCACCTCCAATGCTATGAAACCCATAGTTTGGTGTTTCATACTATAATTCGTATATTTTATGTTATATGGTGTTTTTTTCATTTTTGGGAATCATTATAGTAATTCTTGGTCTCAGGATATATTTTCTGAGCTTTATGGGATGCACCACCATCTGGTTCTGGCCATGGTGTATGTCGTGGCACTACACATGTTGATATTGAGTGCATTGATAATTTATGAGACAATGATATTTCACCACACCATGGACCTTTTTTTATGTGTGGTCTTTTTAAAATATCAATGTGGGAATAGAGGAGGCCCCGCATGAAAAATAAGTGGCCATGGGGTCCATGTTAGATCATGGTCAGTCTCATGTTGACATAGTGGAAAATGGACAAGGATGATCCAACTCATCATGGTCTAAGACATATCAGGATATAAAATTATTATAAGATCATTCATATGTCTTGGTAGTCTTCATCGAGGAGGAGTCATATTCAAAAACACCAAGGTCAAGGTGGGTACATCCACACTATGGCGTTGGTCGCATCAATTCTCAAAACAATCAAATTAACCACCACATTTGGGGGGATATGGGATTTAAAAATTGAAATAATGTGTGTTATTTTTGTAGGGATCATAATTTAATATTGACTCGATTATTTACAAAAATATTCTCAATCCTTTCCTTCTCACTAGGTATCTAAAAAATTTTATTGGAGGTGATTCTAGGATGCCACATTTTCCTCTACGTCTCTTTCTCTTTCAAATTGTTAGATGAACACATTATGGGTAGGTGGATTCTCTCAGACTCCACTATTTTCTAGATCAATGTAGATTATGATATATTCCTATTATTTTTATGTACTAAAATGAAACATTTATAAAAATCATTTTAAATTATTTTCTTCATAAATGGTTTTTCATAAATGAATTTGGGTATATTAAAAATGGGTGTCTACAAGGATGGGTGTTCATTATAAAACAACTAAGGAGGCGTTGTTGATAAAAAATTGGTCCCCATTTACAAATTTTGGATCCTTAAACATTACATCCTCGTGAATCTAAATGTATTGATTGAATGGGGTTCTCCATCTAGGATCTTTTATGGTATTTTCATAATACTAGTGATTTAATGGATTTAAAACGTAGTTTTCATATGTGGGGGATTATGAGAACATCGGTTGTTATTTGTAATATCATATTTCATTACATTCACAATGATTATTTGTTTTTTTTTGTTACGACTTTTTATATATAAATATAGATGTAATTATTCAAATATAACATGTTCATCTCATAACGGTCCATGTGGGATGCCTCTCAGAGTATCCAACATGGTTGTACACTCACCCATGAAAATGATCTTAAGGTGTGTAGGTAGATATTGGTCATCATGAAACATTGGTGAGGTTTCATTATTCTCTATTAGATCACCTTATTGTGGTGTTCATGGATTACGAAATCTGGATCATAGAGGTAATCATTATAAGGAGTCTTGTTTTTTTTCGTCCAGGGTCTCCATGATGTATTTTTTATTATTGAGTCTTTTAGAATTTAATTATGAACATTTAGGTCTACTAAAACTGAAACTGGTTTATGTTATGGAAATAACTACTATATTTTTTGGTCATCCATTGTATCTTTTCATGTCTTTATCCTTTATTTAAAAAATTATTTTTTGTATTAGGTTTAATCATCACCCAATGTTTTTATATGTCCTTATAATTTTTTATCATCAATTAGTGACTAGGAGATTCAATAATTGTAGAGAAATTAATTTCCTACTCCATGCTTTGGATTGGGGTTGGGAAGTTAAAATCGCACTGGTTTTGTATGATCTATTAGTTTTGATGGTAGGAGTGGGGATATGATGTGTTCGGAATTGAAATGTAGAATATAAAACAGAATATATATCTTCATTTTTCATAACATCATTTTACAAGAGTGTTTTATGTAAAAAATTGTTCTTAAACACTTTTACAAAACTCTTCATCTATTCATTATGGGTTTAGATAACATGTGTTTGGTAACATACAATGGAAAAGAAACATTACCATAGTTATTCATCATTTATATGATATCTCACGATACATTTGTTTATATTTTGATATTATTAATCATTTTTTTTGGAACTATATATTTTAAACATCAATATATAATGTGTGTAGTGAATTTGTAGTGATTTTTAATATGGATATAGAAAAATTCCACGAGTCCAGAGACATAAGTACCTATAAGAGGGAGACCCTAATAATGTGGTTACACCTAAAATTTATGAAAATAAGTATATTGTGAGAATCTGCATGGTATCTTGTTAATATTATAATAAATTATCATGATTATGGAAAGGAATTTTCTTGATTTTTATTTATAATATCATATGAAAAACGACATGTTCATTAAGGGTGAATTAGAACTCCAAAATGTGGGGGCTTGGTTTGGAAGGTTGAATTGAATGTTAACATCATTTTTCCTATATATTTCATTAATGAAATGAAACTACTGTATATTCTTGAGTATGTTAAATGAAAATACATAGAAATAGATGTCGAAGGTATTTTCTAATAATGCCTTATTTTCAAGATTTTAGAAGAATAGTTAAATGAAAATTTATATCTACATACCAAATCAATAGAATGGATGATAGATTTATTTGATAATAAAGAATGATATTATTATATTATTTAGTACATAGACTGATTCAATAACCAAGATCATTTTTTCAGTAATGTTGCTTTTAGTAAATCCCTTAATGTGTGCATGTTTGATTATGGATTATTAAGAAAATTTCACTCAAGAGTTTTTATTTATTAAATTGATAATTATAAATAGAAATGTTCAATTAAGAGAATATGGTTGAAAAGTAATTATCAGGGATATAAATGGAAGTTGTATCATTGTCCTTTCAGGTGTAGCTTGTTTCTCTAATACAATAAATAAGAATTCAAACGAGAATTTTTCTTAGATTAATAAGGAATAATATATCCAACTATAAGGATATTTTGTCTTCAACCATGACATAACACACTACATAGATTGTTAGAGTTTGGATATTTTTACCACTTCAATATGTAATGTACTACACCAATTCTACATTGTCATAACTCCAACATATTAGGTAATCTAAATGGTTTATTCTTGTATCCACTGAATTCAAATAGTGGATGTTGTTTTTATATAACTCAATCCCACTATGATCCAATGCGATGATATCATTAGAGTGGCTCTCATCCTCAACATCATCATTATTATATTGATTCCAAGAATACCATGAAATCTCAACACACTCCCTCTCATCACAGTGAATGAATAATATATTACAGATAGACCAATAACATTGTGGAGATGAAAAAGTATTAGTTAATGATAAACCATGTCCCTAAATATCATGATATACTATTCTTATTAATTCTATTTTTATTCGAGTCTAGTATAATATCGGTCCATCCCAATAATTTTTCACTAATAAGAAGGTAACTAACATGGGATTTCATGTGGAAATGAAGATTTGTATTCTTAATATGAATAATTTTCACGGGAAGAAGTAGAGAAAGGGTTTTAAATAAGAATCTGGCTCCATCATCAATGATAAAGAATAGTTTTTATTTTGATTCACCAAATTATAAACAGGCCTCTTTAACTAATTTTTATGATGGATTAGTTTCTATAATTTAAATCATAAATTTAAAACTACACTAATACTATTTGTTTTCATATCATTTTGGAGTTTTCACCTACTTAAATGTAATTGGGGTATGAATAAAGGGAAAGTAGGGTCATTAGTGGTAGCGGGATAAACGATCTCATCCAAGCTATAAATAATGATCCTGGGGTATATTAGTAAAATAATATGTATTGATCTTCCATATATTGTACATCAATACCCCAATGTATATATGGATTTCTTAGGGATACCATCTAAAAGAGAAGTGAAATTATCCATCAATATAATACTAAGAATGAGTCATAATTTTCTTCCGTTATGTCTAAAAAATAAATATAATTACAATAAACAAATTTTTATTATGAAAAATTAAAAGGAAAATACTTTATAAAACCAATTACATTTCCTTTGGAAGAATTTATTTTTATAAAAAAAATATGATAGTAGACATTGACGATATGTCAATTATTATAAACATGATTAGTTTACAATAAAAATGATAAACAATTTAAAAAAATTTCATAAAATCATGGGAGAGAAGTATTTCTCTATTATTATCTTATGTAAAGGGTTTCAACAACATCATGTTAGGAAGGAGGATATTCTGAAGAATACTTTTTGAAGCTATTATGAACACCATCAGTACATAGTCAGGCCATATATTCAAAAATAATCACTTCAAATTTTATGGAACTAATTAATTATATCATACAAATACTATAATAATCTTTTTTGCGGTGTTTGTGGATGAAATTATGGTGTACTATGAAACTATAAGAGAATGTGAAACAGACATAGATATTTTCTAGAGTACATTACAACATCATAAACTAAATGACAATTCTCAAACTGTGAGTTTTTTATATAATAAATCTAATTTGACTGAAAAATAATTTCTCATGAAGGAATATATATCTATATAATGAAAATTGAGGTGGTTATGTTTTGGAAACTATAATTTAATGTCATTGATATATGAATATTCCTCAAGTTAGGAGGTTATTACCCTCAAATTTATTACGATTTCTCAAGATTTTCATCATCTATAAGTACATTATCATTGAATTTCATTCTATTCCATTGTAAAATTGAATTTTAATAATTAGTTATGTATAAAAAGTGTTGAAATACTTTTGAAAATGATCATATATTTTTAGATATGTGTGATGGATATGGGATAAATTTTGATAGAACTGTATTGAGATCATGTTTTGTTATCAAACATGGAGTACATTTGACAGTATATAGCTCTTGAAATCTATGGAAAAATTAAAAAGGTATTCCAATAAATTACCTAGATTTACGTGATGTGATCCATGAAATAAAAACATAGTGAAACTATATCATTAGTGAGAATTTCACTAGAATCATTGATCAAAAATTAGGAATCATATATTATCATAAATGAATTTTTAGGTGAGTAAATGGTGTTGGATGGATTACCTATATATGTATGGAATTAACAAGATAAATTAGGCTAGATAAGAGAATTTATCTACTGATGCGTTATGTAAGAAGTTAATTAACTAATATGTCAAATAAAATCTATATTAAAGGAATTTAAAAGTGGTGTCCACTTATATGCAATTGGACTGCACAAGAAAAAATGGTCCATTAATTTTAGTATAGTCACCCTTACCTCTATTTAGTTGAGTAATTTATGGAAACTAAATGGAAAACCCTAAAAATCATAGTATTTTTTAAAAAAAATGGTTGGGATGATATTGATAGATGGTCATATGATGTGAAATTATTCATTCAATTCAAGGACTAAAATGATGTTTTTTCTTCCCGATAAAACCTCCTTCGGTCACACCCTCATTCAATATAGGCTATCCACACGTATATTTAGAGTATTTACAATTCAATGAAGGTCCTTTTTTATCGTTAGGATTAATGCTTTGTATGGACTATTATTTAGAAAAATGTTTAATATATATATATGTGATGGATGATGTCGAATAACCATGTTCGATAGTATATTTACTACCCATTACAGAAACAAAATGGGATAAGATTTATATAGAGAATTTCACATGGTTTCAAAAGATTTTTCATAATCATTATTTATTTGGGGTGATTACTGAATGAATTTCCAATTCAACACATTTCATTACATTCATAGAAATGAATGTGTTCAATTACTTTAAAAACTTATATAGTCATGAATAGATCATGTTTCACTAAGTATAACTTATAAATTCGCATACCATAGACCCCATATTAAACTAATTTTTTTCTATAATTATCAAAATTAATTCAAAATTAATTTCTCGTGAGAATGGGGTACCACCCTATTATTGGAGGACAATATATGTATGAAATTCTTCACCTCAATAAATTCTATGGTCTCGTGGTATGGATATTATTGATTTGTTTGAATAACATTTACTATTAGTAGTGATTTCAAATAAAATAATTATCACGATTAAATATATATTTCTCAATTTTCAGATTCATATGGAAGGCAACACCGATATCCAATTTTGGGGGTTTAAGTTGGGGAATGATCATTAATTGAGAATTATCTTGTCCATGAATAACCAGGAATATCAGGATGATCATGTAATTTATTTTATTGACCTAGATTTAGTAAGAATAATTTTTATGTCATCATCAACACTGTTTATTTTTTTAAAAGGGTTAATATGTTCTCATATGGTAATCATCATGGTTGGGAAATTATCATATAGTAATGTCGATAAATATGTTTCATTGATAGTTGGTAAAATTTATTATACA
Source organism: Viscum album (assembly GCA_963277665.1). Classification (NCBI taxonomy): domain Eukaryota; kingdom Viridiplantae; phylum Streptophyta; class Magnoliopsida; order Santalales; family Viscaceae; genus Viscum; species Viscum album. The sequence goes on along the minus strand of OY728122.1, from coordinate 1,159,415,252 downwards.
TTTATGAATTGGATATATTTCTTATAACATAGCATAAAATCCTAGATTAATTTTATTTAATAATTCTTTCCACATAACTCAATAAAAGATGTACTATTCAGATCCACCATGTACGCCTACATTGGATCATAATTCACTTGATCCAAATTCCTATTTCATTCAAAACATGAATAAAATTATAGAATATTATGATAATGGATTAATAGGTAGAAAAATATATTTATTTTTGGTATTTTGGAAACATGATCACCTTTAAAAAGAGACATTGGTGTGAGAGAAGATAATGCAAGAAAAATGACTGCAACATATCCATCACACTAAAATAAAAAAAACTCCAAGGATGGAAATACTAGTGGTGGGGGGAATGTGACACCCTTTGATTGATGTATATAACTATTTAATATGTATTTTATATTATATAATGGTTTTATTTTGTTATAGGAATCTTTGGAGATTTTATTTGTTGGAAAATATAGTGGTTGGGATTTATTTTCTACACCATGACAAGGTTTGGAGCATGCTGTAGGATATAACCCTACATGTGAAGGAATTGTTGGTGTGGATATTATTTCGAATAATAACACATTATTTCAAAAAGGTATTGTACAGTATTTTTTGTATACTGTTTTCATGAGATCCCTATTTTTATGTTTTAGATATAACATTCAATATTAGTGGGCATGGGGACCCTATTAGACAATGGAAACTCTGATGAAAAAAATGATAAATAACATAAGTGGATCCACCAAATCATGGTCCAAGACAAAATGGCTTTAAAATAGTGAGGGGGTAACTTCTACAAATTGGTGGTATCTATGGAGTGGGAGGAACACTTTAAGGGTCCTTAATAATGGTCAGAACCACAACATCATGGTTTCAACCACAACGGATTTAAATGGATGAATTAACTATTATGTTTTGATGTTAAAGTGTATTCAAAATGAAAATTATATTCATTTTTATAATAGGAATTATTTTTATTTTTAGGTTATTATTTACCAAAAACACCCATTCCCTTCCTCCTCACTAGAAAACAAAAACTAGATGATTTTTTAAAATTTATTCCAGGAAAAATATTTTTCTACAGAATCTCATCTGATCTGTCTTTTTTGGAGGAATGTGTTCCTGGTAGGTGTCATCCATCCCCCATACATTTTCAATATCTCAAAGTAGTATAATATCAAATTTGTATATCTTCTGTTTATAATATAATCATTGAAAATAAAAATTTTAATTGATTTATTTTAAAATTATTTCGCTCAAATAAAATTTAGAATAAGAAAATTGGTCATTATCACGGGATTGTGTACATTTATAATTCATTGGATGGGGGATTATTAATTTTTACATTGATTTCATAATTATATTGGTGGTCCATAGTTGTTAAACCAACATGCGGTATCTAATATTAGTGTATTTGTGTTCTAATAAATATATTTTTTTTTAAATCTCACCCCATATTCCCCTCAGTGGGTCCCCAAGAATGATGGAAACATGACCTCAAGTGTTCCACCCCATATTCTAAAGGCTTCCGACTAACAGTATGGCTATTTGGTGTTTCCATGGGGATAATAAACCCTTAGATTTAATATTGTAGCCTTTAAGTAAATTATAAATTTGGAATAGTGTAAGTCGCTATAAACATACAATAGGGAGAAATAAGGATAAATCAACCCAAAAAAATAAACATGTAGAAGAATAATAATAAATTAATAAAAAATATTGATGAAGATCATTTCATGTAGCTATAAAAAATTTGGTACATGATATATAGGGAATAATTCCTATACCACATTCTATAGAAAAATCAAAAGTCCAAATGCCGAAGTACTTTCATCATGATCTTGAGCTCAGTCATCTTATTTTGTAATCTAACCTATCATTCAAAATAAAACATAATAAGATGAAAACATTCCTCTATCTATACATATAACTATGTTTTATTCTTAGGTACCAATGGTTTCTCAGGAAGGGTCTGAAATATACACATTAGGCCACCACTAATGGTGTCTAGATCAATCGAGTCGATTCATATAAAATGATTAGTGTTCCTATGATAATAAAGGTTTGGAATTGAAAAAAAAAATATTAATGAACCAGATCAGTTTCCTCATGGGATACCTAATTGACACTATATTTTTTGGTATAGAATTGATGTCTCTGAACTAAGGTAACATGTTAAATTGATATTAAAAATGCACTTTTTTTAAAAAAGTATCCTGATATGGAACCTTCTTTTGAATGTGATTTGGCTTGGAAGAAGCATCCTTTAAATGGAAGAATTATTGTTCCTATAATTATATAAAAATAATCTATTGAATATAAATCATATTTATCATAGATTAATCCTTAGTGAACCATATCATGGAACCCATGTATCGCACTAGGGGCACAACATGTAGTCAACACCATAGGAGTACATCTATAGTGATCCATAAATAGAATCCCTTATCACACCCCCACATGTTATAAAGACCAAAAAGTCATCTATGTCTATCATTAGTATATCATGCAGGGGAGTGATTACCACTCGCAGATTGGTATAATCATGTAGCTTTAAATTCCTTCGAAAATTCCTTCACTAGGTAACCAACATCACTTACAAAGAGGTAGAGAAAAAACCTAGTGATCCCATTCATGGAATACCTTCTATCTATTCACACATATAAGTAATTCATCTATAACATTACATATAGATCATGATGAGCTCATCCAATGTGATCCATTAATGGAATCCCATATGTCATCTTTCACAAATTATGGATTATTTATTAGTAAAAATGATTCCTTTCATTTTGGAAGTCATGTAATTTATGATACATTAATCAAATTACCGAAATCATTTTGTCGGGAAATTTAATTATGATAAAACTTGTAGAGGGACAACTTATTAATTTCATATTAATTTTATCCAAATTATTATTTCTATATAATATTTGGTTTTTTCATTTATGATTTTTAAGAATACTTGGAATATTTCAGGAGTTAGACACTAATATGATGAATGATTATAATGCTCGGTGAGCCTAGAATTAGTTTTATAAAAATATTAAATTTATTTTATATCATGTGTGTGTAGTCTTCTTAAAAAATGTAATATTAATTAAATATATTTATACATCGGATATTTGAGACCATGATTGAATATATAAGGTAGGGATTACACTGGGGATGACCAATTTTTGGTCGATGTTTGATATTAATATGTTGAAGATGTTGGTGGGTGGATTGGATAAATTAATTAAGTTAATTCATTTATATAAGAAACCTAACCAAAATAACTCACAAACAGAAACTCAAATGGTATACATGAGGCCACTATTGAGTTTTTAAAATATATTTTACCTTATAAGAGAAATAAATTTCATTAGTTTGGGGAATCAGGTAAATTCAACTAATGGAGTGTGAATTTAATTAAAATAAATTATTATTTTTTGATTATTTTGAATTAAATGAAGAAAAAAATTTCCTTATTTGTATGATGATATAGATAATCTTCTTTGTTTGGTGTATTACCGAAGGATCGTTGAGAATATCTCGCACCACATCTTCATTGGGGGAATTGATATAGGATGACTATCAGTGATCAAATCAATGTGAATCAATAGTTATGAAATTAATAATATCATTTTCATCATTAGCTAATGCATTATTCCCTAACTATTGATTAATAATTGATGTATGAAATTTCATTTTTATTTTCCATCCTTATGATTAAAATATTGGGCATGATCAAATCGAATTTTCATTGATCAACATTTTAATGAACCTTTTCATATGAACAAGTATCAAAATAATGTATTAGTTATTTTATGTTTTTTTCTTTTCCATGTTTATCAACCAAATTTCTCCACTATGTAATAATTAAAAATTAACATGAGGAAAATAAAGTTTATCACCATTTTTAGTGGTGTTTTTCCCACCACTCGTCTTCGTGTTCTTTATCCTTGTTCCATGGTTTCATGATTTTTCTTTTTTGGGGTGGTTTTGAGCATAGTCAAGCCCCATTATTCTATTTGGAAAAAAGAACAACATGTGAGTAAACATTTTCTGGATTTATTGTTGATATGGTGGGGTGTTATATTCATGAATTGATCAAATAAGTACCATGGGTGTCAATTTTTTATTAGAGGTGTTTTGGGATCGGATCAACAATCCATGTTTTCTCAAATAGTTCATGGTTATGACATGCGATGGGATAGACTAATTCCATATGGAGGCACTAAATAGAGTCTAATGGGGGAAGTTGATTGGTGTGTACATGAGGATGTTTAGAATCAAATATTCAACGATATGGTTAGATGTTGTCATTTTATTTTGAGTTTATAATTATAATATCATTATGATCATAATTAGAAATTGTTTCTTAAAAAGTGTGTTTGGAGAAAAAAAATAAGATTTATATAATTTTAATAGGAGTTTTATTAGTATAAATAATATTTATAATATTAATAATATGATGAATTAATGAAATGTGGAATTAATAAATCAAAGGAAACACTTAAGGGGAGTAATGTTATTTTTTAACATAATTATTAATAAAATAAATGAGATTTAAATAAATAAATAAATAAAGGTGGAAGAGGAACCTTGGAGAAGGGCGAACACATCATGGGGGAGACCTAGTAATGTAATCTTTTTAATATGGAATAATTAAAATAATTATAATTATTATAATTCAGAACATCATTTCATAACCACTGAGGGATATCTATTTAAGAATTGTGACTCTGATCTATGAATTTTTAATTATTATTGTTAATATTTTGGAATCAGGTATATTTAGTATCTTCTTCATACTATTTTGGAATGATAAATTGTACACAAAATTGTGACCCTGATATTACTGTGATTATTTTGAGGGAAATATTAGATATTTAATTTTGGTTTTTGGATAAGGCCCATGAATAACGCTTCGAGCATTTAATTGTGATTTTTTATTTTTTCCACTAGGTGTCTGATTTGTCCGGTTAATTTTATATCTTGGATTATTTTCCATGAGGATCACAACAGTTTTATTTATTTGGAAATCTGGGGAAATTTCTAGCAGAATATCTCCAGAATTATTATTTTTTTGTTTCACAACAATTATGATCCTAGTGCATTCTTTATGATTTTTTCTAAAACACATTGTGTAATACCCTTACATGTAGTATAATACTACAAATCCATAAATCTGTGTGATAACGAGGACACTTCCAGATAGAGGTTCAGGGGCACACTTGATTCAGACCCCCTTACCCACAATATAATTCTTATGAACCTTCTACCTCTCAAATTTCCATTATTTGAGTCAGATATTGGTCCATTAGTTGACTATACTAATTACTTATCTATTTAGAACACAATGGTCTCTTCAATAGTTCCTTTCCAGAAATGATGCGAGATTTTTGAGGAGGGACTATTCTATAGGCATTATATGATGATTGAATTTATCGTATAGGATCAGTAGAGACTATATATATATATGAGAACCCCCTTATCATGCGAGTAAATGGGTCATCCATACCTATTATATAGATAGCGATGGTACCACACATAGCACCCCATAGGGAATTTCCTCTATCCCTAAAGATGGTACCCTTTTTCATATTATGGTGTGGTTTATCTATACTTCATGTATAGATAGATATGGTATCCCCTATCCCACTAGGGTGTGGGTCCTCTATCCAAAGAGATATCCCATATTGTACCAAGTCCTAGTCCCTCCAAATGTCATATCCAAACAGAGACGGTACCCCTCACCAACCAGTGTTTGGGTCTTATGACTAAGTAGTGATACCCCCTGACACACTATGGAACATGTCCTTTAATTGAATATCATGAAACCATGACTGTACGACATATTGAATATGTGTGGTCCTCCACTAGGTTAATTTTGGATCTATTTTCTTATGATTAACTGTGAGATGTAGTTCCCCTTATTATCTTTTTTCCTTCTTTTTTCTAATCATGAATATATATTCTGTATGCATAAATAAGGATTTAGTTACTCTCATACCATGGGATGTGAAGACTCTCAAGGAATATAACGTAATTTCTATTTTTAGATTCTCCTCATTGTATTAGGTTACTCTCTTTCTATTGGTAGATAAGTTTTATCTTGTTTTTAATCTACACATCATGTTGATCTCTATATTCTTAGACGATGTTAAAATATTATTTTTATTGGGTTGATCCACATCTTTTTTACTATATACTACTTTTCTATTATTATTGTATATCTGAGTTCTCCCCCTTAATTTTTTGGGGAAACCTAATGGATATATATATAGTCACCCATTCATGCTCTTTTCCCACACATTTCATGTATTATGCAGATGATTTATAGTTTGGTGGGAACTATAGAGGATCATAGAGAAACATATTGTTTTGGCCATCATATGTTGGTCATACCTTAGATATCAAAATCTTGGGTATATCAACATTTAAAATTCTAGTTTATTTAGGTTGGGACATCACTCTGGTTGGGTGTGCATTTTTCATGTTTACTTTTCAGTTGTCACTATTGTACACTTGTTTTTTCTAGAGGATTTACATGCATTGTTATTTCCAAATAATTTTTCATATTTTTTTATTATTCCTATCTAATTCATCAGTGAGATGGATATGTGTGTATGTACCGGTACATAGACAATGGCATCTCCATGTTATTTATTCCTTTGTCATTGGTCACTAGCCTATGGCCTTTGGATGTGGGCTTGGGTCACAAGCCCTAGATAGGGTTAGGTCATGATAATTTTTATGAAATTTTCTTCTATCCATGATAATATTTTAATGTATTAATTTTATGGGGGTTTGGTTTAGATATTAGTAAACATTTTCAATGTGTATTGACTGTGGATATCAGGTCCGGGATCCCAGTGTTATTGTGGGTGGATGATGAATCCATATATCAAGACTCTGAATACCGATTTTTCAACATAAAATTACATGATATTGTTAGTAGGGAACTTTGGGAAATGTATCATATACTATTAGGCCATTGATTATATTTCTCATGTCAAATCACAATAATATATGAATTATCATTTTAACATGGTATATCATGGTCACTTATGAGATGTATTTACAAAGATAGCTATACAGGTTTTCGATTCAAGATCATGAAGATGATCCCAAGAGTGATTATAAATCACTTCAGTGGTTAACACATGAGGACCTTCATCCATGTGGGTAGATTGTAGTAATCCAACTGGGGGAGTATTATACTGTAATAGTATTGTAGGATGAGGATGTTCACATGCACATCAAATTCCATGAGTTCCCTAACTAATGGTCATTGAGGTTCCAGGATGATCTAGATAACCTAGTAGTTGAGGATTAGACAGAGTTAGTGATCCCTATTTTTAGGCTTGTGCGGAACCTGACCAATTAAATGGTTTCATAGGAAATTAGTTCACTTCATTGGGAATTAGTTGGTTCTATGTGAACTAGAAGATGACACACATGTCCTAGGTGTGGAATACTGGATCTTAAGAAGGATATATCTAAGGTTTTGTGTGGATTTATTCTCCGTTATTAGGTGGATAAAGTCACGATCAATCATTTGGTTTCGATATCTCGCTCAGAGGGGACCCCTTTTGATGGTTATCCTCATAGTTATAAATATATAGAGTGATGTTGTGCATGTGTTGAAAACTTTTTTAGTGATGCTTGATGTGGCTTCAGATATGTAAGGAATTAGGACACATCCCATACTAAGGAAAATTCTTGGGATGCGATCTAAAACATTACGGGAAGTTAGTGTCATTTCAATGAGGGTAGTATTGATATGTGGTGGATAGGTTTTTTTAACATGTATGTTTGATGTACTTCTTGTGTGATTTGTTTTTAGGTCAGTCCCTATTTTAAGAGAGTAATTGGTAAAGGTAAATTAACAGCTTTAATGAGAAGGGGATTCTAGCTGAGAGACCTGAGTGTTGTTTGATGTACAACATATGTCTTCATGCCAAGAGAAAAAATTTATAGGACATCATTAAAAACTATATATCCATGTACGTAGCCTCTATTAGAGACATTGTGATTCCATAGAAAAACATTTATCTCAACCCTTTTGTTATAGGATTTTGTACAGAGATCCAGTGATCAAAAGATTGTACAAGTTGGGTAACCATCCTTTTCTAGAAGAGAGATCCTCACATGAAATCTTTCCAAAGAATCAATGATACCCTATGCGGTATTAAACAATATGGTTTTGTATTTAACCTTCCATGATCAGATGAATACAACAAGGAAGTATGGAAGCCTTTCTAGTATATATAATAGAGTTTTCCTCCATTGAATAGCGGGATCTGAGATAGTATAGTATGTGCTTATTCAAAGGAGGTTGCAACTGAAATAACTATTGTATAATATTACCTTGGAGCAGTTATTTCTATGAGCATTAAATTTCAGGAAATAGTGGAGGTGTAAAAAAAATTTCATAGAGAGGATGTGTTTTGTTTACCTCATGATAAGGAGTTATCATTCTCCATGTAATTTCAATAGGGTTGACCTGATATCTATGCAATAATATCGAATAACCATGTGTAACTATGAGAGTTGGAGGTGCAGTTGGAAGGGTCTGCAATGTAGGGTAGTTCAAAAGACATAGTATGTTTTTCTGGGGTTGCCCCATGTTGTTCACATATGGGGTGGAGGAGAGATTTAGATCGATTGTGAATTGGAATCATCTCATCTGGGTAACTGGATAGAAGGTGTATACACCCCCAGAGAATTGGTGAACTCTTTACATAGTGGCTGGAGGTGAAGTGTATCTTGAAGTCTAACCTCAAGATGGGTTATCAGTTTCTCAAGGATTTATAAGTGGATGTACTGGGAAGGTATTTTGAGATAAATTATGGTTTCTTGATCTGTTAGTGATAGTCTACATGATGTTGAAGGCCCCAATATAAGTTTCCAGAATTATGATATTGATCAGTGATCATTCATGGATTGTTTCATGGTAGTGCTCTATGATGGTACCCTCATGTCCGAGGAATCATAGTTAGAGAACACAAGGCAAATGAGTATGATTCTAGACATGATTTAGAAGAGCAAGTCATATACCAACTCTCATGGATTCATTTCTATAATCAATGGTACACCTCTTGGGATATGTATTCTCATACATGGGAGTGATTGTGGAGCATGAAAAAAGATGAGGAAACTGAGAATGAGGGAAACACATGGCATAGATCTTCCATAAGATCCTCGTGACAATATTTTTTATTTATTATTGTTGAGTGAGGTGATGAAATACTTGACATCATTGATGTTAGATCAGGTTTTTGGTGTTATTCAAATGCTGTAGCAGAGTATATATGTGAATAAATCATTTTTCAATGTCGACAATGGTATGATAGCCCATAAGAGCGAATTTTTCATTTTCATGAGTCGGTGGTGTTGAGAACTGACATTGGACGACCATTTATGGGAATATTTTTTCCTTTGCGGTGCGTTGGTTGGTTGGACATGAAACCATCAAGGGAGATCTTGGGAGCATGAAAACGAGTTTCTAACTCAGTGCCCCAACTAGTTCCCTTATATTTTTTGGGGATCAAAAGATCTAAATATTGAAATAATCCATAAACCATGGTTATTCGATGCAAGACATGGAAATATTCCATGAAATATTTTCAGAGCCAGGAGATAAGATGACTCTTGATTCCGAGTCCCGGTGTGTTTAGAATTTTTGTAATAAATATATTCATAATATTTTAAATCACAAGAATGCAATTTTAAAAAAATTAATATATCCTAAAAATAGTATCAAAATGCAAATATGAGACTATAGTTTAATTTATTCTGTTCATTTAACCTCAGATTGACCATTGGATGGTTGGCATAGAATGTTCCGATGGAAATCCATTGGCGAGTACATTGGGTAAATTAATTAATTTAATTTATTTAATTATAACCCTAACACAACTAAATAACAAATAAGGACTCGGATGCGATATCCAAGACCACCGTTGATTTTAAATCAAATAATTTACCATTGGCATGAAATCATGTCATTCGGCATGTCACGTCCGATAAATAACGATGTTGGTGAGTACGTTTAATTAAAATATATAATTTTTTTGAATTAAATGAACTAAAACATGTTTCTCTATAATTAATATACAATGGAGAATCATCAGGGTTAGCTGCATAACCCTTGGTTCATTGAGCAGAGCTTCAACCACTTCATCATTTGTGGAATTGAGACCAGACGATGAGTGGTTATCAGATCGTGGTGAATTAAAATGTGGAGGATGTAATAGATCATCTTCATTACTATCATATTTGTTCATCACCAATGATCCATCCATAATTAAGGTAGGAATAACTAATATAATGTTTCTTCTCTTATGTATAAAATATTTTTCCTCATTATATCTATTTTCTTTGATATTAATTTTAATGATCCTTCCCATTTTCTTCTGTGGGGTAATGAATTATTCCTTCATTTTATTTCATTTATATTCTATATTTCTCACCAAAGATTATCTATAATGAAATTATTTTCCAATAAATCATCTCAAATAATGTTTATCACCATTTTTCTTTTTTCTTTTCTCTCCACTTTTCATCATTTTATTCATTGTCGACCACAGGGTCACGATCCAACTTTTCTAGGTCTTTTGGAGCGTGGTATAGCTCCTAAAATCATGGTGGATTCACAAAACAATTAAATATGGACAATTTTTTGATGGACTGAAGAAATCAGGGTATTATGTTAGTTTTAACAGTTTTGATCAGTACCAATGGTGTGTGTTAGTTGTCATAGGTGATTTGGGATAGGACCAGTGAACCATGTTTTCCCTAATGGAACGTGGTGATGACATGAAATGTGATGGATTTATTCATTATGGAGCTCAACCACAAAGTCTCATGGAAGAGGCTTTTTATTGTATACATGAATGTGGTAAAACACAAAACACTAACAAGACCATCAGACATGGAAAATCCAGTGGTAATTAACACTAATAATAATAATAATATTATCAATGGTTACATAAAATATGTGGTTGTATAATAACATTAAATTTATTTAAATTAAATTACTGTTTTATTAATATTAATATTATTGATAATATTGATAAAATGATTAATTAATTAAATTTGGAATTATTAAATCAATGGAATCAATTAAGTGGAGTTATGTTATTTATTAACATAATTAATTTATGAATTATGTATATTTAAATGAATAAAAAAACCTAAAGGGAGTCACCTTAGAGAAGGGGGAACTCCTCTTGGGGGGATCATTCTGAATGTCTACTATTTAATATGGATTAATAATAATAATAATAATAATAATAATTTTATTATTATTTTGGATGAAATCATGAATTTTTTCTAACTACTCTATGAGATATTAGATATTAGATTGTTAGTGGTAGAGTGTCCCTTGAATTGATACACTAATTTCATGACTACTGATGGATAACTTATTCTTACTTGTATATCAGTTCCATGAATTCCCAATAAAAATATTCTTATTATTTTGTTATGATTTATCTAATGTGTCATAATAATACAATTTGTGAATGGTATACTATAAGAAACATTGTGAGTATGATATTGAGGTTGCCTTTTTGAGACCAATATCAGAAATTTATGTAATGTATGTGGCATAGGCCCTTGATGTACCCTTTGGTATTATAATAGTTAAAGGTGACATTATCACTGGGTGTCAAATATGGAAATATGAATAAAATATCCAGACCATTTTTTAGGAGGATCGATATGGTGTGACCTATTTTGATATCCAAGGCTATTTGTAGAGTCTTATCTGTGTAATTCCAATTTTTTCCCTTTGAAATGAAAATGAGACCCATGTGTTCATCATGATACTAGCTGAGACACATCATGTACTATCCATAAATGTTTTTTAGTAATTAATATCTATAATTTCATATTCTAGCAACGAAATGACCAGAAAGTGTTGTGGGGCCCCACGCCGTGCAGAACCACATACATGTAGTTTACTAGTTATGAACCTTATACCAATCATATATCATTTTATAAAATTAAATGGTGACCCACACCTATCCTATCCTGAGTGGTATTAATAATATAATGTGATCGTGGCCTCTATAGTGGTTATAGAGATATTATGTGAGATGTTCTGGGTTTGACACTTCTTTAGATGAAACCGGATAATGGTAGTGATTAGACATGATCATCATAGAATACATATATGGAGAGAGTACCCACTTTTGTACCGGGGTGTGGGTAGTCCATGATTGTTATAAAGAAGGAGGCAGTACCCACATGTTGCACCAGGGTTCCATTCCACTATCTAAGGAGATGGTACCCCCAGTCATATCAGGTTATTGGCCCCACATACTTCTTGTATAGATAGCGATGATTCCCCTAACATACTAGGGAATAGATCCTCTCTCTACGAAGACGTTACCCCCAGTCATACCAAGGCACATTTCAACTATAAATATTATATAAATCTATATGGTATGCTCTGATAGACTATAAATTGAGTACAATATCTACTCAGTGATAACCCCCTAATGCACTATGGCATGTATCCTCTACATGGAGATCATGCCCCATAGAATGTGAGGAACAATGGTGATGTGTGTGGATCTAAATGGTTTCTTATAGAATTGTTGGTGAGTCTTTTACTAGGAAGTTGTGTGAGAAGGAGATCACCTTACTATATAATATGTGGTAATTTTTTTGTTGAGTATATATATATATATATATATATATTGTATCCATTCCTTTGGATTAACTTACTCTCATTCCATTGGTTTTCAAGGCGTGTGCGTAATTACATTTTCTTTCCTTTTTATCATCTCTTAGTTGGGTGATATTACTCTCTTATTATTGGTGTAAATTACATGACATGTATTTAATCTACACACCGTGTTGTGCCCCTTGTGCTTGGATGAGGTTACTCGTTCTGTTTCGTTTTGTTTATTTTCATCTTTTTAACTATCTATTATTATTATATTCATGTTACTTCTATTAATACTCTCCCATTAACATGTGGGGTGTCGTAGTAGGTATCTATATACTAACACACATATGGGTTTTATCTACACATTTCTTGTATTATGAAGATGAATGATTGGCCCACAATGACTACAAAAGAGTTTAGGTATACCTGGAATTTTGACCATTGTATAGTCTTCATAGCATGGGGATCAAGAGGTAGGGTCTCTCATCATTTTACATTCCAATTTTTTTAGGTTGGGACATCTTCCTGGTTGGGCATGTATTTTTTCCATTTCCTTTTCAGTTAATAATATACTCTTGAACTATCTAACAGTTTTACATGCACAATTACTTCCCTTGTATTTTTCATCATTTTAATATTTTTCCACTACACATCTAAAATCGAGATGCCAATGTGTATGTCTAACGGTACATAGAGAAGGACATCCTCATGTTAGTTATTCCATTGGTGTTTGTTGATAGCCCTTGGCCTCTAGAGGTGGGATATGGGTAGTTTTGGATTGATCCCCGGTTAGGGATGGGTTGAGAGAACTTAAAAAGAATCTGTAACAAGGGAAACCACCCGTAAATTAGGTGTTTAAAAAATTGAAAGAAAATATGTAGTTAGAAAATAATGGAGAGTCACCCTCCAAAGGGGTGGATAACATCAAGGATATCAACCAAAGAGATGATTGACCGCTATCTATGACCATTTTTGGCATACGGAACAAATCGAATTATTGTACTAAACATTTATAAGGAATAATTTGAAAGGTCTATCATATATATAAATATTTCATGATATAAATGCTAAAATATTCATGATAAAATTGAACCATAACAACTAAATTATGTTTTAAGTGCTCTCCTCACCCTTTATCATCAAATGAATCAATCTAGATCAAGAGATTTGATAAGTATCATAAAATTAACTAAGAATGGTTAAAATGATCACACACCAATGTAGTGAAATATATGGAGATAGAAAATATGGATATAAAGAATATAATTATAGAATATTTCAAGAGGTATCGAACATTCCCAATAATGAATAAATATATATATTATGATGGATTATTCAAAATACATAATTCGAGGAGGAATGAGGGATTTTTGCATGAGGTTTGTTTGCTAGAGGAGGAAGAAAATGGGAAAGTGTGTTTAAATCATAAAGGGAAAAAATAAGTAAATTTCCCATTTAAATTTTGGGTTTTACCATTGACCAACCCATGGTCCAATCAAGTAATGGACACTTCCTTGAGATCCCCCTCGAATTTTATTAATGCATGGCTAGGAAAAAACATTAACAACCCATGAAAATGGAAATTATAAAGGATATCTAAAATCCAAAATAGATATGCAGCATGTTTTCCATTTTGGTAGAAAAAACTAGTTATCCTCTACTATGCATTGGGTGACTTACACAGTTGAGTCGCACGAGTATAACTAACCATGTTGTAAAATGCAGATCAGTTTTCCTCCTTAAATAATGCAGCTTCAATCTCTGAACAAGCCCCAAAAAACACATGACCATCTCCTTAGACTTTAATTAAAATTATTAACATAAAATGATTTTTTTTAAAATAAATAAAAAATACATTACACAATGAAAATATGGGATGTTACAACCTCAACTCATAAAAACTAATCCATGATTTTCACTTCAGAGTGTGGGGTTATGTCATCGGATAAATGTTTGTTCCATTGCGAATGTACATTAACCAATATCTCTAAGGTCTCATCATGTACATGGTTGCTCTATTATATCAACTGTTCTAGTGTGACTGCTTATCCATGGAGGTCCTTTATACTTTGATCAATGATACATATTTGATGCACCTTAAATGTTTCATCTGCCTCAAGATTAATCACCTCATGGTGAAATGAATGTTAAGGGTCAAAATTATACATTTGTTTCTATGATACTTGGATATTATCTTAATGTAATGGTAAATATGATGTAACATTAACTGATATATTATTGACTAGTATATCTCCATTTTATCAAAAGGGACAACATAATAGGATGATATGATTTTTTATCCTTAAATACATATATTACCAAATTTGGTTGAAATCTGTTAGGACCAAAATGGTGTATTCAGTTGTATTTCTTTTCAAGGATGTCAATGATGATCCATATAAAAAAAGATCTCTTATGTCAATGTTGATGGAGAATGGAAAATCAGATTATTGTTGAACTGGTCAGAAGATATAAATACATTTATCAAAGGTTATACATATTAGAAAACATTGATTTCTCATCCATTTATGTATGACTAAGGCGATTTGGATTTATTATTCTAAAAATACCAAAAGAAATGATGAATAGTGAAGGTGATTTAATGGTATCCATGCAAGATTATTGACTAAAGGTATCCCTAAATCCTATACATGGGAATTATTTTTATGGGTATTATTTTTAAAAAATTGGACCAACCTTCATGAAAGACTATCCCAAATTGACCCCAGAACATGAGATACCCAAGGTCAACTAGGTTGAGGGAACCGTCCCAAGCCAAGCCCGAAGGTGGCATGGGATGGGCATAGTCACCCCCCACATGCAGGGAAGTGTACATGACAACTGGAGTGCATATATGATATCCCATGCATAGGGTGGGTGAAAATAATTCTCACAGAGAACACAATATGGGTAGGTACTATGGAGGGGGAGAGGATAATTCAGATCCAATGTTGGAGTGGCTTGACTATTAAAGCACGAAATCCCCATATCTACCTTTATTTTCATGAAAAATGAATCTCGGTATTGTTCAATGATTGAAAATATGAACCTGGTTATTTCCATCCATCTCATCCACATTCTTTTATCTAATTAATGCCATCCATCTCAGCTATGACACACATTTTTCATCACATGCCATATGATCTTTCCACTACATCATCTTCATCAACCAACGACGAACACCACCACTTAAAATCAACGGAGATGAAGACTGAACATCCATCTATTTTCTATCCACCATGATGATCCACTCCACATCATTATAGAAATATGAGAGTCATAAAATCATGCATGAAATTGAATTTTCAGGCTTGAAGAGAAATTGTGAAGTCCGATGAATGGAATGAAAAATGACGTTGTTGAGGCCACATCATGGATCTAGAACTTCTCATGGGTTTCTTGCTATTCCTAATTCATCCACGTGATCTATTTAATAAGACACCATTGATAAGAAGTGTAATCAATCCCTGATATCCTGTATATCTTCACATGGGTTTGATAATCTATAAACATTGAATATCTTAGGAATTCAAAGGAAAAAACATAAATGAATTCAAGGGGTTTAAATTCACAACATATCCATTGGATTTGATTGAAAATAATTTTTTATGCATACCTATTATAAGAGGATCCCTGAGCCAAAGGAACGCACAACTGTTCATAAACCCTAGAACTTGTTATTCTGATGAACCATTCATCTCCATTCCAGTTCTGCAAGGATAAGAAAAGATCTACCAACCTTATAGATCTCTAATGAGTGGATCATGTAGGCCCTCAACAAGTGTTTTTCACTCTTAATTATTCATCATGAAGAACCATGCTCTTCAAAGAAAAGGTACATCACAATGGGTCTCCATTTCCATTGAGATGAAATGATTATCACTAATCCTTTTGGGTTCATGAATATCTTCAATGATCTACAAAGTAGTGCCTGAGTCTTACACTCCCAATTCATTTCGCAATGCACAACACATCAGGTGGGTATAAGACCTGTTCACTTACTGCACGAAGAGGAAGACCTGTGCCTCCTTGGTTTCATGATGAAAAGGTGATAATCCCATTATATTTTCACAATATATCTCCTCTGTTTTGTAGGGGTTTGTTTTTTGTGAAGTATGATTTGCATGAAGAATGGTAGAAATTTTTTTCATTCATTCATATGCATGATTTCAAGAAGACCGAGGCATTGTGTGTGCACATGATAATGAGTAAGAACCTATCCAAAGTCCTACACCCATTCGGTTATAGATTCTTCATTCATTATTGCACCAAGGTGATTATAGTGCATACAAATATAGAAGAATAACTGAATGGAGTGTTTGGTTTGTTGACACAACATGCATCCACTCATGATCATGAATTAAAAAAACCCATTCCAAGTGCAAATTGATAAAGATAAATGAAAATAAGATAAGTATAAATGCATTCATGCATGAATTTTTAAAAATGGTGCAATATAGTTGAACAAATATTAATTTCACCAAGAAGAAGAGTAGAGAAAAGAATAAGGGGAGTTTTCTCAACTAAAGGCTTATTACTATTAAGCGAAGTTTAATTATGATGATATAATAGAATAAGATATTCTTTTCTTGAACAAAAAAACTTGTGTTTATGATTCTAGCCAAGAAAAAGAATATGTTTTAGTGAATTTCATTGTTGCAAAAAAGAAGGAGAAGCAAGAATAAGTTCTAATGAAGTTGGCTGTTTAACTAAATAAAAATACTAATAATAATGTAGTGCACTTGTTTTTTACTATAATAGAGTATAAGAAAGGAGATATTAATTCCTATTTCTTTGCATGTAACCAAGTGAAGGGCACTGACGAAGATCAAGAGAATAACCATAATTATTAAACATGTAAGATGACTATCTCTATAGTAAGTATAATTAACCAGCAGGGAAGTAGTAAGTTGAACTAAGTTATCTCCTCTTAAAGAAGATGATTTTCCCCTTCCCCTAAAAAAGTGTAGGTTCTCACACAATTAAGTATTGTTTCATTCCCACTCGAATGTGTAGGGACCCACACTGGCCATATGATTGTTTCCATTGCCATACCACTATAACAATTACTATAATATAGTGGATAATCCATTCACTATTCATCACCATTAATAGAAAAAATGTATCTGTTCATATTGAGTAGTGAACCTTGTAAAAATATGTTGTGCATATTTTTACTGTGTTCTATTATTTCATGATATAGGGAAAAGAAAATAAGAGAATATATATCCTAACAGGTCACGAGTTATTGGGATATATAGTGGAAATTGGATAAAAAATTCCCAAAACTAATTCACCCCTATTAGTGTCTGGTATATCACAAACTAGTCATCTCAATTTGTATTCGAGGTAGGAACACCTCTATTGGATTATGTACCATGATGTTATTATCTTTTAAAATGATGAGTTTCTTTCAAGATTAATCAATGAAGTGTAGTTTCATTGAAGATTATGTTGTCTTTGAGAAGAATACCATATAATAATAGACCATGTTGAATAGAAAAATCATGAGTATAGAATGTTTAATAAGAAGTCCCTCTTTTCTAAAAAAGGGGAAGTATTTTTTCTCCATACCTTTCGGATAGTGAAGATGCATGTGGCTTGGAAAGTAATGAAAAGGTGAGTCATATTCCCACCAAGAATATTGAAAACATTCCAACCTCAAACGATCAAGGGGTATATGTTAGTACATTTGAAAATTATTCTCATGATGAAAATTCTATCACATGTTGTGATTATAAATCTAAAAATTCTCATGAGATATTAGTTGATAAATTTAGAATGATTCTACACAGTATTCCTAAAGAATGTGTCACCCTTTTTGTGGTGTATATCAATGTATTCAAAAAAATATCACCCATTGGGATGAAGGATATGAGGATTTGAAGATGGTCATTAAAGAAACATTTTCCCATGTATAAATCTCTCTGGACTAGTCGGAGACTTTGAAGAGAGAAATAGATAACATGAAATGAGTTCTTCAAAATGGATTGATGGTGTTGAAGAGAAATATAAATTCAATGAGACTCTAAAAAGAAGATCCATTCACTTTAATATTAGATAAAGAATATCATTGAAGTCAAGGGTTTGTATTTGGAAGAAACTTCCATGAAGATCAAGGAGCTTGACACATTATTACAAAAAAATATTTTTTGTTCATGAAGATGAAGCTAGAAGATTATTGATGTCATGTAATGTGTCAATAATTTCAATTAAATATAATAAAATCACTCTCAATATGAAATTTCTAGAAATGGAAGCTCGGTTTGTCAATCGTGAGATGATACATTTTGAGGATTCACATAAGGAGATTGTTGCTACTAGTATTCATGAATAATGGAGGATTATAAGGACAAAAGACCTCTAACATGTGATAATAAGATCATGAATTCATTCAATAATAAATCATAATAAATTGAGAAGAAAATCATACCATCTAACCCACTTGAACTCATGTTTCTAAATGTGTGTCCACAATTAGTTATAGGTAGATGAACAATTATACACATGTATGGATGGATAATAGTGATTTGATACCAACCACCATGTCTAGGGTGGATATGAAGAGGAAGGTGGAATATGGTTCCCCTGAAGAGCACATCAAATCAAGAAGAATTCCCAACAACCTTATATATAAGATATTTATAAGACAAGGTTTGTTAGTCAGTGATGGTGGTGTAATATATTTGGTCATTGTGCATTGGATTAATGGAACAATACCTTAAATGAAAAATTACAAAGAAAGACAATATAAAGGCGAAGAAATCCAGAAAAGATCAATCAATATCCATAGAGCTAGAAGCATCCTAACACAGCAAAAAGATTTGGAATTTTTGATAATATCTGTGATGTACGCAATGGGAGTGTTCACAAGGATAGTATGCATTCATCAAAAACCTATATCCAAATATGATATAAATGTAATATCACAATATATGTCTAGGAATGAAGAAGAAACCTTGTGAATATTCCATTAAAAAAATTAAAATAAATTATCCCAAGAAGATTCCATGAATTAATGTTGAGAAGTCCTTGGATTGTAAATCCAAGAAGTTGAAGGGTGTTTCATCCAAAATAACTACAAATAAGGATGACACTCTGAAGAGACCATGTTAACGATCTAATCATGGTGACTCAGAATATTTTGAAGGAATCCATGTAAATGATGATGTACATGTAATGGAATGTTCAAAATGAAACGAAAGGACTTTATATGAGGATAAAATGGATCAGTGTGTGAGGTGAAACAAGGCTGGTAATAATGATATAAATTGCATTACATTTAACTTGTCTCAAGAAAAATTTCTTTTGGAGGTGAATGTTTCACCAGGATATATAGTGCCATGGTGACTCTTGAATAATGAAGGCTTGCACACAAAGAAATGGATGATGTTATAAGATCCACACAACCAAAATCATAATTGAAGATCAAATTTGTGAGTGTGAAGAGTGGAGAAAATGGAGAATCTTGGTTAAGAATATAATCTAAACCATGTTGTTCACATTGATGAAGCAAGGATAATTCATCTTATTCCCTTAAATTTTGTGTATTATGTTTGATATGATAATACATGTAATTTATGGTGAAGTTATTTGAAAGGGGGAGAACCTAAGAAATAGTGATGTGATGATTTCCCCTTGAGGGGGAGACAAATGAATATCTTTCCAGAGTTATTATTTCAATTAGTATCAACATCAGTTGCTATAAAATTCAATTAATATGAATATATTTGAACATCATTTCATTGGAAAGTGTTTATTATTTCATAATCTCTCATCCTCTGTTACTCAAAATAAATATCATTCTATAAGGGGGGGGGGTAACTAAATTAATCAGTGATATAAGAAGAATGGAAGTTCCTCAAGGTTACATATCATTTTAATTGAACGTGAATGTTTCTTATCCATTTGATAAATTTGGTGAAGGAGTGTCAGGTTGACTATTTCTAGAAAGATTCATATCACATTTATTATCCTCATCATTGAAGGAAACTGGAAAACCAATGAAGATTGGTATATGAGTTCTCATCTCATAAGGTATCATATCAATGGTTAATGGACAACATTGTTTTCTAAAACAAATCCTCTTGATTTATACATTGTGCATTTCTAAAGTATAATTAGAGTGAAATGATTGATGGCATGCTCATTAATCATGAATTGATATCCTTTTCCAATGAAATTATTATTTCATGTCAATAAGGGGGAGAGATGTGAAATTATATCATGGGGGGAGAATGGAGTGAAGGGGAAAGAGAAGATTCTCATTGACACATTCATTCAAAATAGAACATTGGTAATTACAAACAAATAAAAAGGGGGAGATTTTTGGGACCACTATATTGTATTGAGTTGTATTTTTTGTCAATTATGTCAATGAGGATTCCAATGATGATAATATGAAGAAGTATCTCTCCATTTCAATGATGACAGATAATAGAAAATCAGAAAACTTTTTCCACGATCATATGTTCTATATACATGTATCAAAGGTGATACATTGTCTAAAACATTGAAGTCCCAACCATTTAAATATGATTGAATATCATTGGATTTTTTATTCCAAAAATATTAAAAGAAAATATAAAGTGTCTTGATTTTCTAAAATAATTAAAGCATCATTACTAAATGAAGGTAACCATGATTCCTATACTTGGGATGTATTTTATATGGTGCATACATTAAAAAAATTAGACCAACCATCAATAAATAATAGGCTAGCTTAACCACATCACATGTGGGACTCAAGGAAAACCACCCTGAGGGAACCATCACTGACCAAGACCAAAGGTGGAATGGGTTGGGCACAGTCACGCCCGCATGCATGGTTCTGAACATTCCTATAGGAGAACACAAGGTCTAGCGCGAGAATAGGGTGCATGCAAAGAATACTTACAAATAACACTATATAGAGAGGTACCGTGGATGGGGAGAGGATAATTCTGATCCATTGTTTGGGTGTCTTGATTGTTAATGTGTGGCTTCCCCACATCTCCATTTCGATGTGGGATAATGGAATGTGGGTACTGTTAATCTTTTAAAAACATGGATACTATAATGGCCATGCATCTCATCCATGTCCCATTATATAATCATCATCGTCCATCTCATTTGTGCCTCACATTTTTGATCTAGTGTCATCCAATCACCCCCACATCTTCGTCTTCTTCCTCCAGTTCCTGGAGTCACTGCTACTACTCACCAGAGATGTAGACCGAACCACTATCAATCTTGTAGCCCCCATAATGATCCTATACACTGAATTATGACTATTTGAGAGTGACAAGATCATTCCTAAAATTTTATTTTCATGCATGTAATGAAATTGTGATGTTCGATGAAGGTTGAGTCAAATGATGTTGTCAAGTCCACATCATGAAGCTCGAAGGGCTCAAGAGTTTTATGCTATTCTTAATGAATACATATGATCAGTTTACAGAGACACCGTGAGACTTAAAATGAAACCACCCATTAAAGCCACCACATTTTCACTCCGGTTTGAAAATCTGTAAACACTGAATATCTCAGGCATTTAATGGATGAAAATTTCATGCATGTAACGGGTCGATCTTCACATCATATCTGTGGGATTTGAATACGAAAATGGTTTGATCCCTTCCTATAAAAGGAGGAACCCTATGAAAAAGGAGATTACTTCCATTAACAAACCCTAGATATCGTTCTTCTTAAAAACATAGAATCTCTTTTCCTATTCCAGAATGTACAAGAAAATATTTGAAATTCTCCAGGGACTAAAAAGGGAGGATCCCACATGCCTTTAACATGTGATTTGATCTCTCAATTGTTCTTCGTGAAGAACCATGCTCTGCAAAGAACATGGATATCTCACCACATCTCCCGTTCCTTCGTGATGAACTGAGATCCACACAACTGATATCATTCTTGAGGATCTTTAGTGATATGAAAGGTAGTGCTTGAGTCTTACACTCCTAGTACAAATCGCAATGCACAACACATTATGTGCATTAAGGACCCGTACAATACCAGCATGAAGAAGAAGACATGTGATCCCTTGGATTCAGGAAGAAATTGTGATAAAACACTCATGTTTTCATGATATATCTATTATATTTTGTAGGGGTTTGATTTTGGTGGAGAAGGAGATTGACTGAAAAAGGGAATTATGTTTTTTCCTGCACTCATATCCATGATTTGAAGAATCCCAAGGAATTTTGTGGGCACATGTGAAGGTGGAAGAACCTATAGAAAGGCATAAACCCATTCGGTTAGGGTTTATTTGTGAATGGCTACACTATAGTGATTCGAGTTCATTTGAATAGGGAATAAGAAGTGAATGGTGTGTTTGGGTTATTCATAAAAAATGAATGCACACATGTGCGTGAATTAATAACACCCAAACCATGTGAAAAGGGAAGAAGAAAAAATGGATGAAGATAAGCAGTTATACATGCATTCATGAATGTGTCTAAAGGCTGCAATCTAGTTGATCAAATATTAATTTCAACAAGAAATATAGAAGAGAATACGAATAAAAATATTGTTCCCAACTAATGACTAATTATTATATAGGGATGTTTGATTATGATGATTCCACATAACCTAGTATTAATTTCTCAATCAATCAAAAAGGTATGTGTGATTTTATCCATGAAAAACAATATTTTTTAGTGAACTCATTTTTTGAAAAAAGAGAAGAAGAAAAAATAAGAAGAATTTCTAGCGCATTTGGTTGTTGCACTAATGGAGAAGAAATAAGAAGAATTTGTGCAATGGGTTTTTCGCCATATGAGAGAATAAGAAAAGTGATATTCATGCCTACTTCTTTAAAATTATCTAAGGGAAGTGCACTGAATATGATAAAGAGAAAATAACATTATTGAATAAGGAAGAAGACAATCTCTATAGGCCGTATGAAGAACCACCAAGGAAGCTGCAAGTTGTACTAAGTCATCACAGGTTCACGAAGTTGATTATTTATATTCCACCTCCAATGTGTATGTATGACCCTAAGAAGGATTGGTTTAGTCCCCCTCCAATGTGTAGGGTCCCACACTATCCACCAGGTGATTGTTTCCCTAGACAATCAACTATAACAGTTACAACATTATATAGGTGAATCCATGCACTTTCCATTTCATTGCATGGAAATGATGTTGCAGCTCACATTGAGTAGTGAACAATATACAAATATCCTAAGCATATTTTTACTGCATTCAATTATTTCATGCAACACGGAAAAGTTAATAAGAGAATAATGATCCTATCAGGTCATTACGTACACAGAAAAAAATGGAATTGGTTTAAAGAGTCCCCAACACGGATTAACCCCCCCCCCCCCCCTCATAGTGTTAGCTATATCTAAAACTGGTCAACTCAAAACCCATATAAAGAAGAAATTTCTCACCATAACTCATGAAGTCAATGACAACGATCGGTACAAGAAATCTTCCCAGATTGAGCTATATCTATAGTCTTATGAATCTGGGGAACAAAATATAATGTCACTCTGACTATTTGAGTAACCAATATTTTTACCTAAATAAAAATTAAATTTTTATTATGAAATAAATTTTTTGGAAACATTTGTAAACCATAACTATTTATGACAAAAAATCAAACAGCATGACACATAGCAATATCATTAAATGGAAACATGAAGCTATTAAAGGAACTATCCCTAAATAATTTCTAATGTAGGGAAGTTTACATCATATAAATATTCTCCTTCATGCAGTATTCATATTAAAAATCCATCTTGCACCAGGTTTGTATGAACTCATTCACATTTATCTTCTGTTCATTGAATACTCTTTTCAAAATAATATATTACATGTTTATACACACCCATTTCTCCTTTTTAGAATCCACTAGAATCATTCTTCAATTTATAATTTCAACCACTACTTGATAAGGATAAATATAAAAGGCAAACTCCTACATTTTTTACTCTGAGTAATGGGGAAGACCCCAATTATATTATTTTTCCCAAATTCATCATCAGCTGCCAACTACTAGACATCCTCCTTACCATACTGCAGGTTATAGAAATAAATTCTGGGAGGGCCAATCAGATTTAAAATGGTCTTTCTATTAAAGTCATCCACACTCATTTATCCACCTAAATTTGATATTTATTTTCAAATTTTCTACCCACATGTAATTAACTAAAAAACGCACCACTTTTAGCCAATGTCCTTTCACTCAATAGGTTTGTACCATTATTTTGGTCCTATTTGTTCGTATTTGGATTATAATTTAGATACGTTTACATTAAATTTTTGGATGGCCTTTTCTCCATTGGATTTTCTAGACGATGTCAATACATTAGCTACTTTTATTTCATCCCCATGGTTAAAATTTAACTCCATGATTCCCTATTTTATTTTTAAACTTTATTTCCCCATGTAATGTGATGTACTCTACCATATCATCCAACAATTCTATCATCCAATGGTTGGAATGAACTATCCTCTCTTGATCTTTGACCTGGAGAACATTTCCATCTATTGGAATTCTCATCCAAAAAAGATTTAAACATTTATCATGATTAGAACCTTCATTTCCCATACTATCCAATCGGATGGTAAGGAAAAAAATCTGCATGGATCTACCATGTCATAAAATTATCACAACATTCACCCAAAATCCATTCCATTTGAGGTGTCCTATATTGAATTACAAGTTCAAGATGAATACGTTTGAACTCCACAACTTTTTTATTATATAGCCACCTCAAGGGAAATTTTACTATAATGGATCACTGCCTCTACATATGATGATCACTTTGGTTTATTGGTTTTAGGTTCTAGAATATTGGATGTATGAATTCTCTTAGTCACCCATAACCAAAAAGGGACCTACACTAATGGATTTATATTAGAAAATTTACATCTCAAATGATAATAAATTTCTAGAATCATTGGATCTATACTCAAAGTACTTACCTATTTTTTGTTAGTATTAGTTGAATTAATATGACTTTTAATCAACTGATCCTCACCAACAGAATCAAAATCAACTTCCCATAAGGGATTCCAAGATATCATATCAATCATTATGTGGAATTCTATGCCACTCTGACATCATGATGTATGGTGACGAACCATACATTGTCATCACCAAAAATATTATGTCCATTATTCAAATATCACCACAGATTTTTAGTCTAATTCTTCCCCTACTATAATTAAAACATATTCCATTGGTGTAATTGATACATCCACTTCAACACAAATATTAGGGGATCTCATGAAAAAAAAGTATAATTTTTTCTACTATAAAAAAATAGATTTATTAGATTTCCAATCATAATAATGATAGATTATATTTGAAGAGGATGTGGGAGTTCTAGAAGGCGCACTAAGAATGGCTGAGTGGGAGTATCTATTTTTATGTTGAAATATTAAGTCCATATAAATAGGAATAAGGGAATATTATTAAACGATTTAGGATATATGGAAAATTAATTAATAAAAATCTCTTCCAAAGGGAATGAAATAATCATGTATCCTTTTTCGAGTTTTCTAGTTATTTTTTAATCCAATACCACCCAAGAATGATTGATAACCCTATTAAAATCTTCCACTAATGAAATATTCTTCAGAAATCATGGCAAAATGGTCAAGTTTTAATGGAACAAAAGTATTATTTATTTTGAGTTAAAAAATAATTATGGTTATCCATTGAGTAGATCTAAAACATTTAGGTTGGACAAGATAGTCGGGAAAGGAAGAGGAAATTCCATGATAGTGAAAGGAAGAAAATGATATGATAGTGGTTGTAACAAACCAATGATATTTTCAATGGAAATTTCATTCTTATTGTAATTTAATATGGTATTAGCACATAAAAATCATAATAAAAAATTTATAAATGATGAATTAATGAAAGAAGAAGCGTTTCAAGAAGTTAAGGAACATATACGGATGAAATGGATACTTGAACATCGCTTTTGTAAGGTGACCCTGATGAATATTAAATTGGCTAATTGAATAGTAACCTAACTATTTAATGTATAAATGAAAATTTTAACTCTTATAAGTGGAACTAGTATATAATTATATCTTACTATATGTAAATAATAGTTTTAACAATTGGTAATTAAGTGTTGGTATTTTGGTAAGTCATAAATTTTTAATTTAAAATATTGTAATTAAATTATTATATTAAAATAAAATATATTTTCATAAAATTTATCCATAAATTAATATTTTTATTTCTTATAATTTTATGATAATTTTATGAGTCCCAATGTAAATTATCAATGTGTTATAAAATCATTTATAATTTTTAAATCTGTATTTTCCATGTAAATATGGTTTTTAAATAAAATAAAATTATTCATTTTTATAAAAATAATTTCATAAATTTGTGGTTATGTTTAAATTTTACACATCAAAACATGGTTTGGGTTAAATATTGGTATTTTTAGAAAATATATGATATTTTGGGAATATTGAAATATGATAATTTAAAGAAAAATTAAATTTATTTTTGAGCCATGCTGCAGTCATGGATGATTTATGTGACAATGTTATAGAATTAATATACATTAATTTATTTATTTTCAATAAATAATAAATGCTATCTCTTCATGTATAAAAAATAAAAAATAAATAAAATATTCAAAAAACACCATTCTCCTCAACAATAAATACAAACCTGCACCACATCTTACAATTACATATCCATAGCATTTGTCAACGTCAAAATTATGATCAAATATCCTAGAAATACCCTTTAGAATTACAAGGTTCTTTTTATCAAAATATATTACCAAAACATATTCCTGTAGGGGGTTCTCAATAAGAAATAATCAAGGGGCAAACCCCTCCCCCATTTTCAATCAATTTCCTTTCAGGTTCAATTCTTTGATTTTTCTATCCTCATATCCCCGTATCCATATTGCATGGAAATTATAGTACCATATATATAATAGAAATTTTTTCAATTTTTTGGAATAATTTTTCCTCAAATAACTTCCCCCGTCTCTTTTATTTTAATAATGAAAACATTATCTGTGAGGTGCTGATTTACCACCTTCATGGATGATGTGCTTTAATAATTATGTTCTTGTAATAAAGGATGATCATGAATCCATTTTTATTGTTGAAATATATTATAATATATTATTATATATTATTTAATGGTCTGTAATGATTTTGTACCGATGATAATAATTTATAAAACAAGATGAGTTTATTTTGATCAAACAAATTCTTTCAATTATCATTAATGATTTATCTAATCAATCAACCTCAATTTTAAAAAAATGATATTTTAATATGTTATATCTTCATTAATATCATATAAGATATTTTCAACTAAAACTATACTCATTCTACATGATTATTCCATACAAATAAATAAGTAAACTGACAATTAATAATGATGAAGTCAACTCCCCAAATGATGTAATTGAATATCTTAACCCATCAAAATAGCCATAAAAGAACATAATAATGTTATATTAAATCAAATACATGTATTAATGGATCTAAAATTATTAATATATGAATATAATTTTATTATTTAAAAAATTATGTTCACAAACATTTTCGTTTTAGACATAAGGCAAGTGATTCTACCCGACCCTCCATTATTCATTTGGGGTACTCTTCCTTTATTTTTACCCAAATGAAATTATCTTTTCATGATATGTAATTCATAACCTGATTTTTTAGTTTTTTAATCTCATATATCAAGATCCATCCATCCTTCATTTATGGTACAAAAATGTTTTTAAAAGTTTCCCAACTCAATTCTTCCATATTAGTAATCTCCATTTAAGGGAACATTTCAAATTCTTACTTAATATCATGTGAAACATAAAATATATTTTAAGCCACAATTATTTTTCTAAAATCACTAATTTTATCATTAAAAACTACCTTGGTTGAATTCTGGTTTTATAAAAACAATTATGCCTTTTCCATTTTATAGAATCATAAATGTTTTCACTTATTCGATAGTAAAATGTTTTATTTATAAAATTTATTAAACACTATTTTAAATATAGTTTGAATAAAAAATAAATATACATTCCTATTTTCCATTATGAATGTACGTGAATGATTTAATTCATTTATTTCATGTACACTTTTTCAATACGTCTATTTATAATGATTTTTACATTATTATGATACCCAATTATGTCCACGGAAAATCCTTATGATTATGTTTGAATACATATTTTTGATTCTTTTTTATGATAACATATTCATTAAAATGTTATGATGGATGAACCTAGATTATATTCCACTTCATTTGGATATTTTTCATTTCATGCCACATTATTTGCAGTGGTCTTAGTGGTTTCCCTTGACTCGTGCCCATGCATATGTAATGAGCCTTCAATTGTGACCTTATATGTGAAATGAGCCTTGAGTCAATCTAAAGTCATGTTTTATATTGCTTCCACATTATTGTGAGTCAAGGGTTATATGATCCCATGTTCTATATGTTATAATCTCATATGTTTAATCATTTTCTATGACTTTTAATATCATTATGTTATGGATTCGAACACATGAGATAAGCTTTATTATTATGTTTATTACCTTAATTTCATTTTTCAATATTCCCTTTTTTCATGTTATCCCATGGTTATCCTATTTAGATACAAGTCCTCAAAATATGTCAGGATCTCATAATGTATGATAAAGAAATAATTGTTTTATTTAGTTCAATTTTTTAGTTTTATTTACCTAGTCTTTAAATAAACAATGTATTACTATCATGGGAATTTAATTTAATGTTTGATTATTCTTAAAATCATATTATTATATGTGTAAAAGGATAAAGTCTTTAAAGATGTAATCAAATGACATGTTTAGGTAGTTTGGATACAAGTAATAGAAAATATTATTTAAAACCCTGTGTATAAGACTAATAATGTGAAAAAATTGCAAATTTTTTGTAAATATACAGTATATGAGTTATCAAAAAAAATACATCCTTGTTGGGATAATAAAAGTGGATGTGGTTTTTAAATATATGTATCGAGGATTGAAAATCCAGAAAGGTGTTCTGGGTTTGACTCAGAGTGTCTTAGTATATGGTAATGGGCCTCATTGTTCACATGTTTTGACACTCATAAGGGATATTATTTGGTAAATTCATAAGCTCCTTGAAAACCATTATTAAGGGATAAAATAAAATTCCCTTAAGAATATATGATAGGAAACATATTATGAAAAACCTAGATTGAAACCTAGGGAAAAAGATGTTAGGATGTAATTTTATATTAATATTTTATATATTTATGTTTATTGTTTCCTTTTTATGCTTATTATATATGTATTTGATCCCACTAATGGCACTTTATTTTTCTCTGTTAATATAGTGGAATTGAAGAACACATGCACACAATCAGTTTTATTGGAAATTGGATGATTTATAAAATTATATGTAAGAAATGATATAAATAGGTTCCCAAAACATAATGAAAGTACATTATTAACTAGTTCATGGTATGAATAATAATTTGAATTGAATGGAATTCCATCTTTCTCTAGGGAAAGGGAATGTTTCCATTAAATCCTTTAAGATTAAAATGACTCCCATGTTTAGTGGATCCTTTATTCCCCACATTGTGTAACAGTGGATTAACTCCATTGGAAAGATATAGCAATCCAAAATTTCTCAAAATAAGAGAAAGTTGTGTTGGTGGACTATCATTTTAATGGGGAAGCTGATCAGTGGTAATAAGTAATAAAAAATATATGATGTCCAAGGAAGAAATTGATTGCATGGATTGGATGGAATTCAATAAAATATTTCTCAATAAATATTTTTTGATAACCCTACATATCAAGATGGAAGTAGAGTTCCTCAAACTTAAGAAGAATAAAGATGATTCTATTAGAGAGTATGAAGAAAGGACTACAAGGATTTCATGATATACCTCCAAATATTTCATGGAAAAAATATCATTGTAAATCACTTATTTATCAGTCTTATGGTATGTCTACCAAAGTCATTGAATATTAAAAAAATATTTATTAGTAGATTTTCTATTGTTCCCTCATGGCTGAATTGGTGATAAGATACTATCAATGTTCTCATGGTCCCGGTGGCAAAAATATTAAAATAGATTCTAATATTGGATGATTTGAAAATAAATACCAGGATGGAATATAAGACTGAATATTTAAAATCTCAAAATTGTGGGGAGAATCATCCTTAGAATTATTTAATGGGAACCATGAAAGGATTCAAATGTGGAAGACTATGGAATCTGGCTATGAACAACTAAAGGGATATGAAGAAACACACTTACATGGAAGAATAAATAAAGGTTAATATCAACACTCATCTAGTATTGAAATGTTAAAATTCCAAGTAACATAAGTATTTTTTGATCCATTCCCCAAGTTGAGGGTTATAATAATCAATCAAGAACATCCTCTAAAGTAACAAGGTTGGTCCAATAATATCACTACTTCTTATGCGGAGCCATAGAATGATGTGATGATTGGCACGATGGTAATTCATTCATTATTAGTTAATGTACAATTTTATCATTGTTCTATTAAGAATTTCATATCATTCCATTTTAGTATAACTATTTGTACACTACATCAAAATTTGAATGTTGAGTTATCTGTGAGAATAGATAATGGAGAAATCATTTGATCAAATGTAAATAACTCCTCCATAGTAAATTTTTAGGGACTGAACATCCAATAAACAATTTTCAGACATTATTTGGTAGTTTTGGATTATATATTGGGAAATGATTATCTATCTTTATGAAAAACTCAAACATCAACTATCGAGAATGGGAGATCACTCTACACATACCAATGCATCCTCCAATTCATTACTATTGTATGAAGGAAGATGAATCTCTTTTAGAACCGTATTCTCAAATGTGGATATTACTACCATAGGGAAAATAGTATCTACCTCAAATTATTGAGACAAAGGAGATAATAGTGCTTGAAGGAATTCCCCCCGTGAGTGATTACACTGATGTTTTCCATGAATAATTTCTTGGCCTTCCTGTGGATCAAGAGGTTGAGTTCCCAATTGAAAATATTCTTGGTTCTCTACCTTTATCAAGCATACCTTATATAATGTACAATATTGATTTGAAATAACAATAAACACAATTACAATGGATTTTGGACAAGGGTTTTATATTTTTTAGTGCTTCACAATGAGGTTCTCCATTCCTATTTATCAAAACTATTTGTGGATCAATGTGCCACTACATTGATAATCATTATCTCGATAAAATTATAATAAAGACCTTGTATACTCTTCAATGGTTAATAAATTATTTGATCAGATACGTGAGTCCATTTTTTTCTCTAAGGGGGAACATTGGTAAGGATTTCACCCATTAATGTTATGGAAGGAAGATATTCCCAATATTTCATTTAAAATTAGTTATAGACACTATGATTTAAAAGAAATGAAATTTTTACTCACAAATTCTCCGATAATATTCATTGATTTAATGAATATAGTCCTTCGAGATTACCTCAACAAATTTGTGGTAGTCTATATTGACGATATTATGGTATACCTCAAGAGTAAGTAGGAACATGAGGATTATTTTAATTCCGTGTTAAAGTATTCAATAAAGGTGAAAATATATGAAAATTACAATAAATGTGAGTTTTTGATGGAGTATGTATCATTTTTGGTGTATGTCATCTCTTGTAAAGGAATATCTATGAACCCTTCCAGGATTGGTGCAATCGAATAGTGGCTCATGCCATCAATTGTAATGGAGATTAATAGTTTCTATGTCAAAGATATGTATTATAGAGAATTTTTTAAGAGCTTATCACTATTTTCAAAAAACGAACCATGATTATATGTAAGGTAGTTATGTTTTTCTAGAATCAATAATTTTAGGAATGCCTTATGGAGAACAAAAGTAGGCTTATCCCCATTCTAGTACTCACACTCGAGAATAGTGGATAACTATTTGTGGTACACATCGATGCTTTAAAAAAGGGCTTAGTCTGTCTAGTGATGAAAAATCATAATGTGATAGCACATTCTTAAATACATTTTAGAATCCAAGAGAAGAACTTTCCAATGAAAGAGATGGAGTTGGAAGATGTGGTATTTGTATTGAGAATCTAGCGACATTATCTCAAATGGGAGAAGTGTATGATATATAAGGATAAAAAAAATTAAGATATATATATATATATTCACATATATGGAACATAATATGTGATTGTGAATATGGTTATATATCATCATGGATTACGACTACTCAATCCACTACCTTCCTGGTATGGAAAATGTTTTTGGGGAAACTCTAAGTAGGAAGGACCCTGCATATTAATAAATTATGATAATTGAGAAGTATCCAATCATAATAGACATACAAATGATGGGAATGAGAAAAATTAAGGGGGGAAACATAATCAATAGTTTCTAAATTGGTTTATCAATATTGCCTTAGTGGATAAAATAAAGGATTTTCAATGATATGATATAGACAATCTAAAAATGTTGGAAGTTATCCAAAAAGAGAAATCCTTTGACATTTTGATTAATGAGGATCGAGTCATAATATTTGGTCCAGCACTATGTGTACCATCCAATCCAGATATAAAGGATGAGATTTGGAAATATGTACATAAGTCAACCTTAATATTAAAAAAGGGAGAAAAATATGTATCAATATCTCTGGGAGAACATTTGGGGTGACAATATGAAAAAGTAGAACACTGAATATATATCTAAGTGCTTGGTATGTCAGCAAGTGATGTCTAAAAGGAAAAAATCTAAAGGATTGATGAACAATTACCCATATCAACATGGAAATGGGAAAACATCACCATTGAATTTTTCAGTAGACATACAAATAAATCTATATAAAACAATTCAACATGGGTTATTGTGGATCATCTTACAATGAAATATCACATTATCACAATTTGAGAGGACATATCACTAGATCAAATTTCGTAGATATATATTAATTAAATGGTATGGTTAAATGGACTACCAATATAAACTGTATCTTATTGAGATCTGAGATTCACCCACTCGTTATAGAGGAGTATCCGACATGCGATAAGCATTGAGCTGATCATTAGTACAATATATCATCTTCAAACTTATTTTGAATCTTAGTGGACTATTCCAACATAGTAATCAATGTTGAGATCTTGTTATATAAAATTAAATGGAGGATGGTACCAATATCTTCCACTGGTAAAATTATCCTACAACAGTATCTTCCACTCCAACATCCAACGTGATCCATATGAAGCCCTTTATGGGAAATTGTGCAGAACAATGACATGTTGGGGTGGATTTAGTAAACATAAGATTCTATGACCTAATTTTTTTTTTGAAGAAATGGGAGATAAGGTGAAAATCATTCATAAGGACATCTTGTTATCCCAATATCAAAAAATGATTTAGAGATATAATCGTCTATGAGACCATGTTTTTATGGTTGGAGACATATAATTCCTCTATATATCTCAATGGAAGAGAACCGTGAGATTTGGGAAGTCAACGAATCTCAGTACAAGGTACATCATCCCCTTGGAGATCCATGATCATGTCACATCCATGGCTTACAGAATAGCACTTCAAAAAGTAATCTGTCAAGTACATGATGTATTCCACGTATCCCTATTAGAGAAGTACATATAAAATACATAACATATACTGACATCAATGTTGGTACAGATGGAGAATGATCTATCCTATGTGGAGAATCCAGTGATGATCTTGGATAATTGAGATAATGTTCTCTGCATCCAGACTACTCTTCTATTCAATTTACATTGGTGGAACTATAAGCATGAAGATGCAACATGGGAACTAGATCAAGTAATGAAAGTGAAGTACCCACACATTTTTTCTACTAAGGATGTAAAATGAAATATTGATGGAAAAATATCATAAGGGAAAAAAATGTAACAACCCAACGATTTAACAAGGGAAATTCCTTTTTAATAATTATTTCATATATTATAAACACATAGATAACACAATACAATCTTTATAATTGATGAATGAATGAAATAAGAAGCATTTCTAGATGTTAAGGAACCTATACCGATGAAATAGTATCTTGACCTTGAGAATATTAATGCGACCCTTATGAATAGTAAACCATAAAATTGAATAGTAATATCACTAAAGAATTTATAAATAAAATTTACCCATCATATAATTGACAATATGATATAATTATATCATAATGAAACTAAATGATAATTTTAAAATTAATAATTAAGTGTTGGTATTTTTGTAATCTATAAATAATCAATCAAAATCTATTTAACAATGTATTAATTTAATGATGGTTTTTTTTCATAAGATTTATCCATAAATTAATATTTTTATTTCTTATGAATTTAAATTGTTTATACTAGAAATTATTTATTTTTTCAATGTGTTACAAAATCGGGTTCTATTTTATAATATGTATTTTTAATGTAAATAATTATTTCAATTAAAAATTAAATTACACATATTTAGAAAATTAATCTCATAAAATATTGTTTATTTCTGAATTCGACATAGAAAATTTTTTATTTTTAATTTGTTATATTTTTCTAAAATATACGATTTTTTGGTTAATTGTGAAATACGACAATTTACAAAATAAGAAAATAAATGAAATCAAGTGTTAAAACCCTATTACAGTTTCATTAAACATAATTTAATGTATCTTTCATATCATTTTATATCCCCACCTACCCTCAACCTTATGGGAGTTTAAATCCATTATCATACATATACTATTATTATTTCATGTTTATGTATTAATTTTTCATCAAATCTTTTCACCTCTCTCTTTTATTTTATGAATTAAATCATCGTCCGTGAGGTTCCAATTTGTCACCATCATGGACGATATTGTTTTATCATTCAATTCCTTCTTCAATTATGGTCATGGAACCATCTATATGGTTTTACCAGATTATAAAATATTTATTATATCTTATGCGTAGTCCTGTAATATTTTTTTACACATTGTAATAATTTATAAAACAAGATGTGTTTGTTGTGATCAAAAAATGCTAACGATTGTCATTAATGATTTATCTAAATAATAATCCCAAAATATGAATAATATGGTATTTTAATATTATAAAAATTAATTAATATAATATTAGTTAATTTCTGGTCAATTATCTTTATTCTGCATGAAATTTCAATATACATATACAAGTAAATTGATACTGAAAACCATTTAAATCCAAAATCCCAAATAATGAAATTAAATCTATTAACTCATAAAAAAGTAAAAAGATGAAATTAATACAGCTATAATAAAATACATGCATAAAAGGTTTTTTACTTTTGAATTAATGAATCTAATTTTATTATTCCTGACAATAATATCTTGTATAGAATCATTTCAGACAGAGGGTATGTAATTCTACCCGAACCTCTATTATTCTTTTGGGTTATTCTTACTCTCTTTTTACCCAAGTTAAATTATCTTTTGATGTTATGAAAATGAAAAAAAAAATTATGTTTTTTTATTCCTAAATCATGTATCAGGAACCATTATTCCTTTTTGTCGATATACATATTTTTAAAAGTCTCCCCAGTAAAATCTTCCAGAAAAGAAATATTGATTGAAGGGAACTTTCCAAATTGTTACCCAATTTCAATTTCACTCTATAATATGTTTTAATCAACCATTCGTTTCTAAAATAAATAATTTTAATCTAAAATAATACCTCTATTAAATGTCGGTTTTATATAAATAGTAATTCATTGTAACACCCCAAGAATTCATAATGTGTTATTTCTTCAAAATAATTCAATAACATGTACTACACGCAACACCGAGTTCAATCACACCTTGACTTACAAAAAAAGGCCATTAAAAGAGGTCATGAATAGTATTAACTAAATTTTAAACTTTATATAATCCTTATAATTTTAGAATCCACATTATGAGTTTCTTAGTCATAATGCAAGAACAGATTCATTTTCAGTATTGCACTTTTATCAACATTTAATAGTGAAACCTTTTTAAATACAATATTTTAAACTTTTTGACTAAATGGGGACATAAAAAAAATTTAAAATGAAACATCCCAAGCTTCCACGGTACGCTTTCCTTTGAATAAAACAGTAGCGTGTGTTGTACGCAACTTCGTGTTTTAACACGTGCCACAACCGATCAAACTTGCCGTTATGAATAGTAATACCTAATTTTTGAAATTATATATATTTTATTTTTAAAAATGGACTTCATTTTTGGATTCGGAATATCAAATTTAGCCTAAGGTGAAATTTTGGTACTTTTCGGATAACTTTAATATTTTGATGAATAGTGAAAATTACTAAATTTTAATTAAAAACAACTTTTTTAATCAAAATAATTAATAGTGATAAATTATTAATTTGAGTGGTTTTAAAGTATATTTAGAATATATTTTTACCACTTAATATAATTTTGGTCATTGGACATAATTTTACAATTAAACCGAACATAAACAAGTGTCAATCTTTTGATAGTTATTATCTCTTAAAAACACGCTTTTTGTTTTGACAGCGGGAATTAATTTTAAATTAATTTCTGCCACTTCTGTGTTTTGAATTTAGAAAAATGGATTCCATATTTGGAATCAGGATGTTCAAATTGTGTAAATAGGTAACTTTTATTTTTAGACATTTTGAATAATTACTGCGGTAAATATTTTATTTACCATGGTTAAGGGTAAATCCGGTAAATAAGGGTAAAAAAAATAATATTATAATAATACTAAATTACCCTAAAACGTGTCTTAACCCTATTGGTTGATACATGGTCGACGATGGGCATCTTTGGGTCTATTTTGGGACCCCATGGATCCACTTGTGAGTGATAATGACACTTTATTTTAATTAAGTTAAAATGAATACAAAAATGGCATAAGCTTACATCTTTTAAAAGAACAATTTTTACATAGGGTTATACATGTTTTATTTTCGATTATAAATATTCATTAGAAAGATAAAAAGATTTCCTACATGATTATATTTTATTTATAATTTTTAGACATCAAATAAGTTAAATTATTAATGACACAATGATGATGCAGTAATTAATATAATAGTGAAAAATTAAAATAAGTGATATTATAAATACCCAAATAAATATAATATGAAACTTTTAATGAATTAAACTAATTTTATAGGATAATATGATATATTTGGATTGATTTAATTGAATTTGTTTGAAGAAATCAATCTGTTATGAGTTTCACAAAAATCAACTAATGAATAGTGTCAAAATTGACATAAAAGAGTTCTTAAAACAAATATTATATTATTAATTGATATTAAATTCCTAAAAATCTAAGGTTCGGCCAAGAGACTAATATCATGATAGGTTAATCATTAATGGACCACTTGGGGGTCTCTTGGATGTATATGGTATGTTTATTAACCATATAATATAAAAATACAAAGAGACATTGTAAAAGTGAAACTAATTAACTTAGAGTTAATACTTAAAGATAAGGTTAATATAAGTACCCAAACCTGTCTAAATTCTATTGGATGAGTTGTTTTCGACCTATACACACCTCATCCTTTGAATAGTCAACTTTGGAGCCTTTGAAAACCGAATATGAATTTATTATAAATTAATATTTCTAGCTTTTCCAAAGGTGCCCCTCACCCCTCTTATAAAAGGGCACTCCTCCTTCTCATTTCTTCACACCTCTCAAGCCACTTGGCTCATCCAAACTCTGCCAAACTAAGATCCCCACATCCCTATCCTCCTCCTTGAAGCTTCCCCTTAGGCAGAAAGCATTTCAAGAAGTCCTTTTGTTCCAACCAAAGTGAGTTACCTAGATTAAAGGTAACGATTTCTCTTAAATTATTTTCATTTATTTTGCTTCTCCAACCCCCAAACTCTTTTTTATTTCCTTTCTTTTGTAACAACACCAGTATCCACAATATACTAGGATGTTGTTATAAGAAGGATTCAAACTACACATACACACAACTCCATCTAATGGATGATGAACATAATGTTTCTGTTGATGGCAAACTAACGCCTCACGAAACGATGATTGTTCAAATACATCTTACCACCTCTCATGGTGGCCATTATGATGGCACTGTAATTAAATATGATATTAATGATATATATTTTATATAAGATTCTGTAATTCCATTTTATTTCATACCATTATTCGTTTCATGTTGTATATACATACGATAATTTCATTTGAGGAAGTGCGGACTACCGCCCCCTTAAAATGATATGACTCGTTCATACCACACATGGAACGTATAAAGGATGGTGTTAATGAACATAAGTAACATATATAAAATATTATATTATACTGGAATATTAATATACCTATGTATCATTTGGATTCGATTCTTTTAAAATAAAAATTAAATGGAAGTAGCGTTCGTGCGTACGTACGGACTACCGTCTCCACGAACGCGATGATATTCATTCTCCATCGTATCCATTCAAGTATAATTATCATTTAATGATTTAAAAATGATGTTTAAGGACTTTATATCATTCTGGATATGAATAAGATACAACAAACATGACTTATGTAACAAAACATATAAAAGAAAATGAGTAAGTTAACACCCGAAACGACGATAATTCTAAGATATTATTAACAAATCAATGTTAAAAGATCATATATGATATCATATTAATATATATGATTCTTGTATAATTTAATAACAATTATTTCACCATTATACAGGAGTTTAACCTACCCCAACCAAGGAAAAGTACAAGGTAAGGGTTATTTCACAATCTCTTCATTATTCGAGGTTGTTTATACGTAATAATCTACTGGGATCTCTTTATCATCCACATCCATGTTTCTTCGAAATGTATTTCAAAACATTTTTACTATTTACAAGAATATGGGTTAAGGTCATTTATACCCTTGTTTGACTTTTTATAAGAGGTTTATAAAGGAATCTTTCCGTCGTTTTCAAAACAAGGTCCTTTTTAACCTTTTCGACGGAATTGAGGTAAGAATGTTTTTTTTAACTTATACGGCGGGTGCGGTTATTTTCCACCGTTATAAAGTCGTTGAAGCTTTCCATACAAGCTTATAAGAATATTTTCAAAGAAAATGTTTAATTTTATATGCATCTTAAATGATTTCAAAATAAAAGGAGATACTTCTTTAAAAAGAATTTTGATTTCATCTATGTCAACATCCTTTGATGGATTTTAAGATTATTTGAAGTAGATTTATTATGATACAAAACTTCTATATTGTATTGAAGGTTTTGTGATATGTTTGACTGTGGATGTGCTATTTTATACCATTCATAGTTTATGGTGAAACTATTGACATTTCGTATGCTAGTTTTAATCCGAATGTTTATGTTATATTTCAAACTTTTCTTCAGATGAATGTGCTAAACAAGTATGTTACGGGTTGGGGACCGGTAAAAGTAAGCCCTCCAGGTTGGGGACTGGTTAAAGTAAGCCCTCCAGGTTAGGGACTGGTAAAAGTATGCCCTCCGGGTTGGTGTCCGGTTATTAGAGGCACTCCGGGTTGGTGTCCGGTTATTAGAGGCACTCCGGGTTGGTGTCCGGTTATTAGAGGCACTCCGGGTTGGTGTCCGGTTATTAGAGGCACTCCGGGTTGGGTTCCGGTTAGAAGTAACCCCTAGGTCTTGGGATGAGGCCTAGACAAAGAAATTAACGTTTAGCATTATGCATTCCAACATTATGAAAGTGGTTATTGATTTTTGCATGTGATTATTCGATTAGTAGAATATCCATGTGAACAAGTAAATGGCATTATTTCATTTTATTTATGCTATACTATGTTGAAGTTCAATTTTAAAAGGCTTTTGTTTTATTAATTCATTGCCTTAAATGTTTATGCTTATTTTGAATGTTCCGCTTTATTGTTATCCTTACTGGGCATTTGAGCTCACCCCTTTTCTATGTTTTATTTTTCCCAGGATGTGAAGAAGTAAGTTATGAATGACATGCAGGGATAGTATGTGGGGATATGAGTGTGAATTATGAAGACTTTGTTGTTGTAGTAGTTTTTCACTTTAAAATGTAATGTAAAACTTTATGAATATATCTAGTGTTTCCAAGGCTACTAAACCAATCGGTCTTTCGAGATTTGATCTTCTTGTGATCATGCCAATGTTACGAAGTAATGCACCGACTCTGGGTAGCTGGGGTCGGGGTGTTACAGTTGGTATCAGAGGAAGTTTAGTACAAACCTTAGAAGCTAGATTTAGATAAACTCTAATTAGAGCACGTAGACCTAGATGAACTTTGAGGATTAGTATAGAAGAACTTCCTAGAATTTTGGTACTGTAGAGATTTTGTGAGTTTTCCGAGCAATACATCCCTGTCTGGATACGAGCAGGTAGAGGCGGCTCTGGCACAGATGTACCTAGGGGTAAAACCCGAAAACACCGCTTTGAGCTAGACTCGAACGGGAACTGGTGCAAGACAACGGGCCTTGCTGCACTCTTGGTTACGACACTCCCAGGGGATATGCTTAG
Source organism: Viscum album (assembly GCA_963277665.1). Taxonomy (NCBI): domain Eukaryota; kingdom Viridiplantae; phylum Streptophyta; class Magnoliopsida; order Santalales; family Viscaceae; genus Viscum; species Viscum album. Next base: position 1,159,374,127 of record OY728122.1, on the reverse strand, counting down.
GATAACTCTCATTTTCTTTACAAATCATTATGAAGGGTTTATGAGTATATACTTCCTCAAAGGAGGCATTTTTATGATTATGGATTATATCCCTAAATAGTTCAATTTATGTTAAGTGTTTTATAAGTATGGGATTATGTATTTTGATTCATAAACTGATCTAGTGTATGCCATTGTTTAGAAATGGCGCCCAGTAGAAGGAACGAGAACTCTAACAATGCACATGATCCAAAGAGAAGGAAGGATCATATCTTTCATGGTCTTAAGCTAGAATTTATAAGAGAAATAGTCTCCCATGTATTATCATCATATGAAGAAATAATATCATGTGTTGATAAGATAAGTAAAGAGTTTACTGAGTCCTATGGCTTTGAAGGGAAGCAAGAGAAGAAAAGGATGGAAGAGAGAAAAATGGATAAAGGGAAGAGGGAAAAGAAGAATTTTCCCATATGTGGTAACTGTGGGAAGAAACACCCTGGAACTTGCCTGAAAGGAATGGGAGTTTGTTATAAGTGTGGAGGAAAAGGGCACAAAGTACATGACTGCAAGGGTGATAAAATGGTTTCAAATGCACAATGCTTCATTTGCAAGGAGTTTGGACACTACGCGAACCTATGCCCCAGTCATCAGACTATGCCGCAAATGATGCTATTGGATAATAATCAAGTTATGATACTACCACAGATGAAGAGGAATGATTAGAGTTCTTATGTTGATTATGTCAATTGAGTGTTGTATCAACAATGTACTTGTTATAATAATTATGGAGTATATAAGGATTGTACTGTAGTACTATTTCATTAAGGACTTGAGATAGTGTGGAACAAAGAAAAGTGACTCAATAGAAGGATAAATTTTTGGAAAATATATGGTTGAGAGAATGATAAATCATAATATAGTTCTGATACTGAGGTAGTGATTTTGGAATAATATGTGATTGTTTTGGAAAAATTATATTGGATATTCTTGACTACCTTGGAACTGATTAATGATTTGTATATTCCATCATTGTTGGGGTTTAAAACATTTTTGGATTAATGAAGTATATCCAGCTTTCTATATGGAATAAGGGAGCATGAATGTAATCAATAAGGAATATGGTAATTCAGGATGTTTCGGTGTATTAAAAGAATACATGATGAAGGTATTCATATGCTATTACGGGGTAAAAAGGTTCTACATTATGTTTACCTTACTTATAAATGTTGGACTGTGAGTTTGGATAGAAGTATTTTGGATAGTTCTAGTTTGGATTATTTTGGATAGCCATAAAAGGACAACCCGGAGGTCGGGCGGCAACCCATCGCGTCCGGCAAGGCTGCGAGACTTGAACCCGCAACCGAAGGGCGACAAGGGTGTATCACCTACCACTGTCCCACGAGATGTCTGAATTAAATAATGTATTTTTTTTTAAAAAAAGATCTGGTAGATTAATTATAAATTCATTTATTTTGGAACCCTGTACGAATAGTATAAATAGAAAAAAAAATTATGTTCTATTATATTTTAGAGTGAAAGATGAGTTTGTGGTAGAAATTTATTAATGGGTAAAATTCTAATTATAAAGTAAGTATATCTCCTTATTATCTTAGCCAATCTCATAAATAAATTCCTCAACATTAATAATAGAAACTTAGAATAAAAATGTTGTCCTAGATGGTACCTTAAATCATCACAAATTTATGGCTTTGGGATTGTTGGCCTTTTCATAGCCATGTTCTCTACCACTCTCCATCAGATAATTGATGGTTAGATTTTTCTTCCATATCCATATTTTCCTACATGGAACCCTAGTATGTGTTATTTTCGGTAATCTTCATACTTTCGACTCTTTATTTTAAATAGAGGCCTCATTAATTCATTTTTCGATGTGGGATTTCAACTAGGATATTTTGAAACGTCAAAAATGTGTTATCCCAATATTCTATGTTTTGTTGAACCAATGGTATTTCAAATCATCATAAATTGATGAGTTTAAGGACCTCAATTTTATACTTGTTTGTGATTGATGACCTCAATCACTACCTATAAATATTTACGTTTTTCCTCCAATTATATGTCTTTAATTTCCACCAATGTTCTCCTAATAGAGATCATAATTTGGTGGTGACCCTTTCATTTCTCTTTTCCTCATATTAAGACTAAATTTTAGTAACCCAATTTCCGATGTGGGTTTTCCCACAAATATATTTTCTATTTTCAACCTTTTATTTTCTAAGAACAATTTCAAATTGCGAGGACGCAATTTATTTAAGGAGGGGAGAATGTAACACCCCAAGAATTCATAATGTGTTATTTCTTCAAAATAATTCAATAACTTGTACTACACGCAACACCGAGTTCAATCACACCTTGACTTACAAAAAAAAGGCCATTAAAAGAGGTCATGAATAGTATTAACTAAATTTTAAACTTTATATAATCCTTATAATTTTAGAATCCACATTATGAGTTTCTTAGTCATAATGCAAGAACAAATTCATTTTCAGTATTGCACTTTTATCAACATTTAATAGTGAAACCTTTTTAAATACAATATTTTAAACTTTTTGACTAAATGGGGACATCAAAAAAATTTAAAATGAAACATCCCAAGCTTCCACGGTACGCTTTCCTTTGAATAAAACAGTAGCGTGTGTTGTACGCAACTTCGTGTTTTAACACGTGCCACAACCGATCAAACTTGCCGTTATGAATAGTAATACCTAATTTTTGAAATTATATATATTTTATTTTTAAAAATGGACTTCATTTTTGGATTCGGAATATCAAATTTAGCCTAAGGTGAAATTTTGGTACTTTTCGGATAACTTTAATATTTTGATGAATAGTGAAAATTACTAAATTTTAATTAAAAACAACTTTTTTAATCAAAATAATTAATAGTGATAAATTATTAATTTGAGTGGTTTTAAAGTATATTTAGAATATATTTTTACCACTTAATATAATTTTGGTCATTGGACATAATTTTACAATTAAACCGAACATAAACAAGTGTCAATCTTTTGATAGTTATTATCTCTTAAAAACACGCTTTTTGTTTTGACAGCGGGAATTAATTTTAAATTAATTTCTGCCACTTCTGTGTTTTGAATTTAGAAAAATGGATTCCATATTTGGAATCAGGATGTTCAAATTGTGTAAATAGGTAACTTTTATTTTTAGACATTTTGAATAATTACTGCGGTAAATATTTTATTTACCATGGTTAAGGGTAAATCCGGTAAATAAGGGTAAAACAATAATATTATAATAATACTAAATTACCCTAAAACGTGTCTTAACCCTATTGGTTGATACATGGTCGACCATGGGCATCTTTGGGTCTATTTTGGGACCCCATGGATCCACTTGTGAGTGATAATGACACTTTATTTTAATTAAGTTAAAATGAATACAAAAATGGCATAAGCTTACATCTTTTAAAAGAACAATTTTTACATAGGGTTATACATGTTTTATTTTCGATTATAAATATTCATTAGAAAGATAAAAAGATTTCCCACAGGATTATATTTTATTTATAATTTTTATACATCAAATAAGTTAAATTATTAATGACACAATGATGATGCAGTAATTAATATAATAGTGAAAAATTAAAATAAGTGATATTATAAATACCCAAATAAATATAATATGAAACTTTTAATGAATTAAACTAATTTAATAGGATAATATGATATATTTGGATTGATTTAATTGAATTTGTTTGAAGAAATCAATCTGTTATGAGTTTCACAAAAATCAACTAATGAATAGTGTCAAAATTGACATAAAAGAGTTCTTAAAACAAATATTATATTATTAATTGATATTAAATTCCTAAAAATCTAAGGTTCGGCCAAGAGACTTATATCATGATAGGTTAATCATTAATGGACCACTTGGGGGTCGCTTAGATGTATATGGTATGTTTATTAACCATATAATATAAAAATACAAAGAGACATTGTAAAAGTGAAACTAATTAACTTAGAGTTAATACTTAAAGATAAGGTTAATATAAGTACCCAAACCTGTCTAAATTCTATTGGATGAGTTGTTTTCGACCTATACCCACCTCATCCATTGAATAGTCAACTTTTGAGCATTTTAAAACCGAATATGAATTTATTATAAATTAATATTTCTAGCTTTTCCAAAGGTGCCCCTCACCCCTCTTATAAAAGGGCACTCCTCCTTCTCATTTCTTCACACCTCTCAAGCCACTTGGCTCGTCCAAACTCTGCCAAACTAAGCTCCCCACATCCCTATCCTCCTCCTTGAAGCTTCCCCTTAGGCAGAAAGCATTTCAAGAAGTCCTTTGGTTCCAACCAAAGTGAGTTACCTAGATTAAAGGTAACGATTTCTCTTAAATTATTTTCATTTATTTTGCTTCTCCAACCCCCAAACTCTTTTTATTTCCTTTCTTTTGTAACAACACCAGTATCCACAATATACTAGGATGTTGTTATAAGAAGGATTCAAACTACACATACACACAACTCCATCTAATGGATGATGAACATAATGTTTCTGTTGATGGCAAACTAACGCCTCACGAAACGATGATTGTTCAAATACATCTTACCACCTCTCATGGTGGCCATTATGATGGCACTGTAATTAAATATGATATTAATGATATATAATTTATATAATGTTCTGTAATTCCATTTTATTTCATACCATTATTCGTTTCATGTTGTATATACATACGATAATTTCATTTGAGGAAGTGCGGACTACCGCCCCCTTAAAATGATATGACTCGTTCATACCACACATGGAACGTATAAAGGATGGTGTTAATGAACTTAAGTAACATATATAAAATATTATATTATACTGGAATAGTAATATACCTATGTATCATTTGGATTCGATTCTTTTAAAATAAAAATTAAATGGAAGTAGCGTTCGTGCGAACGTACGGACTACCGTCTCCACGAACGCGATGATATTCATTCTCCATCGTATCCATTCAAGTATAATTATCATTTAATGATTTAAAAATGATGTTTAAGGACTTTATATCATTCTGGATATGAATAAGATACAACAAACATGACTTATGTAACAAAACATATAAAAGAAAATGAGTAAGTTAACACCCGAAACGACGATAATTCTAAGATATTATTAACAAATCAATGTTAAAAGATCATATATGATATCATATTAATATATATGATTCTTGTATAATTTAATAACAATTATTTCACCATTATACAGGAGTTTAACCTACCCCAACCAAGGAAAAGTACAAGGTAAGGTTTATTTCACAATCTCTTCATTATTCGAGGTTGTTTATACGTAATAATCTACTGGGATCTCTTTATCATCCACATCCATGTTTCTTCGAAATGTATTTCAAAACATTTTTACTATTTACAAGAATATGGGTTAAGGTCATTTATACCCTTGTTTGACTTTTTATAAGAGGTTTATAAAGGAATCTTTCCGTCGTTTTCAAAACAAGGTCCTTTTTAACCTTTTCGACGGAATTGAGGTAAGAATGTTTTTTTTAACTTATACGGCGGGTGCGGTTATTTTCCACCGTTATAAAGTCATTGAAGCTTTCCATACAAGCTTATAAGAATATTTTCAAAGAAAATGTTTAATTTTATATGCATCTTAAATGATTTCAAAATAAAAGGAGATACTTCTTTAAAAAGAATTTTGATTTCATCTATGTCAACATCCTTTGATGGATTTTAAGATTATTTGAAGTTGATTTATTATGATACAAAACTTCTATATTGTATTGAAGGTTTTGTGATATGTTTGACTGTGGATGTGCTATTTTATACCATTCATAGTTTATGGTGAAACTATTGACATTTCGTATGCTAGTTTTAATCCGAATGTTTATGTTATATTTCAAAATTTTCTTCAGATGAATGTGCTAAACAAGTATGTTAAGGGTTGGGGACCGGTAAAAGTAAGCCCTCCAGGTTGGGGACTGGTTAAAGTAAGCCCTCCAGGTTAGGGACTGGTAAAAGTATGCCCTCCGGGTTGGTGTCCGGTTATTAGAGGCACTCCGGGTTGGTGTCCGGTTATTAGAGGCACTCCGGGTTGGTGTCCGGTTATTAGAGGCACTCCGGGTTGGTGTCCGGTTATTAGAGGCACTCCGGGTTGGGTTCCGGTTAGAAGTAACCCCTAGGTCTTGGGATGAGGCCTAGACAAAGAAATTAACGTTTAGCATTATGCATTCCAACATTATGAAAGTGGTTATTGATTTTTGCATGTGATTATTCGATTAGTAGAATATCCATGTGAACAAGTAAATGGCATTATTTCATTTTATTTATGCCATACTATGTTGAAGTTCAATTTTAAAAGGCTTTTGTTTTATTAATTCATTGCCTTAAATGTTTATGCTTATTTTGAATGTTCCGCTTTATTGTTATCCTTACTGGGCATTTGAGCTCACCCCTTTTCTATGTTTTATTTTTCCCAGGATGTGAAGAAGTAAGTTATGAATGACATGCAGGGATAGTATGTGGGGATATGAGTGTGAATTCTGAAGACTTTTTTGTTGTAGTAGTTTTTCACTTTAAAATGTAATGTAAAACTTTATGAATATATCTAGTGTTTCCAAGGCTACTAAACCAATCGGTCTTTCGAGATTTGATCTTCTTGTGATCATGCCAATGTTACGAAGTAATGCACCGACTCTGGGTAGCTGGGGTCGGGGCGTTACATTCATTTTCCATTATATATAATTTTAGATGTTTTCCCTTACTCCATACTACAATGCTTTATTTCTAATTCTTCATAAATTATATTTTAAAAAATGATTGAAATCACATAACATGATATAATCCAATCTTATATTATTATTTTCCATGTATTATTAAATTTTTTATTTCATGGTAACTTTTATGATATGTCTATTTATTATTATTTTTACCTAATTATGATACCCAATTCCTTCTGTGGACAATAGTTATGTTTATGTATGATTACATATGATTGATTCATTTTGTGGAATGACTATTCATTAACATGTTATGAAGGGTATGTCTAGATATCACTCCATTGGATTGGGTAATGTTTAGAATATTGAGAAATTATGTGAAACTACCTATGTAGTTCTCCTTGAATCTTGATTCTCTATGTGCAACAAGCCTCGACACACGCTCCTCTATGAGGAATGAGCCTTGAATCATGTTCCTCTATGTGAATTTAATGCTGACTCAATATAAAGTCATTTTTTATGATTCTGCCACATTAAAATGATTACATGATTATATAATCCCATGTTCTATATGTTATGATCGCATATATTTAGTCATGTTCCGTTACATTTTATATCATTATGATATTCTCTATAACTGACCTGCTAAGATATATTCTTATATTAATTCCATTTTTTATATTTTATTTTCATCACATTATACATGTTATTAGTATAATATCCTCGGTTTATGTAAGGGCTCAAATAATTTTTTAACACATAATGGATGATAAATAAATAAATGTTTTATTTAGTCCCACATTTTCAGTTTTGTGTACATGGTCTTCCAAGAAAATAGTCTTTACGATCCATAGATTGAAATTTGATGTTTTATTAAGATTAAAATCAAAAAGTGATATGTGTTAAAGATTGGGATCAATATAGTGGTTCAATAGATGGTCGGGGAAGATCTAACCCCGCTTCAATGAGGAGTGGGATGGGGCATAGTGACAGTTATCATTATTAGGGAATTATAGAGAGAAGAAGAAATCGTCTTCGTCTGAGCCTCCCAGTAGTGCATAATCCCCTACATTTTATTATGATAGAGTGGAATGAAACTACCTATAAATAAGTTCATCATAAGAATCCATCTAAATAACTTATGGAATAATTTTTTTATGAAATTAATTATAGTTTTTTTCATCCCTGATGTTCTCAAATCAAGGATGAATTACAAAATCATGTACTATACCACCTTGATTTTTCAGTTGGACATCCAATCGATCTGAGTGTGATATGATGGAATCAAAAACCCATAATAACCTTGTCATTTCTACAACACATTCTAGAAACATGATTTAAATGAGTATCTAAGTTTGATATGATTAAATGGGGAACATAAGGATGTTAGAAAGACTCCCATATATAAATCCTACCAACCACATCAACTGAGAAGTTATATCAAATAGGTTGGAAGTGTGTTATCTAGGTCAACATGTTGACTATCAACAATAATGAACCATTGACTCGTGGGGTTGCCAAAAATATTTTCACAATATCCATTGTAACATCATTCAATTTCCACCTAGGAATGGATCGAGGCGATTGAAGTCTAGAAGGTAACTGGTTCTTTCACATAACATTCAGAATGGTGGAACACATCATTATGAAACATGAAATAATCATATTCATACCATACACCAATAATAATGATTTATGTCTTATTATATCATGCTTATCCTGAGATGATCATCCCAAATATAGGAATGAGATTCCTACATCAACTCTTCCTATATATCAGTAAGAATCCATACATGCTAGTAGTAGTGAAGGATATCATTCTCATCAATAACCCATCACGTTGTTGGGTTCCATCCTAACACACTGTCCATAAATACAAGGCCATTGGGATATAAAATCATTACCATCCACAGCCATTTATTATTTTGTAAAATCCCACTAGTGAGGTCTTAGCTGGTGGGGAAAATAAACTACAACCCAATCTCACCGCATCAGAACTAGTCCTAGACCAATTCATAAATCCTTAAAATTGTAGTAATAGATTCTCCATGTCTCTAGAAGAATCATGTTCAGTGTGGATATCAATACACCCTTCAACTACTGAAAGTAATACTCAAAAGCTTCTGACTATTCTAATTTCAAACCCTTCTTCTTCATGACCATAAGAGTCACTTACAGTCATGATAAATTCCAATCGGTTAACTAGTAATAAGAATATAGAACCATGAATCTATATGTTCCATATAAAACAAGGTCCAATCCTAGGAAATAAAAGTTCTCACCTTCTTTGGTTCTATCATTACACCTTCCAGAGTAATCATTTGACATAAGAAGTGAAAATTACTATTAAGAAATTGAATTTTTATGATCTTAGCATAAATCTAGTACTCCCATAGTGTATTAATCTAATATAATGATGGATGAAATGTTTTTCCTAGTGTGAGGACAAACCAAGAATACATCTAGGAAAAATACCACAAATGAACCGATGAAAGGGTGGAAAACCTTATTCATGAATTCCATGAAGTCAAACCATGCATTAATGTGGAAAAATGGATTAACAAGATACTCGTTGAGGTCATAAATAATTTGGAATATTTTATGTCATATGTATGATGGTTTAACATTCTCCCCATGGTAGATAATCCTCAATTGGATAATATAGAAAACGGTCTCTCCTTAGATATGGTCACAGGGGTTGTTTATACGAAGAATGGGTACTAGTTATTTAATATATGATGGTTAAATTGTTGGTATACCATGAACACCTTGAGGGTACCTTCCATCTTCTTATTGAAAATGATATTTGAGTCCCCAATAGAATTACCTATTCATATGAAACCTTTTCCCTCTAAGTATTCCGACTATATCATGTTCCTGGAGAGCAGTAGGTTCAATCCTATCATGAGGAAAGGAAATTTTTCCCATTCATGGTGAAAGATTTATGGCGAACTCCACCTCTACCTTAGGTGTTAAAAATGTAAATCAATATGGAATAAATTCCCAAATAAATATACTATAGAGGTAATTGTACATTTCGAATTCCCTCATTTCACGTAAAGATATTATAAATTTGGGTTTTCAGACAATATATCTGATTATGCTTAGGTATATATTAACTCACATGGATATCCCACTCATTATTATGAATATGTGTGATTCCCATCAGTGATGAAAAATAATCCCTCTGAAGATTGAAATTGAAATGGTCTCATTAAGTCACTAGAAACACTATATTAAAATTGATGTCAAATCCAGTCATCTTAAGGATAAAGATGTTCCCTAATAAATAGTACCAATCCATATCATGTGGAAACCCATAGAACTATCCTAATCTCTCTGAAATGAACCAAAATGGAGTGTTAAGAGTTACCATAACGCATATATACTACATTCCTAGGCCCATATATTCCATAATTACTGTTGATATAAAAGACTGTGATTCAACTATATTAATAGTGAGGAAACTAATGTAAGGGATAACATAATAGTACCTCATATAGTATAATTACATGGCATCTTCTCCTCAGGTGTAGGATACACTACATAGATTTTCCATGAACCATATAAATGTGATGAAACATTACTAACCTGGGTTGTTATGATATACTAGAATTGAACACCAAATTTATGAATTCCTCTAACATGACCACCATATGAGTCTTATTATAAGCTATTAAACCATCGCCTCGCCTCGAGATAAGCTATTGATACTATACCTAAATGTGTTGTCAGAACTTATCAATTATCACTATATACTACTGGGAAAGTCCAGTATAAACACTGATGGTGACTCGTCCCACCACAAGTTCGGCACTCAATTAGGTTCTTCATACCTAGAGTATTTTTATTCCCTTCCCTTCCACACTGGTGACACACCACATGGTTGTTAATTCATGTTATATGTATAGATCTACCCCCATGTGCACCATCTAATTAATGCTTCATACTTCCAGATAAATGGTCTCCCTTCCGGAAAGCTAAGCCTCCCTCGATCTCATCTCATCTATCCCTCATATTCCTCAAGTCCCATTAAACAATTTTTAAAATGGTATCTAGTTCGAAAATGTTCGCCTATGATCATATGGTGTACACACGCTCATCCTAAAAACTTATTATAGTCGTCATCTCATAATTAGTGATTGTATGTGAAAAATTATAAATAATGGTGAAATGATTTGAGTATTCTATCATCGACATGGAACTATATAGTAGTTTCATAAAAATATGCCCACTGTCTGATCACAACATCATGGGGAACAAATAGTTGTAAAATGTTTTTTGGAATCACACCCAAACCAAACCCTTATGATGTAAAACATAGGTATAGACATCCAACCTTCATTTATCAGAGTCTTGAAACATGTAGGTAGTGAGCTTGGCCCTAATCTCCAAATCCATCTCCAAATGATCAAATATAGAACAAATGGCATCCAAAATGATTTTTTTAAAATTGGACATCCAATCCCACAAAATTGTGGTAGGATGACACTAATGGAATTCATTCATTATCATGGACATTTTAGTAGCATTTCGTGTTGTTGGGTACGTTATATAGATTCTTGGAATTGGGAGAATCTACCAACGATTTGATCATCATCACAAAATTGAAGATCTATATTAGGTTACTCGTGTGTCCCTACAAGAGGTAATACTATTTCTTTAGGGCCCACCACATCCTATGCCTAATCATTTCCACCATCTTTGAATACAACACAAGGATTTCATGGTTTAATAGATATAAAATATCCATGATCACAGCTCAGATAACATTTCACATCTAATATAAAATAATTGAAGTATAGAAGGGTATGCACAAACAATTTTTAAAATTGAAGACACCTCTTTGGATACCACTAAACCCCAGGATAGATTATAAAAGATAAAATGACATCCCAAAAGAGATTTTCCTAATACCAAATATTTTGTATAGTTCGAGGTCTTAAATCACCTAATAGTGGCTTTATTATACATAATTCCAATTTCAAGGTATAGAGGAAAGAAGCCTTCAATTTTCAATTAGTATCCCATTTGAAGCTAAAAAATTATTTTATAAGTATAATTTATTGAGGTTAAATATATTTTGTATTGATATATATACATATATATATATCAACAAATTTAAATGCATCAGCAGTTCCATTATGTGATGTCACATACTCTTTATAAATTGGGATCGGTACATCATGTAAACTCTATATGACCATCACATCTGGTATACGAATGTAACATTTCATGTATAGTGACTTTTTTAATTACCTAGCATTCCCAATATATTAAAGTACATTTTTGATAAATTACAATTGACATTCATTATGTAAATATACTAATATGTAAGACCATAGAACAAGTTGTGCATGGATCGATTGTTTCATAATTGATCAGTTGAGGTGTCATCATTAATCTCTCTAAGAAAACAAAATTTATACTAATGGAGAATCTTTATTTAATCCAATTATAATAACCATAGAATAAAAAAAAGATAATTGCAATATATAATATTCGTGTCATATAAAATAACCAAAATAATTACAATCAATGCAAGAAAATATATAAATATGGAATGAAAAAATGGATTTGATTTATGTCCTTAGGTTCATAGTATGATGAATGTGTTTTAATATCCTTCTCATACCAAGAAAAGGTAATTAAAATCATTGTCGACAACATATCAATAATAAAAACATCAAAAAATCATTTGTGTCACTCAATGGTTAAATCAATGAAACTATAACAGGCAGAAACCAGATCAGAAATAAAACTTAATGGGAAATATGGGATTCCCATGTTTGTGGGTGCACTAATCCATGAATATGATTACAAAAAAAAATTTGATACATACATATCACCATTATAATACCCTTATATTAATAATGTTTTAATAAATGTTTTGAGACCAGATTATAGAGTCCTTCCACAGAAACCTCTCAATGGTTAAATGAGAAGGTTGGCCACCAAATTTCAAGCACTCATACCCCATATGATAGAGGCTGCTAACTAGAATTGATTGTATAGGGTTTGTATATGGGGAGACTACGTACACATTTTACAAACTGTAGCACAAAGGTAAATTATATATGTGGAATAACAAAAGTTGGAATAAAAACGCAACATCAGAAATAATAATGATAAATTGTCCTAGAGAAAAAAATTTGATAGATGGATATTAAATAAATACATAATTATGATGATGAAAATGTCATGTATCTATAAAATCCATATAAAGTATTGATGGGAGTTGGAATATAATACATTTTATAGAAAAATACCAAAATTACAGAAGATGAGCTACAATAATCAAAATCACTGGCTCAGTCCTCTATTACCGTAATCCATCATATAATTTAGAATTAGAAATAACAAGCTAGATGCTTCCCATTATCTACACCTGAAAAAATGATGTTTGATTTGGAAAAAAAAGTTTCCTAATAAGGGTGTGAGATATAATCAGTAACACATCTGAAGATATTTTTAAATCAATATAGAGAGTACATATAAAATGAGCAGTGTGCTTATGATAATAAAAGCATGGAATGAGATAAATAAATAAATATATATAGAAATAGGTTCTTCATGGGATACCCGAAAAAATATACCTTCTTCTTTCCTAATACAAATTTCTTGGAATAAAGGTAACCTATAAATGTATGATATAATGTTTTATGGACTATAATAAGTGTGTAACAAGATATTTATTGTTATCAACCATGGGTTTTTTTTCATTGTGAATGTGTTCATTAATTGGATGAATTAGCTCTCATAAAATTATATAAAAATGAAAAATTTGAATTTAAATAAGATGAATTCTTGAACCAACCATGGAATAATTTTTCAATAAAAACATGTATCGCACTTGGGGCACAAAAATATGCAAACCCATTGGAGTACATCTATAGATAACCATAAATGGATTCCCTTATATCACCCCCATTATGGAGTAATGAAAAAAACCACTGAGATCATCCCTGGAATATCAGGTAAGGGGATGAGTATCACTCGTTACATGGTGTAACTGTATAGAAACTAATATTTTCCATGGTGTATCCCACAGGGAACTAGTATCACCCAATTATAGGGAGATAAAATTTATGGTGAGCCTATCCAAGTCATACCTAGTATCCCTCCCAGTGTATATGCGTGTCATTTAAAAAATCAATAATGGGGAATGAGGAGACCATCAAAGGAAATACATAAAGTAAATCCCTCGTATCATCCTCATCTATGTATGGAGTATGTCTTAGAAATAATGATTAAATTTATTTATAATGATATGGAATCTTTGATACATTATCCAAATTAGAAAAATAAATTTGTTATGTAATTCAATTATTACATGAATAGTAGGTGCATATCTAAAGGCCTAAAATTTATATTATCTCAAATCATCATTTAAAAATAATTTACTACAAGGGAAAACACACATCAATATTTTTTTAACTAATTTATTAAAAATCGATGTTAGGCTATTAAGAAGAGGCACACCCATAGGAGCATATCACGTCAAAGAGGTCAACGAATGGGTTAATTAAGCACTATATTAAAGTAATTAGTGTATGTATGACCAATAAAATATTTATATTAAACGTTTATGTGTAATATATGGAAGGTTGTAACACATTCCATAATATAGCATGAAATAATGGAATCTAAAATTGGTGTAAATGATCTTTACCACCTACCATAGATCTGTAATTTACTCGTTCTCAATTTTCAAGCCTTGAATAGAGCTAGAATGAGTGAAATTGGAAAACCCATCATATTACATGATAATGGAGTAAATGAACTTACACCAATGTGTCACAAGTGATTGAAAGAGAATCTATGAATATAATGAAGAGGAGTGTAAACCATACCATGATGGATCCAAAATTCCTTACATTGATGGAAATAGAGATCATATGATGGATTCCTCAAAATAACTATCTTGAGGTGGAATGATGGAATTTTGTGCATGGGATGTTTTAAATAGGAGTAAAAAAATGGGAATGAGGGTTTGAAAATAATATTGGAAAAAGGTTAATACTTCTTATAATTTGTGGATACAGGGTTGGAAAACTCTACACCAACTATGTGATAGTTATTTCCCATAAAACCCCCAAAATGGGCTACGTGCATAGTTATTCCAACCACGGACATACTAGTGTAATTGTAAATGTTATGTATGGTTTAATTACTATATGATAATGTTTTCTAGAACACATATATTCAGTCAAACCATGTGTCTTTCTCTATGCATTGGGTGACTTATACAGTCGAGGTTCACGGCTTGCGCTATCCATTTTCTAACCTTGCGGCTTTGTCTGCCTCCATAAATTCCAGATATCCAATCATTGAACCAAGCGTATAATCTTCTTATAAATCTTTATCTATTAAAACATATTATTATAATAATATAATAATTCATCAATAGGTATTCAAAATTCTTTACCTATGCTAAAATATGGGAGATTATCATTTGATCCTTTTTGGATGACTCTATATATGGGGGTGCATTGGGTTTACTACCTGGGATTCATATCGGATTGTACTGTGGAACATCATGGGTTATTTACTCCTATACCTTTCTTGACATCCAATTTTTTAGGACTTATTATGTTTCCTTTTGATATATATAAATATCTATACTTATTGTGAGATAATTTGTTCTTTTTTTAGTGTTGATAGTGGGATGTATTTTGGGATTTTATAATGTGATATTTTCTTAACCCTTAAATATTATCCATGGGTGCATACATAGATTATTTTTATCAAGATATAGGTACGAGGAATTTTTTTATTTACATTTTTGAATACATTGATGTAATGGTCGTATATTATAATGTATGTAGAATGGATGCAGCCATGAGATAGTCTCTAGCGTAGTTCCACCAATGCAATCTCAATGAATTTTAGTGTATTGGGTATTATTGAATTTAATGATGTACTTTTAAATATTCTAAAACACTAAATGGTTTATGTTATGGTTATGAGTTTTTTATTTCATTATTCATCATATCTAATCAAGAATATAAATATATTTTTATAAGATGATTTATGAATTAGTGTAAATCATCCCTCAATAATTATTTATATCCTTTGTGTTACACTCCATCATTTTATGAAATGGGAATAAACCAATAGTTACTGAAATTATTTCCTTTTTATGATAATGGGTTGGGGTTGGGATTCTATAAATTGTGGATTATAGTTTGGTTAATAATGATGTGGTGTGTAACCAGTTGTGCAATGAAGAGATTTATAGAGACTATTATTGTATAACATAACATAAAGTATATGATTAATCAAAAAAAAATAAAAAATTATTGTAATCCTAATATAGTAATGATGTTCAAGACTACAATTGTTTATCTTACAACAAATTTAGCATGCCTTCAATTGAATTATAAAGGTACTAACCCCATGAAATAACAAAATCTTTTATGAAACCTTGCACAAAATCACTCCCTCATATAAATATTCCACACTATTCCTACTATAGAAAACCTGTGTTGGCTCTCGATATCCTTCTATAGCCACTCTAATTTTGAATAACCATTTATCCTTTTCATTATCTAAATGATGAATGATTTATAATGGGTTTCTAGCCTAGTGTTCTGGTATGTTTTTAAAGGCTTTTCAATATAGCCATCCATATCATCCTTAAAATGTAATAGATACATATGAATAAACTACACTCTCAGTTATCATCCTTGCAGACATACCATCCAAATATCATTTCTATATATTACATAGTCTATTATAATAGTGTATCATCATTCCAATATAGTAAAACTTATATATATGATTCCTTTTAATATTATTCAATATCATCTATGTAAATTGTATAATTCCAAATAAATTTAAAAATACATGATGAAATTCCATAAAAAAATAAATTATTTGGAAATAAATACTCGATTATGCTAAACATGTACTTAGAAAATCATTTTCCAACCATCATTCTCTAAAAAATCTAATGTCCCTAAATAATTGATCTTGATAGTAATTTAAGAACTCAAACAAAATAATGTCCATGTGAATGAGTCATTAATAAATCAAGCGAATCCTATACTCAAAAAACCTCCAAAGTGTATCTCCAATCCAAATATACTTAATACAATTTGAAACCATCGAAGGTTTTTTTCTAATCATTATTCAGTTTATATAAACTGACACCATCATTTTAACCACTTATTGTCATAGAAATTATTGGGTTACTTAACAAACATCCAAAATTCCTTATTTGTTGAATAATAAAATCATAATAATTCACAATAAAAACAAATGACACAAACATATGGCTCCAAAATGTTGCATGATTTGAAAAATTATCTTTAGTGAAAATAATTTATGTTTACAAAATGGTTTGGTTCATTTATAATTGTTACTATATACCGTTGACTTCCATGAAATGTATCTTGATGTTTATTTTAATAACATTTATTTTTCATTTACAATTTTGAAAGAAAGTAGTCTCTTTTATAAGTATGACATATTTTATGGTATGAAATATATTAAAACTGGACTCGACATAGCTGAACTAAAAAAACTAGTTTAGGAAATCATTCCCAAATCCTTTGAGAAATAATCATGTCATACTATTATATAGTAAATTAAGCTTAATCATATAAATGAAATGTGTTCAACTAATGTCCATAAAACATGATATTTAGACAATATTGAGTTGGAACATTTTAATGTTCATAAATGTTTTTTTACTATATAATCATCATAGAATCATTCCCTATGAAAAAAAAGTTATATAGAACAAATAGAGTATATTGATAATGATTTATGTGGTAAATTTTAGGTATTTTAAATGGGTGGGTCTTGTAATATCATTACTTTTGTAGATGACATTTATATATATTGATATATCTACTTAATTGAGTGTAATTTAAATTCATTTTTCATTTTAATGGGGAATCAGAATAATATAACGAAACATCTCTATATGATGATTATAAATATAAAATCAAACAATGATGGAGATTATATTAACTATTCCTATATCAATCACATTATGATGTGTGTCATTGTATCCCAACTCACTCCTCCATATACATCCCTACGGGATGGTGTAATTAACTGATATAATCAAACCTTTTTAAACATGGTTATATTGATGACGAATCATGAAACATTACAATTTGGTTTTATCATTATATCTATTAAATAATTGAATTCATACTAAACCATGTACCAATTAATGTGGAATATGGTAATCTATATAAATTATGTATGTATTGAAACCAAATGTCTTACAAATTAGTGTATTGGTATGTGGGTAGTTTATTAAAACATTTCACATTGACAAACTATTATCTCAATTAAAAAATATAATTATTAAAAAAATGTTTGGTAACAGGAAAAAATGTTATTCTATTAATTAGGATAGAAAAGGAACAAAAGGATAAATGGGTTTGACCTAATATAGCAACCCTCGTTAAATGAAAATTATATTTTCCTAAATTACAAAAAAAAATTATCTTCCACAAAGTGCATCCCTAAATGTAAAATTCTACAAAACCTGCCCGTCTATGATGAATTGATGAACAACCTTGAGCATGAGGAGTTACCATTTTAAATTGATTTCATCCTCATAATTTTGTTTTTTCACTATTATATGGGTCATTTCCTCCATCCAATGATGATTATCCATTTCTTGTATAAAATATTTATTTGGAAACAGCTCCATGATGATTCCCCCCCATTTCTATAGGGGTAGTGGGGATATAAACATTCTTTACACCATATTTCATGTCATCATTATCATCTTAGATAGTCCAAAAATGGGGCGGATAATTTTGGAGATTATTATATATGTTTGTGTCAATTATTGAAAAATACTTTTTAATTAAAACTATTTATTTGGAGGAATAATTGATAGGATCAACTATCTTGACATGTTTTCTATCACTCGACCCCATTACACTACCATAAACCACCACTTTGTTAATTAACTCTAAGGGAACCTCCTTTCAGATGAAATTACCTACACCCACTGATACAACATATAAATTATTAGCCTTATCTTCACAATCCCAACTAACATGATACTGTATAGAATCAATACATTCAACTACTGTAGTGATTGAAATTAAATATTCA
Source organism: Viscum album (assembly GCA_963277665.1). Taxonomy (NCBI): domain Eukaryota; kingdom Viridiplantae; phylum Streptophyta; class Magnoliopsida; order Santalales; family Viscaceae; genus Viscum; species Viscum album. The sequence continues at coordinate 1,159,355,349 of OY728122.1, read as the reverse complement.
GATCCAATTATTGGATCCACAATGGCTAGGAACTATTCTTCGATGTGACCTGGTTGCACATTATCTACCCCATCAGCTAATTAGGTCACTATAATGAATTTATTATCCAACCCAATAAACATATTAGAATTTGTATTCTTAAATCATAGATTAATACACTGATTGGAACAAAAATAATGAGAGGGTTATTTGGCTTCATCCTTGTTAAATTTTTTGTCCTTAATAAATATCAAAATCATCAATTAATCATAAAAATGATATAGTCATTTTAGAGGGAATACCACATTGAGGATGTTATGATTCACCCACATGATTTCACATACCTGAAATATATATCTCTTTATACATCTTCATTTTGAGATGGAAATTCACTACCATATACCCTTCTATGCCAATATTATCTTCAATCATCTAGCCAATAGACCAGCTAAGATAAATTCATGCTATACATCTGATGAACACAACTCATCAACTATTGAGACATTAACATTTCACAGTAGCCATATGTTACATCCAATCCCATCACAATCAATAATGGAAATTTTTAAACCAAAATTTTGAATTTCTGATAGAATATTAGGTTTATATGATCTTTTAGTGAGAGGTATCCCAGAGTTACCTATTTTAACCTTTTGAGTTTCTGATACATTCCAAACATCCTTGAAGAATATTTTTATTGAAATACTAGACCACCAATAGTCTAATTTCTAGACTCCAACTTACCAAAACTGCAATTATCTAGGAGGGGATATCATATAAAACTCAATAATATTTATTTTCTTCAGAAGTTAAAATATCCAAGAATACCCCCTTTTTTCTATGGGGATGATGTTCATCCATTTTGAATGAATTTTTTATTTCTAAATTAGTGTGGACAAAATGTTTCATAGAGTTAATTTTTCAATTTTTATAATTGTGTCAACTTACACCGTAATCTATATCAGTAATTCACCTATGAAAATGCTCTACTTTATTACTGGTGAAAATATAATTCAGTAAAATTATTCAGAACTATTTTATAATCAACATGAAATTAAAATTGAGGATGATTAATAGAAACAATAATTCATTTAATAATTCTGGATTGAGGTCTATCACCTTAAGTAATCAGTAAATATTACCATATCTGGTTATTTCAATTTCATTTTACATTTTCATCAAGGCGCCAACGGTATAATAGATGTCCCATAATCATTAGGTATCCATATATACAAAATAAATCCTCTTATTCAAATCCACCCATGAATGATTTCATTATTCAAATTTAGAGGTTTAAATAAGGGATTATAATATTGAATTAAAAGGGTACACATTTTCTTATTTATAAATCCAATCCCCTTTTATTTTTGTATCAACTCCATAGAGTGTAAAATAATATAGAAAAATCAATTTTGATGGGATGTTATTGTTCATCCATCAAATCCAAAATTCACCAATAAGTGTTTCATGATATCTATAATATCTAGATAGTTTTTAAAAGGACGAATTGACAAATATGATGTAATTGAAATCTTAAATTATTTTATTCAATTATAATTAGACCATAATTTTAATTGAAAATGGTTATATTAATTTTTTCATAATAATATAGGAGGTTGAATTGAGAAAACCAAAGTTATCAAAATTTTATTCATCTCCAATAGAGGATCTAATTTTTAAATCCAATAAAAATGTACATGTAATCATAATAATCATTTAATCCATAGATGGGTTAGGGTTAATTGAATTTGTAAATCCTTCCACATCCTGATCATAATATCTGTTACCATTCACATCCCCCATGATAGCCCTAGGTTTCAATGAATCCTCTTTCTATATGCCAACTTATTCTAAAATGTGGGAGGATGAATGTGATCTCAATTATACAACATTAAATATATAACATTTTCAAAGAATCCAAAAAATATAATATTGAAAGAGATAATGAAGCTACATGGTAGGGAGGCAAATAACCCACACCATGATTTCCCAATTGACTCTTTCAAGAAACATCCCATATTCATCCTATAATATAATCTATCTATGATATAATTGTTTTTATGAAGTGTTATCCTCGTTAATTAACGAAGTGTATATTTATAGGATATTTAATAAAACAATTGGGTATTATATTTTTTACCCTTTATATAGAAATGTCACTATGGGAAAACACATCATATTTCCTAAAGGGGGAAACATCTATTTGAAATATCAAGTGAATGATTTTTTATATAATGGTTAGGATTCATATACCCAATAAATTTTAAAAGAATAACGTTACAAGGGACAGTGGGAGAAGAATGGGTTCTTGTGGAATAAGTATTATTTAGGTCTATAAAGGAGGTTGTATAACTATACAAATATTATTTTATTATCACCAATTTAGGTGAGACATTAATCTATGAGGTTAACAAAACTCTATAATCTATGGAATAAATATATGTAATACATCATACTTTATTTAATGACATAAATAATTATATAATGAAGTCTACAACTCAATATGAATTTTTTAATTTTGTATATACACTAGATAATGTAAAACACATTATATGTAACTGGTTATTCATTAAAAAAAATACATATTGATGATAAATTAAATTCTGAAAAATAAATAGTTGTTTTGAAGGTTTTAGATAAAATCATGTCATTGGAAATGGAAAAACCATCTCACTAATAAAAATTATAAAATCATTTACAATATTAATTAAAATATCTACAATAGATTATTTTCATATTTTTAAAATGACTTTCAAAACTTTCTTCCAAGATGGGTTGTTGGTTGCTGTTGTCTACATGAAAAAATCAATAATGTTTGTAATTTATTATAATTATAATTAATTATATATCTATAAAAAATCCATTTATATATTTAATAATGAATCACCGTCATATAATATATATTTTTGTTATTCTATAAGAAATATTGGTTTCATTAATAATTAATTTGGTTCATCCGTCAACAAATATATTATTGTGAGTTCCATCCCTTCTCTATTGTTATATTTATGAGACATATTATTAGTGGTAAATGGTGTAATTATCATATATCCTGTAAATCTAGGTTAAAATAATTATTATCTACTAATTAATGATGTATATTAGAATACATTTTGGGGATCTAGATCAATAAATGTAGATCTCCAATGATGTGTGTAACGAAGTCATGGGACATAAATAGTTAAGGCACTCAAATGTAGAATCATGGAACAATACAGGATAGTTCTCATTCCAATGTCCCATGAAATTAATGACTCTATGAAAATTATCCAACAAACACATGATAAGATAAATAGAATGATTATAGTTCCATATCCCTTGATAGTATGACATATCCATTGCAACATTTCATATCCTTGGTGTAATGTTTCCTATTCCCTAAGCATTGTGGAATAACATATAGATAATACATAATTGATACACTATTCAATATTATAAATTGTCCTAAATTAAATGAGATGTATAATGGTTATTTTATGGGAGTATGTAAAAGATGATGAGCTAATAGTGTGAGAATACATAAAAGTTGGCTTCCAGATCGGTCACAATGATATTTAATTGATGTAGTTTTTTTACTTGAATTGTATAAATGTGAGATGGAGAAGCAAAAATAAACCCATATTCACATATTCTATATAATAATATCAGTAAATAGTGTCATTTGATGATTATTTAGATGTATATGGGATATGAAATTTTTTCTCAAATTGTGGAATTGACCATAGTAGTGCAGAAACTTCAATAGTATAATGTGATAATACTGATGTATTGGCACATTCTAGGGAACCTAGGTCACACTTAAGGGAAATGCATATAATCAGTACATTCATCTATAAGTGGATATTATTCAAATTGTTGAAGCCAAAATTTGAATAGTAGCCATAATGGATAACATGGTAGACCACAAGTTTAAATTCATATCTTAGTAGAAGACTGAATATCATGTGAGAGATATAGTATTGAGAATTATTTGTGGTTGTCTCTAGTACAAGTCAGAGTGTTACGAGAATGTGTTTCCTAGGACCAAATCTTATTTGTAATTTCAATAACATTACATGAATATATATATATGTATACATGTTTTCCACATACCATTATTGTAATATTAATTATTCATGTACTATATATGTAAAATAATTAGATTGCAAGTTGTATCAAAAGGATATATTTGTTCCCAACATTAATGAGATCCTATAGATAATATTACATAAATAATTAAGAACTGTCATATGGCCCAGATATATAATTTTTTAAGGGATAAAAAGGTGATTGACTATCGCGTGTTAAAGAATAATAATAATTTAGACTTATTCTAATGAATTTCACAACATGTGATCTTTAATAAATGAGATAATGAAAATTGATATGATAAAAATAACATATCAAGTTTTTTATGTAATTTGTTGTTCATATCATTGAACTTGGATATTGGTATCTCAACATGATATTATTATTAATTAATATCATGGGACTTTTAATTTGATGCATGATGAAAAGCAAGAATATTTTTGTCTATAGTGAGGTAGATCTCATCAGATATAATGTTTTTGATATAAAATTTAATGAAAAGTCTAGAAATGATTTTTTTACTTCTAAAATATGATTATAAATATCAAAACCAATTCAGCCGGATAGTAGTTCCATGATAAAATTCAGTACAGTGGTAGAAGGAGGTATGTCCATTCAATATTGTCATTTAATGAATAAATAATTTTTTTCATGATAGTAACATAAGATATAAATCTATCTAAATTAGATATCATTATAAAAATTTATTATATTACATAATATATTTTTATAGGAGGGATTTTCATTATTATGACAAAAACCATTATATTTAGGGACCATGATGCATTGCTTTTAATTACTCCTAGTCTATGAGTGACACTCACAACTATTCAGATAAGGGCCTATAGATTTATACAAAGAGGGATTGCAAAATATTCTCCAATTCTATGAATTTATGTTTAGGGGATTGTGGTCCCCATTATGAGGGTCAATTAATGTCTGAGATAGAAAATTCATAATAAATAGAATAAATTTAGTATTGTTTTAATTTATACTTCTATGTGCTGAAATTATTATCACAATTTTTTAAAAAGATAATAATTGAAAATAATAAATCATTTTTTAATATAGAAGGGGATATTTTATTAGTGTTATTTTTAACCAGAAATGTATTTTAACAGATTGATATTCAGTCATTAGTTCATTGTGAATTTGGAAACTAATGTCAGGAATAATAGATGGAAAATGGGAGTATCATAATAGAATGGTGAAACATAGAATCCAGCCAGATATGTCAATATACAGACATAAACTATTTGTTGGATCAATTTAATTATGGGAGTTTTGGATCAAATCATCCATTATAAAACAAAAATCAGCTATCTGATATTGGACATAGGGTTCCCATTCTATGACATATTGGAGAGATGTAATATTTAACATTTATGGGTCAGGGTAACAAGGAAAACTGACTGATGAAACAGTTTCCCATTTAAATAAGAAGATGATGCAATACAACTGGAATGAGAATAAATATAATGAAATGAAAATATTTATGGGTGGAAATATAAAATGAGATAGGGGTGTATTGGAATAAAAAAATTGATTCTCTTCTCAATGGGAATTTCAATGATGGGTGGAGGGGTGTAATTCTATTGTGCGATATAGTAACATGGGGTGATGGGATGGTAAGAGTAGTGATATAAAGTAAATACTGGTAACATGCATTATAAATAACAATTTTGTTAATTGATACAATATATTAGTCCTAAAAAATTATTATAATGTATTATTTTATATGTTCTTATATAGAAAAACTATATCTTCCCTAAAATTCATTATTAACCCTGGGAATATCTATTTTTAATTAAAAATGATTTATATACTATTAAATGTCATAATTTAGTATATAACTATCAATATATTGATATATAATATTATATATGATTATATATGAATGATAGACATGTGAAAAAAAATCATTTTTTAATAATCAATAATCATATTATCTTTGGTTTTAATACATTCAATTTTTTTTGGTGGTTAAATATTTTTCAATAAATTATTAAAATATTTTTAAATTATGAATTGATTTTGAATCCATGGAAAATCCACATGAAAGAGTCTACAGTTCAACTATATTTCACAATTTATTGAACCGACCAACTGATAAATGCATTGATCATTTGACCACCGGATTATCCTTGATTCAATTATCACCAAGTACATGATTGAAAACCAAACCAAATAGAATCACTACACAATACTAGTTTTATTTAGTTCTTTGTCTTATAGCAACCAGAATAGAAAACAAGAAATCACATGTTAGGACTCATCGAATAGGAATATTATGCTAACTGACTATTTGGTAAACATACATTTTTTAATAACTTTTTGAGAAACTATCTGTCTTTTAGTAACCTCATGTTGAAGTTATGTGGCCACATGGAGTAGTTTCATTTTCAGAAACGCATTTGATGATTAGGAAAATCAGTAATTGAATGTGCCAAGAATTCATAAATTTCAAAAATTTCAAAGCAATCCTGAATGAAAATTAGAACATTACACTATTGATTTGATTAATTGTTTAGATAAATTGAAAACACATTGAGAATATGAATTTTTCTATTTACGGAATCCTCCATGATTCATGAATGGAATGAATTAATGTGATAGCCGCTGGACTAAAATATATTTGGGAAATATAATCCAATTAGATTTTTAATGTTGTAAATGTAGAGAAAGTGAATTTGTTATTTCCTATTCATATGATAAGTACGAAAAATCATTTATTGGGTTTATTTAATATATAATTGAGGAAATAATCCATTAATTGAAGCAGGGTATCTAAATTAGTAACATATATGAAAATGTTCGATATATATTATATTTTTTACTACATAAAAAAATTATTTATTTTTTTCCTCCAAAAATCTGCTGGATCTATGAAAATGCAACATAATTTTATTATTAAATTCAATGTAAATATTTAATGATAATTTGGAACACTACTGGTCATGAAATTAATGATAATGAGAAAGAGATAAATCATTTATCTGAATAATTTTTTATCTTTCAATGATCAATTTTATATTTGAGTTGTTCTAGTTGTTAATTTTATATATTGATCACAATCTAAACTAATTATTGATGTGTACTTGAATAATCATTATCTAGTTTTATTAAACTTCTATATTCCCTAAAAAACAATTCCAAAAAGGCTTGGTGACAACCTAAATTTCTTGGGGTGTTGTTGTGACCTCTATTCCCAATCAAGGTTAACAATATTATAATGGTTTAATAAACATGCTTGGTACATAGGAATTTTATACTAGAGTGGATCTTTTCATAAATTTATATGAGAACTCATGTATTTATATCCACTATTTCTTTTTTTATTTTCATTACACTTATATAATTTGAAATATTTCTAAAAAACATTTAGAAATACCATACTCTAATATAAATCAATAATCAGTTTTACATGAATTATTTTTGGTGTGGTAAGATATGTTTCAAAAGAAAATGTATTTAAAATTAATTTTAAACTAATATGTGATCAAGTCTTTAGAAAACCATTAAAAAATCATATGTTATTGGTATATAAATTTGGTGTTTTCATTAAATGGGATATTTTCAAAATTGGGTGGGGGTGTGGAAATTTCCCTTTAAAACAATTATGTATTATTGCAAGGACCCATAATTTCGTTATAATTGTTTTTAATTATATGTAATTATTATGATACTGTTAAAATAGAATGCATGTGATTATGAGGCCCAGAGTTCCCAAAAAGAATAGTAAAAAAAATGTAAAGATTTAAATAGAGCATGCGAGGTGTTTTCCTAAAAATGAGAAATAACACTAAAACAGGTGATCCGATCAGAAATCTAAGGTCACCGTTGTGTTCAGGATGGAGTTTTTACCCTATGTGAGACTTATGTTTTGTCAGAATTGGTATTTAGTTAGAAAAGCACGAAATGGAATAAGAGTAAATAAAATAACAAAATAAAATTTTTTTATTTTTCAAATTTTTATAAATCAAGAACGGGGACTCAAATTAAAAATAGAAGACCATAGTTGAACTCGTGAGGGTATTATTTGTTTTAGAAGATCCTTACAACGGACGACATAGAAAAAAATGGATATTAGTTTTTGGTTGGAAATAAGTTGAAATTAGTTTATTGATATATTCATTGTCTTTTAAATGGTAACTCAGATTGGAAATATAAGAGTATTGTTGATCTCGTGATGGCGTGTTTCTCTTAGGAAGATCTTATTCTCGACCAGCGTGGGACAATGGTGACTATTTATAATTTCTTTGAATTTTTTTTAAAGTATGTTTAGTAAACATGATTGTGACGATTTCTATCTTTTGAACAGGCTCTCGGATTAAATATCTGAGGGCACTATTGAATCCACTGCACTGAGATTTTTATAAGGGACTCTTATCTTTTACCAAAAATAGACGGATGAAAAATTTAATTTCGTGGACTTTAAAAAAATAACTAAAGGTTATTTTATTTTTTATTTTGAAACTGTTGGAAAAATGGTGTTGGGACCGAATTGCAATGTCAAACCATTTAATGGCTTGACACGTCAGTTGTATAACCACACCGTTGGGAGAAATAATGGGTTTTGCAACCACATCATTGAAATTGTTAAGAAGATCATTAATTAAACTCATTATTGAACCTCATTAATAGTTAGATGTGTTAATCTCCCCCATCCCTTGTTTCTAATCTATGATCGGGCTTGGGTTTTGAGAGAGATACGAGCGGATGCTATGAATAAGCGCTGATGACTTTCTGCTCCGATGAAGAAAGTTATCGAGTGACGGTCATTGGGGGAAATGACATGCATCGATGAATGACAACAAACACCTTCAGACATGGACACTCCTTCCTCTTTTTAAATGTCTTCCATCATACGTGAGTTAGGTGATTATATTCTTGATTTCTTCCATTTACCCCATTCTTGAATTTTATGAAGAACAGGAAACAACCATCCAATGGGTTGATAAATGTTTCATTCTTTAATGGAGGAGGATATTTCAGGGTATTTTTTATTGGAGATTTTATATTTAAAATATACTTCCCTTGTTGTTATGCTAACACCAAGGGTCTATTTCAAAAGGAGAAGGATATAACACTCCGTCGAACACGGTTGTGGTGTAATTCATCGTGGACGACTGGAAGATTTGGAAAAAAGGTGGAACCAAGGGCCGGTCATTGTAAGCACCATCCTGGGAGTGCCATAAGCATGGACGAGAATAAAAGTGGACCATTGGAATATAACCGGTGGCCCATGGGGACTTCAACGGTGCGACGGCCCTGGAGACCGTGGAAGGAGGATACCAGAACCACTGTCTAAGGTGGAAAGACAGTTCCCGAAGGCATCATGGAGGACAAGGGGGAGGCTGGAATTCCATGTCCGCATTGTTGCGGAGCGGCGTAGTGTAGATGATGGTCGCAACAGCAAGCTACGGCGGAGGCCGGACCCGTGGTCTTCAGGTCCCGCACGTGAGTGGTTTCGCAGGACTGGTTGGGAGAGGCCTCTCCAACTGCTGCCACTACCTTGACTACCTAAATTGTTTCATCAATTAGGGATGGGTGCATACCCCCTGCACTCATCTAGTAGGCCGAGCAATTTGCGGACCAGCGGGGCATGCCCGGTAAGGCGGGCCGGTCCGCACCTGCAGCCCGGTAGGCCAGCCCGCTGCCAGCAGGCCGAGCCCATGACCGCATGGATGAAACCAGGCCCAGCCAATGTAGGCAAAGACCAACCCCATTGAGTCGGTCCCTAGTGTGCTGGGGTGGGTCGTTCTGATCTGGTCGGACCGGACCCGAACCCCCTTTTTATCCCAATTACACTTAAATCAGTGTCTCTCCTAAACCGGGAGACTGTTTGATGAACCGTTTGTGGGATAAAAACCCTTAGTATGAGGTGGTCCTTTTGATATACTCCATGAGAGATTCAGATAATGGTTGAGTTTTCCCATGTTGGATTGTACCCAAATCCAACCGATCCTTCGGCAATAAAATTCATGTAACTCAAATATCGGGCGTCTGATTGACACACCACCTACAACATTAGAACACTTAAAACTCTGAGATCCTTTGGAATAATCTTTTTCGGAACTTCATGGTATTTTAGGCTTGACCAATATCTTGAGGATCATATTATACTGATCACATGTCCCACGATTATAGGGAATCATGTGGTTGGTTGTAAGTTCAAGAGTGACCCTATGTGTATCAGCTTCATAGAAACCCTATGTGGATCAACATCGTAGAGACCGAATGTGGATCAGCATCATAGATACCGTGTGTGGCTCAACATCATAGAAACCATGTGTGGATCATCATTATAGATACTTTGTGTGGATCAATATCATAGAGACCCTGTGTGGATCAGTATGAAGCGACCCTGTGTAGATCAACATCATAGTGACCCTGTGTGGATCACCATCATAGTGACCCTATGTAGATCAATACTGTGCGACCTGACGAGGACCAGCCATAGAGCGCCCATCGTGGATCAATGACATACAACCCTGTGTGGACCGATAATGGAACAAATTCATTGTGGTTCAGTTGTGGAACATCTTAAAAAAATAAAATGATATAACTTATGACTAATCATCTTTATTCATGATGTCGGAGTTGTATACCTTGTGTGAGAAGACTTTTTTTTGTGCTTTGTGATAGTGATTTTTCCTTGATCATTTTCATTTGTCGAATTCTGGGAGACCATCAGGGGTCTTAGGGGACCTATTGGGTATTTTTATACTCACCCATGCCCGGGATTTGACCAAACATTATTGTGACTTGTGCAAAAGACGGATAGCTAGACTTGTTCTTGTGGAGTCAGGGCTTGATGATTCTCAGAGGTGATTGAAAAATGGTGTATGGAGTTTACTGGTAGAGGTGGGGAGCTGATGTGATCACCTATACATACCCTTCGTGTAGGAGCCTTGGTAGAAGACCTCAGGAGCTATTTTCCCGTTTTGTTGTACTTCCATTTTTGTTGGGCTTGTATTCTTTCCCCTTTACATTCAATACTCACTTTTACACTCAATGGCGATTTTTAGTTGTTATTTTACCTTTCATCTTCTACATTGTTTAATTTTGAAAAATGTGCCCTATATGTGTGTGTACATGTTTTTTAGGAAGTTCCATCCCATTTATTAGGTATACCTTTTTGGTGCTAGTTTCCAACCCCTGTCCTATGGAAGGTGGGTTCGGGGTTGTCACGACACAAGCCCTAGGGGACGGGTCGTGACAAAGCTATATCAGAGGGCACTGTTATACCAGAAGAACTAATAGTCTATGATTTCATTGGAGCAATAGTGTTCAGTGTCTTTAGTTTGGGTATGAGATCTGGGAGTATAGTGTTTGTGCAGAGGGTGACTTATCCATACACCAAGACCCTGAATTATGATTTCCAACTCGGTACAAAAAACAATTTTTATGTGTGTTTTGAAAATGATTTTTTTCTTTTGATCTATTTGGGTGAGCACAATAGGTATGGCTTATTAAATGTGGGTTATCTTGATTTAATATAAAATTACCTTCACTTAGACAGAAAGCTAGGATTCCACAGTTTGTTCATTAGAATGTTCCACAGAGTGATGAGGATTTAGTACGAGGAGGGTTTCCTGAGATGGTACCTTTGGTGAGTGATCCAGAGATACCACTACCTATTGGTCAGCAGTTACTACTGACACTACCAGTAGAGGTATCATGTAGGATCAATGCCTTACATGGGTTCAATGACAGATACCCCTCAAGTTCTGAGGTGAGCCCGACTCAAAGGAAGCTAAGGACTGGCATGAGGTAGATTCTATGTTGACATTTATCCTTGGAACCATTAGATCAGAGGGTCATTCTGGTAGTGAGGATTATACAAGGCTTAGTAGGGTGATAAAAGGGTTTATATTACCCCAATCTTACAATGAGGTGACTTTTCTATGGGAAAAACATGAGAAACTTTCCAATAGAAAAGGTCTCTTTCTATAAACAGCTAATGGGTATGTGTTGCCAAGAGATTCTAGAGCTTCGGCAGGATGACATGTCAGTAGCTAAGTATTCATTGAGGCATACTGACCATTATAGGTACTATATGAATGCGATACGACCAATGCTTCCGGGATCAAAGATCTGCGTGACATGTTTTTATGGACATATGATTCATCTCTATTCCTTCGTGCATTCGTACTTATGTTAGGGTACTAGAGATAATCATAGTGGTTGAATGTTCTTTGGCCGAGTAGATACAACCAGTGAATGTTAGTACTGGGAATGTTAGAAACTAACAACAGTCTCAGTGAAATGTATTTTTAAAATGTTTTGACTAGAGGATGTGATAGGGAAAAAGGACTCTGTAGGGCAGCATATGTGGATGCGGAGCTAGGATAACATCGAGAGGTGGAAAAAATTTCGACATGTTTCAACCACAACCCCAATTTGTTCCCCACCATGCTTATGAAGATGGAGGATAGGGGAAGGTAGTAGCTGCATGTGGTCAATGAGTGTGAACTAAGGGCTCTAGGAATGATTTTAGGTATGGTCTGTGTCTATTTCTAGCTACTGTATTAATATAAATAGGTACTAATCATTCCTTCCTATAACAAGTCTTGTTAAAGACCTAGAGTTTCCAATTAAAATGTTGACATGACCCTTACATCTGGAGATACATATGGGAGGATCATTGATAATAACACTTATTCTGATTGTGTGATCTAACCCACGATGGGAGAGTTTCAGTTGGAACCTCTTGGTGGCAGTGTCGAGGCCATACGATGTTAGTTTGGGTATGGACTGGGCGTCCACAATTAATGCTCAGATTGACTATTTTTGGAAAAAATGATGTGGTATGTCCATAGTAGTGGAATGAGGATTCCCTTGGTAATAGAAAATGGAATCCCTGTTTGCATGGGATAAACTCATGCATAAGAGGGAGCGGCCGATCACTCTCGAGTCGGCCAACCATACCCTCGTGGTAGTAGGTGTTTGGAGTTTTCAGTTCCCAACTGTATTGGTAGAGTTTAGGAACATCCTTTCAAAATATGTTTCCAGGATTACCATCCCATAGGAAGGAGGACTTATATATTGTCTTGTACCCAAGGAAGACACCAAAATTTACAATTTCTTATCGGATGTCCCCCGCAGACCTCCGAGATCTGAGATTATAGTTGGGTGAATGATATACTATCTACTCTATTCAAAAGATTCTCAGGTATCTCCTCTCACAGAAGGATCTAAACCTGAGATAGTGGTGATGGCTAGAGTTCCTCCAAGACTATGACCTTCAAATGGTCTACACTCCTAGTAAGGGAAACGTAGTAGTAGACTCACTCAGCAGGAAGTCTGGTTTTATGTTGCTGAGTTATGTGGCAAAGCACCTAGCCATGAGGTAGTTATCCTTCATTGATAGAGATGGAGTAGATTAGCTATAATCTATGACAGTTACTCCCCCGCTCCTTCCTTGAGTTAGGAAGGCACAACTTGGTGATGTTGACTGAAAGGCCTGACATGCTAATATATCCTCAAGACAGGTTCCTGAAGGGTTTTATGAAGTTGGTGAGCACATTATTCTCTTAATAGGATGCACTATGGTACCTATTAAGCTATAAGGGGAGGTTTATAGGTAGTTCCACACATTCTCTATGGCGGAAAATCGGGGTTTGGAAATGATTTACTAAGACCACTAGCATCAGTATAGGTAGACAGTGATGAAGAAAGTGGTGGTAGAGTTCATATCACAATGCCTCACGTGTCAGTATGTGATGGCCAGGCACTATGTTCCAGTAGGTTTGACACAACCACTTGTGGTTCCGGAAAGGAAGTCGGATGGCATATACAGGGACGTCATGATAGGGCTACCATATACGTTCATGGGAAACAATTCCATTAAGATGATTGTTGACTGACTCACCACGTTGAGGCACTTCCTACCCATCCAAGAGCAAGGATTAGTAGAGGTATTGGTATTCCACTACAGACAAAAGATAGTATAGACTCTCGAGGTACCATCTAAGATCATCTCTGATATCAACACTTGTTTTTTCATCCATCTTATGGAAGGAATTACAGGAGGCATTCAACACTCTACTATGCATGAGCAATGCCTTCACCCTCAGACAGATTGTCACATGGGGTGGAACATATATTTAAATGGGGACATGCATCGTGCTTGTGTCCTTGATTTTGGCTGCAGTTGGGAGGACCACCTTCCACTGGTGGAGTTCTCATAAAACAACATTTATCAATACACCATCGGCATGGCTCCATTTGAGCCCCTATACGGGCAACCATGTAGATCACCTCTATGTTGGACACACCCTGGGTAGTCCGCACTTATGGGTCTAGTGTTGCTATAGGATAACACAGAGAAGGTGAAGATCATCCAATAAATAATTAAGACTACATAGAGCTGACAGAAGTCTTATACCGATATGAGATGGAGACCCTTGGAATTTATGGCATGAGACCATGTATTCCTATGGGTCTCACCCCGATGAGGATTACCGAGGTTTGGATGGGGTGGCAAGCTATCATTGAGATTCATATAACATTTCCAGATCCTCAACAGAGGAGGCGAAGTGGCGTAGGGTGTAGGTCGTCCCCCACAGATTTACCAAGTGCATAATGTTTTCCATGTGTCACTACTAAGGAGGTATGTTCATGATCCATCACACGTTATCGACTGGGGAAAGCCAAACATTGACACTGGGGTGATGGTCATAGGGTTACTGATGGAGGAAGAGGACCGACATGAGTGGGTCTTTTGTGGGAGGTCGATTCCTATGGTGTGAGTTCAGTGGTAGCACCAGAACCTCTAAGAGAGCACATTGGAGCAGGAGGCTTAGATACATGCTCAATACCCCAATTTTTTCCCTAGCATTGTTGTGGATATTGAGGACATAATTCTATAATATAGAGAGGATGTAAAGACCCAAAATTTAGGTATATTTTTTTAATTATATGTGATTATTATAAGATTGAAAAAATTGACGACATGTGATTCTGAGTCCCAGAGTGCCTGGAATGATCATTACTAAAAGATATTTATCTTTAAATACTGAGCATGAGTAGTTTTCTGAAAAAAGTTGAATAACTCTTAATAATTTGACAATATCTGAAATCTAAGGTAACCATTTCATTCAAGAGGATGGGTTTACCCTAGACGCGATAATGGTTTATTCGGCCCAAGCATCCTATTATAAAAACCAAAAATGGAATAACCATAAATAAAATTATTAAATAAAAGTATATTATTTTTCAAATTATTTTAACTATCGAATGGTGACTCAGATTTAAAATCATAGACCACCACTGAATTTGTGATGGTATTATTTCCTTAGGTAGATCCAAACATTGGCCGATGCGGGCCAATAATGGAAGTTAGATTTGGGCCATAAATAAAATAGTTAAGTACAAATTATTTTATTGTTAAATTCATTAACTCATAAATGGTAACATGGATTATAAATCTGAGAGTACAATTGATCTCATGAAGGCTTGTTTCCCATATGCTGAGCCTAATCTCAATTAGTGCTCGTCGAGGGTGAATTTTAATAATCTTTCTGAAAATTTTTTAAAGTAAATTCAGTAAATGTGCAGGGGGTGATTTCTATATTTTGAACCAATGCTCAAATTAAAAATCTAATGCCACCATTGAATCTGAAATGGTGGGATTCTCTTAAGGGAATATTAAAATTGAACGAACAGGGTCAAATGAAAAAGATAATTTCATGGAAATTAGAATAAAATAATAAAATAACTAATTGGTTTTTTATTTTTCTTTTAAAAACTCTAAGACAAATAGTGCTGGGACCACAGTGAGATGTCAAACCATTTAATGGCATGACGTTTATGTTGTGTAACCACATCATTGGGAGAAATTATGGGATGTGTAAACGCACTGTTGAGAGAGTAAAGAGGTTAATTAATTAAGCTCTTTAATGTACCTCATTAATTGTGGGATGTGATAATCTCCACCACCCCATCTTTTTAATCTGAACTTGGGCTTGGGTTTTGAGAGATCTATGAGGGGATGCTCTGACGAAGCGCTGACGTTTTTACACTCTATAGAAGAAAGTGATCAAGCGATTGTCGTTGGGGGAAATGATGGGTAATGGAAAATACAAGAGAACACCTTCTGATGTGGACACTCCTTCCTCATCTATAAAAAATTCCAAGAAACATGAGGTAGTGGTTATATTCTTGATTTCATAAATTTACCTCATTCGTGAATATTATAAAGAACACAGAAAAAACGTCCAATGGGTTGATCTGTGTTTCATTCATTAATGCAGGAGGATATTGTGGGGTATTATTTATGGAATATTTTATACATAAATTATACTTCCAATGTTGTTATGCAAACATGAAGGGTGACATCCATACAAACAATGCTTATACCCTCCAATGAACTCCATTGTGGTGTCATTCTTCGTGGACAACTAAATGATTTGGCGGCATGGGGGATACAAGGGTCTGTATCTCAAGAACCATCCCATGAGGGATGTAGGCACGAACTAGAATACAAGATAACCACTAGAACATCACCGGTGGAAAACAGAGGCTTCCCCAGTGCAATGTCACAGATAACTGAAGAAGGTGGTGGCCAACAATCACCACCCACGAAGGAATGGAGGTTCCCAAAGGTGCCATGGTAGACAAGGGGGTCGGCCTTCACCGTCTGCATTGATGTGGAGTGGAACAACATAAAAGGAGGTCACGACATCGAGCTACGGTGGAGGGAAAACCTTCCATACTTGGGTCTCGTGCATGACTGGTCCTGCAAGACCATCATGTACAGAAGGCACCAACTATCACCGCATCCTTGAACGCCTGAATGGATTTGGCCATTCGGGAGGGGAGTAGACCCCATGCGCTCGGCTAGTAGGCCGAGCGATTCTGCGGCCCGGCGGGCCATGCCCACAGCCCAATGTGCCAAACCTAGACCTGCCGAACCAGAATGATCACAACCCCTTTTGGTCAGGCCCTTCAGGTCAGGCCCTACGGGCTATATTGGGTCGGTCCCACCGGGTCTGATCAGACCCATATTCCCTTTTTAGAATAGTTATGCTAAAATGGGAATCTCTCATAAACTAGACGTCATTTTGATGAACCGTCTTTGGTTCCAGAACCCTTAGGATGGGGAGGTACTTTTGAGATACTCGATGAGAGATTAGGGGAATGACGGAGTTTTACAGGTTGGATTGTACCCCAATCCAACTGAGTCCTCGACACTTAAATTCTTGTAACTCATTGTCTAGTCATTTGATTGAAGAATTGTCAGCCGCATTGAAACCCTTACGACATGGAAGTAATTTGGGATAATCCATTCTATATCTTCATGTAAGTTGAGACACGACTGATATCTTAAGGTGCAGATTCCAAATAACTCATTCCCACCGAGTGTGGGGAATACTATTGCCTATGGTCAAATGAAGGGAGACCATGTGTGGATTGGCATCATAGAATCCTGGTGTGGATCAACATCTTAGAGGCCCTGTGTGGATCAGTCTCATAAAGATGTCGTGTAGATTATCATAATAGCGACCATGTGTGGAACTGCATCATAGCGACCCTGTGTGGATGAGAATCCTAGTGACCCTATGTGGATCATCATCATAGCAACCCTGTGTGGATCAAAAATTCATGAACCAACTTGGATTAG
This sequence comes from Viscum album, assembly GCA_963277665.1. Classification (NCBI taxonomy): domain Eukaryota; kingdom Viridiplantae; phylum Streptophyta; class Magnoliopsida; order Santalales; family Viscaceae; genus Viscum; species Viscum album. The sequence goes on along the minus strand of OY728122.1, from coordinate 1,159,337,672 downwards.
CAAAAGACGGCCCTATGTGGATTGACAGTGGAACAAATTCTTCATGGTTCTATTGTGGAACTTCCTAACATAAAAAATGATATATGATAAGTCTAATTATCTCTATTCTTTATCTCTTAGTTGTTTACATGGTTTGGGATGTCTTTTTATTTTTTCTTTGTGTTTGGTATCTTGTTTTGTGGCTTTTCCATTCTGGAATTATAGGATACCATCGGGGGTCTTGGGGCCCATATTTGGTATTGTTATATTCACCCCTACACCAGCTTCTCCCCAAACTTTGTTATGTATTGTGAAGATTTCATATAGCTATAATGTGTCTTGAGGGGTATGGGTTTTATGTTTCTCTAAGGTGATTATCATATGGTGTACGTAGTTGACCGGTAGACGTGGAGAGTTTTGGTGATGAGTTGTACCTACCCTTTTGGTAGGAGCCTTGGTGGATGACCGTAGAAGTTTTTTCACTTTTTGTTGAACATATATTTATTTTCAGCTTGTATTATAGCCCCTTTACTTTCAGTAACAACTTTTGCAGTAAATGGTTCTTTTTAGTAATGATTTTACCTTTCTTCTTCTATTGTGATTACTTGTGCATAGTCTCCCACTCTGTGTGTGTATGTGTTTTTGAGGTAATGCCTTCCCATTTTAGGGATATGACTTTCCAGTGGTAGTCGCCAACCCCACTCCTTGGGAAGGAGGGATTGGGGTAGTAAAGAAACATGCCCAGGGGGATGGGTGAGGACAATTATAATCTCAGATCATCCATATCTTAATCTATCCATAGGGACCCAAATTCGGAATCAGAGTAGTTTATTTTTAAAAATTTTATCGAATTTATTTTGATCTTGTTTTAGAAATTTATATAAATTTACATTTTTCTTAATATATAACATTATCGATAATACAACACTTGAGTGAATAACTAAAAATATTCAACCATATTTTAATGTAATTATCCATACTCATATGAAGATTATGATGAAAATTTATCTCAGATATAAGGGATTCGATATTCTGGCTACCGTTGAAGATCAATATGTAAAACCCATGGATCATAGAGATGAGTAGAGTGGTCATAATAAGGAATCATGAGATTATAATTATATAACTAGGAATAATTTATGCTCTACAGAAGTAGAATAAGAATTTATTTTAATATATGTATTGTCTACAACCTATGAAATTTCAGAAAACATATCTTATTTGTAACGACCCAAAGTCTCATTAATGGAAATCCCTCTTGATCTAATTAAATGTCCCTTTATGATTATATTAAATGTCAACTTCTTTTGTTTTATGTGAATAATTTTGACCGTTTCTAATATAGATAGTGAAAAGTGATCACATGATTAGTATAAATATAGGGCTTTAACAAATCCAATTTACTCACACAAAAGAAGCGATGGCTTCGTCCTGTAGAATGTCTCTGTACGAAGCCCATTTGTCGGAGCTCGGAAAAGATTTTTTATCCTTGGGCTTCGCTCTTGGCCAAGCCCGAGCTGATCTTCACCTTGTCAAGCTCGAACGGGACTATCTACAGGAAAAATGGATGTTGATAGAGATTACCACTAGAGCAATGTTAGTTGGGCCACCCCAAGAGTCTTTCACCATCGCAAACCTTACCCGTAGGTCTTATGCATCTATTTTAAGGGGTTATGTAACAAATAAATAGTACTATGCTCATTTACATTATTTTTTTCATATAATAATGAATATACGTTCTTGTCATTATTGATGCATTTTAAATATTTTTTAAAGTACAAATAGTCTTTGTAGTTATTATTTAATTAAGAATTCTTTTATATTATATTAAGGTATTTTTTTGAATTAAATAATATTTTAATAAATATATTATTATTATTATTATTAATTTAATTTTTATTAAATATAAGTGATCTTATAATTTTATGAATGCAATTATAATTTTTATTAAGGTTTGAAAGTCATTTCTGTCAAAATCTGTGAATTTTCATCAAATGACAGTTTATAATTTAAATGTGAAAATTAACATATTTAGATAATTATTTAGATAAAAGAAATTTTCTTCTGGAATCATGACGTTGAAATTCTCCAACGGTGAATTTTTCATAATTTTTTGAGACAGTCAAAGTTTTGGGTAAAAATTAAATAACATTTAAATATATAATGTGTTTTATGACATCATAATGACCCAATAGTGATGTAATAAAATACTATAAGCTTTTTTTCGTCCAATATATGTTTTACCATTAAAATAATGTGATCTTGGGTTTGTTTGACTTACTTTTCAAAGCATTAATGGACCCCTCAAGACTTATTAAACACCTCGTCTTTTTAAATTAATTTCAATGGGAGTGTGACTCACCTCCACCTAAGCAACCATATTATTTTAAGAAGTTAGGACTTTGGAAATATAAAATATTTTTTTCCTCTTCCCTTTTCCAAAAACCATTGGAAAAAACCATGGGATGTTTTGTGGTTTGGATTAATTTAATATAAGGGGTCACAAACCTAAATAATAAAGAATTCCCTAACCTTTCCTATATAAACCCACACAAGCTCCCACTTACTCATCACTAAAAGCCTTTGGAGTTCGTCCAACCTCTGCCAAAATCTCACTAGAATCATCCCAATGTGGCCCATTCTCCCAAGAATCCTCTCACAAGACTCTCTCTATCCTTTGGAACCACACATCCAAGTAAGGGTTTTTACTTCTTTTCTCATTTTTGTCCAATTTTCATTAATTTATATTTCCCTTTTAATATCAATTATGAATATTGGGGTATGGTTTCTCACCTACATCATACTTCCCTATTTATGTTTTAATGATGAGAGACCCCTTTCTCTCTCATTAAACGCCTCCCATGTATACATGTTACTATGCCAAAATTCTAAAAGGAACTTCTCCCTCCTCTTTTACATTCAACCAATACTTTTGTATCATGAATCTAACTTCCATTACAATTAATGGGACATGTATATATATGACCTCATTACTTTCCATTACATGTATGTATGATGAGTAACAAATTTCTCTCTCATCAACCATTTTTATGATTTCTTATGTCACGCTGTTACGCTGCCGAAATCACACTAATTTTCTAAGCCAATGTCATTGTGTAGTGAATACCATGCCCATTTCTCCATCAAGGGTATTCACCTTTATGCACATTTACTTATTGATTATGAAGTTTCATGTATTAATTACACATTTCTTTATCGTTCTATAAATGATTATGTTTTATTAATCCATGTTTTATGATCCATGTGGCACACTTATGCATGAAATGAAATGTTTAAGAAGGGTGTTCCCTTATAGCGCTCCAATGCATTGGGTAAAATATAGTATCATGATACATCATGTGCAATGAGTGTTGACTCATGTTAATTCATGTGCAATGAGGGTTTACTCATGCTTCATGTTCAATGAGGATTTACTCATGCTCTATGTGCAATGAGCCTTGGCTCATGCTAATTACATGTAAAGTGTTACTGCCACATTTCCATGTTATGATTATCATGCTTTATCATGCCATTATGTTCATGTTTCTCTTATTCTCTATTGATATTCCTATTTCCTAACATATATTGTACTCCTCATGTTATTCCATGTGTACTCCCTTAATAGGCTTTATAGCTCACCCTTTTCTTATGCATGTCATCAGGTTATCCCATGCAATGCTAAGTACGAGGGAATATAGTGGTCATGTAAAGGAAGTTTTCAATAAAGATGTTGTATTTCATGTTTTAAGTTTTTATGTAATGATCCTAAGCCCCAAAGACACTAAACCTCTTTATCTTCTTTGTTTTATCTAGTGATGTTTTATGTAATAAATCATGTTTATGTTTGTATTAAAAAGTTGGGTTGTCATAGTTGGTATCAGAGGATATGTTTAGTTATTTTTGGGATTTGGATTAGAAAACCATAGTAAAGCCTTAGATACAAGACTAAGTACAATAAATAAATCCCTATTTTTTGGTGAGTATTGATTAAGTTGGTTATCAAGCAAATACATCCATATCTGGATACGAGCAGGTAGAGGCGGCTCTGGCACATATGTATCCTAGGGGTAAAACCCAAAAAACACTGATTTTAGCTAGACTCGAACGGGAACTGGTGCACGAAAATGGGCCTTGCTGCACTATTGGTTATGACACTCTCTAGGGATATGCTTTGGTAAATTCACAATCTTTGTATGAACCCTTATTAAGGGAATAAAAAAATTCCCCTAAGAATATATGTTAGAAAGCAGATCATGAAAATCCAAGATTGAACCCTTTAGACTCATGAGATAAGGAAATAAAAGTTTATTTATAAGTCATCAACTTTTGTATTTGGATTACCCTTTATGTGTTACCCCTAATTTTCCTCTTATTCCAGCCAATGGCTGGTAATAGGAGGACTCGGGCTAACAACCATTGTGAAGATCAGTGTGATGACTATACAAATGAGATGCCCAATCCAATGGGAGTGGTAATCACGAAATTTTTCACGCTTCTCTCTCAGATTACTCAAGATTTGAATAGAAACACAGGTCAAGAGGAACGTTCATCCCCCTAAGAAAGAACAAGTCGCTATCAAGAGCTTTACGAGGCAAAGGCCTCATACTTTTAGTGGATCATCTGATCCCATGATTGCTAAACAATGGATCAACTCCATTGAAAAGATCTTATCCATCCTTCAATGATCTGAACAAGAGAAGGTTCTCTTGGTGGCTTATCTTATAGAGGGTGAAGCTGATCAATGGTGGACATTGATAAAAAATATGAACCCTGAGGAGAAGATTGAGGTATTAGAATGGAAGGATTTACGAAAGATGTTTTTCGATAAATATTTTTTGTGCACCCTCCTACATAAGATGGAACGAGACTTCCATTACCTCAAGAAAAAATATGAAGAATCGGTTGGAGCGTACAAGGAAAACATCACAAGGCCTTCACGTTACGCTTCTGGCTTTGTCATTACCCCCGAATGCAAAGTTGACCGCTTCTTTGGTGGGATGAATCCTAGCCTATGGAATGAATTAGCGATCTGTGACTTCGACAGCTATGAGGAGATTGTCCGGTGTTCCCTCAAGGTTGAAATGGTGATCAGGGAATCACATGGGTATCATGGGGACAAGAATCGTAAGGTGGAATTCAATTTTGGCGTTCCGATCGATAAATCCAACGGTGCTAAGAAGATCCATCACCCCACTTTCCAAAATTGCAGAAATAAGCACCCTAGAAATTGCCTTAAGGGGATGAGGAAATGCTTCAGCTGTGGAAGGGAAGGGCACCTAGTTGTTAACTATTGGAAAGAAAGACCCGCGACTGTGACAGAGGAGAGGAATACTCCATTCGAACCTCTATGCATTGTTCAATGCTACAAATGCAATGAACCTGGGAATTTTTCAAATCAGTTCCCTAATCTAAGGGTTTTCAGAGGCAACCAACAACATCCAAGGCAGCAAGGAAGAGATTTTCCCATCACTTCTTCTGAAGTGAACCCCGACAATGAAGTGGTGACAGGTACGCTAGTTATTTATTCAAGAATAGTGAACATACTTTTTGATTCATGTTCTACACATTCTTTTATATCTCAAAAGTTTATAAGAACAATCCCAGCAACATCACAAATCATGGAAGGGAAGTTGTCGGTGAGTACGGAAAATGGGGAAATCATTTCATCCCATTAGTATAAGTCCTCCCCTATTATAATCTGTGGATTTAATTTCCCGGTGAACCTCGTCATACTCCCTCTTGTGGAATTTGATTTAATTCTTGGCATGGATTGGATTTTCTTTATATGGAGCCAACATAAATTGTCGGGAAAGGGAAATAAAACTCCTTATGGAGAATCGACCCCCTATTCTATACATGTGTATGGAGGAAGATGGACCTCCTTTAGATCCATCATCTCAAGCATGTATATTACTTCCCTATGAGAACGCGTATCTGGCTCATATGATTGGGTCCAAGGAAGAAACCAACCTTGAATAAATGCCTATTGTGAGGGAATTCGTGGAAGTGTTTCCTAAGGAACTGCCTGGTCTTCCTCCTAGAAGAGATGTTGAGTTCTCAATTGAACATATACCCGGGCCTTTACCAATATCCACGACTCCATATAGAATGGCTGTTTTAGAGCATGAAGAGCTGAAGAAACAACTATAGGAGAATCTGGGTAAAGGGTTTATACGCCCAATTGCTTCACCATGGGGTGCAGCAGTCCTCTTCGTCAAGAAGAAGGATAGGTCAATGCGGCTTTGCATCGATTATCATGAACTTAACAAAATCACGATAAAAACAAGTATCATCACCTAAGAATTAATGACTTGTTAGATCAGTTGCGTGGAGAATAATACTTCTCCTTGGTGGACTTGCAATAGGGATATTATCAAGTAAGGGTAAAGAAGGAAGATATCCCCAAGACTGCTTTTCGCACAAGATATGGGCACTATGAATTCATAGTAAAGCCTTTAAGACTCACAAATGCTCCAAAAATCTTCATGGACTTAATTAGTAAAGTCTTTAGAGATTACATCGACAAATTTGTGGTAGTCTTTATAAATGATATTCTAATATAATCCATAACCAAGGATGATCATGAGGAGCATTTAAGAACTATACTAGAGACATTGCGCAAGGAGAATCCATATAAAAAGTACAGAAAGTGTGAGTTCAGGTTGAAGGAGGTATCATTCTTGGGCCATATCATCACAAGCAATGGGATATCTATGGACCCCTCTAAAACAGATGCAATTGAGTGTTGGCTGAGGCCAACATCGGTAACAGATATCCATAGCTTCTTGGGGTTAGCTGGATATTATCAACAATTTGTGAGAAATTTCTCATGATTGTCCAACCCTCTTACCAAGATAACTCGGAAGGGAGTAACGTTTTCTTTGAGTGAAGAATTTAAAGAAGGCTTCAAGGAGTTGAAAAGGAGGATTATCACTGCGCTCGTGCTCACTTTACCCACAAGTGGGGAACCTTTTTTGGTTTTCAACGATGCTTCAAAGAAGAGCCTAGGTTGTGTGCTGATGCAGAATGATAAAGTGATATACTATGCCTCATGGCAGTTGAAAGTCCATGAGCGAATCTATCCAACACATGATCTAGAGTTGGCGGCTGTGATCATGACTTGAAAATCTTGCAGCATTTTCTCCATGGAGAGAAATGTGAAATATATACAGACCCCAAGAGTCTTAAATATATATTCACACAGAAAGAGCTTAATATGTGACAGAGAAGATGGATAGAGCTCATCATGGATTATTATTGTTCAATACATTACCACCCTGGGAATGCGAACATGGTGGAAGATTCCCTAAGTAGAAAGGACACAGTGATTCTATCAATGATGAGAATTGAGAAGGATCCAATCTTCTTAGACTTGATGAAGATGGACATGGGAATCATAGAGAAGGGAGGATCATCAATCCTTTCACAAATGATTACTCAACCGTCTCTTTTGGAATGGTTAAAGGATGCTCAAAAGGAAGATGTGGTAATTCAAGAAAAAGTGGAAGCTATCGAAAAAGGGAAATCCATGGAGTTTAATGCTAATGAAGAAGGAATTGTGCGGTTTGGGAAAAGACTATATGTTCCATCAAAACCGGAGCTGAAAAAGGAACTTTTGGATGATGCACATAGTTCAAATTTAACTATTCACCCAAAGAGCACAAAGATGTATTGAGATCTTTGAGAAAACTTTTGGTGGGATAATATGAATAAGGAGATTGCCGAATATACATCAATGTGCCTGGTGTGTCAGCAAGTGAAGGTAGAGAGGCAGAAGTCTAAGAGGTTGATGCAACCATTGTCTATACTAGAATGGAAATGGGAGAAAATCACCATGGAAATTGTCACTGGACTTCCAAGGACACCCAAAGGCAACAATTCAATCTGGGTTGTTGTGGATCTTCTTAAAAATACTACACACTTCATTGCTATTCGAGAGGATTTCCCATTGGATTAATTGGAATGGATATATATCCGGGAAGTGGTATGGTTGCATGGTGTACCACTATCTATTGTGTTTGACGAAGATCCAATGTTCACCTCTATGTTTTGGAAGAGTCTTCAACATTCTCTAAATACTGAACTGAACTTCATTACAGACTATCATCCTCAAACTGAGGGCCAATCTGAGCGGACTATCCAAGCAATTGAGGACATGTTTAGAGTATGCTCCATGGAATTTAAAAGAGTATGGGATCAAAATCTTCCTCTAGTTGAGTTCTCTTATAACAATACATTCCAATTAAGCATCCAAATGGCACCATATGAAGACCTATATGGGAAAAGGTGCAGAACACCGGCATGTTGGGATGAGGCCAGTGAATGTAAGTTGCTTGTACCAGAAATGGTCGAGGAAATGGTGGAGAATGTGAAAACAATTCAGCAGCATATCAAGGCAGCCCAGAGTCGACAGAAGAGTTATGCAGATAATCGTCGATGAGACCTTGTGTTTAAAGTTGGAGACATGGGTTTTCTATGCATATCTCCGTGGAATAAGGTCATGAGGTTTGAAAAGGAAGGTAAGTTAATTCTAAGGTACATCAGCCCCTTCGAGATTTTTGATTGCGTTGGGGTTGTGGACTATCGATTAGCACTTCAACCTACTATGTCCAAATTACATGATGTCTTTCATGTATACCTCTTAAGAAAGTAAATACCGGACCCTTCACATGTACTCTCTTCTGAGGTAGTACAATTGGGAGATGAGCTTTCTTATAAGGAGCAACTAGTGAAGATCTTAGATCGTAGTGAAAAAGTACTACGAAATAAGACAATGCCCCTAGTCAAGGTGTTGTGGAGAAACCACACCATTGAATGAGCGACATGGGAAAAAGAGGAAATTATGAAGCTAAGTTACCCACATCTGTTTTAGTGTGGGGAAAGGAAAATTTTGAGGGCGATATTTCTTAAGGGGGGAATATTGTAACAACCAAAAGTTTCATTAATGGAAATCCCTCTTGATCTAATTAAATGTCTTTTTATGTTTATATAAAATGTCAACTTCTTTAGTTTTATGTTAAGAATTTTTACTGTTGCTAATATAGCCATTGAACAGTGATCACATGATTAGTATAAATATAGGTCATTAACAAATCCAATTTACTTAGACAAAAGAAGTGATTGCCTCATCAAGTAGAATTTCTCCGTAAGAAGCCCATTTGTCGGAGCTCGGAAAAGGGGTGGCGTCCTTGGGCTTCGCTCTTCACCAAGCCCAAGCTGAGCTTCACCATGTCAAGCTCGAATGGGGCCAACTATGGGAAAAATGGAAGTTGATAGAGATTACCACTCGAGCAATGTTAGCTGAGCCACCCTAAGAGTATGTCATCATCGCACACCTTACCCTTAGGTCTTATGCGGTTGTTTTAAGGGGATATGTAACAAATAAATAGTACTATGGTCATTTACAATATTTTTTCATATAATAATGAATATAATTTCTTATCATTATTGATACATTGTAAATAGTTTTTAATGTACAAATAGTCTTTGTAGTTATTATTTAATTAAGAATTATATATTATTAAATTAAGGGATTTTTTTGAATTAAATAATATATTAATAAAATATTATTATTATTATTATTAAATTAATTTTTATTAAATATAAGTGATCTTATAATTTTATTAATGCAATTATAATTTTATTAAGCTTTGAAAGCCATTTCTGTCAAAACCCGTGAATTTTTGATAAATGAAGGTTTTTATTTTAAATGTAAAAATTAACATATTTATAAAATTATTTAGATAAAACTAATGTAATTTATGGAATCAGGACGTTGAAATTATCCAACGTTGAAATTTTCATAATTTTATGAGACGGTATAATTTTTGGGAAAAAATTAAATACCGTTTAAATATATAATGTGCTTTATGACATCATAATGACCCAATAGTGATGTAATAAAATACTATAAGCTTTATGTTTGGCCAATATATGTTTTTACATTAATATAATGTGATTTTTGGTTTGTTTTACTTACTTTTCAAGGAATTAATGGACCCCTTAAGACTTATTAAACACCTTGTTTTTTTAATTTATTTATATGGGAGTGTGACTCACCTTCACATAAGCAACCTTATTATTATAAGAATTTAGGACATTGACCTTATAAAATATTATTTTCATCTTCCCTTTTCCAAAAAACATGGGCAAAAACCATGGTATTGTTTGTTGTTTGGATCAATTAAATATAAGGGGTCCCAAACCTAAATAATAAAGAATTCACTCACCATTCCTATATAAACCCACCGAAGCTCCCACTTCCTCCTCACTCAAAGCCTATGTATTTCGTCCAACCTCTGCCCAAAACTCTCTATAATCTTTCCATGGTTCCCCAATCTCCCATGAATCCTCCCACAAGCCTCTCTCTAGCCTTTGGAAGCACACTTCCAAGTAAGGGTTTTTTCTTCTTTTCTCAATTTTGTCCAATTTTCTTTAAGTTGTTTTTCCCTTTTAATTTAAATTAAGAATATTGGGGTATGGTTTTGCACCTACATAATACTTCCCTATTCATGTTTGAATGATTAGATACCCCTTTCTCTCTCATTAAATTCCTCCCATGTAGACCCGTTACTATGCCGAAATTTAGAAAGGAACTTCTCTCTCCTCTTTTATATTCAACCAATACTTTTGTATCATGAATCTAAATTCAATTAAAATTGTTGGGACATGTATCTATATGACCTCCTTACTGTCCATTACATGTAAATTTGATGAAGAACCACTTTCTCTCTCATAAACCATTATTATGAATTCTTATGTCACGCCGTTACGCTGCCGAAATCGCACCGATTTTCTAAGCCAATGTCATTGTGTAGTGAAAACCATGCCCATTTCTCCATAAAGGGTATTCACCTTTATGCACATTTACTTGTTGATTATAAAGTTTCATGTATGAATTCCGCATTTATTTATTGTATAATAAATGATTATGTTTTTTGAATCCATCTTTTATGATCCATGTGACACACTTATGCATGAAATGAAATGTTTAAGAATGGTGCGCCCTTATAGCGCTCCAATACATTGGGTAAAGTATAGTATCATGATACTCCATGTGCAATGACTATTGAATCATGCTAATTCAAGTGAAATGAGGTTTTACTCATTATTCATGTGTAATGAGGATTTACTCATGCTCTATGTGCAATGAGGCTTGGCTCATGCTAATTCCATGTAAAGTGTTGTTTCCACATTTCCATGTTATGATTATCATGCTTTATCCTGCCTTTATGTTCATTTTTCTCTTATGCTCTATTGATAGGCCTATTTCCTAACATGTATTGTACTCCTCATGTTATTCCATGTGTACTCCGTTATTCGGCTTTATAGCTCACCCTTTTCTTATGCATGTCCTCAGGTTATCCCATGCAATGCTAAGTACGAGGAAATGTAGTGGTCATGTAAAGGAAGTTTTCAATAAAGATGTTTTATTTCATGTTTTATGTTTTCATGTAATGATCCTAATCCCCTAAGACACTAAACCTCTCAATCTTCTTTGTTGTATCAAGTGATGTTTTATGTAATAAATCATGTTTAAGTTTGTATTAAAAAGCTGGGTTGTCATATGATCCTCATGATAATTTCAAATAAATGTATTTAAATAAAAATAATATGAATAATTATACGTTTAATATGAATCATGATTATTCAAATTCAAATTTTTATATAATATTTAATGTGATTACAAAAATATTGAATGCATCAAGAACAATTATTGATGGAATATATCAAGTACTAAGGATTCTATGGTTCTTACCTAATATAAGGAGAGGCAATATAGTAGCAATCCAAGAATCATGGGATATGATAAATCTAACAATAATGGATCATATATTAAAACTAATGATATATGACGATGATCGTAATGTTAATAATGAAGATGATGAACCAAGAAATACTATAACATTAAAATAATTTTTTCAGAAGATAAAGAAGTTATAAAATAAAATATATCTTGTAGAGGTGATAGTGATGTTGATAATGATGATAAAATACCACGTTTCATAAGATTTTTAGGAATATTTACATCCATGATACATTCCTTTGGAACTCAGATATCAATGTGAGGTGTGATTGAAATGTGCACTAGAAGAAAGATAGTATCATTAACGATGTTACCAATTATACGTGTAAAAGTAAAAGACACACCATAGCTAACTATCAAAAATTAGAGTACAAAATGAATTATGGGGATCATGTAATGAAATAAAATGAATTTATTAATTAATCATGGATTTCATCATAGGATGGTTCAATTTATTCATATACATCTAGGGATGATTCGAATGAGAAGGAAAATATATGCATCATTATAATTACACATAATGTAACACACATTATTTTTTATCATTCTAAAACTGAAAATCACTATGATATTTATTTCTTATAGTGAATAATTGATTGAATACTATACTATTCTAGACAAAAAAAATTAATTAAAAAAGTGTAAATATAAGTATTTTAAGGAACAACATGCATTATCAGAAAATATAGAATCTAATATTGCTATTGAAAACGAAATGTATTAATGGTACTCAAGGAATAAATTTATTTACTATTAGTAAATTGGAACATAAAAGGAATTATTTTAGGTTTTTAATAATAATTGAAACTACTAATATAATTTTGGGAATTCATTTTATAAATAAACTGAATGATGTGTTTGGTTATCATCTTGGATAGAAAGGAAAAATCCATAAAAACTATTCTATTCAAAGATTGGACATTGTTAATAAATATGTAGTAAAATATATAGCTAGAACATATAAATTTAGTGTAATATGGTTATAACTGAAAAGTTATTATTATTTTAATTATTCTAAACCTATTCATAATTATTTATGTAAAAATTTTAAAATATATAACCATTACAAATGGAATTATATTTATCCTTTCGGGACCAAAATATATCAGGGTACCAAATTCAGTTTTAATTTTACTGATTTCATAAACATACAGAAAAATATCTAATATGATGTTATGGATTCTAGATAATTTTAGTTCTATAAATATTTTTTAATACATTTAAAATTCAAATGATTGACTAGAGGGGATGGTGGGAATCTCACCTTTGGCATGAATAAAATAGAAAAAATAACTAGCCTTGGTATAGTTGACGACTCTTAAAAAATATATAATTTCAAGAGATTAATTTTTTAATGGATTGAAATTATGACCTTAAAAACATATCTCGATTCGGTGATATAGGATTTCATGTTAGGTATAATATGATTTTATCTTTTTCATTTATGAATTACAATGTTTATCCATTTTATATATTATTTATTTTCACAAACTGATTCATTTTTAGAATCATTTCATTGTGAATCATGGTTATGTAATAGGAATATAAGAATTATTAATATAAAATATATTATAAATATAATAAAAGGTATTAGTTAAGGATCAAAGAAATGTATATGGACCCAAAAATGGTTTTAATACCTATCAAAAAGGAATGTAACAAAAAAAAATTCTCTAACAAAATAAATTTGTTTCTGAACCACTTAAAATGGTTCACATAGACTTCATAGATCTTAAAAAGATTCAAATTTAGCTAGAAAATGATATGTTAAATAAATTATTGATTATTAGTCTTGTTTACATGTGAATATTTTCTACATCACAAAAAAGAAAACTAATGATGTTTTGTAAAGTATTAAAAATACAATGATAGAATTAGTGGACTATACATTAAGGGTATTAAAAATGATTATGGCCTTGTTTTTCAAATTCATGATATTTAATTAATACAATCAGAATAAGGATATAATAAAAAATATATACTCTCCATGAATGTTTAAAATGAATAGTGTGGTTGAATGAAGAAATAGGAACCTTATAAAATAGCATGGACCATGATCGTGGAATATGATTTAGAAGTCCAATTTTATGGGGATGTTGTATCTATAGTTTATTATGTAATTAATATAGTCATATTAAGATCAATTTTAATGAATGATTCACATGAATTATGGAATGATTGAAATTTTAACATAAATTATTTCAATGTTGTTTACTGTAATGATTATATTCTCAATATAAATTATAATGAAGGTAATTTCTCATCAATAAGAGATGATTGAATTTTCATTTGTTGTTACACATATAGTAAAACTAGTATAGTGTTTAATAAAAGGAAAAATACGATAGTAGAATATATTCATGTCACATTTGATGGGATGGATCCACATGAAATGAAATATTTCAAAAAAAACATTCAGGACAATATGTTCAATTAAAATACTAATAACACATTTAATTCAAAAAACCATGATTCTAATTTTATTGGAAAATCTCCCAAAAATTACAAATCAAATGAACCAATAACAATGGAAATCCAATAATAAAGTAGTACCTAAATTCCATGAATAATTAAAACCTAAAGAGACCATCCACACTATAATGTTATTGATGATATAGGTAAAGAAACTAAAACATGATCACGAAAAGAATTATAGCTTTAATATCAAGACTTATTTTCATAGATTGATCTAAATAATAATTACTAAGCAATCAATGATGATTATTTCCTGAAAATTTTAATAGATTAGCTGAATAAATTTTATAGAAATATAGTATTAGAACCAGTTATAACACCCAAATACTATATAATTTTTTTTTGTAAATGGGTATACATAAAAAGGGTTAATGAATCAGGGAATATTCAGAGAAAAAAAATTCTATATTGGTGGACTAAAACATAATCTAGAACATATTATTTAAAATAAATAATCCATTACCATGTATCTTGACATTAATCCCTATATATACTTTTTGATTGTGAACTACATCTAAATTTTAAACAATATCAAATATATTTCCAGAGTTACCTTCTTAATGGTTATATTATTGAGTATTTTTAAATGAACATCCCCATGGATTTTAGAAAAATAATTTTCTAAATTATGTTTCTAAAAAATAATATTAATTTTCAAATAAAAAAACACAGTGCATGATATGATATGATCATCATGTTTCATTTATCAAATTCATTTACAATATGTTTTTTGTATCATTCCTTAATTATCAAATGAAAATAAAAAAGATGATTTCTTTAGAATAATATATGTTGATGATATTGATTTTTGTTCTTCAAAAAATTCTATTGTGTACTTAATTTTACAAAATTAAAGAAAAGGATTTTGAATTGAGTTTAATGGGAGAACTAAAATTAATTCATTATTTTCAAATCATTCAAAATAAAGAGAGAAATATTTTTAATAAATGTGAATAAAAGTAGTTCTATTTAAAACATTTCCCACACACAATAGATAAGGAATAAATATTCCAATGACAAAAACATGTACTTTTTATATCAATGAAATATGGACAATCTTTTTCTAATAATTTTATAGAGGTTAGTAGGGGATTTTACATTACAAAATAGCTAGATACAAAATATATTATTTACTATGGATATCTGATATCATTTTCAGGATAACCAAATGGAATCTCATTTGATTAATGTAAAACAAATTTGAAATATCTCAAAATTATAACCACCACAATAATGATCAACTATGGGGAAACTTTTATGATTTAATTATTTATTCATATTTTGATTTTTTTGGTCATATGTTGAATAGAAAAAGAACATATGCAATGTGTCAGCTGTGGGAAAAAATTGATGTTTCTATCTGTAGTAAAATAATAATAAATAATTTTTATTATCAACTCTTTTAGCTAAATACATAAATGTAGTTTGTTGTGGTAAAAATAATTTATAGATTAAACATAGTTTTTTAGACTAGGGATATGAAGTCTATCATTTCATTAAAAATGTAGAAAAAAACATGTTCAATAAAAATCTCTATGAATCCTATATCATCTTCATTGAATAAAAATATTGATTTTAGAAATTATTTTTTTAGATATCACTTTAAAGAATGTGATATCTTTATTGAATTAATTATTAATTAAAATAAACTCAATGAAATATATACAAATGAAATGAATGTGGTGATATTAAACTATATATGACATAAATAGGGGATTATTAACAATTATAAATTCTTTATGCTTAATTTTATATCCAGAATTATTTATATTAAATATGAATTAATTTAATGGATTTTGTTTCCTAAGTAATGAATTTGTTTATTTATATTATAAATATGGTTGTATTAAGATGCTTATTATATTTATTTAAGTTAATTTTTTTTAGAATGTTGAAGACTTTTTCTTATAATCAATCGACATGACCATACTATTGGTCAATCAGAAATTGTGGTTAATTAGACATATATATGTCTTTATGAACAATTCTATACTGATTTTTTCAATTGAAATATGTTTTTATGACTATTCATTCATTATATTAATTTATTATAAAAATACATAAATGATTTTGTTCTTTCTCATAAAAAGAATCTAAATCAAACGAATGCTTTCAAAACATAATCTTGTTCCTATTTAAAGCCTCATGTAATCATGATATATCTTTATATGGTTCAAATCATATTCAGTAGTTGTATAGATGTAGAATTTTGTTGATTAAAATTATCATGAATCGTAAGATACATCTAGATGATAAAATGTAATAAAAATAAGTCCTGATAAACACATTAAGTCACATCTATTAGGAAAATGTATAACTAGATATATACTGATGTGGAATGGATTATATTCATTCAATAATGTGTTTGGAGAGTTTTATATGAAAATAAAGGAATAAATGGTTATTTATGATAGTAAACTATAATGTTTACTATTTTTAAGGAATTTAATGAGAACATGTTTTTTAAAGACACATAATGGTAAAATGACATTTAGTAGGTTTTTGATTGTCGTGAATTTCCTCTTTCATTATGATTTTGGATGAGAAATTAAGAGTTCCAAATCAATGTCAATTCAAATATTACCAGATTTTATATCTCACAAATCATACACATGTTGGGATTGAAACATTTTTATGATGAAATGATCAGTGTTATAACCTCTCAGAGGCCATGTTATATTTTTCTAAA
The DNA here is from genome assembly GCA_963277665.1 of Viscum album. Classification (NCBI taxonomy): domain Eukaryota; kingdom Viridiplantae; phylum Streptophyta; class Magnoliopsida; order Santalales; family Viscaceae; genus Viscum; species Viscum album. The sequence continues at coordinate 1,159,320,723 of OY728122.1, read as the reverse complement.
ATGTGATTTTAGGTTGTTACTAATGTTTATACAACATATAATTGGTCAGAAAAATGGATATTTTTTCACTATTAGTCATCAAGAACTCTTAATTGTATATTTAATTATAAATGGAGTTCAAATTAAATATTCATATAACTATGATGTTGAATATGGAATAGTTGAGGAAAATATCCTCTACATTTATTACTCAACCTCATCCCAAATTCATTTCACCTATGCTAAAATTGATGAAACTCATTCACAAGGGACTTGAGTAATAAATAATTTCCAAATATATTTTTCAAACTAAAACCCATGAAATATAATTAAAAGCATATTAAACCAATGAAATAATGTGTTTATTAGAGAAGAAGATATTATTTATTATCACTTTAATACTAAAATGGATCCTACCAGACTAATGGATATAATAGAGGTTGTTTAGGATCTTTAGAGTATAGTTGAAGCTGACTACTTTTTTAATAAATGTGAAAAAATGTTAATGTTGGAATTAATATACAATATAATTTAACATATGAGGAATGAATGGGATTCTATCATATTTTATAATTTACTAGAGATCCAAAAATTAACCAAAAATACAAAAACAATTGACAATGTAGTCGAAACTCTTGAAGGGATGGTTCCCTATGATCTAATTTATTTTAATGAATCCCCACTTGTTTAGAAAGGCATTTCATTGAGAATATAGTTATAGAAGTCCAAATATGATTGTTATATGTGAGAAACAATCCTTCAGTATACCCCCTATGGGAAGATGAGCCTATTTAAACCCAAATGAATATGAATATTCTTCATCATGAAAATGATGATAGGGATGAAATTAATAGTGGATGTCCACATAACTCCTCTTTATAAGTCGCACCTCTAATAATAAATGCACATTAGAATTTTGGGAAGATCTATTTTCTTCTATACATGACCAAAAATGATGATTTTATTTCTCAGTTGAAATTTTTAATATTTGATTTTAGATAAAATCCTCATGCTCCATATAGACCATCTTCCCATACTACTAACTCATATAACTTCTTCCAAGGTGATCCCAAATATAATTTTTCAAATCATAGAATGATTTACTAAATGGAATAATTTGAAAAATCAATTCTATTTATTGACATTCATAAGTTTAATTATATAGTTGATTATGTATCTCTGTTAAGTTATCTAGATGAGGATGTTCCTAGATCCACTCCAATCCATATTCCAAATAATCAAACATCACCATCCACCTCATAGAATAAATTACCACATTCAAAAGAGATAAATTTTTTTGAATGAGGTCATCATAAATATTGTTTGTTCATGTGAGTATGATTAAAATAAATATAGGTCCTTTATAATTTCTATTATTATTTCCTTTAGAAGAAGTTATTATAGAAAATTAATCATATGGTTCGACATATTTATCTTCATTGAAGAAAAATTGGGGCCCTCCAAGTAGATTAGAATCATATGAAACTTTTAATATAAAACTGTTATGTCAATGATTCATTTAGTAGTTCGAGAACTCTTTCACATCCTTCAACAAATGTATCAATTGATGAGTCTCTTATATAAAATACATTTCATGAGGAGATTATGAGTAAATTTTAAAATTTCATTGAGGATGATAGTTTTATCACAATGGATATTGCTTCATAAGATGAAACCAAATTTCATTGGATTCAGGATGAATTTTCAAGGATAATAAAGATAGGGATAAAAATATTTTTAATGTTGAGTATTATCTCAATAAAATTTTCATAAATTCGGATCTCAAAACCATGTGTTAATCAATGGATAATCAATTAATTAATTTTTTATCTCACTCATGTTTTAAAGATAATAGTTGAAAAGAATTTTATTATTTATCCTCTTGGATTATTTCATGATGAAGAATGATGAATTATTATGGACTAATAATCATTGTTCTAGGGAGGTAATAGTCATTTATAGGATCTCTGATCCTTATATGTCTGTTTCAAATGAACTATTTTGGGAACCACCATCTCTTCTCATACCCATATTTTCCCCTTCCCTTACACATATTTCTATAAAAAATATTATAAAACCCACCCATGTATAACATCACCTACATCACCTTTTTTTATCTTATTATTCCTTGGGAAATCAATCATATCTGGCCAATCTATAAAAAATTTATGATTCAATAGATCCTTCTTCTCTTCTACCATAAAGAGCTACAAAGAATTCTCATATCAAGTAACCCATATCTGATGTTGACATTAAGAAATTCGTTCAAGATACATGGGATCTCACTATATAGGATCAATTATTTTAGAATTATTGAAGAACTCTATATTTACAAGATATCAAAATTGATTTGGATATATAAAATAAATTCCATAGTATTTATTAAATAATCCATGATATTATTCAAAATATCTATCAATATATCCCCTGAAAAGGAAAACAATTAATTTGAATGTTTAGATACCCTGTATGTATTACATGCATCAAAAGATTTCATGAGTATATATGACATAGTAAATATGGAATTGTATATAGCTAAAAATATATTCCATTTAATAAACAAAAGAAAAAAATCAATCCTTGGATAATATCAATCCATTTTGTAATTTATAATAATAATTGAATTCCCAATTAAGGAAATTATTAATATTGGACATCATTATATCAGATATCCACATATCACAACTATTAATTCCTTGGGAAAAGATATTTTAATCTAAGGGTTGGTATACACAAAACAACCCTTTAATTTTTCCCATTGATTTTTCTAATGAGATATGATCATGCTTTGATGGGATATCTATAAAAAGTCCCCATATGTCATTGGATTTCAATTAAATTACCCATAAATTGAATTATATATTCAATTCTAAAATATATCCCCTATAAACTAATATCCATATTTAGTTATGATCATAGAGTATCTGTATATTCTATTTTAATCAAATAATTTCAAAGTAATACACTGCATGTCAAAATAGTATAATGTTTAAAAAATAACCATATCCATGATACAAAGAATATGTATTTTTAAGAAAAATTAGAAATCCTATCAATAATTATCACAATAATGTTAATCTATCAAGATTATTACAATGTCCACAAATTCCTAAAATAAGACATTTAATTAATCAGAAATATTGATTTTTCATTAGAATCCTGTAATTTATAAAATAGACGTGAAATACCAAAATAATATTTCATTAAATAAAATTAGTTCATAAAATAGGAAAATATTACTTCTGATTATAAATAATGTAAATTAGTTATACAAGAAAAAAAATCCACTAATACTATAAACATTTAAAAAACATTCTTTTAGACTTTTGTAAAGAATGATGAAAATGAAATTTCCAAAAAAAAAAATAGATTCATTCAATTTAAACAATTTAAAATATGACAGTATTACATATAATTTTCTTGATAAAAAATTTTAGTAAATAAAATGAAATTTTTTAAGTAATTTTAAAAAAATAATCATGGATAAAAATATATTCGATTGAAATCATAAATAATATTTAATCTACATTTAGACACTTCAATACTTTATTAAGGTGAAAAGGATTAATACATTGAATTAACCAAGTAAGATTAAAAAAAATATAGAATATTTATATATATTATGTTTATGAAGGATATTCTAGAATATTTTATCATTGAATATATAGGAAAATTAATAAAATAATACTATAAAATTAATTCCTAGCTCTTTGATAACATTTTAATTGTAATCTTTTGAATGATTATTTTAAAATTGAATTATTTATTTTCATGGATTATTATATATTCATTTTTAATATATCAATGGTTCATCATATAAAACACATAAATGTATGCTAGTTCATAATATCAATTATTTCCCAACAGAGTGAAAATTGAGTAAAAATCCATTACTTCAATTTTGACAAATATTGAATGTTATTTTACAAACTTGTTTACTAATTTTGTATTTAATATAATTACATAAAAAACCATATACATATCTATAATATCATATATGATCCTTTTATAACTCTTTATCACACATGGGTTAACAATATTTTATTTTTATCATCATATTTGGTGTTTAATATATCGTTTTTTATTTATGTTTTGATTCAGTAGTTTTGGTTTCTACTACATGATCTTGGTAACATCACCTAAAAATTTATATTATTTATATAATTGTCTTATATATTTAAAATATTTAAATATATATTTAATATATAAAAAAAAAATTTATAATTATAAATATATGTTAGAGATAGAAAAATGAATTATACTGTACCGGGAGACGATAGGTTGTAAATACGCAGTAAAGCAATTTTTAGTTTCCAAAAGATAGAATGAAGGAAGATAATAATAATTAACCATTTATGGAAAATTTTTATATGAAATACCTCTTATATAATAATTAATTATATACTTATTAACATCCTTTCAAATTGGAAATAAAAAATTTCTCTCATCACGTCCTGGATGTGGTTGACCAAACATAAGCCCGAGTGATGTTATCAGTTTCCAATGGATTTAATTTTACGAATAACGATATGGTATTAATATTTTTGAATAATAATTATTTTATATTTATAATATATATTCATTAGTTACATATTTAAAAACTTCCATGGAAAGTGGTGATTAAAAACAAATTACACTACTTCTTAGAGATTATAAGCTGTACGAACGCACGAGTGATGTTTTCACCTTTCATAGGATTGAAAGGGGATGGGATATAGTAGGTAAAAAACCGTAATAACATTTATGTATATTTATGAAATTGGATTTATTATTTTATGAATATAAAAATATATTTACAGGAAATATAAGAGGAAATAAATTTGAAGATTCGGTATAGGCCATTACCACTTCTTTAGTAGAAATCAATTATATCCTTTGGGAAGGACCTCTCGAATGTTATTTTATGAATGATTGAACCTCAAATTAATATATATGGATTTTTATAATTTATTTATTGATGATTTTTTATCTTGGTTTCCCAATGTTCTATAGGGAAAAAATATTGTATGTCCTTTTATATGTGAGGGGAGGGGCATTCTAGGAATTTTTTAATATATTAAATTTATATAAATAATTATTCTGGTCCAAATCAATCAAAATTAAAATAATTAAAAACATAAGAGGAGTATGAGTCTAAAAAATCTCATATAATGATATTTGGACATGTTTTGATTTTTTGTTCACCCTTATTTTATACTTATAAACCCACAACATTATCTATTTTGAAAATTATCACAACATTAATATACTCTATCCACTATAGGTTATGATTATTACAATTAAATAAAAACATAAAAATCAATGTACCATGGAAGATATTTTCAATAAAATATTATTCACTTGGAAAAATATCACAAAATTATAAACATAAATTTATTTAATAAATTATTATTATTTATAAAATATCATTACTGTCCTTTTTGAAACTATTCATTTAATTTGACGTTCAAAAAAAGAAATGTAATTTTAATATAAACCCTCAAAATAACCCAAATATTTTATATTTTACTATTAAATTGATGGAACACCACATAGAACCCAACTAATATTAATTTTAATATTTAAAAAATCCATTATTTATGTATTGAATTAATTGAATAAAAACTATATATGTGTTGGGTATCATTTAATCATATTATTCAAAAACTAAAAATAAAAAATAATATACTATAGATAAAAAAATTAATTCATATTTTAAAAAAAAATTATAACCAAATATATTTTTTTATCCTTCATATAAAATATTAAGGACATTAATATTAAGAGGGTTTCATTTCTAATATTATTCATTAATTAAATATTATAAATAAAAGATAAAAGATAAATTGAAAATATGTCATATTTTAAATTTTCTGATGATTGTGGATGAAATATATTCATCAAATTAAATATACGCAAGTGTTGGAAATATTTATAATGCCATGTCACATTATTTGTACCTTACTTACCTGATTTATCCTTTTCAACGGTGACCTCTTTTATGATGATTAATATTCATTCTTCCTTGAAAATAAAGAGTAAAATTTAATAAATTTGTACCTAATGATCCAAAATATGGAAATAATTTAAAAACATACAATCTTTATATTTGTAATAATTTCATTGTATAATAATCATACAATGTATGATGAAAAATGTTTTTTTGAAAATGCTTTTTTATGTTTAAAATTATTTTTATGCTTAGAAAATTTATAATGTTGATCTAAATTGTATAAATTAAAATATCATAAATAAATATAAACTAATATTATTTTAAAACCCATCCAAAAAATTGATTCATTTAAAATAAAATAAAAAAGTAATTTCCATAAAAATTGTTATTGTTACTATTCACCCAAAATTATTCTTTTTTTTGAAAGTACCAAACTATTAATCTTAATAAAATATTGATAAAATTATTTAAAAAATAATTTTATTTTCCAAACATAATATTTCATTAGGTTTTTCACATTTTTTAAACATTATGTTTTGTGTAAATAAATGTATTAAAAAATTATAATTGAAGGGAAATATATCATAAAATTTCAGTAAGTTAAAATATACCATAATTATATTTATTTTTACATTGAAATTGTATAACCTTGATAAAAATTACATAGGATAATTATTCCCCATCACATCCTCGGGTTCCAAAATAGCTTCCACAAATTTATGGTTTCATAAAAAACAATGCCCAGATCTATTTTCTAGAATCATTACACATTCCCTCTACAATATAGTATCCCTAATTCTAATTCTACAAGATATTAATCATTCTATAATAGAATGAACTATGAGTTCAGTACATGTTAATTATTAGGTATGTAATTCTTTAATAATGACAGAAGTAATACCTCATGATCTTTAGGGAGATTCAGTAGAATTAGAAAACGATAAAATACAATCCTGATATGATCTCAAATTTCAATGGGCCCAACATATCTAGGAAACATATTTACCTTTATTACAAATCTAATAACCTTCTCTCAAGGTGATATTTAACGGAGTTACTTGTCACGTACATGAAACTATATATATCACATATTATTTTTAGGAGAAATTTTTTTTACATTGATCTGCCTTTCTGTGTTTCTAAATGGATATTATCTTCGCCACCATTTAATCATCTTGATTAGTTCGCAATAGATTTATTTATACAACTTCATCTGAGAATGGTATCTTTTTTCACTTTCATATATAGAGCAGTTCATATGGAGGTATATGATTTCACGATTGAAAGATTTTATTGTAATAAAATTATTCAATGGGAATTTATTGATTCTAAAAACCTTGAAAATCTTTACAACAAGCTCTAATCATTCACTCTAGAGTTCTAATGGTCCCATCAAACTGACTATCTATGTTAAGATTATAATGAGTAATATATATCAACTATATAGATAGAACCTCTGAAAGGATTCTCCAAACCCTCAATGTAAACCTTCGTTCCTTTATAGATACTATTGAGATTGGTACTCCATGAAATCTACCAACATATGAAATTTACAATAGATAAAGATGGTCTATGGTGAAATATTCACTACTAGTGATAAATTCGGTTGATTTTATAAGAATAATGTATACGACATAAATATTATAAATTACATTAGTTTTTAAGGAGTATTATTGAAAAATAATTCGAAATGTTTTCCAATTTCCATTCATGTAAGGTTAGTAGTTGTAATGTCACCTTTTAATTTTTTTCTATAATAAATTAATTTTTAATACTCTAGGAATCAGTATACTTACTCTGGAATGTATCTTTTCAAATTTTCGAATCACAATAATTCTATCATATCTCTATTCATCCTTCTACCTAACGAATTATTAGAGAGTTATGAAGTATGAGAATAATAAAATTACTCATTCCTAATCTCTAGTATTTATGGGACACATTATATATCCATGAACACTATCATTGTATGATTAATAGGGTTGACCAGTGAACTTTTATCACCATTTTCTATAATTTAACATCTTCTTTTTATGAATTAGTAGACATGTCTTGGATAGATTGTTTAAAATTCATTTGATAAAGAGGTGATCTTTCCCATCTATATAAATTTTCATGATTCAAATTTTTTAAATCCATAAATACAATATCTCTTTTTATTATAATAATAGAAAAAATGTTCATGGTGTTTCTAAATCCGAGCATCAACAACCTTATTTTACTTATAAGGTTGATAATGTACTGAGTAGTGATAATATTTGATCAACTACAACTATATTCTCTAGACCATATTCAAATATTTAGGTTTGGATAAATACTTTATGTTTTTATTATAATTATAAACTTGGAACCAATCATTATTCAAATAATCACTCAATATCAATAATGATATAATTTCCACTCCCATCTCCAAATGACGAGATAGGTAATTTTGTCAAGGTATCAATTGGTTAGATGCATATGATATCATTATGTCATTATATATGAGGACACATCCAAATCTATTCCTTGATGAATCACAATATATTATAAACCATTTTCCACTATGTGGTAGAATAACAATATGTTCACTATGTAATATTACCCATAGTTATTTGAATTTATCCTCATATTAATATGTCCAAAAGAACATGAATACCTTCTATGTTAACATGGTTAGTGAAATAGAGTGTCTTAATATATCTCTTACAATATGTATGTGTTGTCGTGAAAACCTAAGAAAACTACATATCGTGAATACCATTGTGTTTCTTATCCATTTCTATATAACATCCATCATTCAAGGATGCAACGGTATAACCTCAAATGATATTATTTAACTTATGAATGAATCATTATGATGAAAAAAAATGCAAAATTGGTAAATTGTTTATAAAACTACTCCTTCCTATAGGTTTTCAAAAACAATTATCTAATATTATTCATTCTCTTCCATCATATAAAATATATATATGATTATTTTCTTTAATGAATATAATAAATTTATCAAGAAAACCCTAAAGACTCTATTGATTACATCTCAAATGATATTATGATATATGGAAGTCGAAATTGAATTACTATAATTTCAAAATGACTAAACCTCAAATAGAAGTATGTTTTCCTTATATCCTCTATCTTGGCCCTTGGTTTATAATATAATGAATGGAGATCAGTCTTGGACAAGTAAAAATGTCATCATAATTGGTCAAACATATCATCTATTTGGTGTAAATGATAGAAGTTATTATTATTGATCAAGTTAATTTGATGATAATAAAAACATAGATTCATTGAATAGTCATTCTTATTAAAAACAATAATTTCACCCAATGTTGATGATCAAGGAAAAATGAATCTCCATTTAATAATCTATTTAAGTTTCTTTTTCAATACACGAAACTAGATTATTGACATCCTATATGGTTTCTTTGAAATATATTTATCACTAGGAATTAGTTCTGTTGAAAATCCTTCTTCATGATCCGGGTTGAAGAGTTGGAAACTGTGTATAACACCATTAAAAAACATTAATACATTAGAAATATCACAAATTTTGAGTTTATGCTTGTAATTATATGATAAATATCCATCATAAATAGGTTCTAAACCCCAAATTATAAATTTAATTTACATTAGGGGTTCATTTTCATCCACACACAAAAATTCAGTCATAGGATGATTCAGAATATCAAATTTAACTTCCATGCCCAAAATTACATCATGTTAATCTAGAGGAATAATAAAAATATCTCAAGGAATATTGACCGCAAAAAAATATATGGGATATGAAGTATATATGTGATATGTGATCATCTATCTATTCCGAGTTTTTACTACACACTCAAAATCAAAAAATTGAGTTTGTAATGTGATACTAATATAATGTACGCTAGATATAAAATAGTGGGAATACAATTAATAAAATAAAACATATCATCTATGAGTCATAGAGGATACATGTTATTAATAGTGATGAATTTATGTTCCTGATTATCAATACATTGCTTCATTGAACAATAATTATTAATAAAAACCAATTTCACCCTATAGTTGTGGTCGAAGAAAAGTTAATCATCTATTATTTTTTATTTTTTTTATGAATCTTGAAACTCAATCCGGGATATTATATGTGGTTTATTTTGAATATATATCTCCCCATGAATTAGTTATATTGACAACTCGACTTCATGGTTAGGGTTTAGGAGTATAAAACTCTTTTAGAAGCTTATCACCAAACATTAATACAATAGTCTTATCATAAAATATTAGATTCTCCTTGTCCTTATGAGATAAATATTTTTCATGAATTGGTTTTAAAACCCAAATGTTTGAGATAAATTACAATATGGTTTCAGGTTCATCCACACTCATATTTCTTTTCATAGGTAGATTTTAAATAGAATATGTAACTTCAATTCCACAAAATATTTTAATGGGAATATACTGATAGTGTGAAACCATGCCCAAAATTATGTCAAATTTATCTAGAGGAAGAATAAATGTATTTAAAATAAGATTATTCCCATAAAAATCTATTGGAGATGAGTTATAGTTAAGATATGTTCTCTTCTATCCATTATGAGTTTTTACGAGAAACTCAGTTTCAAATCATTGAGGTTGTGATGTGATACTAATAGAAATTATATTAGATATAATTTTGTGCTTACGATATGAATAAAATAATAAAACCTCTTTTTAAATGGATTTTAATTATATCATTTAATATATCACATTGAATATCAACATAAACTAAAGAAAATATATTATGTTATTCTTATCCCATGGTTTCTTCTATGGTATGTTTCATGTGTTCTTAGGTAAATGGTTTGATTAGTTACCCATATATTTACAGTTGAAGCACTTAATGGCATTGGGGTCAATCACGACCATACATTAATCTTCCAAATGACCCTTTTCTTTACACTTATAATAAAATATGATTATATTCCGGAATATTGTACTATATTTATTTAGATAATAACTATATAATGATAAAATCTTTATTCCATTATTTTTTGGTGAGGAATTCTATTTTTCATGGGTCTCATGAAAACACTAATTTTCTTTGCTTCATATATTGATATATCATCCTCAAAATTATTTCTTTTCTATAATAGAACATTATACTTTATCATGAAATTATGAAAACGACTTAGAAACTAGTTCAATTTACATACCTGGATTTATAAAATTATTTAAATTCTTAATCACCTTTTCCAGTAATGTTATCCCCATACTCTTCTCAGTTGCTTCTTCCTTCAACATTAATGTCAGGAAAATCGTTTAAATTTAATGTAGCTATTATCCCTGAAAGTATTACTCATCAAATATTAAGTTAATTTTTTTTCATTGATTTTTTTTATTTCTCATACTTTTTACTTATTCTAGGTAAATGACCACTATTTATTAACATCACATCTCAAATAATACACTAAAAAAATAAAATTTTCACTTTCATTACATCACAACTTTAGGAATATCATTTTTATCTAATTACCACAATACTCATATATAAGTGTTTCTATAGTTCCAATAAAATACATGGGATTAATTTACTAGGGGAACTCTATCATAGGTGAATAAAATTATAGAATATCATGTTTTTTCATATATGAGTGGTTATTTATTATAACATGAGTTAGATTCCCTAACAATTAAATAAATGTTTTAGTTCCAACACATACTAAAAGGAATGATCAATATTAAAGTCTGGATATTTTCTATATGTGTGTATTCTTTATCTCTCATTAGTATCCACCACAAAAAAATAAATCACACATTGTTATTTCATAGTCATCATTATTATTTATTCATAAAATTAAAATCTATCTAATGATAAATGTTTTTAAATACTATAAGGTATTATCAGATGGCTTATGTTACATGTGATCATTTAGAATCTAATTAATAATATTTATACTAAACATCGTATGATAAATACACTACAAAGCTGAAAATTAGTATCCAAAATCCTTTTTTTACATATTAACTAAGTAAAATATAAAATGAATCTGAATATGATGGATAATAAATTTAGTTGACTTCAAGAACTATATACATAAATGAAACCCATATTATATTAGAAATATAATATTAATATAATTATATTCATTCATTATTTCTTAATTTTATTCTTAATATCCATCTTCAAATCATTGGAAAAAGAAATCAAAATAAGGGTGACCTCATATTCTCTGTAAGGGTATCAAATAGTAAATGATATCATGAGTATGCAAGAAAAAATTAATATGGAAAGGTAAATAACATAAAAAACATTCTATTTAATTGATATTTTGAGAAAACATGCATCAATTTACTATGTTGACAAAGTTATCTCATGGAAAATAATAAATGAATTATCAATGATATAAATTCATGGTGTTATTAATGGTTTTAGACATCATGGTTTATTTACCATCAAGGCCTTATTATAAGATAGTCTAATTGATGTATACGTAAGTAATAAAACCCAATTTATTATTCCCATAAAATTTTTCTAATGAGACATGGAAAAGAAATAAGGGGAGATACATAACCAGGAACCACATTTTACATTATTTGTAACCAATTTCATATATTTTTAATAATGTATTTAATTAATAAATAATGCTCCTTATAAAATAATTTTTTTGTTTAGTAATGAATTTCGAATATAAATATTTCCATAGTCAATGAAATAATAGTTATAGTAAAACACCAGAAGTGGAAATTATAAAATTTATATATAATAATCATACCCATTATTCAAGTAATATGGATATTTAAGATAAATTCAATTTATAAAAACAATCATAACAAAAAAGATAATTATTCAAGAGAATTTTAATAACCACTAATTTAATGAATGATGACTTTAAATTCATGTGAAACTTTGGTTCAATAGATATATAATTTATCTTTTAAAATATATGAAAACATTAAATTATGAATAAATTAAAGGTATTTATTTTAAACACAATTGAAAAAATATAGAACAAGATGAAAAACATAAAATGGTTGTATGGTTATGAAAACTCATCAATGTTTTAAATGTTAAAAAGAAACATTCCATTTTAATTTTGTAAGGATAATTGAAAATGATATTTTCAAAAATAAAACCTAGAAATATTAATTTTAAACACTAAAAAGTTTTAGTTATAATATAAAATTTCCATTATAAAACATTTTCATGTATAAAGTATTCTTTCATATATATATATTAAAAAAATATGGGCATAGAAGAAAAATATTGCTGATCAAAAACAGATATAAGAAATAATTGAATTTTAAAAGATTACATGGTTGATTAAAGTAAACATTAAAGGAAAATATTGAAAAAAATATCTTAAGGCATGAAATACTTTTTTCAGAAGAGAATATATTGATTTTATGAATAATTGATCATAATATTACTTTAATGAAAATATAGTTAATTTCAATTAATATAGACTGAAAATAGGCTTTTAGATCTTAGGTAACATTTTAATTTTAACCCATTGAATGATAATACATTAAATGAAATAACAAGCATAATGTTTAAATATTTATTTATTTTAAATATATCTATGGTTTTCTATATATAAAAACTAAAATTAAATATATTCATAATACACAATATGACTCAATTTTGGGAAAATTGAAATGATATCTTTTACCTCAAATTTTATTTTATTCATAATTTAAACTCATATATATTAAAAATTTATATATTAAAAATATATATATAATACATATAATAATATATAATAATATATATTATCCATTAATAATATTTTTTCACACGTTTTTATCAATATTAATTTATTATAATTATTTTGGTTGTTAACTACATTTTTCATGAATGTTTGAATCGGTTGTTCGGGTCCTAGAATTTTACTACTAGTTACATAATTAATAGAATATTATTCAATATAAAAATATCATATTTATTCAATACATTCATATATATATATATTCATCTATAAAATTTAGAGATGGATATTTTAATTGTACTGTTCATTTGGTTGGTGGGTCATATGTAGGAATGAATGTTGTGTTAAATTTTTTTATAATGAAATTAAAGAAACATAAATAATAATAAACCATTAAAATAAAATTTATATATACTATATATAAATTATATATTCATTAAATATATCCTCCTTACCCTCTATTTAAAATTAAAACGAATAACTGATCTCATCGCTTTGTGGATGTGGTTGTATACAAGTACGCATGAGCGATATTATTATTTTCAAACAAAATAAAAGTTAAAAATGTAGATATGATATTATAATTTCAAAAGATAAGTAATATCCTAAATATAATGTACAATCATTAGTTATATATTTATAGCCTACCATGTAATTGGGTAATGAAAAAAAATTACAGCTCTATAGAGATGGAAATTCATATGTATCCATGAGTGATATTTTCTCATATCATCGAATAAAAAATAGACAGAATGTTATTTTTCTATAATATTATTAACATATAAATATATTTATTATAGTTTATTTATTTTTTTATCATGGGTATAATAGTTTTAGATTATGTAGATGAAGAAATAAACTTATAAGGTTCACTAAATACAATTACCTCTTCTCCATTAATCATCTATTATATATCATATTAAAGACATGTGTAGTGGTATATTAATAATAATACAACCTATTATTTTATTATTTGTATTATTATAATGTAATATGAAGGATTTTTGGTTAATATGTGTTTCTCAATGTGGTACAATGGAATGTGAAAAGGGGTGTCCATTTATAAGTGAGGGGAGGGGTATTTGTAGATTTTATTTACTTAATAAATTAATAAAAATTATAATCAATGTCCAAATGTATCCAAAATTATTTTATTTTAAGATAATATTATGATGGGATTAAATGCTAGAATATTATATAAGTTTGACATGTTTTGGTTATATTTTGACCCTTATCATTTAGTTTTAACAATTCTCAAGTCTTTTCAAAATTACCACAATATTAATGTTTTGTACCCTTTAAGGGTCAATAATGTTACAATAAAAGGAAGGAAAAAACATAAATGAACCATGGATTATTTGTTAAATGATACAACATTCACTTCCCCAAAAGATATGTTTTTTATAATTATTAAATAATTATAAAAAACTATTCAAAATAAATTATCCTTATTTTAATTTTGGGAACTATTAATTTAAATTAACTTTACAAACAACATGATAGAAAAAGAAGTAAAATATAAAAATTTCACAAATAAATAATAATTTATATTTTTCTATAAATTATTGTAACAGAATAACTAATCCAATTTTTTAAAATTTTAATATTTTAAAAATGAGTATTTTTATTTTTCAATTATTTTAATAAATACTATGTTGACATCTCATAATTGTTCAATATAATTATTCAAGATACAAAATATAAATAAAATTTCTATTATTAAAAATTCATATTTCATATAAATATTTATAACAAAATATAATTTGTGATTATAATTGTGACAAAATATTATAGATATTAAAATGGAGTGAGATTTTGCACATTATCAGTTACAGAAATATATTATCATTCAAAATCAATCCAATATGAATTTTTTTAAATTTTTCTAAATTTGGATGATATTTGGAAAAATAGACTCATATAATGAAATAAATTCAAGTGTTGGGATTATTTCAAATACCATATCACATTATTTGTTTAACTCAATTAAAAAATTTACCCTTCACCGAGGTGATAAATTTTATTTTGGTTACTATTAAAAATGAATAAAAATAAATGTTCTCTATTTAATAAATATAAACCTAATAATTAAAAATATGAAATAAATTTTATCAAATTTAATATATATAAGATGAAATAATTCATTTCATAATATTACTAAAATGTTTGATGAAAAAGTTTTTTAGAATGTTTGTTTTTGAGTTTAAAACTATTTTTATATTATGTTAATGTATGATGTTGATATTAAAGTTCTATATTATATTATTTTTAACAACCATATTATATTTTAGTTTTATAAAAAATTCAAATCCAATTTAATCATTAAAAATACATGAAAATACACTTTTGTTCCAAAATAAAAATTTTAACTATTCTATGAAAAAATATCTATTTAATAAAATTCCAAAAAATTCACCCTATGATAATATATACATGGTATTTACATAAGTGATATAATTATAACACTTTAATATTTAATCATTTTTCATGAATTCCTTTAAAAAATTATTTTATTTAAATAAATCTATGAATGAAATTTTATTTAAAGAGGATTATATCATAAACTCTATAGATGTTACAATCTCATGATCGATAAATTCGAATAGAAAAATAAAATAAAATTCCCTCTGTAATTTGGATTACTTTGGATTATAATTTCAAAATGACATTCTACTGGGAAATTTGAATTATTATTTTAAAAAAATTCATTACATATATATATTGTATATAATTTATTTCCATTGGTTTATTTTAATTATCAATATTTTATGTTATGCATTAAATTTTCATTTCCATTTTTTATAACCCCACAAGAGTTAGAAATTATATATTGGTGATAATTTTATTTTTATATGCACTTATATTTTAAATTAATTAATTTTTATCATAAAAAATGGGGATATTATTTTCTTTGTCCAATAATAGATTGTTTTAAATGTTAAAAAACTTAATTAATTTGTTTCTAATAAATTCACTGTTTTAAAGAAGTTAAATATATTTTTGGAAATTATAATTTTTTCAAAATTCATTAAATGAATAAAAATACAAATATAGGTTTCATTATCACCTTTCATTCACCACATGAAGAAGTCTAGAGGTCTGCTACGTTTAAAATATTACTGAAGTGAGACCATGATAAATGCATAATCCGTGTGACCACCTGATCAAATGTGATGAAAATATCACAAATTAATCAAGATAACGTAATGAAAAATTCAGTGACAATATAATATATTATATATTTCTTTCTAGGATTGATCTACCAAATAATAAACCCATGAAATTTCATGGTGAGCCTAATTGGGCATGAAGATGAAGCCAATGACACCTTGGTAACTTTAGATATTTGACTAACTACTGGTGATACTATTTTATTTCAAGAGATTACATGTTGAGGTGAAGTTAATAAATTGAAATGTTAAACTATCTAAAAATTATTATAAGGATACTATGATAAGTAAGTTACAATTGTGTGTATAATGTGGAATTGTTTAAATTTACCATGTGTCACCAATAATATATTTTAATAATATATTCCAATAGAAAACTTGAAATAATTAATTATAGAGTCAGTTCATTTTATATATTAGGATTTTATAATGAATATGATGATCATTTTTTATTATTCTATAATATATTCTTATGAAATAATTTTTTATATAATGAAAAAACATAAAAAAGAAATTATATGTAAATAGTAGTGATTCATGACAGCATTAATCTATTTCAAAAATATGGTTCCTATTTTTTTTCTCCCAAAATATACTAGACATGATAAATACCATTGTGATCATACTATAAAATTACAAGGAAATATTTAATGACAAAATGATATAACCACTAATATAATGAATAACGATAAAGAGATAGTCCTAAATAATATACCTCATGAATTCATCCTCTTTCTATGTGAATATTTATAAATAATTTGTTCGCTTCTAATTTTCTATATATTGATCTCATAATCCTATAATTTAGTTAGATTACTTTAATATTATATCTCTTAATTTCATCCACATGCGTACTTCCCTGAATAACTCGTGAAGATTCCTAGTGAAAACCTATAAATCTTTAGGTGTTGTTTTACCTATTATACTCAATCATGGTAGCAGATCTATTTTTTATTTAAAAAAAATTCTTTCTATCTGGTGAATTTCAATGGGGTAGGATAGGGTATGGGATATATAATTGACCTCTTTTATTTATTTCCTATATGTAATTTTTAGTATTTCATACTCTTTTTTAATATTAGTTTTAAATAAATCATTTTTATAAAACCATACTCTCATTTTTTTTAATTAATAAATTATATATATATATATATATTGTAATGATTTTATTTAATTAAAATTTTAAAGTAATTGTTAAAATTTTAACTAGGTTTTGATTGAAATATTGAGAAACAATTGACAAAAATAAAATTATATATATAAGAATTTATGGTTAACTAGGTTGTATCCAAAATTAAGGTAATTTTATTTCAATTATTTTAAAATTGAAATTTTTATGGAAAGATCATTTCAACCCTCACCATCGCTATCCACTAAAACCAACAATGATTTAGGTATTATAATTTATGTATTAACATATATTATAAAATTGATTTGATGATAATGGTTTATAAAATTGTTAAAAATTAACTTAACATTAATATTTTCTAATTACTATTCAGTAATAGTAATGTAATAATAACTTCTTAATTGAAAAATATATAAAATAATTAACATTAAATGATATGATGATAATAGGACATGAAATTCCAAAGGCAGGGACTTTTGGTTCAGATGTATGTTTGGGATCCATGAGATATTAAATTGAGGTTTGAAAATGAACAAATTTTTTAATAGATGGTTTATAGTGTATATTATTTTTTCATGTTCAACATATACTGCAAGACAAAAAATAACGTGTTTTTTGGGTACCCTAAATTTTAATCATTTGATGGAGTTTCAATTCCATTTAGGAGAGTCTTCTAATCTTTTTTCCAACAAAGAATTAATTAATTCACCATGCGTACGTTTATATTGACATTATAGTGCTTAAATATAAACATTTTTTATATTTTACTGTAATTTATAAATTAATATATATATATATAGTTGTATATATGTATAGTTATATATATATATTAAAATATACAATTGTAATTGTGTATGTATAGGTTTCAAAATATTCACATATAAAATATATTACAATATATATAAATCGTTTATTTACTATATATAAATTATTGAATATCTTTATACATAAAAAATGTGTATATATATAATGTTTATAAATTAATAATAAATTTGTATGCGATTTCACACACATGTATTAATATATATATATATATATATACACACACACACACACACATATATATATATATATTATAACAAATGTTTGTATAAATAAGAATTAGTAAATATGTAATATTTATATATAAATATACATGTGTGGGTATTAATAATCAGAAAATAAGATATATATATATATATAATATAAATATTACAATATAAAAAATATAAAATAATCTAGGATAGTGGAATGTATACTTGTTGGGTGTCTATATGTTTGTATGTATCTTGATATGTTGAAAAATATATACATTGAAATATATATACATTCATATGTACTGAAACAAACTTACAAATATATATATATATATATTCAAACACGCATACACATATATATTTAAAAACATGTAATTTATTGTAAATATACATTTTATAATATGAATTTTCGAGATGTGTTTTTAGTTGAATTGGTTTTTTATTGTAAAAATATTTTTGGTTGTGTGGATCATGACACATCACACTAAAAAAACCAATAAAGAAATAAGAAGAATCTAAATTGAATTTGGGGATGTTTCCTCGCCAGTATCCTCATTAAATGACATCATAACGTTATATTTGACACTAATATAATATATATAATCCATATATTTCACATTTATAATCTCAAACATCCAACTGATCATATCTTACTCAATAGTGGCATAGAAGATATGATAAACAGCATTGTTGAGGCCCCTTACCTATCTCAACATAGTATTCCTTATTCTTCATGATGATCTAGGGAACTAAGTTGTGTGAGAAATTTTTTTGTGGGTGTTGGATCAAGAAATCATTCATATTATGTTTCCAGGATGGTGTTTCAATAAATGAAATAGATGTTGGGGAAGAGTTCTCACTTAAATCCATATTTTGAAACATTATCTAATATGATTCAAAATCTACCGGATATATATATATCATATATGATATGTTGAATATGTCAAGATATCGTATATATTCCTAATCAAATCTCCATCAATGTGGATTCTCCCTAACAATATGAATAAGTTAGCACATCTCAATACTTATAACTTTTATAGGATTTGAAGAATGGACATATTTACAAACAAGATATTGAAGAGTCCTCCATAGAATGATTATTAAATATATCATTTACAAATCTATTCATGAAGTACAAGTGTTCCACTTCTTTTACTGAAAATAAGGACATAATTATATCTTCATAATCATAATCAACTCATTAACACTTATGAAACTACTTCATCATAAATTATTGATATTAACTATCTCATTTACTAGTACACATAATATAATATTAAAACATGTATCAATATGTCATTATTGTTATAATTTTTTTCTTGCAATTTCACATAAAATTATATTTATAATTACTAATAATTATATATACATTTTCTAAAAGGTGACATATTTCCTTTTGGACACGATCCAAATGGTGAAACTCCAATGGGACTTGATCCCATGTGAGACTTGACCAACCTACACCCCTTTAGTACCACTCACCCTCAATGTGAATAAACATCATTTCAAAGTAATTTCATTTTTGGTGTTGAGTGAAGTTGTCCTTATTGAAATAGGCAAACTAGGTTAAAAAATGAATGTGCATGTATTTGATGACACCACATATATATATACCAAGTAAGTGAAATTTCCTACATATTGAACACAATTTGGAATTCATGTTCATAAAGATTCATTATGTTATAACCGAGAATACCAATAATGATTTCATATATATAATAATAGATACCATGAATCTGAATAGTTTAAATTTTAATAAATATTTATAATATGAAATTAAAAAAAACTATATTGTTTATTGATAAAAATCAAAATATAAATTTAAAAAACATATTTTATAATATATCATCCTTTAGTGATGAAATAGATATATTAAACACAATAAATTTCATTTAACTTCTTGTATATTCATAAGATGTAAGTGAACCTATATTTAATATAATATTATCCTTTCATTCATGATACAATTTGGAGTTGAAATATATTATTTTGGATGCATAATTAGTCAAGTTATTAATTTTAATATTAAAAATCAATGGAATTGTTAATACTGTTATTATATTTTACATTAATATGTAAATTATATAGAAAATATTAAGGAAATATCAAAATCACATATGACATATCAAATTAATTATCTTGTCATTTCATGTTTAATACACAATAAATCCCATTTTTATATTCAATAAACTATTATAATATTATTAAGGAAATTAAAAACATTTTTCCATTCAAAACTATTTATTAAAGTGATTGAATATTACCTTTTTTATTCATTTAAACTTACAATGGTATCTTAAATTTATATTCCATTAAAATTCAAATATTTATTATAATAATGAAAATTAGTGATATTTTTTTATATTCAATAGAAGTTTATATATATTGTTAATTAATTTTAAATAATTACATTTTTACTTATGTATGTAACTATATATATTAACTTTTGAAACACATTTTTTCTGTATATATCTATAAATTTTCCATATCACATTTTTTATTGATTGAATTTTTATTATTATTGACAGTTTTCAAATTTACATTTATTCATATAGTACAATGACATTGATGGGATTCCAAATCTTGGTGTTAGTATAGATTATACACATTATAGGTTATGTGGAATATGTAATAGTGGTTAAAATTATATATAATATTAGATATATATATAGGTTTCAATATCATAGTACATAAATATTGTTTAATGTGTAGATTTGTATTATAGTGGCCGTTATTGGGTTAGCTAAATTCATGATTTCATGAATAGTATTTTTGAAACATGATGTTATTGTAAATTATTTCATTATGTTATAAGAAAATGACTAGATAAAAATTGATGACTATATATTATACACCGTCACGATGAAGCTACATAGAGATGTTGAAAAAATTATTCCATAAATCAAAATAATTATATTAATAATATATATTTAGAAAATGAAAATGAATATAGAAATAAATTTTATTGATATGAAGCAAAATTGCAATTTATAGAAACTAAATATGTATTTTTATATTTCATCCATATTTAATATTTCAATGTACCTAAATATTAGAGGGAGATTACAATTTTCAAATATTTAATCTCATTAATTAATAATATATATATATATATACATGTAGTGTTATTACTATTTTAGATATTGAATTAATAACAGGGTTGAACAGACTATAAGAGTGAACTTACATGATGATTATCTGGGTCAATTTAACCATTAATACACCATCAAAAAAGAAATCAATTAATAAATGGAAATATTTATCAAAAAAAATGTTTAACAATGGACAATATCCTAATAATATCGTAATAAAGGGATAAAAATATTGGTTACATTTAATTCAATATTCATATGATCTAAATAAGAGTTACCCCTCTGTTATAGAAAATCTTTTACTTTATGATAAGATCATATATATATATAAAAAGGTAAATTAACCTTGAATCCAATATATATTGAGCAAGTATACCGATGATAATAGATCTAGTAGAGATAGAAAAAATAGATAAATGAAATAGAACCAACTTTAAAACATTACTAGTGGTAAATTACCTTTAGAGTATGTTGCATTGAAATTCATAATTATATAACATGTGGATTCATTATTAAATGTGGAGAATATTTCAATGGGTAATTATCTTAATGAAACATCCATAATGAAAAAAAATGTATCATTAAATGTCATCAGCATTATCATTTAGATTTGTTTGTTCTAAATAAAATAATATAGGAAAAAAGATAAATAAATCATAAATACCCCTCCTATAGATAGTACAAGGAATAATATAAAACATCAACATCGTCAATTTCATGGTTATGGAGAAACCATAACTGTATGTGTAAGTTTATGATGTTTCCATAAATATATAATAGAGTAAATAAACCCTTTTTATGTGTATATGAATGTAAAAGACCAAAAGAGTCATATTTTAATTTTATAGAATATTGAAGTTAAATGATATCTCCCACATAGTCCATTTCCAAAAAACTATCATGAACCAGCTCAGACACCCTGGTACCTGGTTACGTAGGCCGATCCAGACATGTCACGATGGGCGTTCTTGATCATGTTGATTTGGTGACTAGAACCAGGCATAATAAAAGATAAATGTGGTGAGGGGTTTTCCACACAAATAAAAAACAACACAAATTCAAGTCAATATGTTGAAAAGAAAACAACATAGGGAGAACAAGTAACAAAGGTCAAATAGGTATAACAACCCAATATACATCAATAGTTTACTAGAAAAATGGATAAATAACCCATGTCCCAATTCCCACATCTCCCAATGAACCAAGTATAGGCAATAAGAACCACCTCTATGTGGTGCATTACCATTGCACAAAATTGGAAAAATAAACAATTAAAACACCTGAAGGCATATGTAGGGTGTGATCTAAAATCCTTATATTTCTTTTCTAAGAATTCCATAAAAAGATGAAAATTTAAAGATCCACATAAATCTTTTAATATTAATTAAACATGCATGGTAGTACCAAATCATATTTAATCAAATAATTTTTTACATTTCAATTGATGGAATCATTTCAAAAAAATGGATTAATAATCTTCTTATATAAAAGATTTTATATAAATTCATAGGGAATGTATAAAATAGTTTACAAAAAATTGAAAATATATCAAAATAATATCAAAAAAAGCATGGACATATACCAAGCGGTATGATAGTTCTAGTTAATGGAATCCTCAAACATATGAATACATGATTACAACATTATATGTACACACATCACAAATAAACTGGTCAAAAATGACTCATCACAATCTTATCATGCATATAAAATGATGTACTATGTATTTATTGGGTTTTAACGCATCAATAATGGGTTATCCAAAATAACTCACGAACTACCAAGGCATGCATGAGCTCAAAAATATCAATAATGGGAAAATAATTTAAAAATTGGTCAAAATAAAATTATCCCACATTCCATTATAATATGCCTATTTATCATTGAAAACAAATACAAGTGTTTTTAATCAATAAATTCTACATTCCATGATAAAATACATTGGAACATATAAAAAAATTATTTTATTTTATTCAAATAAAAATTACAATCAATTTGAAAAATAAATTTTACAATTTTATTTCCTCATTTTAATATCTCAATTTTCCATCGAATTCCACAAACACACCCCAATTCATTGGAATTGGGTGGGTTTTAATATATTTAATTCCAAATCAATTTAAGATCCCAATTCACAGTAATTGGGATTTTCACAATACATTTTAATGAAATTTAATTTAAATTAAACAATTTACAGTAAAATCATTTAGCCAATCAAAAATGAAACCACCAATGAAACCAAGAGAGCATGTCTCACAATGCCTGCAATGGGGCTCTCCAATAAAGAATAACAACAACACAGTTATGGTTATAAAAACAAGAATCAAGATATATAATAACGAATATTAGATCTCAAAAAACATTTGTATTTATCAAACCCTAATGTATAGAGAAGAAGAGAGATGTGTATAAATAATAGGATGAGGACTCTTATCAAGGATATATCAAATGAGGAAGAAATATCTTTGATCTAACTTTGGGAGGATTTATAGGAGACAAAATGGATCCATGATATCACTCTAGACCTTCTAAAATGAATTATTCGTTAGTTAACATCTATAGGGTGTCTGAAATATTATTTGGTAAATTTATAATGAATTTTTATAAAATTTAAATCATGATTTCATAGATTATCAAACTATGTGCCCTAAGAATTCACCCTTATTGTGGTGTTTCACAGTTTCCCTATGGTTGGTGAAGGTGTTTCAAACCTTTCAATAGTCAGAAAAACCACCAATATTTTATTTTTTAGGCTTTCTAATGAAATGGCATGTGGATTGTGAAAATTTAACGCCAGTGTGACATATCACGAAAATGTAGAAAATTTTCAACTTAATTCCCAAAAACCTACCATGAAAAACCCCAACCAAATAATTAAAAAATAGGAGACAAGGAGTCCTGAAAAGAGTACCATGATCATAAAATATCTCTACCATATTGACATTGTGTCCCAACAAATCATATCTGGGTGATTCCATTCCAAAAAGATGAAGCCACAGATCTCTCATTATTGACCCCTATCAATACTAAATTAATTTTCATTGGGGTTGTCAGCATTGGCCAAGATCTCCCTCCCTATCCTAGGGATTCAGACTTCCTCTATGGACTTATAGTTTCATTCATTGGTGTGACAGTGGATCTAGTAAAATGGAGGCATGGCTCATATAGTTGGGGCACTCTAGCGATCTAGATATGGACTAATCAACATGTTTGATTCATTGGACTTGAGGCCCGGATCTGATATCGTAGTAAATGGTGGTTCAAATCAGTGAGGCATGCCTTGGAATCATCATGATGGCTTCAGTAGTGGTGACTCTTTGTCAGATAACAATTTATGATGAATTTCTTTTGTTCCATTATTTCTGGAAATGATGATTTAATTGGTCTATCAAATTTATGATTCAGTTGCAATAAGGAAAAAACTTTTGGGATTTCTGATGGTCTTGATTTTTCTTACGGTGAAGAGGGGGTGTTCTGGTAGTTTCTTCTTCATGTGGTGATGGATTATGATTTTTCCCCCATCTTTTTTATTTTTCTGAACATCATATTAAGTTCATGTCTTCTTGAATGATTTAGTTTTCTTTTTCCCTGATTTGGCAGTGGGTTTTCAACTTTAGTGTTTTTAGTGGGGGTCCATGCCCAGTGTTTGAGGTTTTCATTATTATTATAAACTACTATGAAGATGTAGAGTCCATTGTGATGTGAATTTTTTGCTACTCGAGTTTCTTCTATGATGTTCTTTTCAGATAATCCAGACACATATGATATGCACATTTCGGTTTCTCCAGGGGCCCCTATGATGTGCTTTGTTCTACTTTGACGTCATTTTTCTCTCCACCTTATTGGATGTTTATGAGGGATTATTTAATGAATGTTTTTAATGACTATTCAATTTTTATGATGTTTTTCCATGTCGTTCACTATTTATAAATATATTTTGGTGGTCTAGATACTATGGTTGTGGTTCTTGGCCTTATTATGTGCTCTTATAATGCTCTGGAGGCCTTAGTGATACATGTCTCTGGTTATTATAATTGCCTCCATGATGCACATATCAGCTACTTAAGTCTCCTCTATGATGTGTGTTTCAGTTTCTCTAGTTTCTTATATGATGCACTTCAGGATGCTTCAATGGTTTTTCCGGGTACTAGATATGATGTTGATAACTCATTATGATGATTCATTAGTTGATGGGATGATGAATAAGGCGAACTGATCGTGCTGAGATGTGGTATCACTGACAATTCATCATTCATTTGTTTTCTTGTTTCTATACTCTAGTTCAAGGATTCCTTCATTCTCTCTAAGGTGGAGCAATATGGTGGTCTTCATGGTCCTTTAAGACGTGAGTATGAGTAACCATTTTAGGCATATTGATGACAGTTATTATTTTGATAGATTTTTAGTGAATTTTTTTAATTTTAAATTCCATGAACCATCCTCAGGGCTCATTCCGTGAATACCCCGAGCCCGCCTCCAATAGGACAGGGGCTTGTGACTAGCACTTAAGGCGTAAATCCGATAAAAGGGAAGGAATTGCATTTAAAAAAGAAAACAAACACCATCGTGTACACAAACTGAAGTAAACTCAATGTAAACTAAAAACACAAGTAAGTGCTGGAATATAAGTGGGCCAGTATACAAACCCAACTGAAAGTGCGGTACAACTGAAAAGTAAAGTACAAAAACTGAAAGTCAAAGAAGAAACCCCCAGGTCATCCTTCGAAACTCCCACATCAAGGGTGATTACAGTCAGTCTCGTCGGCTCCTCGAGTTTGGAAATCCTCTCCATGTACCTCCCACCTGTTAGTCAACCTCCGGGTACCGTCTTGTTCGTCAATCATCAACCATGATCATCGATGTCCTTCATCCGCAACCAACACAACGAGGTGCAGGCTTAACCCGTTCAGGGGTGAGTATATGATACTCAGTAGGGACCCCAAGACTCCCGAAGGTCTCTAAAATACACAAAGGATAAACCACAAAGGAAAGATACGAATACAAGTATCATCCAACACTACTTAGGTATATGCCCATACATATACCTAAGACATCAATTCCAGTTATGCTCTAACTCACGAGATCAAGTACAACCCAGTCCACACAGGAAAGCATAACTCAATGCACACAGGAAAGTACGACCCAATCCACACAAGAAATAAAGTCAATCTTATCGAAGATAAAGATTAAAAGTCAAGACTCTGTTCACACAGTTATACTACTTCTGAAGAGAGGTGGAGATGATTAGATGTAGCCTCTAAATCATTTCCTCTGTCGATCCCATGTTGGATTCTAGCATAGAAGTCATCACTACTGAATCCATGGAGGATCAAAGTTTAGTAGTAATCACTGCAGAATCCACGGAGGATCCAAGTATAGTAGTCATCGTTGCTGAACCCATGGAGGATCCAAGTACAGTCAACAATGCTGCTGAACCCACAGATGATCCTAATACAGAAGTCATCGTCGTCGAACCCACGGAGGATCCCAGCACGGCAGACGTCGTCGTCAAACCCATGGAGGATCCCAGTATGGTAGAAATTGTCGTTGAACCGAATGAGAATCATAGTAGGGTATTCTTACTCATCTAACCCACTGAGGATCCTAGTATAGTAGTCGTCCTCGTTGAAACCATATAGGATCCTTGTACGGAAGTCGTCATCTTCATCGCAGTCGCAGCCAACTCTAGGGTTCCCGCACACAGCACGCTCGATTCTAGGAGGGTCCGCTCCATGATCCAAGGGGGTAGATAAATCAACTATCACGAAGTCCTGAGTTGATGTATCAAAAGTTCTGTCTCGTCAAAAGGAACTCAATGCGACAAACGGCACGTCAATCAGATGCCCGGTTGGTTTCGTGTTCGAACCAACCTGGTCGAACCCAATGTTCTCCAAAACCTTGAGTGTAATATACCGAAGCAACCATCTCAATCCAAGGATTCCAATGCAACTAAAAGTGCATCGATCGAAGGTCCATAGACCATGTTATGGGCATTTGAACGGATCTGTCTTTAAATAGGGTGTTTGGGCCCGGTCCGACCCGGCCCAATACCCCCTACGTCGGCCTGAACCGGGTCGACCCGACCTGGTTCTAGGTTTGTCTCAGTTGGGCACGGCTGGCGGGGCCCGGACTCACCGGCGTGGCCCGACCACACCAGCACGGCCCGACCCAGCGCGAGGGTCCGGCCCAGCGCGGGCGGCCCGTCCCGGTGTGAGGGTCCGGCCCAGCGCGGGTGGGACGTCCCGGCATGGGTGGTCCGGCACGGTGCGGGCAGTCCGACCCAGCACTGGCGGCCGACCCAGCATGGAAGGGGGAAAGGCGCCACCCCACTTGACTCGAAACAGAGGCCCTTTCATGGTGGGGCCCTCCCTTGTCTGCGGGCAGGGGGTTACAACCCCCGGACTTCCCGAATCGACCGACCGTAATGGACGGAAAGAGAGCCACTGCGGGACCTGTCGGTCCCTCCTCCTGGACCACCGGTGGCCAGATGTTCGGCCACCCCCTTATTGAATCGCCAACCCCAATGGTCGTGGCTTCCTCCTGTCCTGTGCGACGCGACGGCGCCACACCCCTACGCCGTGGCCCACCCCAGCTGCGGCCCTCCTTGGTGATCCGGCATGGCGCGACGGCACCGTGACCCTCCGTCGCGGCCTGCTCTTGGTTGCGGCCAACTTCGGCTTCACCGGCATGGCGCGACGGTGCCGCTCTCCTTCTTCGCGGCCTGATCTAGTCGTGGTTATCTCGTTCCCGCGTGGTGCAACGACACCGCGTCGCCTCCGTTACCAACCACAGCAAATACCAACAACAAAAGGGGAGGAGGGTGGGAAATGTTTGTGCGGTCCGACCTCCTCTTGTTATTTTGATAACAAACTGCCAATAAATAATGAAGAACATCAAAATAATCATACTTGAATATTGAAACAACCCCTACCTTGATTCACGAAGGTTGATCGCTTGATAAAGAACGGGAATGTTCCGTTGTTCCGTATACATTGTCGCAGGATGACGACAGCGCTTCATCAATTATCGAGAAAAAGGAAGTCAGGTTTGGCGTCGGCGTTCTTCGCGTTTTTGAACGAAGAGGATGGAGTTCTTCGTGGTAGGATGAAGCTCTTCAAAAACTAGAACTCTTCCCAAAAACTCAACACAACAAGCTATACCCAAATAAAATAAGACACCTTTTATTTTATTACTCAATCCATGCATTTCAAAAATCCAAAATTCAAAACTAAACACACATAATTAATTAATCTTAAGTTATCAAATTAATTAAGTGTCTAGTTGGAAAGAATTAATGTGGGAGGTGAGGAGGGGAGGAGTTACTTAATTAAAAGGGGGTTTAGATGAGTTAGGGAATTTGAAAAGGTGGGGGATCATGTGGGCCACACCTATCTTTAATCCTCTCAGGGGAAGTTAACAACCTGTGGGTCCCACTCTAACTCCAACACCAAGGATTTAACACCTAGGAAAGAGAAATAAAATTTGTAACACAATTATATTTCACTTTACACTTAAACCAAATTTTTATACAACTCTCCTGAGAAAATGGAACTGTAGTAAAGGTCTTCATAAGCTATTACCAGCTATGCGGTTTCATCGATGCCCTCAGATTTCGATTCCAAGCACCGGTTCTAATGTTAAGAAAAACCCACTCATCTATGCAATGAATGTACCCGAGCTAAACTTCGGAAATTGATTCTGGGCCCACTAGGCCTCGGAATCAGGTTCCGTCAGAGACTTTGTACTCTTAAAATACTAAAGAATTTAAGAAAAAAATTTCCTTGAAATTTACGGGTCTTTACATTAAATTTGGAAAATTTATAGTGGCGGTTTTTTAAATCTAAAATAGTTGGGTTTTGAGGAAGTGTTTGGAATTTGTATTTATTTTATTTTTTCATGGTGAAGAAACCATAACTCTATAATTATTATCTATCTATGAGGATACATATCAGGAAGTATCCATCTGATAGTGGACATTTCGATTTAGATGAATTATAGGGTTTGAATTTTCCATCAGTGCTAGTCTCATGCAACCCTACACATGGCATATTTTCAAGTAGTCATGTGAGGTGGTGTCTTTCCATAACAATGTAGTTCCTGGAGATGGGAAAAATCTAGTAGTCATTATTTGGGGTTATTGGTTTATGATTTTATTTTAGGCTTCCCACATTTTCCTAAAATGTATTTTTAAAATAACAATTTAAATTTCAGTCAGTTCCTCACTCTCTCAGGCCTCATGAATTTTAGAACTATTCTAACATAACACAAAAACCAAAGGTATTATCCTACCATAATATAAATTATTTAAAAATAAAATAACTTGGTGGGATTTTCTATCATGGATAAATTAGATTCAATAGAAAAATCACTTCTTTACAGATCATGAAATGGATCTTTAAGATACAGTCATAGCTCTAACACATGGATTACGTTATGTATCGATGTAAACATTGGTAAAAAATTTATATATTAAAACTATTTATCCACTTTCTAAACAACCTCAAAAGTTCCCAAAAAATGAGCAGAAATATTCCCTTTCATTATAAGTTATTGGTGAGGAAAACGAGGTGATTCATTCAAGAACCCCTAATCACCATCTAGAAAGTCAAACATTATATGGATACAATCACTATAAGAATTATAATAGCTATGTTACATCAATAATTACTTACTAATCTATTGAATCATTACTATTGTATCTTGAACGATACTGGTTCAAACCAAGGATCATTCACTGATCTATGAAAAACACAACAAGGATTCACAATGATGGCCAAATAAGTACTAAAAGTGAGCCATTATGATGTTAGACTATTAACTACTATAAAAATATCATACTTCCCCATATGGTAATATAAATCTCCACCATTGTCAATGAAATAGGCACAAAGCATATCCTTAATAATCTATATAACACTTTCTATCTGGGCATATGACTCTTGATGATATGTCATACCCAAATAAAACTAAGATCCATGTGCCAGAAAAAAAACTATATAGATGCTTGAAATAATCCCAATTTCTCAATGAGAAACTATAGTAGTTGAATCTCATTGTAACCAAACAATATCATTCATATAGAGATTTCCCAACACCAAAAACTTTGCAGTACAATGAATGGGTATATTGTGTGAAAATTCGTTTTTTCTACCGATCATAACCCATATCACATTATTCATTCTCTATCTATGTTTAATCCTAACCATATTGTCTATATTGATATCATCCAACTTCCAATTCAGTAGTGTAGGGGTGTTTTGAAACCATAAAAGTATCTGGTGATCGATCATGAACTATTGGCATGTATAATAATGAGTTAAAAAATCAGCAAACCATCCCTCATAATTATCGAACAGAATCTTCACATCATGTCGTATAACATATTCACGGTTCCTGGCTACACTACCCACATAGAATTATAGTCATATTAATAAAATATTTCTATACTACTAAAAAATGAAAAAAATGATTTTGATAACATAGAATTCCCATTGTGGGAACTTATTATCCATCAACAGTATCCACACTATAATGAGAGTATCTAATTCTTTAGAACTCATCACCAATAAATTTTTCCTAATGAATAATAAAAAGATGTGTGATTTTAAAATCAAACTGTAAAAAATGAAACCTCATCCCATGAATCATAGACTCTAATATGAAAATGTGAAAAAATGAAATCAAGTTCCACTATTATGAATATTCATTTGTGGTCTGGTTAAGATGTTTCCTAGTTAATGAATATTTGAAGGCCATCCCTTTCCCTGCGGTACAGTATATTTGGATGTGAAATGATTATAAGTACTCCAGCCAAATTCCTATGTTGGAGATTCCAATATTTTTTATAGAAGATGTGACAAAATTGATCATGGTCAAAATAAATGGTAATCTATTCTCATAAAAGGTAATTACACCCACTCTAATGTGGGAGCATCAAAACTACATTTTTGAGGTAATGGGTTTGGTAATTTTTCTCATCGGACCTAAGCAATCGAGAGATGTAAGAAATCACATTATCACCATTGATAATAACACATCCCTAACTTGATCCTAGTAAATAAAAAAAAGACTACACAACCATTCCAGACCTATAGAAGATTCAAATATAGTTCAATTGTTAAAATTCATATCTTCTCAAAAAAGTATTATTTCACTATTCATCCTAAAAAAATTACTCCCTTATGAGTTTGTGGAGTCCTTGGAGAATCCAACTATGTGTATTCCTTTAAAAATGGTGATAAAAAATAGGTAATCCAAATAATCTCCAAATATCAACAATAGTAGGAGGATGTACCCATATCATAAAAACATTATCCATGTTATGATCAATTGGTATACCATATTCTTAAATCACGTTCCCCATGAAATACACTTCTCAAATCAAAAATTCACATTTTAATATCATGGAATAATGTTAGAAATTTCATAGCAATCCCGGAACCCCTCAGATGATGCACATGGTCCTCCTCGAATATACAGTAAAAATGGATGTCATCCACAATGACCACAAAAAATGAATCGAGATACTAAGGGAAAATCATTATCATTAAATACATAAAGACTAAAAGAGATTTAGTGAGACTAAATTTAATGATAAAATAATAATAATGGTTATACCTTCTCCAAAACTAAGTTTTAAGAATGTTAGTTTATTTTATTTTCAATTGATGGTAACTCGACCAAAAATGAATCCCTGAAAACCACTTCTCCACTTATCAACTGGTCTAACATATCATCAATATTTAGTGAAAAATATTTTTTTTACCCTAACTCGATTGATGTTATTATAATCCACACTAAGGTGAAGTTACCCATCAGATTTCTCAATAAAAGGGAATTGACACTACCCATGGTGACACACTCAGGCGTATGAATCTTTACCTAAAAGATATCATAACCATATATTCAACAAATTTATTCATGTTACTTCCATTCGGTATGAATGAATATAAACTAGTTGGGCACAGGACACTATATTGAAATAAAAATATGCCACCCCTACATATTGAAAAAAATAAAAATTACAAGTGAAAATGTTTAGAGACTCAATGAAAAATAAAGGAGGGTCACTACTCAAGGATTATTTATCTAGGATAAAATTAAACTCTGACACTAATTTCCCCAAACCACAATATGAAGGTCCAGATCTACTCAACATCAGGCCCCACTATCAATAATATATACAAATTATACCATCGAGAGTAGTAAGGGAGACTCATCTTAAAAAACATCATGGATTTATTCGAAATGATCTAATCCATACTATAAATTATGTAATGAAGTTTCATGTAGTGAAACTAAAAATCCCAGCAAAGCTCAATATCTGATAATAAGAAAACAGAATTAGGGATATGGAGAAATTTTTATCTCTCTCACTTTGTTTGTGGGGAGTAGTAATATCCATCTCCAAACATAAAATATCAATATGATGATTTATCATTTTAATAATACGAGTTGTTATGGAAAAATGATATATGATAGAATTAATTATAATAGTAGCTAAAGATGAACCAATAGTGATGGAAGCTCCCATAGTCTCTAGACTCATATATGCTTCCATTAGTGACTCATTCCAAGAGTAAAGATGATTAATCCTAGATTTATTTGTATAGAACCCAATTTTGGATGAATCATATGATTTTACCATGGTTCTATATATTTTTGATGATCCCATACCACTATGTGTAGTATAGAATACATGAATAAACATATTCTAGTTAACAGGGTGTCCACTACAACCACAACTATTCCGTTTCTCTAGGAAAACCCATACTGAATTCCAAAATTTTCCACACTAGTAGAAAATCACAGGGACTCTTCATGGTAATATAGGTGTTCTAAAATCCCCTACTATCAAAACCCACCATGAGATTCGTCACACATTCTCTTACCTTTATGGGAACTCATAGAACATCTCTAGGATAAATAAAAACACCTGTCAACCATAAAAAACAAGAAATATACATTCCAACCATCAAAGTCTTATCCATCATATTATCTTAAGAGGAGGGATTCAGCTTGAAAACATAAGAATGAATATTAGATAAATGTACCATCTCAAACCATTTCCTCATTCATCCCAATATCAGGTGAAAAATCAAAAATCTCAATAAATATATTCTCATATTCTATCTCGATTTAGTTAGGTCGAATGAGTATGAAAAACAATACAGTATAAAAAAACCATTGAACCTAGAAATAAATATTTTCTGAAAAAAAACTCAAATGTATTTCCATTAAAATTCATCTTACTTATTCACCATCACCATCATATCCCACCATCTGCTTATTGGTCCTTTTGGTTTAAAGGTGGGACATATCAAATTGATTTCATAAAAATTTTCCATGAACTCAAATAGATGATTTATATTTCTCAACAATTTTTTTTGGATGATAAGGATCTTTAGAACCTGGGAATGTGGGTGGATTCTGGAGATGTAATTCCAATGCATTAATTATGAATTCATACCTTAGAGTTTCAACCACTAGATACTAATAAATAATGGGTGATGGTGTTTGTCCTAGAGAATTGACAATATTAAAATGACATAAACTAGATTCGGGTCCATCATAGGATTCGGTCACATTGGTTCATCAATATCATCCTCTTGGATCTAATTCAGACATATTCTCAGAGGAATTATAATAAACTAAATCAATAGACTAAATTGATGGAATCATAACTTTAAAAAGATCAAAACTAAAATAAAAGAAACATATAAATTAATCCTCGTAGATAAGAGAACTTGTCTGGATTTTCAACCTATCCAAATAAAAATTCAGGACTGTAATATAACTAATACTTATGAAACATTCTCAAACAACCTTGGGTGACATAAGGTTCATTGTTTTTATTAATGGTTTTACACTCAATCACAATAACCTCCTACATCAAGAAAATTTTATTCATTTATATACTAACATGAATCTACGATTCATGACCTGAACATTTGATACAACTTATTCATGAACCAATGCAAATAAAATGGTACCCCAATACCCTGGTTGATACTGACATGGAACCAAGGCCATCACGATCACCATGTGTTAGTGAATAGAACTTGGAATTATACATGATGAAATTGGGAATGATTTTTTCCAAAAATTAGTTTATTAAATCGATACAATTTAATATTATTAAAATAAAACACCATGGGGAGAAGAAGTATCATAATTCAAATATGAATATCATCCCAAATTGCATCATTAGAGTACTAGAAAATAGGATAGACAAAACAAGTACTAATGGACACAAATCTCTAAGAACCATTGATCCAAATAAAGAACCACCTCCATGTAGAAAATTACATTTGCTTGATCATGAAAGAATAAAATCATAAAACTCCCAATGTAATGGGAATGGTGTCAACTAAATGTCTGGTAGGGTCTCAAAAAGATTTGAATAAAATTATTCCAAATTAATTAACTAAATAATTCTTTCCTTTTTAAATAAAAACACATTTAAGTATAATATAATAATCATTTAAAATTTATTATTTACATTTAAATTAATCAAATGATTTATACACAAAGGAAAAATATAAAATTTATATAACATAGTTTATATAAATTAATAAGAAATGTTTAAAAATGATAACAAAAAACATTATATATATCAAAATAATAAAAAAAAAGCAACATGAACATATTATAAGTGGTACAATATTTATAGTTAAAGGTATACTCACACAATTGAATATGTGATATCAATGATATGTGTACACACATCCCTTATAAAATGGTTAAAGAGGTCTCATCACCGTCACACCGGGTATGGGACCTGCTACACTATGTTTTGATAGAGTTTTAATGCATCAATATAGTTTTGTCCCAAAAAATCACTAACTACCTATGATATTTTGTTTTAAAAAATCAAAAATTGGTAAATTATTTCAAATATGAAAAAAAATAAAATTACCTCATTTTCGATATCATTATGAAATTTTCCTCCTAGAAAAATACATGGGTGATTATTAAATTCATTACAATTTTCATGATAAATCCTATTGTTTCTTATTAAATTAAATTAACCCATATTTCTAAAATAAAAATATGAATTAAATTAACCAGTTTTAATTACATAAATTAATTTTACAAATTTCAACCAAACCCCAAAATCAAAACTGAATTCATTGGAATTGGGCTGTGGGGGGGGGGGGGGGGTTTCACTGATTTCATTCCAAATCCAATTCAAATAAAAATTCACCATAAAGATGTTTTTGAAAATCCAATTGATAATAATTTAAATTAAATAATGAAATTTTTGGTAAAATTAATTTATCATTCATTACAGGAACCAACAACCAAAACAGAGAGATCACCCCTCACAATTCCCATGGAAGGAAACTGTAATGATGAATATCAACAATAGTGGTCATAGAATCAAAAAAACTATTAATTATCAAAAATAACATATATTAGACCATGCAACAATATAGTGGTATACAAACACTTAAATGAGAGAAAAAAAGATTGGGATATAATAAATAAGATATGAAATCATATTGGGGAGTGATAAAATTAAGATCACCTAGCTTTAATCCATCTTGGAGAGGGTTTTTATGATCCAAAATTGGTCCTTGGGAGCCCTCAAGAACCTAAAAAATGAAGTATCCCATATTAGAGTCTAGAAGGGGACACAAATTAGGTTATGGAAATTTTCAATCAATTTAAGAATAACTGAATCCCATGACCATGGTTATCTAGGCAGGGATGGATGGACTGTGAAAACATGTGCACTAATTGCATGCCCATGTTGTGGGGTTGCACTATTTAACCTCTTTTCTTGGTGAACTATATTTCAAAGCATGAACCATCTATGAAAACCCCCATGGTTTGGGTTTCTAGGTTCTATAAAGAATGAGAATGATTTGTAAAAACCATGTGCCAACTGTGCATAGCCCATAAATTCCAAAAAGTATCAACTTATTTTTCTGAGCAACCCAAGATGAACCCCAACCAAATAATTAACAGAAAGAGGGGTTGAGGATTAAATAAATATATGAGCAAGACATTGAAATATTTCAATTCAATTGATATCACGAATTTATTAATGATAAATTAAATTTTTCATCAATCTATTTTTTGTTGAAGAATCATATGATTCCACCTTAATTGCATGGAATATAGAAAAACATAAAAAATCAAATTTTTTTATTATGATCATATAGAAGAATGAGATTAATTCCCCCAAAAAGAACAATGTAACACCCCAACCCTAGAATCCTATAGCCGATGAATTATTTTAATATATTGGAAGGATTACAAAGAATAATGTCTCGAAGGAATGATCAATTTAGTATTCTTTGAAAAAATATACATACAGAAGTTTAACATTACAACATGAAAATAAATATAACACCAATTTATTCAATTAGAGACATCCAACCTCATAGATATGCATGCAGGTCACTCAAAACTAACTTCTTCATATCCTGGGAAAATGAAACATAAGATAGTGGTGAGCTCAAATGCTCAGTAAGAGTAAGAAATACAAGGGAAGATAACATAAACATTAGGCATGGTAAATAATTTAAAACACATTCCTTTACAAATAATAAACATGAATAATTTATGGTAGGAATATGAGGAGAGTAAATAATGCCATAATAAAACATAGACATGGGTATTATACTATTCGAACAACCACATGGTCCATAAATATTATTTTCATAATGATGGAATTCATAATTCCAATCATTCAGAATCATTTTTTCCAGGCCTAGGCCAAGACTTCTAAAAATGATTAAGGCCTCGGCCAAAACTATATATCAGAAATTGGGAAGTGGCCTAGACCAATTCCATGTCTAATCGTCTCATGAGACATTCCAATGCACCGGGGAGCTATAGCAGGCTCCACCTATAACTTACTAAGTCCAATACATTCCACATATGAATGGGTGAAACATAATCTCAACATTCGAATTAAAACTAGTATATAGAATGTTAATATTTTAACCACAGACCATGAATTGCATAAAAATAGTACATCCATAGTCAAGAATAACTCATTTAATACAATATGGATGATTTTATTTTGATAAATCAACTTCATTAATGAATAAAATACACAAAGAGAAAATGACATAGATGAAAACATCCATTAATCCTATTTGATAGAAATATCCTCTTTTTCTTGAAAACATTTAAATGTCACACTATTTATCCAAGAAGTCGTTTAAAATAGAATTTTCAATCAAACTGTCTCATACTAATTTGAAACATTTAAAAGAAATTTAAATTTCAAAAAATTAATGGTCATATAAATAAATACATAAAACCATTTTTAAAACATTGACATTAATGAGAATGATTTAGAATAATAAATATTTGAAATATTTAGAACAATAATTTAATTAATCAGTTCCTAATAAAAAAAGTGACGCTTGAATACAAGTTAATGAAAAGTAACATTAATCAAAAGATTAAAATATCATGATAATAAAGGGATTTATGATATAATATGTCAGAGGACAGTATATACACCATATAAAATTGAATTGGTGCATAACAACCAAAAGGACTCAAAGGAATGTAAATTGAGACGTAATACCTTATAGAAACGGTATCCTTAGATTAAGGATAAATAAATGAAAAAATTATATGTGAAAAAAATTCATACTCTTAATATAATTTGATATTTAGTTTAAATCAATCATATTACATTCACACATATTCTTGTAAAAACATAACCAATGACTTGGATGTTTACCTCAATTAATGGAAATTCAGTTAAGATTACCCATAACATGTTTATATCAATCAAATGTGAATTTATAAATGGAGTGATTTTTTGTATAAAATGTATATACACAGAAATGGGAGTGGAAATTACCACATAAATAATAAATAGTTATTCCACAAAATAATCATGGAGTAAAATAATCAATGAAGTATGTGTAAAACCCAATGAGTGGAAATTGAAATTTGAAATTCCCTTATTGATTTTGGTAACATATGAAATATAAACCCCCTGAATGTAGTATCATAAAATGAAGATGTATATACACATAAATTAAGGTGTATTACACAAAGAATACAATCATGGGTAGTAAATAAACTACACAAAAAGAAATAGTTGCAATATAGCATGAATCTCAAGGGAATAAGAAGTGAGATGAAAAACCCTTACCACGTTGTAATCAATCGAGCCATATGAAAAAAAGTTAATAACCGACAAATGAATCACAATATACCTTGAATATAAATAGAATCATGATAATATATATCAAATGTCAGTACATAATAAACCACATTCAGGAAATAATTGGCGAACAATGGTAATCTCAGGAAATTAACAGTGAGATAAGAAACCGCTTAACTTATAATTTTCCATGGTCGAGGGTACGTTAAACTCTTGTATAATAGTTAAATCATTGTTATTAAATTACACAAGAGACATATATGTAGAAATGATATCATATATGATCTTATAATATTTCTTTGTTAATAATATTTTAGTATTATTGTCATCTCAGGTGTTAAAAAATTCGTTTTCCTTTAAATGTTTTGTCACATAAGTCATTTTTGTTATGGATAACATGTATTTTTATCAAAAATAGAATGATATTTAGTTCCTAAAAATTATTTTTAATCATAAAATGATAATTATTCTGGAATGGTTACGATGGGGATATTAATCTCATCGCATTCATGGAGACGGTAATCTGTACGTACACATGAGTTACAATTTCATTTTATTGATGGAAAATCATATATAATATGATGGTATATCATATATAAAGAATAATTAACATGTTATATTTATTATTTAAATCATTTATACTCATTATTATACCCATCCAAATAATGAAGTGTTTGAATAAAAAACAACACCACGATGTGGAGACGGTAAGTTGTACGTACGCACGTATGGTGAATTTGTCACTTATAGTATATATAGAATAATGAATATTGTTGTACCATATTTATAATAAAATAAATGTATGTAAAAGGTAATTGATTTATTATTTTGGTATGGAAACAACAATGAAAGAGGAAGTGTAAGAAAAAATTAACTTGAAAGTGGGTGGTGAAATTATAACATCTACTTCAGGTTTTTCCATTTGACTCGATCCAAAAGGATCCAAAGGTTGTCTTTCTAATCAAATTAATTGATCTAGGTTGATGTTAGGGAATTTGGTAGGATATTTGGGTAGGGTTTGGCCGATACAAAAAGACTTTGTAATTGTGAATGATGGGATAGAAGTGAGGGATATTTGTAAGGGGGGGAGAGGCTCTTTAGGAATGTTTGAAAAAATTATTTTATTATATTATGATTTTTTGTATCTAAAGGTCAAAACTCATTAAAGTCTTATATAATATGAATCATGTTCAAAATAAAATCATCCGATAAGAATTTTACAAATTTTGGATATCGTTTTAAAATTTACAATCTTATTTATTTAAATCATTTTTTAATGAGGTAAACACTACATCATTACTGTGTCATAAATAATTTTATTTATATGATGTCTAAAAATAATAATAAAAAACATGATGTATGAAATATTATTAATTTTCAAATGAATATTTATTGTTTAAAATATAACATTATATAACCCCTGGTAAAAATTGTTTTACTAAAATATATATTGTTATGTAATTTTTTTCTTTACTTTAGAATAATTAATATAAACTTTCATTATCACTCTCATGTGGATCCATGGGGTCAATAAATAGACCCAATGAGTCCCATTGTCGGTTATGTATCACTAAAAAGGAATTGAACAAATGTTAGTGTAATTTAATATTATTATAGTGTAATTGTTTACCCCTATTTACTATATTTACCTCATTAACCAAAGTAAATAAAATATTTACCGATGTAAATATTCATAATGCCTAAAAATAAGAGTTTACAATTTACAAAATTGGACCTCCTAATTAAATATATGGAACAAATTCTTCCAAATTCAAAAAATATAATTGGCAGAAATTAATTTAAAATTATTTCCTGTTGTCTAAACAAAGTGTGCGTTTTTTAGAAATAATAACTATCAAAAGATTGGCACTTGTTTGTGTCCAATTTCAAAGTGAAATTACTTCCAATAACCAACATTAGATTAAATGGTAGAAATATAATTAAATTATACTAAAAAAAATCAAGTGTATAATTTAAAAATATATATTAAATTAATTAAATAAAGTTGTTTTCAATTAATATTTAGTATTTTTCAATATTCATCAAAATATAAAAGTTATCAGAAAAACACCAAAATTTTATCCAAACTAAATTTTTATGTCCTGACTCTGAAGAAGTTGTTTATATTGTCAAATTGGATATAATACATTGTAAAAAATTGTATTTAAAAAGGGTTCCCCATTAAAATGTGGTAATTGTTTTATTGAAAAATACATCTTTTATCCGAAAAAATTGGTTTTTTCATATATTTTGACTAAAAAATACATAATATTGATTCAAAAATTATATGGAGTATATAAAATTAAAATTTTAGTTAATAATATTCATAAGTTTTTTTTGAAGGGATAATTTGGTAAGTCGTGGTGCACTCATACTCGGTGTCGCTTATAGCGCAAGCTATCGAATTACATTAAAGAAAATAACTTACTATGACATATTGGGGTGTTACATTCTTCCCCCCAATTGGAAATTTCGTATCTCAATTATTAAAATTAGAATTGGGAACTTAATTGAATGTCCCACATCCTAAAAACATTCATTAAAACTATCACTTTAAAAGAAAGAAAGATAAGTATAATGCTCAAGAGAGATAACCAATACTAGGATTCCATGTAAGAAATCATGGATATGGAAGATAAACTAAGTGTCATGTTCTGATGTAGAGTGATAGAAAACATGATCAGGAGAGATTTAACAACAAGAAAATCATAAACTTGTGATGGGATAAATGGTCCTTAGTTTCCTAGTTGGAAAAGTAAATGGACTGCATTTTTTATTTTTATTTATATTTCATAAAGTTGGGGAATATATTTATGTGATTGAATAAGAAAATAAATAAATATACTTATTTTTTAAGTATAGTTTCATCCTTTAATAAATTTATACCACTAACTCATCTTTTTTCGAATGATGAGTCTTCAAAATGACTAAATCACACCTGAAGTGCTAGAATCAACATCTAGAGAATCACATGATCCGCAAAGGATAAACTATATATTTAACATGTATTTAGAGATTACCCAAAACAAAAATTGTTTGTGCAAGATCAGATGATCCCCAAAAGGATAATCCTTTATAGAAGGAAATAAAAATCATAATTTCTATAATTAAACCAACAATACCCAATGTACAAAAAATACCATTAAATAAACAATTTTCGTTAAAATACTTCTATATAATCCAAACTAATATTGAAAACCAAAACATAGAAGAATTTGATTATTTGTATTCCACGTTAAATTGAATCTCCAAATAACATCGACTGCTGTTGAAGTCACATACTTAAAAGTAATTAAAATAATCACATATTCTATATGATATGTTAATCAATTCCATAAATAAACCAAATCACAATAAATACACAATAAAATTATAGATAAAAATCTACCATTACTCGTGAAATGAAATCCCATAGTATTATATTTTCATTATGCATATATTGTTCCCAACAGAGTAAACGTCATCCAAAATAACATTTATACCATAATCACCAAGTCATTTTCCTATACTAAAGATATACATATGATAAGACATAAGATCCCAAATAATCTTTTTATTGGTCAATAAAATCATTTAACTAAAAATAATTACTCACACTAACCAGGGACTTCACGTAGTCCAGTGGTTGGTGATAAATCACAATTGCACTCTGGTTCTGGGTTCAATTCCCACAGCTTTGTCGGACGCGATGGATTGTCACATGGTTTTCCTTTTGTCCTATTTAAAAAACTATATTTTATAACATTTCCAAAATGAGATAAATCCCTCAAAATAAACATAACATAATTTCGCCACAAATGTTATCTCATACCTCGCATTTTCATCCCAAAATTGAATAACATGTAATTGCCTAAAATTCAAGGATCATATAATCCCATATTTTGATTTATAACTATATCAATAAAAGAAAAGATAATTCTTCCTAAAATATCATTTTAACATAACAAACTGCAGGGATACACATATAAGAGAAAATTCATCCAATGTAATCCCATCGACAAAGAGCACTAATACATTAAACCATTTCTCCATCTATTTATATTCATATAGGTTCTTCTTTGATATTGTGGTTATCCTATATAATAAGGAATTTAGTTATGTAATTCCTAGGTCCCCTGAATTTAAGGAAAATGACTCTAAATTGATCCTTGGGATCATTTTTATTTTCTTCCATAGTACTCTTCATTTTTCCTCTGCAGTTATTTACTTTATGTTTTCCTTTCCCACACATAAAGCATTTATTTGTATTATTGAGACACTTTCTTAGGTGTCTCCTTGCACATTTATTGTATGATAGAAATTGAGCATTCATTTTTTTTATGATCTCCACTGTTGGAGCTCTTGTCATTCACCTCCTTTATCTTCTTTGTTGAGTCCAGGAGTTGGTTTATATATATGTTGTTGATCATATTTTTGGAGAAATGATTGTGCATGAACACGATATCTTTTACACCTATCAACATTCCATTTTTTCTCATTTCCACAACCATGCCCACCTTGTACATCATGATCAATGTTACTCTAACTTATTTGGAATCCATCCATTGACTAACACAAGAAAGCATAGTGTGAGTCA
The DNA here is from genome assembly GCA_963277665.1 of Viscum album. Classification (NCBI taxonomy): domain Eukaryota; kingdom Viridiplantae; phylum Streptophyta; class Magnoliopsida; order Santalales; family Viscaceae; genus Viscum; species Viscum album. Next base: position 1,159,277,031 of record OY728122.1, on the reverse strand, counting down.
TAAAGTCATTTAGGGAATATCATAACACCATATTTTGAATCTAAAACACCTTAGTATTAACCAAGGTTATTTATTTTCATCTTATATTGAAAACCATAAAATCAGTTTGTAATGAAAATGTGAATTATCCTAAGAAAATTCCCCCTGATTTTTGTAACCAAGAGTGAATCAAGGCATGTTGTCCTGTACCAGGATACCCTAGGTCAATTACAAAATTTCATGTCAGATTTTTTACTCCTAGTTACATCTATTCCAGAGCAACCTCTACCGGCTCGTATCCAGACAGAGTTTTATTTCTTGGAAAACCCACATAATAATTACATTACCAAAAATTTCGGATGTTCTTCTATACTAATCCTCATTGCCTATCTTAGGGTAGTGCTTCAAAATAAGAGTTTTTTTCTAAATCTATCATACATGGATTGTACCAAACTGACTCTAATACCAACTGTAATGCATCAACCCCATAATCCTGGAGCCATTGCATTATTTTAATACATTATCATAATTACAAGGAATCACGTCTCGAAAGACCCATTAGTTTAGACATCATGGAAACTAGATACATAAATAAGTTCAATATTAAAACATGAAAAGAAATATAACACTAATTTATTCCAATACAAATATCCAAGCCTCATAGATATGCATTTATGTCATTAATATCTAACTTCTTCATATCCGAGGAAAATGAAACATAAGAAAGGGTTGATCTCAAATGCACAGTAAGAGTAAGAAATACAGTAGTAGATAACATAAACATTAGGCATGGTGAATAATTGAAGACACATGTCTTTACAAATAAACAAACATGAATACTTTATGGCTGGAATATGAGCTATGTAAACAATTCCATAATAAAATAGAGTCATGGTTATTCTACTATTCAAATAACCACATGATCCATCAATATTATCTACATAATGATAAAATGTATAATGCTGGACATTCTGAAACATTTTGTCAAGGCCTCGGCCAAGATTTCAAAACATTATTAAGTCCTCAACCAATACCATTTATCAAAAATTGGGAAAGGCCTTGGCCATTTCCAGGTCTATTTGTCTCATGAGACCTTCAAATGCATCGATGATCTATAGTGGGGACCACCTGTCACTTACTAAGTCCAATACATTCCTCATATGAATGGGTGAAACATAATCTCATCATTCTTATTAAAAATAGCATATGAAATGTAAATATTTTAAACAGAAACCATGAATCCTATAAAATAGCACATCTATAGTCAAACATAACTCATTTAATGCAATATAGATTATGGTATTTTGATAAATTAACCAAAATAAACAATAAAACACAGTAAAGGATATTGACATAGATGAAAATAGTAATTAAAACTATTTGAGAGAAATATTCCCTTTTTCTTGAAAACATTTAAATGTTGGACTATTTATCAAAGAAGTCATTTAAAAGTGATTATTGAATCAACCTGTCACATAACACTTTGAATAATTAAAAGGAATTTTCATTTTAAATCATTCATGTCCATATAAATAAATACTTAAACCCATTTTTAAGACTTGGACACTAAAGAAATGATTTAGAATAATAAATATTTAAAACATTTAAAACAATAATTAAAATAAAGAGTTCCTAACCAAATAATATATGCTTGAATACAAGTAATTGAGGAATAAAACTAATCAAAACATTATAATATAATTAGAATAAATGGATTCATGATATAATATGTCAAAGGACAGTATATACACCATATGAAAGTGAATTGGTGCATAACGACAAAGAGGTCTTAAAGGAACTTAAATTGAGATGAAATACCTTATAGAGACCGTATACCTAGATTGAGGATAAATAAATGAAATAATTATGTGTGAAAAATATAAATAGACTCAATATTATTGGATATTCAGTGTAAAACAATCATATTACATTTACACATATTCATGTAAAAAAAAAACCATTTACTTGGATGTTTAACATAATGAATGGAAATTGAGTATAGATTAACCTTAAAAAGTTCATATTAGTTAAATGTGAATTTATCAATGTTTTTACTATTTGTATCAAAGGTATATCCTCATAAAGGGGAGTGTATATTACTACATAAATATTAAATAGTGATTCCACACATAATCCTGGAGTAAAATAATCATTGAAGTATGCATAAAGCCAAATAAGTGGAAATTGAAATTTGAAATTCCCTTACCGATTTGGTAACATTAACAAAATACACCCCATGAACAAATTATCATACAATGAAGATTTTAATACCCATAATATAAATTATATTACACAAAAAATACAATCATGGGTAGTAGATACACCACAAAAAAATAAATAGTGGCAATATAGAATGAATCTCATGGGAATAAGAAGTGAGATGAAAACCCCTTAACACATTGTAATCAATCGAGTGGTATGAACAAAAGTTAATAACCACAAAATTAATGTAAGAAAACCATGAATATAAATATATTCATGATAATATTTATCAAATGGAAGAACACAATACCCCACATGAAAGAAATTAGTGGCGAACAATGGAAATCTCAGGAAATTAAAAGTGAGATAAGAAACCCCTTACCTTGTACATTTCCTTGGATGAGGGTACATTAACCTCTTACATAATAATTAAATAATTTAAATTAAATTATACAAGAACTATAAACATAGATATGATATCACGTATGATCCTCTAATATTGCTTTCTTAATAATATTTTAGTATTATTTTCGTTTTGGGTGTTAAATAATTAATTTTCTTTTATATGATTTATTACATAAGTTATGTTTGTTATGGATAATATGTTATTGAATAATATCCATAATTATATTATGTTATTAAAAATTATTTTTAATCATCAAATGAAAATTTTCTTCAATGGTTAGGATGAGGAAATGAATCTCATCTCGTTGGTGGAGAGGGTAATTTGTATGTATGCACGAGCGAAAATATAATTATAATGATGGAAAAATTGTATGTAATTAGATGTTATATCATATATACAGAATCATTAACATGTTATATTTATTATTTACATCAGTCATACTGATTATTATACCCATAAAAATAATGATGTGTTTGAATAACAAACTACACCACGACGTGGAGACGGTAAGTCATACGTACGCACGTATGGTGACTTCGTCATTTATAGGATAGATATAATAAATAATATGGCTGTAACATATTTATAATAACATCATAGTATGGATAAGGTACTGTATTAAGTATTTTTGTATGGAAACAACAGAGAAAGAGGAAGTAGAAGCAGAAAAAAACTTGAATGAGGGTGGTGAAATTATTACGTCTACTTCAGATGTTTCCTTTTGAGTTGATAAAAAGGGCTCATTAGGTGTTCTTTATAATTAAAGTGATGCCTCTAGGATGATGTAATGTAATTTGGGAGGATATTTGGGTAGGGATTTCCTGTTTTAAAATGCAATGGAGGTGTGAAAGATGGGTTAGAATTGAGGGCTTTTTGTAAGAGTGAGGAGGGGATCTTTAAGAATGTTTGAAAACATTATTTTACTATATAATTAGTTTCAGTTTCTAACAGTCAAAAAAACATTAAATTCAACGACAAGATTAATACTGTTTGAAATAAAATAATCCAATAATAATTTTATAGGTTTTGGATAATTTTGTAATTTTTATAATCTTATATATTTAAATAATTTATTAATGAGGTAAACACTACATCATTGCTGTGTCATAAATAATTTTTTTTATTTGATGTCTAAAAATTAAAAAAAACTACCATGATGTAGGAAGTATTTTTATCTTTAAAATAAGTAATTATTGTCTAAAATATAACTTTCATAACCCCATGTAAAAATAGTTTTACTAAAATATATATGGTTATGTCATTTTTGTCGTTAATTTAAAATAATTAATATAAAGTGTCATTATCACTCTCATGTAGCTCCATGGGGTCCAAAAATAAACTCAACGATTCCTAGGTCGGATATGTATCATTAAATTGGTGTAAGACAATGTTAGGGTAATTTAATATTATTTTAATATTATTTTTTACCCTTATTTACCGGATTTACCTCTTTAACCACGGTAAATAAAATATTTACTGAAGATAATATTCATAATGTATAAAAAAAATTTACCTATTTACACAATTTGGATCTTGTTCTTCGAAATATGTAAACCATTTTTCCAAATTTAAAACACAAAAGTGGCAGAAATTATTTTAAAATTAATTCTCGTTGTCTAAACAAAGAACATGTTTTTAAGAAATTATAACTATCAAAAGATTGACACTTGTTTGTGTCCAATTTAAATGTCAAATAACTTCCAATGAACAACATTAGATTAACTTGTAAAAATATAATATATTTATACTACAAAACCATTCAAATTTACAATTTAAATTTATAAATTATTTTAATTAATAATGTTTTTTTCAATTAAACTTTAGTATTTTCACTATTCATAAAAATATGGAAGTTATCAAATTAACACCAATATTTTATCCAAAATAAATTTTTATGTCCTGATTCTAAAGAAGAAGTTTATTTTGACAAATTGAATATAATAAAGTGTCAAATATTTTATTTAAAATGGGTTCTCCCTTAAAAGGCGGTAAAATTGCATTTTGTAAGACATCTTTTATTTGAAAAATTGAATTTATACTTTTATTATGACAAAAAACTGATAATATTGATTATAAAACTACATGGAGGATGTAAAATTCAAAATTAAGTTAATATTATTCATAATTTCATTGTGAATAGCTTGTTTGGTTTGTCGTGGTGTGCTCAAACTCGATGTTGCGTGTAGCGCAGACTATTTAATCACTTTAATGAAAATAACATAATATGAAATCCCGAGGTGTTATAAACAATTTAATTGATTTATTAAAAATGGATAATTATATACATTTAATTATATTCTGTTTCTAATACTAATGGTTTACAATAGGTTTTAGAACTGATTACGTATCTGATTATGTATAATTCTTATTGTTAATCATTTATCAACTATCTTACAAATCCAAAGAATGGATTTCATTGTATCCTTCTAATTCAAAAACATATTATGATGGAACATTATTATAATAATTAGTGATTAATTATGTGGAAACTATAAATATATAAACTATATCTTAGGCCACGGTAGAGGTGATGAACCAATTAAAAGTGTTCAGAATATGAAAGTATTGGTAATTGTTGTATTTAATAAAAATATTTGAATATCTACACATTCATGAATACATGAGAATAGTGTGTACAATACATATATATATAGAGTGGGAAAATATATTTCATATATATAAAAACACAAATAACATATATGTATCCAAAACATTTAAAGAGAATAACAAAGCAGTTAGAATATAAATATAGAGAGAGAGAGAGTACAACGAATATCTATATATAACCCATGTGTATAAAAAAATTATATAAAAAATTATAATCAAAATTTATATATAATAACATCACAATGACTATGTAAGAAATAAAAATGTGATATCAAAAGTCACCAAACCAATAAATGTCTTCCCAAATCATTAAAATTTAAAAATAATTTTTTTACATTGAATATAAAATATCAAAATTATGTTGTATAATAAATGCATCAATTCATATTTGATTTTAAATTTAGAAATACTAATTAAAAAATAGTTATAAGTTGAAAATAAATTTTCTTTCCTTGGGTTCAAATCATTAATGAACTAACATACAACATGTAATCAATATATATCTATCCTCCATGGTTGACTACCAACCAACTTTGACATGAAATCATTATGATGATAAGATAAAATTTTGTACCTAATTATACAAACTATTTTAATTTATTTCCAATAATTTTATATGTTTTAATTTAATTATCCTTGATTTATATCATTAAATTCTCACCACATCATATTTTCTATACGATGTATCAATTTTTATTGTATTGAGACCATAATAGGTACCATAAAAATCTATAGATATTTTTATGATAGTTTAGGATTACAATGGTCAATAATAATGTGAAACACCAAAAAAATATCATAAAAAACAAACATGAAAAAGAAAAAATGACAATGATGAGAATTGTAATTCTTATATATGAATTTAAATCCCCAAAAAATAAGTGTTACATTCCATTTTAGGAAAAAATACAGGAATAATGTATTTGTTACAATGTATTATACTAGAAATTTAAATTGATATCAAATGATAATATATAAAATAATATATAATCAACAAATAAAAATATTTTGAATATTAATAAAAATATTAATAACTGTATCCAATCATGTTTATCCAAATTAAATGGTTAAAAAATAAACATTTTTTCAAAACTGCACCATGCATATAGTTTCATTTGAAAGTAAATTGGATAAATATTAATACTGATAACCTAATATTAGATAAAATTAGAATTTTTCAAAATATCATCACCACAAAAAATGATCATATGTAATTAACATATGAAAAATTAAAAAGCAGAAAATATAATAAAATTTATATATGAATGAAAATGCAAAGTACATTATCTCAAAATTTATATGGTTTGTAATATAATTTGTACAAATAATATTGTTGAGGAAAGGTAGTACCACGTCCTACCATTCTATAATTTAGTGGGTCACCAATAAAAAAATATATATCTAGTACTTCCCCCATGGGATTTAATGGAATTCCATACCTTCATAATCAATATATACATATATATAAAGGAATAATGATAAAAATGATTGAGGGTTGAAAATTTATATACATATAGATATGTTGTAAGAGTATAATATTTCTAACATACATTTAATGATATCAAAATTATTAAAATAATAATACAAATAAAATTGTATGTGATTAATGTAAATTTAAATTGTAATGAAATATATATTTACTACATGTTAATTAAATACAAATCTATTGTGGAGTAACAACCCCTACACATATAAACTTCGGTGACATATTTGATATTGTATTATTGAAAAACACCATGACAATTTTTTTGGAATTTATTTACGTTCATCAAATTTCTTGCATACCAAACTAGAACATGTTTCATTTCCACTACATAAAATATTTCATTAAAACCTACCACAAGGTCCAAAAAATATTTGTAAAATAAATTTTTAAATTCATGTGAGTTTGAATGTTTTAAATTAACTATAATCAAAGAAGTGATCATGTATATAACGAGATAATATAAATATTTCATATATGTAAAATAGTAAGCACATCTAATTACTATTTATTCAAATGAAAAATATTTTTCAAAAATTAAAAACCACTATATAAAGGATTCTCAATAAAAAAATATTTCTCCAAAAACATTTTATTTTATTGTTGACCCCTAATTTTATAATGCACATAAAAATGTATCATTAATATTATTGTTTTAATTTAAAATTCATGGACAATAATAATATACTCTTTTTTAATTCTACAATATTATGTTAGATAGTGTATATAGGTAATATGAATACTCATTATATAGTCAAAAGGCTGGAACTAATATGCTCATATGACCAATAAACAAAATTCAATTAAAAAATTATATGGTAATAAAATGGAAAATGATTAAATAACCAATAGAAAATAACTGTGTGAAAATTCAATATTTGAGAAAAAACTACCAATAAATTAATCTTTCATATAATTCAATAAAATTTAATTATTACTATATTTCCAAACTCTTCCTAAATGGGTATCTTTTAATACTTTTCCTATAATAGGGAACTCATAGGAAATATCTATGTATACCCTAAAAGATAATAATGTTATAATTTTTAATAATTTCAACAATTTCGGAAACCCCAATAATAACCAAATTATTTATTTTCAACTACTTCTAAAAATATATATCAAATATATCAAATTACCTGATAAATAATAGTTACACAAAATGTTACTGGAATTTATTCTGATATTTTTTTGATTTAAAAATATATATTTTTTAATTTTACCTTGTATATAATTTAATTGAATAATAATTTCAAATAAGTAGTAAAACTGACCCGTCTAATTACATAGGATATAAATATATTAAATTTTTTTATGAAGAAAAAATATCTAGAAACATTCATGGATATATAAATTCGCTTGTGATAAAAATAATCAATTCATTTTAAAATTATTATCTATCACTAAAAGATAACATATGTATTTTGTTTAAAAATTCAATGGGTTGACTATAAAATTGGATATAGTTTAAACAATATAAACATTTCTAATGATATTCTAATAGATTAAAAATATACATGAATAAATTTTATGTAATATATCATTGGAATAAAATATAAACATTATATGGGCCTTTTAGTGGGGAACAATATTTTTATACATCTTTAAATGTAAATCCTTTCAATTATTCATAGCCAAAAAAGGTAATTGATACAGAAACTATTGAAAAAATGAAACTATAACTTATATGAAAATAATTAAACCAACCTTAGAAAATATCAATAGTTAATTTGAAAATTAGTAAAATTAACATGTTTGAAGAAAAAATTTAAACAATTTTGAAAAAAACATGTACATGTATGAAAAATATGAAAATATTAGAAAATATTACCTTTGGTGAATGCCTAAAATTTTAAAATAATGAGATAAGAAAACAAAAAAATACACACACTATACTAATATTCTAGAAGGATTAAACATAGTAAATTTTTATTTAATACATAGAAATATCTCAATATATGAAATTGATTTAACATACCAATCCTAGAAACATAAACTTCCATGTTTTCTATATATAGATTAGATCAATTTTTAATAAAAAAAGTTATTATATGGTTAACTAAAAGAATATATCGAGTAAATTACAAAACTTATTAGGGAAATTACATTATAAATGTTTTTCATGGCGTGAGAAATCATGAATTACAAAATAAAATATGATGAATATAAAAACTACCTCTGAAAACTTATGGATTGAAACAAAAATATATATCTCAATGTGTATTATATTTTATTAGGGATTACGAAAATAACAGAAGGGTAAGTGCACCTAAAATGTTCCAATAAAAATATTAATATATAAAGATGAAAAATATGAATAAAAATAGAGGTTTGGAGATGAATTAGAAAAAATTGATTAAAATAAAAAAGTATCGGTAGTTTCTGATGTGTGAATCTAGGATTTATTTCTTTAATAAAACATTTATCGATGGTTGAATCCTTTAATTGGAATAGAATAGTATGGTTTGGGTAAAATAACATATATTTCATCTCGATTAAATGGAGATGATACTAGTGATGTATACCAATGTAAAATATGAATTTTTATAAAAAAAATATACCAGTTTTATATCAAATGAAAATATGATTTGATGGATGTTATGGGGTGATATAGTAGGTGTATAATATGTTTGAATATGTAGATCATATTAAGGTTCGAGTAGAGTGTATAGATTGAATAACTGAGGTACATAGTGGGGAGATAATTTGTATCTATTAATATTTTGGGGGAGGACAAGATCCACCCTAGACCCCCTGTGAATGTTAAAAAACACACCTAAAACATTAACATCTATATACGTGGTGAGGTAGAAGGTGAGTCGTGGAGGTATGGAGATAGAGAGTCGGGAAGTTTCTGATTCCGTAGTGGGGTTCACAGAGAGTTATGTTGTTTATTAATAGGGGAATGTGGATGAATGAGATTATAACAAGATACTAAATGAGATGAAATAATGAACCAATGATGAAGGTAAATTTTTATTATGAAATAGGGTACTCCAAGGACATAACAATTCATTAATTGACCAAAATGAATGCATCGATCCGGGAAATCAAAAAAATGATATGAGATTGAAACATGAGTTATATTAAATATGGAACCAGTGAAGATGTATTTATGAGGAAAATGTGCTAAAGGGGGAGACCGATTGAACATGAATAAGTTATAATGGGAGTCATAGGTAGAGATATCAGGATTTTAGAAGGAATATGTGGTAGATGGTATCAATTATCATGAGAAAACAAGACATCTTAGGGAGAAATTTCCTAATGGGGACACATTTCCTTATAGGCACATCATATATAAAAGATACCTAATAAGAATAGTAATTTATTATATTAATCTAATAGAGAATATTAATTAAATGTATCAAAAAAAATTGGTCGTCCATTTATTAAATTTATAATTAATATGATAAACCATTTAATATGTTCTATTTTGGTTCCAACTAATAAGTCAAAGTATATGAATCCAATATACCTCTTAAACATAAATATAATAAATGAAATAGAGTAGTATGCCTTTTAAATCACCGATTACAACCATATATGTATTGTAATGTGTTATGTGTCTTAAATAAATATATGAAAAACCATTAACCATATTGTTTATTATATATCACCAAAATATATCACAATTAATGAATATATAAAATAAATTTAATAGAAATATATAAATATATAGATTTATGATTAAATTATTTATGCAAAGAAATGTATTTTGTAGAACATAATCGCCTACATAATACATGATCATTTAATTTAAATGAACTTTTTCACATATAAGAATATTTTTATAAAAATCATAAAAATGATATATTTCAAAAACATGTTCTCGATCTACCATTGTTTTTCAGTAGATTGCCGGTCACTATCTATGATGTTATTTAAAATATTTTTTCTTCCTTCAATCCACTTAATAATATATATATATATATATATTTATTTATTTAATAGTATTTAAAATAATGATATTTTATTTTAAAAAACAGTAATTAATATAATCCCAAATTCTAAGTAAAAATACAACACATGACTCCCCTTTATAAAGGAATAGACCTTGTAATCCATTATTTATATTCTATGTGACATTAATTTTCAATTGGAAATCATTATAAAAATAAAATAATAATAACAATACACATATATTCTTATATAAATATAAGTAGAATTAATTAAATGAAATTATAAATAATTTATTAATAATTATATAATATAATATATTAATTGTTTTTAGTACTAAAACTAAAATAATAAATAATTTAATTAATTATTAATTTAATGTAAGTAATTATAATTCATTTAAAAAATAATTGTTAATATTATTAATTTGTAATTTAACATAATTAATATAATTGATATATTTATAATAATTATTTACTAATATTGTTACTATATCTAACAGTTTTTATAAAATTAGAAATATAATGAATTAAAATAAAATATCATTAATATAACTATAAATTAATATTATAAATAACAATAAGTAATAATATAAATAATTAAATGAATAATTAATATGATATTAAATATTAATAATATGAAAACTAATATTTAATCATTTTGTTAATAAGATATATAATATTTATTAATATTTAAAATGATAATAAATATGATAAACAATAATTACAATGATAAATCTAATTTTTAGTTTATAATATAATCTGTATACTTAATTTTTATAATTAACATAATACTAACATATTTAATATAATCAATTAAAATAAATATTAATTTGAACTATATAAGTTAATATTTAATATGAAAAACCATAATTATTAATTATTAATATGATGAGAACTAATTAATATAATAACTATTATTAATAATTAATATATATTTATTAATAGAATTGATATTATGATATTATATCTACATTAAATAATAATTATTATAATCAATTAATAATATTATTAATAAAATTAATATATGTTATTATATATAAATACAATAGAACTATTATAGTAATACTTATAGTTTTTGTATTAGGTATAGTAGTTTCACCATAGTAGAAAAATCTTCAATGAAATATGGATTTCAGGACACCAAATTAGGCCAATGGGGAACTAGGGCCCTGGGTCATGAAGTAGTCAAATATTACCACATGGGAGTTATGTCTATAAAACTAATTAGTGTAGTAGCTTCCAATAAAGTAGTGCTAACAAGATTGTGATGGATGATAGGGTATTCAAACTACCATCGATGCAAGTCACCATGTTGCTCTGCATGTGGAAATGCTAGCCCATTAACCATGTGAGGTGGGATGCTAGGAGTCACAATTATATATACATTTGGGAGGGCCAATTCATGTTTAGTCTAGTCTTTTGTCCTTTTGTTCCTGTAATGGTCCATGTGTCTCTCGAACTACATGTCATCAAAGGGTTCCCTCTCAACCTAGAGTAAAAGTGGGTTACCATTAAAATCTATGGACTTTGGGCTATTCAGAAATATCAATCAATTATTTTTTACTTTTAATATTATTGAATATAATTTAACATATTATTTATATTATTTATTTTTATAGTGAATCGGGGATTGTGATCTCCTATTATTAATAAGAAAAAATCAACAAGGTTATAATAGGATATGGGAGAAAAGAAAAAGTGAGATTACAAAACTAGCCACGAGGCACAAAATCCCATCCCAAGAAGACATGGTATAAAAGTCTCTACGGAGCAGAAAAAATAAAAATAGGTCTCCCACGAAGAAGCACAAAAAAATTGCACCACAACTTGGAAACATAACTAGAAAGGTCTCCACTAATGAGTCTGACATGAATCCTCCAATAGAAGAAGGTTATTTAGAATGTGAGAGAGTTCCCATATTTTAAAGGGATATTCGACCTCCCTAATCCTAAGGATATTGAATTCACCTCCATGATTTGTTAGAATGAAAAGGTTTTCCTGAAAATCAAAGAATCCTATTATAAATCCATCATCATTGATATAAGAAACAACCTCTATGTTATATGAACAATCATTAAAAGAATTCTAGAGTTTACCAACTTTACACAATAAGTCAGACCTTCTATTGGAGCAACAATATCGAATGATTTATTGTTAATGTCATTAATATTCACCATAAAAGGTTATGTGGGGTTAATTATCTCTCTAAAATAAGTCATTTTTGATGAAGTGGTTGAAACAGGGATTTTAGAATGAAGACCCTTGGGATTATCTAAACTTAACATAGTATATTATGAAGATCTAGCACCATATTAATAAGAGTTTTCTCTATTTTGGTTCACATAATCATCCCCAAAAATGGCCAAGGGCTGTGTAACTATGTACCAGTTATTTGAACAACTAAAAGAGGATGTATTATGTACTTAAATAGAGTATTCTCCTTGATTCTTCTTGGAGTGATTAAGTATCCTTATAGATAGAGCCTTTGATCATTATGGAACATCTAGATAAATTTTTTGAAAGTAAAGATAGTTTTTTTGGGGAGTATTTCGAAATAAGTTATCTTCCTTTTTTATTATCCATTAATCCATATTATCTTTGTTCGAATCATCAATAAATTTGACCTTCATTATATCAAATAAAGTTATTATCTTATAAAAAATATCATTCCTAATGGAAAAACCCATTGGACTTTAGAGAATAATTTCATCTTTATGTGGGGTATGATATTCTCTCTAATTTTAATAGAATATTTTATAGAACATTCATGATCACCATGTGGTTATAATATTGAAAGGGTCGAGTGCGATTCGTTGCTAATCATGGGTTCGTGGGATCTATTGATTGATATTTAATTTATACAGGAATTGTAAATTATTTTCATTTTCCATTTATGAACCTTTGTGTTTAACTTATTATCCTTGCAGAATTGATGGTTTAGCTCCTCTTCTGCTTCCAAATCATGATAAATATGGTCATCCAATTGATAATCCTCAAAAATTATTCTATAAAAATCCATAAAAATATCAGCTTTAATGTAAAATCATTCAAATAATGTTGTTCCTCCTCTAAAAATTTAACTTAAGACACTTTTCTTCAACGAATAGGATCAAGACTGTAAGGATCATTCTCTTCATATTACGTTATTTAAGAACTAGTTTTAATATATTCAGCAAGATTAGGTCTCTTTCTTGTTTTTATATGATTAGATTCATCAAGAGTAAACATTTTCAATAGATCGGTTTCCTTCACTTTTTTCTAAATCCAGAGATGTTACTATTGGTACAATTAGAATAGTAGCCTCTTTGATGATAAGGGATTCCTCCCAGATTAACAACTGATTTGCGACTAACATCCCAAAATCAGATTACCAAAGTGCTATTTGATCTCCTTAAAAACATTACTTGACCAACCACCAGAATGGTTATTAAGCAAATTGTGATCTTTATAATTTTTGGATTGGTTCTTCTTCCTACATAACATTAAATCATGACCCTTTATGGGAAAAGAACATATTGTGAATATTCATTCAATATTCAGCAAGTATATTTTAGATATTTTGACATAATATATAGAAAGATGGAAAATAATCATTTTTTAAATAGTCAAGGTAAACCTCATCCCTAGAAAACAGCTACTTATCAATCAGAGCAACACAAAGGTCATCGTTAAAATGAATTCATAAATAGTAAAAAAAGTGTCCAACCATAGCGGATCCATCCATTTAAATGGGAATTCCCCTTGCATGTGATATATCAAATAAAAAACATGTGTTCTGTATAATCTAATTCAATAAAATTATATTAATCCATATTTTTGGTTGATAATAATTAGGATACAATGATTAAATTGGAATCCCGAATTCTAAATTTAAGTGATTCAATGTTTTTGTTAATAGAACCAAAGCATAATTACCTTAGTTTAATTTCGAATGAAGAAAAAATTATATTAATCAAACCCTTATCAGGTGTGACGAAACTCCAATCTGTGAACCCCCATGTGTTTACAAGAATCCACCAATGGTCGTCAGTGCTCTAGGATGTCCCAAAAATAGTCAAAAGTATACACACAATGATGGAAAATTGGAAAATTTGTCGCTTATCATTCATTTCATTTTGATTCACTGGTACATGAGTTGTGGATCTTATATAAATAAATCTTTCCTTAATACAATCTTTAAGAGAATAAATATATCTCAAGTTAACATCTTATCTATTACCAAATACACTATACACTAGAAAAGATCTATCCCAATGAATCATCATGTTAAGAGACAAGGAGACGGATCATGAGATCTTCCCATGTATAGAATATTGAATCCAATATCAGGGGGATAAGGCGAAAATGAATTCCACATGGAACATCATCAAGGGACAATAATTTTTATTCCCAATTAATATAGGGTCATGGGTGGGATTATTAGTTATATTTATATATTATATTAATATTTTTAATTACAAAAAATAGCATTCTAATTTATGATTATATAAAATATATATATATTTATATATTAAAATTATTTTTAAAACAAAACATTTTGTACATATTTGAAATTATATTATATATATGTGAAAAAATTAAAAAGAAATTAACATAGTTACCACTTGATCATAAGATGTATTGACACTCATGTCCTAGCATTAATTTATTTGAATTTGTCTCTGAGGTTGCTCGATCTTTAAATAATTTTATGATCAAAAAAACCATTTTTGATATTAAAAAACCCTATCATAGTAAAATAGAAAAAAAAATAATTTTATTTCATATTATTGGTGTTATTAGTTTGCACCTATTCAATCATGAATTTTAAATCTATGCTTGGTTAAAGAATACACAATGTTTGACAGTACTGTATATAGAGTCCATCCTCGATGGAAACTTCTTGAGTATTTATATGGGTAGATAGTGTTTGTCGTGTTAATCAATGGTGCTACATTCTTCAATGGTTTTCCATTGTGGGATGTCCGGTGTTCCTCAAGGTTTTAGATAGTGTTTATCTATGATTATCCAACAAATTGTTTAATTATATTTTCTCTAAAATTTCATTTTAATTTATTCATCTCCAATTTTCATTAAACTTATTAAATTATATATCATCAATAAACTAGAAAAAATATGAATATATTATTATTTTTAGTTAATTAATCTTTTTTATCATGTTTTCATTTTTTTAGTAATATTACTCAATATATAAGAATATCTGTTGTCTTTTTAATTTTGTCCTTATAATTATTTGGATCCAATAGTTACAAATAAAATTCAATTATGTTAGACAATGTTCAAATTCATTTATAATAGTCATTGAATTACTTTTTTTCATAATCATGATAGATCTATATGCTTACATTTTCATCATTATTCATATAAAGATATCAATAAAAATTGTTAATATAACTTTTCACATGGATGAATACATTTCTATTCTTTTACATATAGTTAAATTGTAGGATTTTTTTCCACAAAGAAAAACAGAATATCTTGATGATATTTAAGAACAAATGGTTTCCTCTATCAACTATATAATCTTTAATTTAAATTTTTTTATATTTTTTATTAAATTTATATTTTATTAATAATTTATGTTTGTAACTATTTTCAATTTTTTTCTTTATTTATCATCATTCATTAATTAATAATTTATCTATATATTTTTAATACTAAAACCCGCAAACCAAAAACCTGATTACAAATATTTTCTTCCAAATAATTATTTTATCAATTCATTATAATTTTTATGATTCAATGATTATTAATTATAATTATTGACTATGATAAACTATCAAATTCATAACTCTAATGAAATTCCAAACACGAATCACCAAATTTGAACTAGAGTTTCATATAGAATCACACATATCTTACCATAATTATGTTGTGGTTGAATAATTGTGGGGGTACAACAATTTTTACTGGGGAGAATATATCATCATTACCAATATTTACATGTAAACTATTATATAATGTAAACACTGTTTAATGTCAATAAAATTATATAGTATCCCACTAGAGTTTGTCCTAGTGACATCTATAAACATAAAACTATATATCCAAGCTCCCTTATGGTGGTTTAGTTCACATTCTTATACACCTGATCATGCTGTGTGAAAACACAACAATATTCTTGTGTGTGTTGTGAGTAAAAAATCCAATAAGGCACCACATCCATAACATAATTTCACAAGAATTTATAAAAATATATGCCATGAGAACATGTTAATTCAAAATTAATAACATTTCCATACATGTGTTTATTCATTTTCCGATAACAATTATTTCATGATCCATACGCCCACCTACATCAAATGATGACAATAAGGATTTCAAATTATATCAAAACATATTAGAAGACATTACAAAGGTCCCAAAATTGGTTTGATCCCTATGCATGTAATTTATGTTACCAAGCAACACCATTAAGGAAATACTACACAAACAACCCCAATCATGGTCAATAAAAAGAACACCAAATAAAATAACATATCAATGGTCATTATTCATGGATGATGGTAAGTCCCATCTGACTTATTTGACATAAATAAAAAAATTACAACTGCATGAGATTCTACCACATCACCCTATATCCAATAGATTCTTAATTTCCATTCATTATCTCAACTCACATAATTTTAAATTTTTTCTATAAAAACCATACCCTCAAATGAGCCATTATCCATATCCATCATTATGTCATCACGCTCCACCTCCTGGGTCATTTGTCCAATGATGAGTATCCTATTCATCTTGATATATGAAGCATGATTCCACATGTTATGAAATAACATAGTAAATATTAATCTTGAAAAGGAAATACATATCAATAATACATATCAAGAGGATACACAAAATTTAAAAGATCACATATCAATCTTTTCTTCAAGGGAATCTCAGTCACCCACATGAAAACACATATCAAGAATATATATAATGATTAAAAAATTATAAAATATTATAATGAAGGTACTATATGGTAAGGAACATCATAAATTAATTTCATAGATGTAAATATCAATGTTCTAAAAAAATGTATTATCCAGAATCTATCCCACAACCAAGGGCCCTGAGAACTATATTTAGTGTCACTAGATTATTCAAGAGCATACATTTGTGAGAGGAAAATAAAGTCCAGATGCCAAAAAAATATTATTATAAACAATGATTACCAAATATATATTTTAATCTCGTAACCCTCCAATTTATAGTACAAAAAAATAAATAATATCCCCATGAATCTAGGATTTCTTATAATACTATCCTTATATATATGGGAGATATACTGTGAGCAATCTTTGGTGAGTCCCAAGAACTTTCTAAAATCCTCCCTAGAACTGTGGGAAAAATTATTTGTTTATATGGTATAATTATCCTAATAACTCTACAGAGAAATACGAACTCCCTGACATATAACATTCCCATATCATATATAAAATGATTCCCTCAAATCAGAAAGAAGTGATCAAAATTCATCCTTTATTCCCCTACTATCCAAACAACATGATGTATCATTGTGGCCAAAGTATCGAAATGATAAAAAGTCAATCCGGACGTCCTTGTATTTCTATAAGGGAATTGGAAATTTCATGATTAAAACATGGGAATTTTTATTCCTAACCATAATAGTCAAGAAAGAATTACATCACAAAACCAAACTAGTTAAATTAATAATCATACCAAGACACTTAAATGATCTCATAATTCTATGATACGTATTTATAAACCTGGGACAAAATTTACAACAAGAGGAATTAGATTATATAATATGACCTAACAAAATGTAATTAGGAAAAATAACTATCCAATGAACATAAACAATGTAATCATTATCTAATGATAAACTTGGTGATGTATTGTATCCAACCAATCATTCTCACATTACTACACACATGAAATCTAACCACTACAAGGCCATCACCCATAAATATAAGTATAATTGATAACCAATGGTTAAAATGTCACTTTTTCAGTCTTATATGTCACATTTATTATCTAATTGGACAAAAAATAAGATACCCTTATTCAAACAAAGGCATCTCTCCAAAATAGTAGAAATCATTTTTTGTTTAAACTATACTCATCTAAAACTACATTACCGTTAACTGGTGCATAATCAATCACAAATTTAAATTTATTAAAAATAGTCCACCTAGAACCATTGCCTCATTATCCATTCTCACTTTTGGAATACATATTTTTCCTTCATTTGTTTCATCTATATAAATAAACTCTCCCCAAAATAAATATTGTCACAATAACATCAAAGAGTGCTCCAATGATCCAACATCAAGACATGGGTCAGATAAATCCACACAATGGGTCATATCTGGAGAAAAATATAAGAAAATACCTAGTTTAAATGTATAATAAAATCTCCTAATATAACTTTTGTGGTGTAATAGGACACCATATATCCCTTCCTAGGTTTTGGAAAATTCAGCAATGGATATATCATTAACCTTCTCCTTAGCTCATGAATCTTTTCCTCGCACGGATCCATCCACTATGTTTCCATCCCATTCTAGGTCATATAATTCAAAAGGACATCCAGATATTATAAATTCTTGATGAAATAATGGTAATACATTATTTAACCATGGAAAATTCATATCTTCAAAACATTATGAGGTTATATGCATGACATTTCAAATTCTACCATCATCGAGTCCAAGAAAATCATCATCTATCACCACATTCCCGTTGAACCACAACTTTTGAATCTAATAGTGATACATAAACAATATAAAAAAGTTTATTTATTTGATGTATAACCAATAGTATATTGAGAGGTATGGAATTCATTCTTGACATTAATACATAGATTAGTATATCATGAATGAAAACAATGATGAACCAGTCATTATATTTTTGAAATAACATTTCCATATGGTCCCTGAACACCTCAAGAGTATTCACCCAAACAAACATAACACCAAGTACTCATATAACTAATAAATAATACTAATTATATTTTTTGGTATGATTTCCACCTTGATCTAGTTATGATGGTCACCTGAATATAAGATGATCCTGGAATAAATATGCTCTTCACAACTAATCAAACATATCATCAACCGTATGTAAGGGATACCTATTCATTACCATAACGTGGTGAAAATTTTCATAACCCATGAAACGTTTAATAGTTTCAATTGATTTATTTGAGAAAAATCTATATGAACCTTTTGATCTATTCTTGGAATTATATGTCCCTTCCATTATAATTTATCAACATGAGAATTGAGTTTCTTTAACTCATTCAATTTCATATGATATTGACAAACCAACATTGGTTATTCCCCCAGAATGAATTCTATTTCAAAATCAATCAATTTATCCTGAGTTAGACCAAAAAATTCATCATGAATCACATCCTGATATAAATTAAAAAAATTGAGGAAAATATGAGGGGTGTGACAAGGATCCTATAAAAAGACCCAATCATTAATGTTTTACAGTAGGAGCGCCGATCAGAATGAAATCTAGCCCAACTATAGAGTCTCCCAACTACCACACACTGGTCAATATAATAATTTACACTTATGGGATGTAACATATAAATTTAAGCTATTGTAGTCATATTTTACATGATAACTCACAATGAATACTCTCCTCAATATCGCATAGAATCTACTAATCTCAAGGATCAAAATGTCCTTTAAAATATTATAGCCAATGGTTACTAATGATCAACTTAGATACCTCAATTGAAAATATAATTTAGTCCCCTAGGGAATTTCTAAAGAATTAATATGAAGTGATATTCAATCTTTTATGTATCGGTAAACTACCACATAAACATAGATAATGTAATAGTAATCACAAGTATAAAAAATATATTACATGTCATTGATTTAATCAAAAAATTACCTTGAACTATAGACTATCCCAAACCAAAATCACATGGAGTCTAATCAATGGAAAAAAACTAATCTGCCCTCAGCATCATGGTCTTAAATAATTTACCACATTATAATGGAATTAATGAATACACTAGTTTATAAACCAAATATTATAGAGGTAGTGTCATTAAATTCCCATTGAACAGATCTCATTCCATTGAAATAGGTGAGTTTTCACCCACCACATGGTAGATATCTCTATTATTTTATCCTCAAACACATTATTAATATTCCATCATATTTTATCTCATTGCATCATAGAATTTCTACTCTCAGTTATCAAAATCATTGAGCATGGTGATTATATACATGGTTATCTACTACTGGTGTGTTGTTATCATTGTTGATTGGAATATTTCATAATGTATTTACAACATCCACACATGTAAAACTTATAATGTATTTGACAAATTTACAAAACAAAATAGTCTTCCCCCAATCATCTATCAAGGCTTACTAGCTGAATTCAATTTCTCAACATTACAGATTTAAATATAACATCCACTCATCATGCCCAAACACCTTGAAACATCATTATCATTATTTTATAAATCCTCAACAGAGTCCATTCATATTTTATACATATCAATATTTTAATAAAATCAATAATTAAATTCCATACATAGATGAAATATTTTCAATGACTGGTCCATTAATCTCAACGTTAATATTGAATAACATTTTTGCACATTTATATTCCAAAAAATACTCTCAATGTATAATAAAGATTTTAATTATATCACGACCCACAAAAACAATTGTGTTCTTGTGAATGAGTCTTCAAGACTATAATACAAATTAGTACTCCAACCGATATACAGAGTGCATATCTAATCCCCAGTCATGTAATACAATGTAAAAGAATTAATGGGGTGTCTCTAACCCTAATTCACATAAAATAAGGGTACATCTTTTTTATTATAATTAGTAGTATAAATAATAATGGGTTCTTCAACATACTTCAAATTATTCTTCTACATTATATAATGAAATCATGCTTACAAAAAAAATAAACACACAATAAGTTATATCAGAAGAAAATAGTGTAGATAATGTAGTAATAATAGAGACATTAATAGTACAGTATTATCATATTAAATGACATGTTATTTTCTTCTTTTAAAAAATTGTTATGATATACCTTAAATTTTTGAGATCATTATCTTGATATCTAGTCTAGTAACTATGGTTTTATTCATAAATAAATGTTTCTTCATTTATGATAACGCTTTATGTTTTGGTATGAAAATACTTATAAATGGATTAAATATAATAAGACACAATTTTTTTAGAAATATATGAAAAACACAATAAAAAAGACTCTTGTTATTTTTGTCTATAATACATTACGATTATAAGAATACATGAAAAAAATTTAAATAATTTGTATCAAGAATGATATTTAGACTCTATTGATATAAAAACATTAGACATATAACATAATTATTTCTAATGACAAAAGTAAACATTAATTATGAATGTATAAAGAATTTAAAAATAACTTTAGTGGATTTATACGGATTTATGTGGTAAATTTCCAATTGAAAAAATGTGGTGTTCGGAGACGTCATTTAATATTCCGATAAATCTAATAGATATGAATACATATACATAATAATGTCTATGTGATATTTGTTTAACTTTTTGATCTAATACCATAATAACAAAATTAATAATCATGATATTTTAAATATACATCTCATATCATGCCTTGGAGGAATACATCTTAACTAATAATTCATCAATCAAGGTGAGGATTTTTTTATATTATCCCTTGAAACAAAATCAATGGAATGATATAAGTTAATGGAGGAATTTTTCATTTTATAGGCATAATTGTAATGATTTTGATTTATAATATTTTTCCTATATCATATTGGGGATATGAACTATAGATTTTGGAATGATTACTAAAATGAGTTCACTCTATAGGGGTGTATGGGATTCTATATGAGTTATAATATGGAATAAAACCTAGTATATCACACATATATGATTGGGTATTCATGAATTGTTTTAAGGATAATACATTATATAAAACTATAACTATATTCATGATGGTTTTATATATTGTTTTTTCAATGGTTTATAAATAATATTACTTATAAAAACAATCATCTAGAAAACTCGTTGTGGGATGAAAAGTTATATATTTTTATGGGAACACATTTCCAAAGTAAATTGTGAGATAAATATTGATTTTAATGCAGTTGAATCTTTAGATTCACACCATTTATTAACTGATTAAACTCCAAAAGTTATATTTTTTTAATTAGAATTTGTTCAAGAGTATATAAAATGAAGGCTAATAACTGAGGTTAGTTAACTAGAGAGATACATTTTAATTATCACCATTTTAGGTGACACATTATTCCTTGGGGATAGTTAACATCAAAACTATATAAATGAAATTGATTTAAATGGTTCTAAAAAATTTAATGAAGTAATGAATTATAAAATGGAGATAATATACCAAAATAAATTTTGTAAAATGGTAAATCCACTAGAAAATATAAAACTTATTTGGTGTAAATGGGTTTTGAATAAATAAATTTCATGGTTATTCAATAAATTTTTTATTATACATAATTTGATACAATGATTTTTAGATAACATGAAGGAATTGTTCATGAAAAAATATTGTAATCACTCACAATGCTAAAATATTTTATAATATTACTTATAATAGAAGGATTACATGATTATGGGATTTGAAAATTTTAAACAAAAACTACATTATCAAATGTGATCATTGTTGAGGATGTATATGTGAAATAACCTATTGGGCTTATAATTCTTAAGATTACTGATAAATTATGAAATAAATAATGAACTATTTATATATTTTTTAAGGTATTGTGATCATAGAATGGTTGTTTTTCTCATGGACTTATTTTATCCTTATTATTTCATATATTTAATTATTTTTGGTTTCTTAATGTATTTTCAAGGTGAATTGTCTATATAAAACAAGGTTTTAAATGTTTTGTTTAGAATCTAACTCTATGCTTGGTATGTTATCATTTTTTGGATGAAATTGTGAGACTATACTTTATAGGGTTTTTATAATTTTTTTCCTTCTTAAAAGGTTTTAACACCATGATTAATTCATATTTCTTCCCAAAATATGTTATTCATAGAATAATGTATCAATTTTCTTTGTTTCTCAAGGAATTGTTTCTTGAATTTCGCATGGTCTTATGAAAAAATACAGAATGCTTTTAAAGGTGTACATAACTTTTATCAATCCATCGCATAACTATTATAGGATTTCTATATCCATTTCCCCCAACCATGAGAGGCTGTCTTATAGTTCTAGTTGGTGTGTAGGGTTGGTGCACATTTTATTCCATTTTTGCTTCCAAACTATAATCAATGTACCTATTTCAAAATTGATTAAATTATATTTATATCCTTAATAATATAAAAATCTTAAATGGGTTTATTCCCATATCCTATCCCACATTCACTTGAAACCCATGAGGGGACCATAGATACACATCATAACTCCACCATCTACATCCATTTATTTCAAATTAATTATATGATTCTTTGTTGTGATCATCTATGATTTGAATTTCAAATTCTATTTTTTTGTTAATTTTTTCTTGGTTTCCTTTCCATCCCTTTATATTATTGTTTCATTGTATAACCCTATCCCATATGGGTTGTTTAATTCATAAAATTCAAGGAATCTATTATTCCACATGATTTATTTGATGTATTTTACAGCCTTGGTTGTTGATGGTTGTGAGTTCTCCACTGAATACATGTTGTCTTCCAACAATTTTCCTTTTTAGATTGTTTTTTATTTCAATTTTTTTACATATGGTTTTCTCATTATATTGTTGAGTTCCTGGGACGTTTATATGAAATATTTGAGATTTAGTTAGTTAAGGTGAAAATCATTGAGGGATATAAGCCTATGTATAAAAAATTAAATTGAATGAAATCAATTATTTGATACTTTTTTTGGGGATCTCATTATATAATGAAGTAAATAAATTATATAAACTTATTTTGATTTGATTTATTGGAATCTTTGATATTTCTAGTATTTTTTATGATTTTAAAATTAGTTTCATTTAATGATAAATGATTCTAACGTATATTTTGAAGTTTTATCCGCACAGATTTCATGGTTTATCATAAAAAGGTGTATATTAATTACAACTAGAAATATCACGTTTTGTTTGTGCCTTTATTATTATTTTTCTATAGATGATTGTTGGATTCATTTATTTCTAAAGATCTTTAAAACATTATATAATCATCATTAATGTTTAAATACTACTTATCCCCAAATACATGTATTTATATGTGTGTGTGTGTGTGGGTATACTTATTGAACATGTTCCCACATGGTTGGTTAAACATATTCATTTTCTCAAAGAATATTTTTGAATATATTGAAATGAATATTTTTATACGTAAATGGGTGAATTTTAAAATTGATAGGAACTAGTTCAATAATTGTATTTCGAATCATGAATGATGGTTTTAATGTAATAAGGCCTTATTGTAACCTCTGGACGTTTTGCTGAAAATAAATAAACCTACATGGCGGCCCTCTAGTTTAGGGATATTATTCACATGGATGGTGTCTGGAGGTGGGACTAGAATTTATGATTTATTATCATGATTGAGATGTTTCATTTATACTTTCTTCATCACCACCAGGTTTTTACTATATATATATAAGATCTTAGGTATCTTATTTGTAGTTGATACAATGATTATTTTTTTCCAAGATTAAATGTACATGATCCCCCATTATGGGGAATGTCTTCCATCAGTGAGGATAGTTAAGAGTAGTTGGGTTGGTTAAAGAATTCAGATTGCATCGATAAGGAAAGATTTGGTTCCCTACTAATATGTTTAGGGTCACTTCACTTATTATATAGGACCACCCATTGATAATTATTTTCTAGGTAATCCAATTTCCCAAGTCATGAAAAATGTTTATCAAATTATTTCTACTGATATAATTCCCTAATGAAAATAGTTAATTTTAATTGGGATTCATATTTTTATATAGTTTATAGAAAAATATAAAAATATTTAGAAACTGTGTTGAATGTAAAATAATAAAAACTAGTTTTCTAAAATATTCCATTGTTTATTGTTATTCGATAATGTTAAAAGGGGATGTTCTTAATAGATAGTTTTCAGAAAACATGGTATTGGAAAAAACATTTCTCCTTGATATTTCATTCATTTATGGAATAGAAAGAAAATTCTATTAATGATTAAGGATTAAGGATTTTTTAAAATAAAAATAAATTTTAATTATTTAATTTGAAACAAGTAAAAAATGGATTTCCTTTTAAAGAAATTGTATATAGAAATATATTATTTTCACATCTCTATTGTTATTATTGATCATGATAATTATTATCATTTTTAGGTGTAGGATGCAACTCATTTATTCCATTCGATGTAGATTCAAGAATCAATTGGTTAGATGGTGACTTGAATAGTAACAAGGAGGTATGTTTTTAGTGTAGTTTTATTATAGATTCATTTATCCCACGAACTAAAAATTTCTTCACTGATTTTTAAGGATGGAGTGTAACTAAAAATTCGTTTGTCCAAGGAAAATTAGTATTATATGGTTCATTTCAATTTTGGTGTGGGATACAAGAGTTGAAGTATGTTTTTAATGGATTCTGTATTTATTTATTTTATATTTTATTTCAACATTATTTCTTCCTTCATTTTTCTATTGGAATTGATTTCCAACTTATAGAAGGTACATCCAAAAAATTTTATTTATTTTCACTACGAAAAATATTTTTTACTTACATTGATTAATAATTACCATTTTTTGATTTCATGGTGTTGAGGGACTTGTGGTATCCTTTTGACATCAAGAGTTTCCTTTGCGCATTACAACAAACTGGTTTGGGAAATTGATAGAGGGATGTATCAGGTTTGTTTCTGAAAAAAAATTTATCATAAGATCCCTTATAATTTGGGGATTTCTAGTATGATGAATCACATGAAATTTGAAACAAAGGATATCGGGGTGAGAATTATATCATGATCTAATAATCATCACGAGCCTCAAGATTCCATGGGATTTTTTAGTGTTGGATCAGGATATTGGTTCTTATTTATTATTTCATTGTTTATTTGGATCATATTATTGTTATTTTATAATAAATTCATGTTTTTGATGGTGTTTTGGAGTCCTCCTATGTTTTTTGGTTGAATGGTAAGGATGATTCATAGGTGCACGGTTACATCACATGATTTTGAAAAATATGTAAAGATCATGTGGAGGATTCTATTTCCTTCCAGTTGTGGTCACATGGATGATTCATGGTTCATTAATATGGTTATATAAACCATGTTTATCCACTATTATCTTTTTTTATTTTGTGTTTAAGTCATTTATTCTCATTCCATATCAATTTATGGATCTTATTTGAGTAGTTAAATGATAATTTTCATGGAGTTTTGATGGTAATTGGTTTAATTAAAATTTATTTTTTAAAATTAAATATTTGTTTCAAAATGAAAATGGAGGTTGTATTTTTATTATTTTAAGGGAGTTTTGAAATGATAAATAAAATAGGATTGTGGTCTAGGACCTATGATTGATGGAGAATAAAATCAAGGGTGGTTCTCAAATGAAATTAAGTGAAAAACATGATTTCAAACTATAATATAAAATTTAAGGTGGAATTAAATATAAAATTATGATTTAAAAATTTGAAATGTGAGATGAAATGTTTTATGTTTTTTCAGATAATTTGATTTCAAAATTGACTATAATACGATAGTTAATTTCCATTCGTACAAAAAAATTTGTAGGGCCATTTGTTTTTTATTCTGTTTCGGATTTAAATTCAAATTGTTAATGATTTTTATTTATTGTTAATAATTATATAGACTATTAATCCTTGAATAGTTGTAAATGTTTATATATATTCGAGAGTATCATGATCAGTAAATGAAACTACCTGGACTAAAAGCAGAGTTGGGAGGCTGGTATCTTCAATGTGGTTTCCTATATTTAAATGTGATCATCGTCATATAGATGTGAAAATTATTCTGGAGGATATTGAGAATCAATTACATTACTTAATGAATCCTGAGGATGTTAATGTTAAACATGTTTAATTATATTTTGAACGGTTGTGTTTATATTTTTTAAAGATCGACATCCAATCTCTGTTAGACTTTTGATTGTCATGGGAGACCTTTGAGGCCTTGTTTTTTTTAAGTAGATCATTATGGGTTAGTTTATAGAATTAATGAAATAAGAGATTATGATATTATAAAAATTACATTCTAATGTGAATGAGTATATCATTATTTTTAATTATATGGTTTAATTTTTTTCCTCGCGGTTTGGTCAAGTGATTCCATATAAGCTCATTAGTTCATGTAGGGACTTCTTCTAAATCATAGTAATCAATTCCATTCATCCATGAATGTAATCATTGATGTGTTGGATAATGTTTCATGTATATATAAGTTGGATTTTATGGAAAAAACATTTTGTGATTAGTGGTTCTATTCATTTGGGAGATGGTAAGGGTTCCCCAATAAATGTGATGTATAGAAAAAAGGGGTATTTATTGTATAAGCCAACACTAGATGGTAATTATTCATAATGGAATAACTCTATTTTATTAATTTCTATTTTTTCCAAATTGGGAACACTAATAAATAATTCATAAATGTATTAAATACCTATCACCATTCTGGTCGATTGAGAAACCTCTAAATGTTTTTTATTTGCAAGAAACTTTTATAGAATAGATCCTCTATAGTATTGGAATCATGATATTAGATCAAATAGATTTTTTATATTAATATTTTTATGTAACATTTATTATTTAAAAAACTATTCTAGGAACATTTTATGTGTGAAATTTTGTTTATAGGAATTTAAAGTATTGTCCTTATCGGGAATGTGTTGTTTGAGTTATATCAAATTCTATAAAGATTTCCTAGATTTGTTCAACTCAGTTATTATTCATTGAAATGGGTATTTAATCTAGTTCATGGAGATTTATATTATCATCATAATAATGGATTATATGTTGTATCCCATGAAAATCTACCTTCATTTTTTGGGATTTTTAGAAACCATGTATTCTTTTTAATTTTTCATTTA
Source organism: Viscum album (assembly GCA_963277665.1). Taxonomy (NCBI): domain Eukaryota; kingdom Viridiplantae; phylum Streptophyta; class Magnoliopsida; order Santalales; family Viscaceae; genus Viscum; species Viscum album. The sequence continues at coordinate 1,159,248,428 of OY728122.1, read as the reverse complement.
CCTATGACTGTTTTTTCTATGAGAGTTAGTTTTTTAGTGAAATTATATTATGGTGGGGAAAACCCCAATGGATCTCTATATCATTATCTCTTAATCTAGTTAAGTGAGTTTTATAGAGATCTTTGTCACACTATTGTCATTTGTTCCCATTTGGTTCTGGTTTTGGTTTTAATATTTAATTATAGGGATTATTTCTTTTGGGATGAAGGTTTTGGTTTAATTCTAATATTGATCCTCCATCAAATGGATTGTAGTTTATTAGTATTAGGTGGTATTGTTCATGAAATTTGGATATATATTTTTCCCATTTTTTCCAGAGCGCATTGTTCAATTTTATTTTAGATCGATGTTATTTTTGTGCATAAAATAGATTATGTTGTGGATAATTATCAAACCATATTTTCAATTTTATTATTTGTATTACATATCTCTTTTTTAATAAAATTATAATTTATTTTATGGAATAGTTACTAGAGAGATTTGGTATTTTTGGAGTTTTGGGTATGTTTCAATCATTGTGAATTTCTGGGAGGAAATAGTGTCACGACCCCCTCCCACCAAAGATTCCCCTCCTGAGCTGGCAATGGTGAAAGGGAGATAATGACCCCCGAGTCCCGCCTCCAGTAGGCCCTGGGTTGGTGACTAGCACCAAGGGTATGAGTTTTCACAAATATGGGAGGCATTACCCTTTTTTTATTATTTTGGATCGGGAAATAGGACAAGTCAACCACCAAAAAGGGAAAAGAACAAGTGTATATAAATAAACCCAAACCAAGCCCACATGCATGTTTAAACAATTTTTATGACAAGGTACAAGTACAAGGAAGCTCAAAAGTACAATGCCAAAGGAAACAAGAAAACAACAACTGCAACAACTCCAACTGCCTGACTAGTAGGGTCCCGCACGGCCCTGGTAGTCCTCCTGGAAACCTGAAAGTAAACGTAGGGTGAGCATACAAGTATACTCAGTAGGGAAACCTAAAGCTCTCGTGCTCAAGTGGGGAGACACCCTAAGGTCCCGTGAGAAAACAGAAGAACCAGAAACTAACAAGGAAAAACTATCCACCCAGCCTCACTGGTCACACTCACCAAGTAACACAAACAAGTTTAGTATATATATATATAACAAAAGTATTGGGTACCCCACACCATTTCCCACTTAATTAGATGGTGCTCTTCCTAACGGCAAACATCCTGACGCTACCACACTATTCCCGCCCGCACACACCTGGTCCAAACCACGCATCTCGCCCGCACACACCTGGGACTCACAACCACGCATCTCACCCGCACACACCTGGGCCACAACCACTAACCCGCCCGCAGACACCTGGGCCTCATCCCGAAGGTTCTTGGGAACGGTAAGCATGCCTGAAGAGTCTTGGGCTAAAGGTCGCATCAAGCCATCACAGCCTCCGAGACCTACCCGAAGAGTCTTGGGTGTAAGGTCACCTCAAGCCATCACATCCTCCGAGACCTACCTGAAGAGTCTTGGGTGTATGGTCACCTCAAGCCATCATAGCCTATGGAAGAAGGAGCAGGAAGAAGCTAGTAACTAAGGGGGAACACCCTCTCCCATAAAATGGGAGTGTTCGGAACTAGGTTCTTGACATGGGTGTGGTGCGACAAAACACAAAGATATAATTATATATATACATATACCAAACACACAACCCAACCTATGGCTTCTTAAAAAGAGAAACTGAGCATGTGCCTCAGCACTGCTACCATGAAGCATGCATCAACAACCAAACAATCATCCCCCAACCCCATTTAGGTTTTCATGTTTCATGCAATGGTTTAACAATTATTATTACTGGGCAACTATCAACCAGACAAAACCTTTCACAAACATATCCCTTCCATCCACAACCAAGGTTAGGTAAAACTCAAGCAACCACATTCCATTTCATTTACAAAAGATTATCACAACCATACAACATTCCATCATTCATTTATTTCAAGGTTCCACACATAAAACTCATTCCACACACAAAACATTTCCGCATTTCAAAACACCTTTTACTTCAAAACACATTTCATAATCAAAACACTTTTCATAAATCAAAACACTTTTCATAAACAAAGACATTTTACACAACCAACCACTTCCCATTTCAACCCCATCGTTTACGAAACATTTCACACCTCCACGTTTCCACCATCAACCATTCCAATAAGATCACCACCCAAACGTCGCAGCCCTGCTGCTCACCCAAACCACAACAGCCCACAAAACACCCCCAACACATGCCACGTAACCAATCCAACACCCACATGTTCATTATTCCATTTTGGTTCAACCGGGGTGATCACACAAGGGTTCTATATTTCATTTAAAAAGTCAACTTTACGTGATTAACCAATTTCCACATTTCATGAAGTTTTCATCCATAAGAAAATACAGAAGGAGAGGGCAACATTTAATTGCGTAAGCAAAGGCCCCAAACGACTGTGATTTTCAGTAGGTAGAAGCACATTCAATTCACAAATATAATATCACAGGATATAAAAAGTAAGGCAACAACAATCACTAACTTCCCAACCCCATTCTTTAACCAGTTATTATCTTTATTTAAAGGTTCAACCATTTCTCATGAAAACAAAAGGATACCCGCCACACATGATACACAAATTAGAGAGACAAAGGTGAGATCCCTACCTCAAAAGGTCCCGATCACGTCGCTTCCGACGACGTCCTTCGGTGTCCTCCTCCTTCGCCGAACCCGACAAACGCCTCCTAGGATGGAAGCTGTAGAAGGATGGTCAGAAGGAAAGGTGACAAGTCCGGTCTTAGAAGCTTCATCTCGTCGCTACGATCATGTGGCCGCTGACGGATCGTAATTCGGAGCTCGGACAAAGAAGTTAGAGGAGGAAGACTTCTTGATCATCCAAGAGTGTCGTCATGCGAAGAATAAGCGATTGGTCTGGAAATAATCCGCGACCCTTTCTTATATAGGCAACTAATAGGTAAAACAATATTCAGCATGTATTGATGAATACATGGTGTGACCATACACCCGTTATGCGTTTTGACTGGTCAACACACGACACGTCACGTGGTTTCCACGCGTTTTAATAATAACGTCAATTTTATTAATATGTGTGTTTCGTTGACCCGAGACATAAATCATAAAAAAAGGTATCCATCACTGGTCTTAAAATGACTGTCTTAATTACAGGATTACACTGCCGCTGACGGTTCGTCATTCCGACACCATATGAGGGAGATACGTTGGATACAAGATCCCGTAATAATAATGATATTATTATTATTGGGTGTTTTGTGGACCCGAGCCACGAACCATAATTTAATATCCAAAATTATACTTGAATCGATCATATTAATTATAGGATCACATCGCCACTGACGAGAAGTCAATCAGACGTCGCACACGGGACTTATGACGGGTCGAAGATTTAATAATAATATCAAATCTATTAATTCACAAGCGTTTCGAGTACCCGATCCGAAAACACGAAAAAGACATCCAATATTGGACTCATAATTTCTGTCTCATAGTCAGGGTCACACTGCCGCAGACGGTTCATGAAACCGAGGTCGCATGAATAAGTTACGATCGAAAAAGTGTTTTATCAACAAAACAATAACATGATTATTTTATTATTTAATTTCATTTAATTTAACTTCTTAAATCCTTATATCCAAAATCCACGCCACACCAAAACAAAAGGCCCCTCTTTGAATCCATGTCAACCATGCCCCACCCCTTGATTGATTTCTTTTTTTTAACTTATTTATTTTATTGCATTAAATTCTAAATCATTATTTCCTGTAACTCTTTCTCTCTCCAATCTCGTTAATTCTTCCACAAAATTTCATCACGCACCAAGAAAAAGTGGTTCCTCATTAGTTTTCATTTATTATTTTTTATTAAACTATTAATAGAATAATATATGAAATGTATAATTATAAAAGGGGAAATTCGAATTAACGCATCCCCTCCCCATGCATTTTCATTAGAATTCATTTTATTTCTTTTCATTTATCATTATTATAATATATTAATTATTATATAAATTATGTAAAGATACATGGGGCCATTTGCCTCGTCCTTATGCCCATAACATATCATTTATTATAGAAATTTTATTAAACATTATATAAAACATATAATTAATATCACCACAATATAGGGGTGGAAGATACTTTTACGGTAACACAATCACGCTGCAATATTTGTGTGCCCCCATTTAATTCCAATTAATTTAAAAAGGTTTACTTTATTAAATTAAAACCATTTAATTTAATTATCCCGATATATATATACATATACATATATATATATACATATTTACGTCATCGTTATTATTATTATCTTACATAATAATAATTCACATTTAATATTATTAATGCACCACCTCGCTTCCTCTATGCATCTTCATTTATTTGTTTGCAATAAATATCATAACTCATTTTATTAATTCCTCATTAATATTATGAATAATATTAATAACACAACACCTATTATTATTATTCTATTTTAATTCCAAGAATTCCTCAATTAATATTAAACTAGACGCCTTATTTTTTTAAATTCTCATTTAGAATTAAAACCCCTTTTAATTTAATTAATCACGCACTTTATATCACCATCATTATTATTTAATATAATAAACTGACAAATCATCTTTTAAATTTTTATAAATTCTTCTTCGTTTTTATCATTAATAATTATCATTTTTACGCGCGCCGTGTTGACCACATCGATTTCAACAAAGGAATGGACCGGAGGGGTCTGATCCATTACATTAGATACCACTTAAAACATTCTCGTCCTCGAGAATTAAAAACTGACCCAGAAGAAGGAAAGGATCTGAAGAACCACTCAACAAGATACCTCTCAGGGCTCTAGTCATGACAAGGAACCAACAAACAACTCTATGAGTTAGGAATTCCCTCTCCTATGTCAAGATACTATCCGCTTTAGGCGGAACTGACTCTCCTGCATGGGTTTAATCACATCCTCATTAATGCGTCTTGATTAAGGATCATGTTTTTCCTTTCCCATATATTAGGTTTTTTTTTCAACTTACACTGCACCCAACAACGTACAACCCACACACTGCCCGGACAAATTGCTTGAGGAATTCCTTCTCCCATGTTGAGATATTATCTGCTTTAGGCGGCACTGACTCGCCTGCACGGGTTAAATCGCATACACATTAATGCGTCTCGATTAGGTATTAGGTCTTCCCCTCCCCACATGATAGCGCTCTTCACGTAAATTTAACGAAAAGCGAGAAACAACATAGCATTATAGACTCATGAAAAACAAGGTCCAGGCCCAAACAATGGGCGAGAATGAGTTTCAACAATTGAGTGTGATGCTCCTGGATTTAAACAAAACATAAACGAGAGCATTTAAGTAAAACCGAAAACATCTCTCTTGATCTATGACCTTGCTAGGGTTTCTGCTTCTGTTGCGTGAAATTGTCCACATCCCACTCCTCCGCCTCCGTGTTGACGTCCAAGTGCCATAGATGTACGGTAAACAAGGATCGCCTAAGCCCAAGTAGTAAGGAAAAACTCAATGTTTTAATTATCATTTTATTTCAATTTCTTTCCCAGAACACCCAATCAAGTAAAACACAAACATGATGATGCATGTACCTTCCCTAGGGTCTCTACCCTGCAATCAATATAGTCTCACTTGGTCGTTCTGTAGGCTCAGAGTCCTTGCATCGGATCACGGGGGGCCCTAAAATCCCGTGTCCTAGCCGGTCTTTCCTGGCCTATGTCACGCACCATGATTAACGAACACTGTTGCCCTACCATCCCATGAAATCCTCACTGTGCCTAACTCCAGACTTCATCCTATCTCTCAACCATCAGCTCTGATACCATTCTGTCACGACCCCCTCCCACCAAAGATGCCCCTCCTGAGCTGGCAATGGTGAAAAGGAGATAATGACCCCCGAGTCCCACCTCCAGTAGGCCCCGGGTTGGTGACTAGCACCAAGGGTATGAGTTTTCACAAATATGGGAGGCATTACCCTTTTTTTATTATTTTGTATCGGGAAATAGGACAAGTCAACCACCAAAAATGGAAAAGAACAAGTGTATATAAATAAACCCAAACCAAGCCCACATGCATGTTTAAACAATTTTTATAACAAGGTACAAGTACAAGGAAGCTCAAAAGTACAATGCCAAAGGAAACAATAAAACAACAACTGCAACAACTCCAACTGCCCAACTAGTAGGGTCCCGCACGGCCCTGGTAGTCCTCCTGGAAACCTGAAAGTAAACGTAGGGTGAGCATACAAGTATACTCAGTAGGGAATCCTAAAGCTCTCGTGCACAAGTGGGGAGACACCCTAAGGTCCCGTGAGAAAACAGAAGAACCAGAAACTAACAAGGAAAAACTATCCACCCAGCCTCACTGGTCACACTCACCAAGTAACACAAACAAGTTTAGTATATATATATAGAACAAAAGTATTGGTTACCCCACACCATTTCCCACTTAATTAGATGCTGCACTTCCTAACGGAAAACGTCATGATGCTACCACACTCTTCTCGCCCTCACACACCTGGGCCACAACCACTAACCCGCCCGCAGACACCTGGGCCTCATCCCGAAGGTTCTTGGGAACGGTAAGCCTGCCCGAAGAGTCTTGGGCTAGAGGTCTCCTCAAGCCATCACAGCCTCCGAGACCTACCTGAAGAGTCTTGGGTGTAAGGTCACCTCAAGCCATCACAGCCTCCGAGACCTACCCGAAGAGTCTTGGGTGTAAGGTCACCTCAAGCCATCATAGCCTATGGAAGAAAGAGCAGGAAGGAGCTAGTAACTAAGGGGGAACACCCTCTCCCATAAAATGTGAGTGTTCGGCACTAGGTGCTTGACATGGGTGTGGTGCGACAAAACACAAAGATACAATTATATATATACATATACCAAACACACAGCCCAACCTATGGCTTCTCAAAAAGAGAAACTGAGCATGTGCATCGGCATTGCTACCACGAAGCATGCATCAACAACCAAACAATCATCCCTGAACCCCATTTAGGTTTTCATGTTTCATGCAATGGTTTAACAATTATTACTAATGGGCAACTATCATCCAGATAAAACCTTTCACAAACATATCCCTGCCATCCACAACCAAGGTTAGGTAAAACGCAAGAAACCACATGCCATTTCATTTACAAAATATTATCACAACCATACAACATTCCATCATTCATTTATTTCAAAGTTCCACACATAAAACCCATTCCACACAAAAAACATTTCCGCATTTGAAAACACCTTTTACTTCAAAACACTTTTAATAATCAAAACACTTTTCATAAATCAAAACACTTTTCATAAATAAAGGCATTTTCCACAACCAACCACTTCCCATTTCAACCCCATTGTTTACGAAACATTTCACACCTCCACGTTTCCACCATCAACCATTCCAATAAGATCACCACCCAAAATTCGTAGCCCTGCTGCTCACCCAAACCACAACAGCCCACAAAACACCCCCAACACATGCCATGTAACCAAGCCAACACCCACATGTTCATTATTCCATTTTGGTTCAACCGGGGTAATAACACAAGGGTTCTAGATTTCATTTAAAAAGTCAACTTTACGTGATTAACCAATTTCCACATTTCATGAAGTTTCCATCCATAAGAAAATACAGAATGAGAGGGCAACATTTAATTGCATAAGCAAAGGCCCCCAATGACTGTGATTTTCAGTAGGTAGAAGCACATTCAATTCACAAATATAATATCACAGGATATAAAAAGTAAGGTAACAACAATCACTAACTTCCCAACCCCATTATTTAACCAGTTATTATCTTTATTTAAAGGTTCACCCATTTATCATGAAAAAAAAGGATACCTGCCACACATGATACACAAATTAGAGAGACAAAGGTGAGATCCCTACCTCAAAAGGTCCTGATCACGTCGCTTCCGACGACGTCCTTCAGTGTCCTCTGCCTTCGTCGAACCTGACAAACGCCTCCTAGGATGGAAGCTGGAGAAGGAAGGCCGGAAGGAAAGGTGACAAGTCCAGGCTTAGAAGCTTCGTCTCGTCGCTACGATCCTGTGGCCGCTGACGGATCGTAATTCGGAGCTCGGACAAAGAAGATAGAGGAGGAAGACTTCTTGATCATCCAAGAGTGTCATCGTGCGAAGAAGAAGTGATTGGTCTGGAAATAATCCACGACCCTTTCTTATATAGGAAACGAATAGGTAAAACCGTATTTAGCGTGTATTGATGAATACACGGTGTGACCGTACACCCGTTATGCATTTTGACTGGTCAACACACGACACGTCACGCGGTTTCCCCGCGTTTTAATAATAACGTCAATTTTATTAATATGTGTGTTTCGTTGACCCGAGACATAACTCATAAAAAAAGGTATCCATCACTGGTCTTAAAATGACCGTCTTAATTACAGGATTACACTGCCGCTAACGGTTATTCATTCCGACACCATATGAGGGAGATACGTTGGATACAAGATCCCGTAATAATAATGATATTATTATTATTGGGTGTTTTGTGGACCCGAGCCACGAACCATAATTTAATATCCAAAATTAGACTTGAATCGATCATATTAATTATAGGAACACATCGCCACTGACGAGAAGTCAATCGGACGTCGCACGCGGGACTTATGACGGGTCGAAGATTTAATAATAATATTAAATCTATTAATTCACAAGCGTTTCGAGTACACGATCCGAAAACCCGAAAAAGACATCCAATATTGGACTCATAATTTCCGTCTCATAGTCAGGGTCACACTGCCGCAGACGGTTCATGAAACCGAGGTCACATGAATAAGTTACGATCGAAAAAGTGTTTTATCAACAAAAACAATAACATGATTATTTTATTATTTAATTTAATTTAATTTAACTTCTTAAATCCTTATATCCAAAATCCACGCCCCACCAAAACAAAAGTCCCCTCGTTGAATCCATGTCAACCACGCCCCACCCCTTGATTGATTTCCTTTTTTTAAACTTATTTATTTTATTACATTAAATTCTAAATCTTTATTTCCTTTAACTCTTTCTCTCTCCAATCTCATTAATTCTTCCACAAAATTTCATCACGCACCAAGCAAAAGTGGTGCCTCATTATTTTTCATTTATTATTATTTATTAAACTATTAATAGAATAATTTATAAAATGTATAATTATAAAAGGGGAAAGTGGAATTAACGCATCCCCTCCCCATGCATTTTCATTAGCATTTATTTTATTTCATTTCATTTATCATTATTATAATATATTAATTATTATATAAATTATGTAAAGATACATGGGGCCATGTGCCTCATCCTTATGCCCATAACATATCATTTATTATAGAAATTTTATTTAACATTATATAAAACATATAATTAATATCACCACAATATATGGGTGGAAGATACTTTTACGGTAACGCAATCACGCTGCAAGATTTGTGTTCCCCCATTTAATTCCAATTAATTTTAAAAGGTTTACTTTATTAAATTAAAACCATTTAATTTAATTATCCCAATATATATATACTTATACATATATATATATACATATTTACGTCATCGTTATTATTATTATCTTACATAATAATAATTCACATTTAATATTATTAATGCACCACCTCGCTTCCTCTATGCATCTTCATTTATTTGTTTGCAATAAATATCATAACTCATTTTATTAATTCCTCATTAATATTATGAATAATATTAATAACACAACACCTATTATTATTATTCTAATTTAATTCCAACAATTCCTCAATTAATATTAAACTACACGCCTTATTTTTTTAAATTCTCATTTAGAATTAAAACCCCTTTTAATTTAATTAATCACGCACTTTATATCACCATCTTTATTATTTAATATAATAAACTAACAAATCATCTTTTAAATTTTTATAAATTCTTCTTCGTTTTTATCATTAATAATTATCATTGTTACGGGCGCCGTGTTGACCACATCGATTTCAACAATGGAACGGACCGGAGGGGTCCCGTCCCTTTCAAATAGTATAAATACTCATATCTAGGGATTGTTTCAAGTTTTTTTTGTCTTCTGGAATGATTTTCAAGGAATGGGAAGACCAATATTGATTTGAATAAATTATCATCTAATGGGGAATTATTAGGGTTATAGTGGTATCTAAGAATTATCACATAACTCGTGCATGGTTTGAGAAAGCCTTATGCCATCAACAAAATGGTATCTTTAACTTTTATTGAGCCATAATCATAGATGGACTATTGTTTCATTAATCATGTTCCTTAATTATGTTTGGTTCCCCATTTGTTCCAATAGATGATTATTTTTCGAAAATGGTTTGGATAATAATGTGGTCGAACAATGCATAATTTCAATTGGTTAATATTATTGAATTGATATTTTACCCTTAATAAAATATAAAAGATAAATGGGATTAATTTCTAAAAAATTTCCCACTATTTCTCAACACCTTAGATGTGATATCAACCCCTCACCTCCAATCATCCCTCTACCTCTATTTTTTAGGTGATTTCTTCACCAATTATTACTGTGGTCATCGTATGAATTATTTAACTCTCATCCTCTTCCATACTATTTCTTTTATTTTTTGTTTCATTTCCTTATATCATGATTGATGGGATATAGGTTAAACATAACCTATGTTGGGTGTTATTTTGTGGATTATTATTTATTAGTGTTTGTGTGGAATTATTTGATGTCCATTCGTTCTGATATTATTGAATGAGAATAGTTATCCACCAAATCAATATATTTTTACATCCAATTAACATTGTAGAGCAGTTATTAAACAGAATTTTTTGACTTTGGGTTTCCCATTATTTTCCAGAGTTCATTATGCTTCTTCAGGTAGACTTGAGTCATCATTGTTTATGGGGACAAGGACTGAGGTTTCTTACCCTATGTCTGATCCTATAAAACCAAAACTATAATTTCTTTACTATTTTTATGTGATATATTTATATTATGAATATAATAAAAAATATGAAATGTTTTTATTGATGTGATTGTCCACTTTCATGTTTTCCTTGTTTTATTATTCATTATCAATGATGTATCTTTAATGAATCATGTTTCTAAAATCTATTTTAAATTATTATAATGAATCAGTGCTTTCTATATTTCTAAAATTGTGTTTTTTCATTTATATTTGAAATATAATGGATATTTTATAAAAAATTACAGGCTTTCCAAAAAGGATCAAATGATTTTTTTTAAAGGGAATAAAAATGTTCTCTAATGCACCTTAATTTTTAAATATTTCTTAATCAATATTACATATATTGATATATATATATATAGGTATTCATTTTGTATTTAATTTCACAATGTAGTATGAATATTTATGTTGGGACCAAGGGTATTTTTATATCTTTAAATTCATATATGTATGATGTAATATAATGATTTTTTTAATTCGAAGGTCGTGGTTTCAAAATTTATTTAAAAATGATGAAGGCTGGGTTTAAAATAATATATCTAAATTAGTAACATTGGATTATTTTTTAGATAGGCAGATAGCTCCTTGTAAAATCACTAGTTTTGGTGTGGTCTTTGCATGGATGGAGTTTGGATGTGGATGTAGAATGTATGAATTCTTTTCGTCATTGTGATGTGTTATTTCTACTCGAAAAATAACCTCAAATTTTTACTATATCCATTGTATCCTTGGTGTATTATTGAGAGTAACGAGAATATTTTTATTTATTTCTAAGTTGAATGACTATATCCCCAATTGTAGGGAAAGGTTGTTGTGGGATGTTCCACCAATGAGGCTAGTTGGGAGATGTCATGTTGGATTAGATATTGGATTACATCGATAGGTAAAAACTTGGTTCTAAAATGATTACTTCTTGGTAAAAATAATTCTAGGAACATGGCATGATACAAATTTTATAAGTATTATTTTTTCCAAAATTTTGTATCACATTTAACAAATATTTTCCATTTCCATTCTTCCCTCCTAAAAAATTTATTTTATTTTGAACTTCTTCTATTAATATTTTTACTAGATAATATATCATTATATATATTTTTAATTTAACGTAAATAATTAAATTCTTTTTCTAAAACATCATGTCAAATATCCTTTATAACAAATGTTGAGAGGTGTAGAATTTGATTTTTTTAATAAAAATGTGTGTTGTTATGTAAATATTTTCTTATATATTGTTTCCATTTAAGAATATAAGAAGATATGATTAAGATATATTGATGGTGTTTTATTTTAATTGAAATAAATTCACAATTTAATTTCTTTATTTAAATATTTCTTGAAATTTGTTATCTCAACAAATCTAAGTCTTGGTGTTGTCCCCATCTTGCATCCCTACTAAGCATATTGATTAGTCGTACTATTATCATTTTCAATTGTATTATTTAGGTAATCAATACATACTATTTAGGAATAATGGTTCTGTAATTTGGATGGTGACATGCGTAGCCCCATTTAGTAATTTTGTTGTATACTTTTATTTCAGTTTTGGTAATTGCATCAGCCACATGGTCTTTTACTGATTTCGATAGATGGAGGGAAACATTAGCTCCTTGTGGGCCATGTAATTACATATATTGGATGATTTCCTTATAGGGGAAAGAGATCAACGATGAGATGTAATTTTTAGTTTCTTTTTAATTCATTTTTTAATTTTTTGTTAGTTTATTATATTCAATATTTTTCATTTTTCATGGACAACTTACATACCAATGGTTTCAATGAAATTATATTTAATTTTTTATATTCATTTTAATCATTTTTTATTGGGAAAACATTATTTAAATTTAGTGAATCCATGATGCCGAAACACTTGTGACAGCCCATGGGGATCATGAGAACTTGGACAACCAGTCAAATGTCGTTAAATCTGGATGATTAGAGGTAGAATTGATGGTGGAATAAGAAAATATTTGTTCATTATGTATGGAATAGATCCGTATATCTATAATATGATTTTTTTCATTGGAAAAAAGTTTCCATTTATTATATGTCGATTAAATACTGTGAATGTGAAATTATGTACATTACCTAAAGTATGTAATTTATTTTATAAATGAATTTTAATACCTGAATGATATATATTATGTTATAATGGGTTCCTTAGTCTTGACTCATATGTGTACAATCATTAACATTATATGTATATAACATTATATATACATGTTATTTACATACCATGATTGTAATATTATATGTTTATATGCTATATATGGAAGTTTTTTGATTACATAATGAAAAAAATGTTATAGTAGATTATATCTATAATGGTAACCTCTGGTTTCTATGATTATAATCTTTAATATATTTTAAACATCCGAGATAATACCTTTTTGATGTGATGTTAAAGATGTTTTAATATTAGCTGTGCGAGGGTCATTTACATTAATATTTTCTAATGATGTTTACACTTATTGATAATGAGTACCTTATATCATAATGACTAATCATGAAATTATAAAGCCACTTTTTGCATGATTCAGTTGTCATTCCTATCTACGAACATGTAAATTTATCTCTTGACATGTGAATATTATTAATGTATATCATTGGATTTATATTTTCATTCTAGATGAAAATAATAATAAATATTATGTTTATGGTTATTTATATTACATAAATATCAGCATTTATTATTAGACATTTATTTAACAATAAATAACGGAATTTAAAACTCCAATTACATGTAGACATAGATATGCCTCAAATAAAGATGATGTTAGTACCTTCATAAAATCTATGAACATGGAAGAAGGTGGTATGTGCATTAGTTATGATCAAATAATGTTTAATTAAAGCATAAATTTTTTGTTATATAAGATATACATTCATTATGATGATACAACTTGACGAAAATATGTTTTATTTTGGAGTTCATGTTTATAAGAGTGGTTTCTAAATATATGTAAGATAACATATGTCTTTTATACACTTAAATTAAATATTTATTGAATAAAACCACTACTAATAAAATCCCATAAAATTATGTGGCCATGTTTTTTTTATCAAATTTTGTACACAAAAAAAGTAACTTGAATGTGTGGACTACATCATTATTTAAAAAATCCATAAAATACCCTTAGAGTCCATATATATTTTAAAATGATACTAGTTAACCAGAAGATGTTTATATGAAAGGGGTGATCTATAGTTCCCAATACGATAATTATAAAAAAATAACCTAATAATTATAATAAAAGGTAGAAATGAGGAATATCAAGATAACACAACAGTGTTGGAATCATAATAAAGATTATCGAAACCTGATATAATATGACAATATTAAAGAAATAAAAAAATGTGTAAATAAGATAAAACATGACATCATAAGAATATGACAAGGATAAGCATCAACAAAACGTAAATTTTTTTTCTTAGAATAACCACCTAGGTACCGTACAAAAAATCTCAAGAGATAAAAATATTTACCAATGAATTGGAGTACTACATAATTCTAGTCCGACTTATCTCATTATTTTAATGTACATGTATTTATATGCAACATTGTTCATTGAACATAAAATTGTATTGCATCAATTTTATTCCATGATTATATAGATCGTCTTATATACTTGGATGTCCAAAATCAATTAATTATTGATAGATATAGGTGAATACCCATATGTTGATATTGGATAGTTGTTCACTAACAATTGTTTTTCGTGGAAATTCATAGGATAAATTCTGCAATATAACAAATATAGATAATTATTCATATATGGGGTTAATGACAGTGAAAGTGGAAATATCATAACATAGATATCATAACGATTGAAAAAGAGAATGTTAACTAAATATATTTTTGAAAAAAAAACACAATTCAATGAATGAAAAAAAATAAATTGGAGGTGATAATCCATTAGTTTTACATTATAATATCTTAGGTGGATGTTCGTAATGAGAGGGAATCAATAATATATTTTTTTTGGAATTGAGATGATGAAGATAATAGAGGGGATGAATTTTGAACCATTAAAAAATATGATGAAATCAAATCATCCATCCTTGGTAAAAAAATTCTATCTTTCTACCTTAAAGTCAAATAAGCAACAAACATAAATAATAGCAGGAACACGTCGATGTAGAGTGGTTCATGTAATAATGATCTCACAGAATACCCCACCAATACCCTCTCAGTGAGCATGTTAAATTACAAAATTATATCCCCTTGTTGTGGACATCTACAACTGAGTACATGTAGTTGATACCATTATAGTATGAATTTTATAATGAATTATAATTCATTTTAAGGGAACCGTGAATCCACTACTTATACCAAGAAGATGAAACTCCACCACAAAATTGTGTGAGAAGACAATACTACCATAAATCAACATATATTGTTTTTTTAGAGTCTATATATCTATTATAATTTCAGGAGAAACTAATAGATTTATTTTATCATCTATATCATATAACATTGTCAATAAAAACCTTGAATTAATCAAAATATTCCTTTAAAAAGAAATAGAGGAAACACTATAGAGATGTTTAAACATATATGTGTCTAATGTCTAACTCTTTCAATAACATTTTCGAACTAGTAGATGAATATACAATAGTAAGAAGAAGTAGTTGCAACATCAATAGAAGAGATTCAATCCTACTGATAAAAAGATATACGTATACAAATTGTTATGCTATAAGAAAACAAATATTGTTATTTAAAAATTAATAGATCGTTATTTTCTATTAATATAATTATTTTATCATATATCATATATACATATGATGAAAATCTCAAAATTTATACTATAGTTTAACTAACTTGTGGTTAAACCAGCACTGGAAATTTCACATTATATATCAAGAATATTTGAATTATAATCATTCAAAAAGATTCATAACGACCCTAAAAATATGAAGTATTTATTCCATTGAATATGAGCCTTTAAATGTGTTATAAAATTGGATTGAATAGATATTTATCTTTTACGAGACTAGTTCACAAATCACTGAAAATATCAAAAATATAATGCTCCTTTGTTGAATAGTCAAATGTAGGTTTTGTTTATGTAATGAAAGAACACCAAACATAGGGTATAAAATGTATTTTTTGTTCAAAAAATTAGGCTTGATAAACAATCCAATTATTTCAAAAATGTATAATTTCTTCCATATATAGTGTTCCAATACCATACATTATGATTAAAAATTTATGTTTTGATCACGGTTTCCAGAAGATGGCCATAATACATTAAAAAAGAATTTACCATAGATCAATGAAATAAATATTCATCCAAAATATATATTAAAATGAATATTATCTTCCTAAAATTATGTAAAAAAGTTACATAATTAAAAACATAAATTTTTGTGTTTATGAGAATAAAAATATTAAATAAATTAAATTAGTTATTGAATCCAAACACGCTAAAAAATATCCCCCTTTTTTATTTTCACAAAACACATTACAAAAATTAACAAATAATTCAAATAAATATTAGAAGAATAAATATTTAAATACAAAAAAAAAACAAATTATACGAACATTTCTCGTATATTTCTCCCTTTTACTATTTTTTTCCATATAAACATCTCAAATATAAATTTATCATAATTTTTTTCATATAAAAAAGTTTTTTAATAAAATTGAATAATATAAAACCCATATATTTTCCCAGTTTTGTGATATAAACAGTCAAGCATAAAAGCAATATATAGAAACTCACCCTAAATTCATATATAATACTAATCAATAAATAAATAATTGGTTTTAATGATTGTATTAAAACAAATAAATCATCTAATAAAATATTTAAACACCTATTAAAAAATCCTCCTAAGACAGATAATATTTGGAAATGTTATGCAAGGAATTAAATTTGTATCCTGGAATAACATATTTTTTCACATTTCATAATTGAGAAAATGTTATGATATAATTTATCAATAGTAACTATAATATTGTAATTTTTCATGTATAAAAACATAAGTAAACAATATCCAAAGGTTTACACAAAAAATAACCATTTAATGAATTTTAATAATATAATATTTTTATTCATAAATTAAAAAAAATCATTATAAAACTAATTTTTTATATATAAAAATACAACATAAAGATATAATAGTATTTTTTTAATATTGGTATAATAAAAATCCAGGATGTTTTTAGGATTAAATGGATTATACCAACATTCTAAACATATAATGTTTTATTTAAAATCTCCTCAAACATTTGACAAATGTTCTATTATTTTTCAGAAATATGTAGATCATTGATATTTTGAATAGTATATGGAAATTTTTATTAGACACTCCTTTATAATATCAATATCTATAATATTATTATATTCATTTGATACTAACCCCATCTATTTTATAAAATTAATTTTGATCATTTCAAATTATTCAATTTAAATTTAAATTTTTATCGCATTATGATACATCCATTGAAGTGAATCTAAAACTATATTTTTATTAATATTTTTAAAGATATTTATTTGATTATATATATATATTTATATCCTCTTATATCTTCATTTTTTCCTCATATAATTTACTTACATTAAAAATAAACATTTTATAAGGCAATTCACAATTATAAATTTTTAAAGAAAAAAATACGGTACTTCATAACCATGAGATTTAAAAGATTTTTCAAGGCATTCCTTAACATATGAAATTGATTATTTTCTTATCATATGAGATGAAGTATTACCTTTAATTTTATTTTTAGAAAGACATCAATCTATAAAAGAAGTTCACAATTTCATCATTTTTCTAAATATGGTTTTTAGAATTCTTTGAAAAATATATTTAAATGAACTAGATTCTCGATGTTTTAAAGATAATGTTATAAATTTTGTTATGAAAATTATCTAAATATGATTCCTGTTATTCATTTGAAAACATGGATTAATCCTTACATATTTTTACTCTTGGAAATACATTTTCCTTTAAGAAATAAATTGTTTTTGAAAAAATAATGTAAAAAAATAAAACAAATCATAAAAGAATATATTTTTTATGAACCTATTTGAAAATTATGATAATTTAGTTATAAATTTATGTAAACTAAATTTTAACTATCTGATTCATTGAGTAAATAAGGATTTATCAAGTGATCAAAAAATTTATATCTCTCACATTACAAATCATTTAATTATATACAAATATATGTGAAAATATTAATGAAATACATCATGGATTGTAGGTTCTAGTTCCAGGGATTTGTTTTTCATAATGAACTACATCATAGTTGAGCACTCTAGTTTAAAGACATTTATTTCTATATAATAATCTCACATGGACTTAATGATTTCCTATGAATCTTAGTGTTGTAAATCTTCAATATATCAAATACTATTTATTTTTAGTACCCATATGTTATTGGGTCCATCAATGTTAGTAACTAACTTTTTAGGTAACCAAATATTTTTATTTTGAGTAGTGACTATACTATTAATGTTAAATTTATCTTTTTGACCAATAATATTTTTTACACAAAAAAATTTAGGTTTTTAAAGAAAGAATAATTTTCATAATGAATGTTAATAGAAAATTAAAACAATCAAAAAGTTGATGTACATTATATTTTTGATCTTGGAACAAAATAATTTCTATATAATTTTTATCTTTCATAATTACTACATATTCCAAGTCCTCATATATGAATTTTTATTTTACCATGAATTTTATTTAAATAATTTTCAGAATAGATTAGAATTCATGGGAATTTTTCTAATGTGTCTTGTTTACATTGAAATTCATTAATTTTAACTTCATGTATATAATAGGAAACATTGAACCTATTAGATATTAATTTATCATGTTGTTTAGAAAATGTTTGTTTTTATATTGAAAATGTATTAACAATTTTCTAACCATTTTTCTGATTTAGTTTAAGGAATGAATCATATATTTAAGAAATAAAAAATTATTATTCACTTCCACATAATTAAGTTTTTCATAATAATATTTTGATAATAATAAGATTGTACATCATCAGTATGAGCCATATGATATAGATATACCATGTTATTTTTAGGAACAACCTCTGAGTCCATAGTATATTATTCATTTAAACCCAAAGTAGCACTCTATATTTTACTCATAAAATTCATTCCATTCCGTTCAAAATTTATATCCATTGTTAATTTATTTTATGGAATGTATACTTTTTGTGTCATTTTTCTTTTCATTCTAACAATCTACCGTTCTTATTCAATTTCAATTACATATTTTAAATTTTCTGAAATATTTTATAATTATATGATGAATATTTTTTGTAAATATATGTTGAATGATTTAGATGATTCATCCATATTTGTTCTAAGATTATATTTATTATTTTCGAATAAAATACTATTTTCGTCTTCAAATTACATCACAGATTCATTTATCATTAAATTACCAATTAGTTCTCTCACTAAAAATTGTTTATCTCATGTATATTTTTGTATGGTAGTAGATATACCATTTCACAAAGAATATAAAACTCTAAAAACAATTCAAGAATCATATAATATCAAAATTGGTCCTTTAAAGGTATAAATATTTTTGATGATTTCATTCAGCACTCTCATTTGAGTGATTCATTCAACATCTCTCATCCTGAAAGTATCAACTTTTTAATTTTCATTAATGTACCTTATTTTTTTTATATTTTTAGTTCCCTCATAGGAAACTGAAATTGTTTTTCATATTTCATATGATATAGAAATATGGTATACTCTATTAAACTCATATTTTCCATATTCAACAAAAAAAATGAAATTTAGTGATTTTAAATAGAGAACATATTCTATATCTTGATCATTATCCAATTTTTATAGATCCTATTTAGGAACTTAATATGTCTTGAAAAACATTAAATAAACTCATATTGAAAAACCTATTAAATATATAATCACTTTAACATTCCATCATCGACAATTATCACCAATAATGTTAGGATAATTGATCATTGACATTGCATCTAATGATCAGTCATTTCTTATATTATACATCAGTTTAATTGTCAAATAATTCTTGTTAAAGACGAAAATAAATCATCCAAAATTGATTGATATCCAAAAAATCTTTTATAAATAGATTTTCTAGATTATTTATTCACTGATACGGTTCATAGAATAACATATAGTGATAGATCACTTTGTTTAAAACAATATGATGTAATACTACTTGTTCATATCATCTATAAAAAATAGAAAACTCAGGGATTTTTCAAAAAATAATTATTCGAACAGAGTGAAACCATCGATACAAATTGTTGTGTAGGAATGGGGATGAAAAAGATAAAACTAAGTATATTAATTTGATACATTTACAATAAGGTGAATAAAAGGCCTTATGGTTATTTTATAGGGAAGTTCAATTCCATTGATTAGTCCTTGACGTCAAAAATATACTAATACATAGTCTATAAGGCTGACAATCCAGAAAATCAATAGATATTTATTTTAATGAGAATACATATTTTTCTCATAGTTTCACTCTATAATGATAGATTTATTTGGTTGTCAATATCTTACAATGACACAAAATATATTCTTCATCACTTCACATGCGTCCATTAAACCACAAGAGAGAAAAAATGAGAAACAATTGTAAACATATATATTCCCAAAGTGTCTCTCTTTCAATAAATTTATCACACAATAAGTATAAGAAATAACAATAATATGTATCTATTCTAATAATAAAATAATTGACTCAATTTGATAGATCAAAACATCTATGTATTGAATATTTAACACTGATGAAAAAGAAAACTGTTATCTAGAAATATACAGATTATTATTTTATATGAATATAACTCTTTCAAAATTTATCTTATATCTTGATGATAAACATCATAAAATTTATAATGTAGTTTGAAAATCATTATGACAAACCTTCTTCAGATATACAATATAATAAATTGTGAATATTCAAAATCGTAACATTAAAAAAAGTGTCAAAAATTAAATTACAAAAAAGATCTATTTAATCCATTAAGTATATGAATTTGAATTTTTTTTAAAATAGGTTTGAATATCAATTTACTAATTGAATGACCATTACACAAAACATCGATAATATCTGGAATTTAAAACTCCATTATTGAATTGTTGAACGTAGGGTTACTACCTATATTCAAAACCCCCAAACATAGTGTAGGCAATATAATATCTTTTAAAATGATTTTGTTGATAAAAAATACATTTATTTCTCTAATGTAGGGTTTTATAAAAAAGTAGGGTTTTTATTATAATTTTTCAATTGCATTTCTTCAGAACATGGTGTTCCCAACCCATATTTTACACATACAAATGTATTGTGTGAATAGTCTATCCAGAACATGTCCTTAAAACATTAGAAAATAATTTTTCATGGATCAATGACTTGAATAATCATAAAAAATAAAAATTCTAAAAAATATTATCTTCTTAAAATTCACTTAAAATAAATGTCATTTGCATCTTAAATGTGTGTGTTCATGAGCATATAAAGCAAAAATAGATTTACAAAATTGTTAAATCAACACATTATCAATGTAATATTTCATTCCTAAAATAAAAATATTATATTATATGGATATTTAAAATCAAATATAACATAATTAATTAGTATTCAAAAGGATAAATATAAAGAACGTTCTTTAGTGGAAAAGAAGAGATAGGTCCCCTATCATGGGGGAACTTCTAAAATCATGGGAGGATATTCATAAGAGATTGGGGAAATCTATGTCTGGATTAACAGAGGGAATGGATGATTAACCTGGTTATCAATGGATTTTTTTGGAAGAGGAGTGGGATGATTGGTGGAAATGTATAGAAAAACAGAGGTTAGTTCTTTTTAAATTTTAAAACATCGGTTTGGGATTCTATAAAATAAAATAATGAAAATCATAAACCCTACAAGTGATTTTTCCATGTTTTCAATGAAAGAGGTGTGAGTTTAAATATTATATAATGATAAAAATTAATGATATAAAAAATACCCTTAGGGTTGTGTATGTGAGTAATGTTCAGAAAGAATTGATTTTCAAATAATAAAATACAATATAGGGTTTTTGGGGATTCAGTAACGATTTATCAAATTAGTAATATACCTTAAAAATAATATTTTTAAATGGAAAGAAATTATAACTAAATACTCCATATATAATTTATCACATCACTTTTAAGATGTTACACCGTTATAATTGATATAGTATATTTTTTTAATTTTTATAAAAAAAATATATTTCCATAAAATGTTAGGAAAAATGAACCACAGTTTAATTTAAACATGATATTTCCAAATATACAATTTATATTTTCAATAAAAATCTATTACTATGTTATTAATCACTTTGAAATCATAATACCCATTTATTGTGAAATACAAGTGTTTTTTATGATAAAAGTTTTCTCATCGTCATAATGATTACTTTGGGATTCCATTAATATTAATATCAATTTAACATAAATAATCATTTTTACCCAATATATTAGGATACATTTGGATCCAATACTAAGATAAATTTATTAAAAAAATTATTAGGAATGATAATTGTTCTAAGGGATTATTAAAAAAAAGTGTGGGTTACACCGTCCATACCTACACTCAACATTGGAACACAATAGGTTATAGTTAAGAAGGACCACAACATGATCATCTATATGATCTCCTTATTCGATTTGACATATAACACTTCATTTTCCCCTCTATATTCATGTGACATTTCCAGATTATTGTGTGTGATGTTCTGTAGTCATTCGTTCTAATGAGGGATAGTTTTCCATGGCACATTTTTTATTCTTGTTCGCAAGGTGTTGTGAAAAAATTTTGAGTCAGGCTAATCCATAAAAATCTCTAGATATATTGAATAAAATACGAGACATCATATACAATTTCCCAAAACTAATCATCCTTAACAACTCCAAAAAAACCATGGTAGTTCCCAAATACACCTATAGAGCCTAAGGGTTTTGATGTTCTTGAAGTATCTCCATCCAAATTGACCATGACACAAGAAATAATTAGTGGGATCTGTCTTGTATATTTAAAATATTTTGGTTTCATTGTCCGGGATGTCAAAACCAAGAGCCCCATAGTATTCATGTCATCATAAAAATTTTAAATATTTCATTTTCACCATTGATGAAGTCCATTACTCCTTGTTAATAGCTATCATTCCAAGATTAATAAATAGATCTTGGTTGTTGAACAACTTTTCATTCCTTATTGTCCATAGAATAAGAAAAAATCAAATCCACTACTTCTAGGAGGAGATTATGTACTTGTTCAATTTGGAGAGTAGTGTAAATATGATCAATAAGTTTGGGTACCAACATATGAGTATCAATAGTCATACTAAACAAAATTAAAGTATATTCCCAAAGTTTCTAGGAAAAATAAATGCTTAAAAATATGTATTGGAATTCTGATTTAGAATTATTGAAAATAGGGAATGCTAAAATAATGTGATGACCAATTTCCATTATCATATCATGAGTGTATTTTTCTAGATTCTTCAATGAAGAAAAAATTTAAAATGCTTGATGAATAGTTTTTAAAGTATACAAGAAATTATTGTTTTCTTCATAATGGGCTTCAATGTAACATGTAGTGATCGCTGGTATTGAAATTCCCACTTCAGTTGTCTTTCCATGTAATGGTGACATAATCTAGAAAATACCAACGGTAAATGCCCATATTACTCTATGTATTCACTAGAATATCATATCAATGATGATGTGAAAGAAAATAAGAAATGGTCATGTGAAATGAATCTAGTGGTTTGATAACAGTATCCTATAATGAGATGCCCATCCAATTAGAGTTCTAGTAGTTGAGGGTGGAGTCTCACCTTACCATCCCATTTGTGTCAAACATGATTATATGAAAATATTGTATAATAGAAATCCAAACAGGGGATTCCATATATACTTTATATACATTTAGAAGACTTTAATTGAATATGGATTACAAGAATTCAATGGATGCATCAATAGAGATCAGGTTCCATGTGAATAAACCAATGATACCTTCATTAATGATTCTATGCTCATTCATCCTGAGGCCTCCATTTTTAGAAGGATTAATACACTCATTTCATGAGAAAATAATCAGTTTCCTTTATTATGTCAATACATTCTAAAGGATGTTCCTGGTCATGCATTAAAGTTCCTTGATAAGACCTCTTGGCCTTTTATATAACAAGAAGGAGATCACAAACATGGATGTGATCATAGAGTTCACAGGGTAAACCCTTCCAGCTGTGGACAATGATTTTCCTTCCACCTGTACATTTGATTAAAAATGTTGGTGAATATTCCCTCAATGTACCTTCTCTTGAACATTCCACATCACATGGGAACCCCAAGATTATTAAATAGAATGGATACTTCTTAACTACATTTCTAGTTACAATTCAATTTTTTCAACCATTATTCCCTCATAAAACAATGAATAATTTATCCCAATATATATCATGTCCAGCCACCTCCTCATAATGAGTGGAAATGGAATTACTGAAAGATATGGGTTTCTTGAAGATTTACCAAAAAGGATGATTTCATTAGTGTATAAAATATGAGAGGGAACATTTCTAACCATGACAGCCTAATTTGGTCTATAATTTCCAATTTGAGTTAGATAATTTATATGATGTCTTAAGCATTATTCCAAAATGTCGAAAATAATTCATGAAAATAAATCACCCAATCGCATACCCCTTTTATACTAAAATAATACACTAGGGGTTCTATTTATGATGATAGATAACCTTTCATAATTGAGGTTGTCCTTAAAATGTACGAACAATTCATCAGACATTCCATATCTTATTATGAAATCAAATATGAAGCTACAATTTATAATATAAAAGGCCTTATATATAGAAATTTTAATTGAAATTTTGACATCATTCATATTCCCCTTCATAAGATTCACATATTTTGAGGCTATAAAAAGTTAGTTCCAGATCATCTCAAACATTTCACAAAAGTGGTTTCACTAATTATTTAGTTGTTGGACCTCTAGATGGGCTGGTTCAATGAAAATACAAGATATTCCTCCTCCCGCATAATCTCTAATAATTTGTACTCAAGGGTTATGTAATACCTCATGCTTCTACGGTACATTTCCCTTTGAATTATGAAATAGCTTGCGTTGTACGCAACTTTGAATTTTGACACACCAGGACCAATCAATCTAGACGTTATGAATAGTAATTCACACATTTTGTAATTTTATAAATTTTATAATTTAAAATTGACTATATTTTTGTATTAGGAATATCAAAATTAGCATAGGGTGGTTTTTTGGAATTCTTTAAAAAACATTCCATTTTTTATGAAAAATGAAAAACACTGCGTTATTATTTAAAATTGACTTTTTATTTAAATAAGTATTTATTTTATTTTTATTTATATGAGGTCAAAATAGATACATAATACCTATATAGGTTCTATGTTATTCATTGGAGTCATTTAATAATAATATTATATATATAAAATATTATTGAACATTTTACCTTCCTTTAACCACCTTCTAGGCACATTTGAAAATTTGCAAAAAAAAATTAAATTTACAACTTCTATAAATTGAATATCAAAAATCTGAGAGACATATTTGAGATCATTATGTAAAATTTGGTTTAATTATATGAAAATAATTTTATGTGAATAGTAACTTTGAACTTTTATTGACCTCGATTAAAAGTAAATAAGTTAATTAAAGGTAAACAATGATATTATAATTACCCTAACACATGTACAAATTCTATTGGATAAGTTTATTTATACAAAAATAAATCTTAGGAATAAAATATTATCCTTTTGGTAAACTTGGATAAGATTAGGCCATTTATTATTTTTTTATTTAAATAAGTGTTAAAAGTGTTAAATTCAATGTTTAATAAATAAAACATTTTTAATATAGGGTTATACATAAGACAAATTCAACTATAAATATTCATTAGAAATCTAAAAAAAATCAAAATAATTTTTCTTATTTCTATTTTTTAAACATTAAATTATCAAATTTATTTATGATACAATGATGATGCAGTAATTACCTTATTAATAAATGATTAAAATAATTGATATTATAAATATCCAAATAAATGTAAATTGATTCTTATGTTTATTTCCACAAATTTTATAGGTTAATATGACATGTTAGGTTTGATTGAATAATTTTTTTCTAAGTGATAATGTATTAATGACTTTCAACAAAAACAAAATACCTAATAGTGTCAAAAATGACATAAATGAGTTTTGTAAACTAATACTATATTATTAATTGATATAATATTCATAAAAATATATGTATTTATAAAATGACTTATATAAGGTTAGATATATTAATAATGAACCACATGGGGTTATCTGGGCCTTTTATTGTATGTTTATTAACCATTTATTATAATAATACAAGAATACTTAGTGGAATATAAAATATTTAACATAGAGTTAAATCTAAATGATAATTTTGATATGGTTACCTAACCTATCTAAAACAAGTTTTTGGATTGGTTTTAGACCCATCCTCACCTTATCCTCGAATTAAATCATTTTTGAGACATTATAAATCTAAAATTATTGTATATTAAAATAATATTTCGCGTTTTTTCGAAAGTGACTGTCACCTCTCTTATAAAAGTACACTTCCCCTTTTCTCAAAATCACAACTCCAAATCCATTTTTATCAGAAAAACCCTATTAAAATATCCTCCCCACTTCCCTCACTTCTACCTAGAGGCCTTACATTGATCATAAAACCAACTTATAGAGCCCTTTTGATCAACTCAAAAGGGAACGCCTGAAGAAGATGTAACAATTTCACTACCTCGTTCAATGTTCTTTTCTTCTTCCACTTCTTCTTTCTTTGTTGTTTCCATAATAAAATAATAAATCTAGTATCTTATACATAGTATGATTTATTATAAATATATTTCAACCTTATTCATTATTTTATCCATTCTATGTATGAAATGTCAACATATGTGTGTACCTACGAATTACCGTCTCCAAGTCGCGGTGTAGTTTGTTATTCAAACACTTCATTATTTGGATGAGTATAATAATGAGCATAACTGATTTAAATAATAAACATAACATGTTAATTATTAATATATATATGATATGGAATCCAATTACATACAATTTTACAATCAATATAATGATATTGTCGCTTGTGCGTATGTACGAATTACCGTCTCCACAAACGCGATGAAATTCATTCCCCATCATAACCATTCTAGAATAATTATCATATTATGATTTAAAATAATGAAGACCATAATATAATTCTGGATATTAATCAAATACATATTATCCATAACAAACATGTCTTATGTAACCAATCATATAAAGGAAAATGAATAAGTTAACACCCGAAACAAAGATACTACTGAATTTTGTTAATAAAACAATATTATAAGATCATATATGATATCATATTTATGTATTTGGTTCTTGTATAATTTAATATCAATTATTTCACTATTATATAGTACTTTAACATACCCTTGATCATGGAAAAGTACAAGGTAAGGATTAATTTTACAATCTCTTCATTATCTGAGGTTGATTATACGTGAGTATCTACTGAGACCTATTTATCATCCACATCTGTGTTTCTTACAAATGTATTTTGAACCATTTTTACTATTTTTTATACTATGGGTTAAATTCATTTATACCCTTATTTTAATTTTAATGAGATTTTTATAAATGAATCTTTCCATTGTTTTCCAAACAAGATACTTTACGACCATTTCGACCAAATTAAGGAAAGAATGTTTTTGTCAACTTATACAGTGAGTGAGGGAATTTTATGCCATTGTAACACCATCGAAGCATCCTTTACAAGCTTATAAAAATATTTCAATTATTTTTATATTACCGGACTTTTTAAATGATTTCAAAATATAAATATATATTTCTCTAAAATAGTTTTTATTTCATCTATTTCAACATCCTTTGTTGGATGTTGCATTTGTTTATGTTTATTTATTATGATACAATCTTCCATATATTATTGAATTTTTTGTGATATGTTTGACTGTGGATGTAATATTATTATACCATTCATAGATTATGGTTAATTTATTGACTAATCGAATCCATGTTCTAATATAAATGTTTATGTTATGTTTCAACATTTTATATGTTGAATGCAATGGACTTAGTCTGTAACTGGGGGATCCCGCTATATCTCCTTGATGTATTGGTAGATCTCATGAGACAAACTAGTGTCTTGGAACAATTCATTGACATAATCTAATTTGTAGTCTTGGAACATGGACACGACTATGTAGTTATGATTTCGGACATTATGCAGTCCATCATTCTGAAATTGGCTATTGATATTAAATGTGATTATTCGACTAGTAGAATATCCATCTAAATAAGTAAATGGAATTATTTTATTTATCTCTTCCATATTATGCTCATGTTTACATTTAAAAGGCTTGTGTTTTAGTCTCATACATTGCCTTGAATTTTTACGCTCATTTATGAATGTTTCAATTATATTGATATCCTTAATGAGCACCTAATCTCACACCTTTCTATCTTTTAATTTTTACCAGTATGTGAATAAGTATATTTTGACTGACCTGTAGGGATAATCTATGGTAGATGATTGAGTTAAAAGGAGATACAATTTTGTTTTTTTATTTCATGATGTAATGTAAAAAGTATGCATGTATCTACTACTCCCAAGGCTATTAAAGTGATCGGTCTTTCGCGAAATGATTCCTTGTATCATGCCAATGTTCTGTAACAGTACACTGACTTTGTGTAACTAGGGTTAGGGTGATACTGTTGGAATCATTGTAAGTTTATTATAAACATCAAATTCTGGATTAAAAAAAATCTTTTTAGAAAACATTACTCTATGATAGACTATGGGGATTAGTATAGAAGTAATTTCTATAATTTTAGTAATGTAGAGATTTGGGGAGTTTTACCAGAAATACATCTCTGTCTGGATATGAGCAAGCGGAGGTAGCTCTGGCACATATGTACCTAGGAGTGAAAACTCTGAAAAAAGAGTTTCGAGCTTGAACAAAGGTATCTTTTTACACGACAATGGGCCTTATTGAACTCTTGTTTACATCAATCCCATGGTATATTCTTAAGATAATTCATATTTTATTTTCAAACCATTATGAAATATTTATGAGTATATACCTTCTAAAAAATATTATGATTATGATTTATATCAATAAACTTCTCAATTTATCTTAAGTGTTATACGTGTTTGGAATTATGTATTGTGATTCATAAACTAATCTTCTGTATGAAATTTTTTAGAAATGTCACCTAGTGGAAATAATGGAAATTGTATCAATGCATGTAATTCATGTAGGTATTTCTCTCCTACTCAAGAAAGTTATTATGGAGTTGGTGATGTATCTTGTACTGATCATCTTTTCACCATACTAGGACAACTCACTGAGGTTATGAATAATAATCTTACCCATATAGAGCACCTTTATCCACAACAAGAAGGATCAATGTTAGAACATTTAATGAGAACAAATCCACTAACATTCAATGGGACTACAAATCCATTTGTAGATGATCAATGGATATGT
The DNA here is from genome assembly GCA_963277665.1 of Viscum album. Classification (NCBI taxonomy): domain Eukaryota; kingdom Viridiplantae; phylum Streptophyta; class Magnoliopsida; order Santalales; family Viscaceae; genus Viscum; species Viscum album. The sequence continues at coordinate 1,159,218,875 of OY728122.1, read as the reverse complement.
TCCTTATAGAAAATATTTCATGATTTAGGGAGTTTCCAAAGGGAAAAAGTTGTCATGGAAGTTTATCACAACACTGGAGATGCTGATCAATGGTGGTAATAAATTCAAAATACAACAGAATATGATGAAGTATCAAATATGGAATGGAGGGTGTCTAAAGATATTTTCAAAGAAAAATACATTCCTTGTGACCATCGAGCGGATATGGAAAGACAATTTATCCGTCTGAGGTAAAATGAGGATGAGAATTTCGAAGAGTATGAGGCTAACAATACAGTGTTTGCAAGGCATGAAACAGAGTATTTATGTATCCCAAAGAGTGATATTGATAGATTCTTCAATAGGTTAAATTAATTTCTCCATCGAGCATTAGTCTTATAATCATTCTCATCATATGAATATATTGTTTCAACTTCTATCATGAATGAAAAGGAATTCTATAAGTCTTATGACATGAAATCAAAGCAAGAGAAGAAAAGATCTGCTGAACACTATTGAAATGGAAATAAGGGGAAGAAGGGAAAAGTTTAATTTCCATCCTATCGTGAATGTGGGAAGAGACAACCTTGTACTTGCCTAAAGGGAATGGGAGTCTATTACAAGTGTGGTGAAAAAGTCCACCAAGCTCATGATTTTAAAGGGAAAGAAACTGGCTATCAATGTTGAATGATATAATTGTAGAGAAATGGGGCATTATGAAAATGAATTTCTTAAGGGGCATAGAAACTTACCTCAGAATAGGAAAAGGGATTAAGGCCAAGCTTATGAGATCCCTAATACTTAGGTCGATGCTCTAAATGACATGGTGGCAGGTAATTTAATGGTTTCCTCTAATTTATCCAATTATTTATTTTATTCTAAATAATCGCATTGTTTCATATCATTCTATTTTTATATGAAAATTAGATATTTCCAATTTGATTCCACAAGGAATATGTCAGTTAAAACTCTTAAGGGAAGTATCATTACAACAATTCTTTGTGAATCAATCCCCATTTGGGAATATAAATGTTATTTATCTACTTATCTCGTCATCATAACCATGAATGAATTCAATATAATCCTTGGTATTGATTGGATTTCACACCATGATGTGAAAATTTATGGTAACACGACGAAGGATAAAATTTTAAAAGATGGTAAATATTACAATATGTTTAGAGAAGAAACGTCACCACTTGATTATTATATACATCCACCCCTATTAGATCCACTAAATTGAATTATTAAGAAGTAAAATAATGCAATAACTATGGGTGATGAAATGAATATTCAAATACAAGATGTAACTATTGTGAAAGAATATGTTTATGTGTTTCTAAAAGATTTACATGGACATCCTCCAGAATGAGAAATTTAGTTTTACATTGATTTAATTCCTGGTTCATGGCCCATATTGAAGACCCCTTATATAATGGACACTATAGAATTAGTGGAACTAAAGAAACAACTCATGGAATTGAGTAATAAAGGATTTATTCTCCCTATTGTTTCTACATGGGGATACCATGTTCTTTTTGAGAAAAAGAAAGATGGATCTATGAGATTATGCATTGACTGTTGGGAGATCAATGCTATAACAATAAAGAACATGTATCCCCTACCCCGAATTGATTTTTTATTCGATCAACATCATGGAGCTCAATAATTTTCAAAGATTGGCCTTTAATATAGATATCATCATTTATGTGTGAATAATGAAGAAATTCTTGAAGCTAAATTTCGAACCAGGTACAAGCATTGTGAGTTTACAGTAATGCCTTTTGGACTGACTAATGCACCCACATTTTTTAGGGATATAATGAATAGTGTTTTCAAGGAATATCTTGATGCCTTTATAGTGGTATTTATTGATGATATTGTGGTTTAATCTGAATTATATAATGATTATGAAAATCACTTGCCCACTATTATGAAAACTCTCAGAGGAAATAAATTATATGGGGAGTTTTCCATGTGTGAATTCTGGCTTCAGGAAATTTCTTTTCTAGGCCATATTGTCTCTAAGGATGGAATATCTGTTTATCCTTCTATGAAATGAAAAATACAGGAATGGCCAACAATGATGAGTATAACTGAGGTATGCATTTTTATTGGTTTAGCATGTTATTATCAGTGTTTTTCCCAGAATTGTTCCTGATTCGCTAACCCATTAACAAATATCACACATAAAGGGGTTAAATTTGGTTGGAAAAAAGAGTGTGAAGAATGTTTTAAATAAATAAATATAAGATTATTCAATCCCCATATCACGAATCTACCAATGTGGAATGATGGTTTTGTTATTTATATTGATGCTTCAAAGAAGGTACATTGTTGTTTCTTTATGCATAATGATAGAGTTATTTCTTATCCATCACGTTAGCTAAACATTCATGAACTAAACTATCCCCCTCATGATCTTGAGTTTGAATTTTTAATCTATTCGTTGAAGATATGGAGAGAAAATCTCTATGGTAAACAATTTGACATATATATCGATCAAAAGAGTTTAAATTATATTATCTAATGGAATTTACTCAACATGAGGCAAAGATGATGACTTGAAATACTCAATGATTATTATTTCACTATACACAAACACCTGAAAAAGGTGAATAAAGTGGTGGATGATTTGAGTAGAAAGGATCATCGATTTTTTAAAAAGATAACAGTTGAAAGGGATCCTTTATTTAAGGATATAGTAAAAAATGATATTGAAATAACCATGGAAGGTGAAATATCAATACTTTTATAAATGATTGTTATACCATCTTTACTCGAAAGGATAAAAATCTCTCAAACTGATGATGAGGAATTTCAAAAGAATATTAAAGTAGAGAATGCTGGTAGATTGATCAAATTCGTATATAAATATGTGATTTTGAAATTTGGGAAGAGACTTTGTGGTCATAACATACTTGATCTAAAAAAGTGAATTGTTGGATGATTTTTGTGAAAGAAAATTCATCGGGCCAAAACATGTTGAGAAAACAATGGAAAAGGTTATCGTTACCCAAACTAACATCAAAGCAGCACAAAGTAGAAAAAATAGCTATGTCAATAACCGAAGAAATGATTTGGAATTTGAAGAATGAGGTCTTGTTTTCATGAAAGTATCTCCATGGATGGGAGTTGTACATTTTGGTAAGAATGTTAAATTACGTCCCAAGTATATAGGAACTTTCAACCTTCATGAACAAATTGGAGTTGTAGCTTGTGGTATGGAAATGCTGCCAAGTCTTTCCAAAGTTCATGATGTGTTCCATGTATCACTGTTGGGAAAATAAATGTTTGAAGAAATGCATATACACAACTATGAAGAAATTGAACTGGAACCCGACCTGTCTTACTGCAAAGAGCCTATCAGAATTCTTGATACCAAATAACAATTGATGGGAAACCAGATGACTCGTCTAGTGAGTGTTCTTTGGAGAGATCATAAGATGGAAGAGGTTACATGGGAACCTGAGTAACTTATGATGAAGAACCACCCGAATCATTTTATGCAATAATAATCTAGAAATTTTGAGAATGAAATTATTTTAAGGAGGAGAGAATGTAACACCCAAAGCTTCCACGGTACGTTTCTCTTTAAATAATTAAACCACTTTTGTTATATGCAACATAGAGTTTTAACACACTAGGACTAATCAAACTAAATGTTATGAATAGTAATACCCACTTTTTGATATTTTATAAATTTTATTTTTCATTATGGACTTCATTTTTGGATTCGGAATTTCAAAGTAAACATAGGGTGAATTTTTTGAATTTTTTCTGAAACCATTCAATTTTTTATGAATAGTTAAAAACATTATCTTATTGTTTAAAACCAACTTTTTATTTAAATAAATAGATATTTTATTTAAAATTATATTATGTGATAATAGATACATAATACATATATATGTTTCAATGTAATTCATTGGATTCATTTTATATGAAAATTAGATATATAAAATTTTATTGAACTTTTATCGCCTTTTACCCACCTTCTAGTGGCATTTGAAAATTTGAATAAAATGAAATTTTACTACTTCAGTTAATTGAATTTCAAAAAACTAACATTCATGGATGAAATCAGTAAGTAAAATGTGGATTAATAATATGAAAATAAATTTTGGTGAATACTAACTTTTGACTTGTATTTACCATGGTTAAAAGTTAATAGGGTAATTAAAGGTAAAAAATGATATTAGAATTACCCTAACACATTTCCAAATTCTATTAGATATGTGTATTTTGACCAAAATAAACCATAGGAATAATAAATTATCCATTTGGTCCACTGTTATTAGATTAGGACATTTATTATTATTTAATTTAAAAAAAATAAAAGTGATAAATTCAATGTTTAATAACTAGTCCATTTTTAATATAGGGTTATACATAAGATAAATTTGACTATAAATATTCATTATAAAGATACAACTATTTCCACTATAATGGATTTTTATTTATAAATTCTAGACATTAAATAATTAAATTTATTTGTGATACAATGATGATGCAGTTATTACCTTAGTAACGAAAGATTAAATTAATTAACATTATAAATATACAAATAAATTATATTGAAACTTACGATGAATTCCACTAATTTTTTAGTTTAATATGAAATTTTAGGGATGATTAAATATATTTTTTCGAAGTGATAAAGTTGTTAGGAATTTCAAAATATTAAAATACCAAATAGTGTCAAAATTGACATAAATGAGTATTTAAAACAAATAATATATTATTAATTGATATAATATTACTAATAATATAAGGTTAGGACAAAGGACATAATTAATGTTAGATATATTAATAATCAACCACATGGGGTTCTCTTGGATTTTTTTAGTATGTTTCTTAATCATTTTTATTATAATACAAGAATACATGGTATACGTTAAACTATTTAACTAAGAGTTAAATATAAAATACAATCTTAATATGGTGACCTAATGCTGTATAAAACCTATTGGTTTAGATTTTTGCGTCCCATCCCCACCATATGATTGAAATAAATCATTTTAGATTCACTATAAATCAAATATTTGGTATAAAAAAATAATATTTCATGTTTTTTCTAAAGGGACCCTCACCTCTCTTATGAAATTTTACATCCCCTTCTCTCAAAATCACACCTCCAAAGTCATTTGGCTCGGATAAACCCTGCTAAAATATCCCCCTAACTTCTCTAAATTCGACCTAGATTATTTACATTGATCAGAATGTCATCTTAAGAAGTCCTTTTGATCAACTCAAAAGTAAACACTCGAATAATATGTAATAATTTCACGACCTCTTTCAAAGTTATTTTCTTCTTCCACATCATTTTTCTTTGTTGTTTCAATACCAAAATGATAAATAAATTTCCTTATACATACTGTGATGTTATTAAAAATATGGTACAACAATATTAATTATTCTATCAATCATATGAATGACATGTCACCATACGTATGTACGTACGACTTACCATTTCCACGTCGTGGTGTAGTTTGTTATTCAAACACATAATTTTTTGGATGTGTATAATAATGAGTAAAACTGATGTAAATAATAAATATAACATGTTAATGATTCTTTATATATGGTATAACATCCCATTACATAATATTTTTCCATCAATAGAATGATGTTGTCACTCGTGCATACATACAGATTACAGTCTCCACGAACGTAATGAAATTCATTCCCCATCATAAAAATTAAAGAATAATTTTCATTTTATTATTAAAAATAATTATGAACATAATATAATTATGAATATAAATCAAATACATCTTATCCATAACAAACATGGCTTACATAATCATCCATATAATGAAAAATGAATCAGTTAACACCCAAAACAATGATAATACAGAAATATAAATAACATGGAAATATTAGAATATTATATATGATATTATATTTTGGTATTTGGTTCATGAATTATTTAATAAAAATTAAATAAATATTATACATGAGATTAACATACCCCCAATCAAGGGAATGTACAAGGTAATGGTTAATTCTACGATCTCTTCATTATCCGAGGTGGATTATACGTGAGTATCTAATGTGATCTCTTTATCATCCACATCTGTGTTTTATAAAAATGTATTTCAAAAAATTTTCACTATTTTTTAGACTATGGGTTAAAGTATATTATACCATTTTTTGACTTTATTTGTTATTTTTATACTAGAATCTTACCATCGTTTTCTAATCAAGGTTCATTACATCATTTTCGGAAAAATTAAGCAAAGAATGTTTTTTTAACTTATACCGTAGATGAGGCTATTTTCAGTGGTTGTAACACCTTATAAGCATACCTTAAAAGTTTATAATAATATTTTAAAAATAATTTTTTCCATTTAAATTAACAGTCATTTAAATGATTTCTGAATAGAAAGAGATATTCTCTCAAATAGTTTTGATTTCATCTATGTCAACATCCTTTGTTGGATTTTATTCTTTTTCGAAGTTGATTTATTATGATACAATATTCCACATTTTATTGATGGTTTTTTATATGTTTTACTATCTATGTGATATTATTATACCATTCATGGTTTGTGGATAAATTATTTAAATTTCTTATGCTAGTTTTAATACGAATATTTTTGTTATGTTTCAACCATTTCATATGAGGATTTCATTGGACTTAGTATGTGATGGGTGGAGCTCGCTATTTCTGCTCGATGAATTGTTAGGTCTAATGAGAAAAACTAGTGTCTTGGCACATGTCCTTGAAAAATCTTATTTTTTGTCATGGCATGTGTTATTGACTATGTAGTCATGATGTCCCAAATTATGTATTCCATGATTATTAAATTGGATATTGATATTACATTGGATTATTTGACTAGTAGAATATCCATGGGAATAAGTAAACAAGAATTATTTGATTTATCTTTTCCATATTATTCCCATGTTAATGTTTTAAAGGCTTGGGTTTTAGTCTTATACATTTACATAAATCATTATTCTTATTTATGAATGTTTCTGCTATACTGTAATCCTTACTTACCACCTGACCTCAGCCCATTATATATTTTATTTTTTCTCATCATGTGAAGATATATACTATGATTGACCTGCACGGATAGTCTAAGGGAGTTGATTTTGTAAAAAGGAGACAATCTTTTGTTTCTTTTTTGTTATATGGTAATATAAAACATATATATGTATTTAGTAATTCCAAGTCTACTAATAATATCTGTATTTCAGGACATGATTTCTTGTATCATGCCACAATTATTTAATAATGCACCGACTTTGGGTAATTGGGGTCAGTGCGTTATAGTGTATGATCATACATTTTGAGGCTATCATAATTTTACCAATTTATATTAAATATTTTTATAAAAATTGATATATAATTATCTTAATAGTAACTATAAAATGACTATATTATCACGAATTATGATTATTTTTTTTATTTTGAGTCTGAGAGGGTATAACGGTCCAAAATCATCAAATTAGTGCGTTCTATTTTATAACTATATTAATAAATAATAAATTTTTTATTTAAAATAAAATTTCATTTAGTATTTCTTGAATCATTAAATTCATCCCCCATTAAGAAATTTCACCCTTGAAATTTTTATTTCTATTAAAAAAATAGATTACGATACTTTTAATCCATCACCTCTTATTGTTGCTATGATTATTCCTAAAACAATTGGTTTAACCAAACAAATTTTACTAGGAGTGTTTTCTTTTTTATAAAAGATTTTATCTATAATATATGATCTTCATCATATTATCTTCATATGATAAATCATTTTCCAAAGGGACAACATTTTAATTCACTACATTTGATGCGACTGGTGGATAGGTCCTCATTAGGGAAATGTAGAACACATCATGTACTTGAGATTTATTAATTGGGAGTTCTAGACAACATGTCATATCTCAGATATGATCATGTATCTCAATGGGGATGATGTATCATCGAATCAAATTTCACTTCTACCCAAACCTCGTGGATTAATTTCATTTGGATTTATAAAAAAAATATTTTATCTGACCTCAAACTCTATACCTTATCATTGGTTAACATCCAAGGTATTTTAATGATATTTCATGTATTTCAGGTTACTTTAAATGATGTGAAACTTATCTATCATATCAATACAGGATTGGGTACTATAATCTTTTTACCATTGACTTCATCTTTTTATGTCAGAGTGCAACACCCAATCCCTTACATATCCTCATAAGGAGCCATTTGAATTCTAGAATTAAATTTTTTATTATAAGAAAAGTTTACTAGGGGAAGGTGTTGATTCAAACAAAAAAGAAACCTATTGAAAATGATATATACATATTTAAGAGTCTAAATGGATCTATCAGAATGAAAGTCCTTTTATGGGTGATAAGCAGTAAAAATTCATAAATCTATATGAAATTATAGATAATGGATTCTCATGTGGCCTTATTTTTACACAATTTTTTCAAATCATTTTATTTAGTTTTTTCGTGATTTAATTAACAATTTTTATGCATTTTATTAAATAATCATACTTTTCCATTTTTTAACTAAATTTCTTAACATATCAATTTTTATAATTAATTGAGTGATTTTAGTGTTTAAAGTAATTAATTAACGAATTTCTTTATTTTAATATGTTTTATAAATTATTATTTATTTTATATGTGTAACAACTTTATTAAATTATGAAATTCTTATTATTTAATCAGCTAACCTTAATATTTGAATTTAATTAATTTATTTATTTCTTAAACTTTTAGTCTTGTATATTTATCTTTATAATATTTAATAATTTTATTAATTAAATTCAATCACATTTCATAATTTTAATACTTATAATTCAATGTATTATTGTCTATATAATTCTGATATATTTTTGTTTCATTTAAATTTACTTTCATATTATATTGACTTTAATGATTCTTAATTTAAGGGACTAATTAGTTTTAATTTATGTTTGGTATTTAGATTTTTTATTAATTTTTTTATGTTTTTTATTTTAGTTTTTTAGTCTCAATAAATTTAGTTAATTATTATATTAAATTAATTATTTTTATAGTATCAATTTAGGTTTTAATGTTTTTGTAATTTTAGTTTTAATCTAAATCCTTACATCGTTTCATTCAAGGTGACATTGTAAAACCCATTCTAACGACCCATCGGTTCCTTCATTCACGGTGGCAATGGTTCACACCATCTCCTTCGCACTGTTCCACCCTTTAGCGGTGCAATAGAAAGTCTGAAACCGTTTCCATTCCACATTTTAGTGCCACCATGACTCACTTCACTATTTCAGTAATTTTGGTAATACCATCGACCTATTTCTCATCCCCATGGCATTGCACCTCAGTCACCATTTTCACAAGCCAATGCCACTGTAATTAGTCATGGTCAAACCATCAATAGTTTGAAATCCATCTCACTATCTCACGGAAAGCTCATCCTTCCACCATAGTTCCTCATGCCGACACAAACATGGACATATCCATGTTGAGATTTAATAATGAAATCTTTATAATAGATAAATAAATATCAAAATCACAAAATAACTAAAATTTCATAACTCCATTGTGCAAAGAGACCATCGTCATCTGGACCACAGTAACTGTTCGGACCTGAGCAAATGTCCACTAGAGAATCAAAAGTGGTGGGTCCATTAATCTGGAGACTTTCCTCACCCAGATGAGGAGAACCATAGATTTAGTCCTCGAAGATGATATTACAAGTAGGAGCATCATCGGGAAGAGACCTCTACACTAGAGAAAGACCACACACTCTGCTCAAAAATGGAGAATCCATCGGAGATAAAGATGTCTCTACTGGATGATGGAGGGGGGACTAGTGTCATAACATGTGTTGTGCGATGTGGATGATGCTGCCACACTAGAGTAGAGCCGCCACTACGAGGCCGAGTGGAGGAGGTCATTTCGGCAAGATTTGTCATCACCCAGAGTCAGTGTTGCGCAGCTATGGTATTCTAGAGGAGATTCATCATGGTTTTCAATAGAGGAATACATTGTCGTGGGACTTCTATGAGAAGAAATATGGACCCCCCTTGGTGCATTAGAGAAAAAGATAGGGGGATTACAAAATAATTTCAAAAAAATAGATAGATAAAAGATAATATATAAAAATAATTATAATAACAAAAAATTAATACTAATATTATAAAATATATAACTGATTAATTAAATAAAGTCAAATGTAAAACTTATTAATTAAACTAAAATAAAAATTAAATACTTTAATGAATACAATAATTATAGTTTATCTTCTTTTTGAATAAAATAATTATAAATTGTAATAAATATATAAGATTTTATTAATTGTAATAATTAAAATAAAATTATTTAATATGACAATATTAAATAATAATCTAAAAAATTATAATATTCAAAAACTAAATACTAATATTATTAATTTAATAAATTAATAAATATTATACTTTTAATTTAATCTATTTATTAATTAATCAACATCATAATTAATTAACTATAATTAATAACAGTAACAACATTAAATAAAATAATTTATATAACAAATAACATAATAACTAATAATTATTAAATTAAATTTAATAACATTTAAGAATTTTGTAATGAAACCATTGTTTATTAATAAAAATATAACATTTAAATGTTGATAAATTTATTTATTTCTAAGTGTGAAAGATCACACATGAGCTGAAACACGTCTAAATACTTGAAACTAACTCAGTGGGAGTTAGTTATAAGGGAAAAACTAGCATGACATGTATGTCATGAAAAAACAGATGTGGGCAGTGCAAAAGTGAGGGAACCATGATTTTGTTGAAAAATAATGGTGTCGTTAAGTTTATGATATTGTGATACAAAAGTAGAGAAGTGGGAATTATTGAAGGGGACTCTCACTTGACAACCACGAACACACCTGATTCGAGAGATGACTCTCGGGAGTAGCACTGGAGACGAGCTCGACGCCAAGGAGCCTGAGAGAATAGAATTATTTGGGGAGTTCTTCTTCCATGTATCCATAAATTTTTTACTCTATTCTTGGATGTTTATCAATACTTTAATCAATATGATCAAATGATGAAATTTTCATTGTTCAAGAATTCAATTACGATGGTTAATATTTTTAACTCCTTCATTCACAATACATTTTTCAGAATCATAATCAATCAGTGAGATTGATTAATGATTCTGTATTTAGTTGTTTCACACGTCAATTGTTTTTTAAATTCATAAATCCAAGATAAAATAGTTAGGTAGTTCTTGAATAAATTTTTCGAAGAGTTAAGGTCTTTAAAATTGGAAATTTATCGAAATTTTATTTCCAAATGATAACCATTTCAAGAAGTCAAGCAGGTCGACTGATTTTGGAGTGGCGTACTCCTAAAGACAGTCATCCGGGTGTTGAGTTTTTTTGGTGAGGGAGACTATTCACCTTTTTCTTGAGATATGATTTAATAAAGAGTATTAGGGTAGTATTCCTTTAAACCAGTAATTTTGAATTAATTATTATTGCATTTGATCATCTCCTCCAACCTTGATTCAACATTTTAGTATTATGTACTGTTATGTTAGTTTTACTGTAGTTCTTAGTTCAACTAGTAAATGATTATTTTGTTATCACCATTTTTTCCATCACTACTTTCTTAAAGAATATTACATAAAAATATAAAAATTAAGAAGTTGTTCACTTACTCCACTACTGAAAAAAATATAGTATATTTTGATTTAAACTTTAGATAAGTCACCTACCTTCCATTGGGTTAGACCCTCCACCACTATGCTAGTGTAAGAGTTATAAATATTATTTTGAGGTCCACGATGACTGAATCCCTCATTAAAATTTGGCATTCCTGCTAGGGAAGGAATGCACTGAGAGTATCGAGTTATAAAAATAAAAAAAAACACATATAAAAAATAAACAAAAAAATATTGTTTCAAAAAATGTGAACTGGGACTTACTACTTTGATACCATTAAAATTCTACATCAACAGTGAATTGTTGTGTTCTTAATATCACTTGTTTTTAGGTAAATAATGGAAGTGTTTGAAAACATGAATCAATTTGTGCCTCACTATGTATGTTGTGACTATTATGGGCACACTGCCAGGCATTGTGTCTATAATCAGGCACAATAGGAAGTTTACATTGATGAAAATGAAAACATTGAATATAATCCTAAATTCCTGGATAAAAATTAAATAATTGAAACCAAAATATATTTTACGAAGGATTATTTGGATTCTTGGTTTAATAAAACACATGAAATTCAAGTTACATACACTAAAGAGGCATATCAAAGAATGAAAAGACTGGAAAAAATGCTCTTTGAATTACGAAAATGGGTTAATGAATAAGAATAATTTGAAGATAAGAAAAAATAAAACGTTTTTAAAAGATTTGAAAGTCAAATTGAAGAAGAAAGTGAATCTGAACTTAGGGAAAAAACTTTTCTACCTTGAAAAATCTGATTCTATTGAACTAAAACTGAAAACAACCAACTTGCTGAAACAAGAACACCTTGATAAAGACCCCAAAAATAACTTTAATTATGTTGATTTGGACTATCTTGAAGATGAATTGAAACATATTGAAAAGTAATTCCCAGTTCTCTTCAAACTTCCTACATTGGAGAGAAATCGCTGTTTTAGATGTTTTGAGAATGAAGTCACAAGGGATGAAGATAACTAGAAAATGAATACTTGACGATTAAAAATTCTTCAACCAAAATTTATAAAATTCAGAACAATGAGTCAAAACATGAAATGTGGAATACTCTGGAAGAGAACAGTAAATTGTAAAACAAGGAATCTATCATTTTTAAGCCTGAGAAAAACAATTTTCTTCCATGTTTTGAACCTGTATACCCAATAATCTTGGAAATGATGATGGGTGATTAGTATGAGGGTATTATATTAAAAGAAAGACTAACTAATGAGTATTCATTTCTATATTCTCATAATAATAACATGTATGATACATTTTGTACTGAAATGGAATGTAGTGTAGTCATTTCTAGGGATAAATGTTTAAATTCAAAATGTCTAGAAATTGAATTTTGTGAATCTAAATTTAACATTACTCCCCCTGATGTGAACTTTTTGGCACACAATATAGACCATTTTTTGGGAATAGATCCCTTTTAACTTGAACATGAAAAAGAGGTTGAGGACACACTTGAGTTAGGAAGAATTGGTTTGTTATAAGTAGTAGATCTTTAGTGTGACTTCACAGATTTTGATATATTGGATTATATTTATATATTTTTCAAACCTAAATCTTTGAATAGTGATAAAATAAATTTTCTTCCATGTAAATCACATCCATCATCAACTGAGTAAGATGAAAAAGTCATCTTTATGCTGATATCAGTTTAGAAGTGGATTTATTCTTGAGTTCCACTATACATGATTCCGTTCAACACAATATTGAATCCCCTTTTGAACCTATTAACAAGAATGTACCCATTTCAATCCATGAATGTGGATCTGTTAGTGTTGAAGATAATATAGATAGCCTTGATAATAATTCTATACCAATTTAAGCACCTACATTATCGTTCCTTCTTTAAAAAGTTAACTATATAAAATCTAAAAAAATTATAGAAGATGACAGCCGCATGTTTGTAACTGTCAAAGGGTGTTTCTTATGGGTTAATTCATGAACTGATAGTTTAGTTTAAGTTGTTTTAAGTATTTATTCTTACATAATTCAATTTTCTGTTAAAACATTTCGTCCAAACACATCTGGTGGTTTCTATTAATAAAACCACATCCACCTAGTGATAATGTATAGTTCTATGCGAGTCTGGCTGGGGACTATAAATCTATCATTTCATGGTAGGAAACCCATGGTTTTTTTGAGTTAATAAATAAATAAATTGTGAATAAATAATGTCTAACTGAATAATTTTAACTCAGTTCTTCATGGGAGTCAACCCATTTTCTTTATTTGTTTTCTCTTTTATTTTATTTTGTTTTTAAGAAAGTGATGCTTTGATTCCTTCTATATGATCTATCTCTGCTAGATATTTGTTCTTGTTTTATATTCTTCTTGTTATCCGGACCCTGTTTCATCAATATGTAGTATAATTCCCATTTGGAAGGGTAATTCACAAACATTTACGGGGTTGTTATTTCACATTAATTTTTCACTTATTTCTACTCCTTTTTCTATTAAAAAATTATGTTTGTACTTTAAAAAAACACGTTGCATGTCTGGATTGCCCAATAAATTCTTCTTGTATAAGAAATTCTTCTACATATTTTTATGAAAACATGCTACATTGCTTTCATACTAAATTTTTTTTCTTCATGTCACAAAGATGAATAATATAATTATGCATGTTCATCCTTTCTGAAAAAAATTGAATTTCACTATTGTAAAAATAATTCCACTCCTTTAAACTAAGTGTGTGGGGGTACATTCTTGTCAGTTGTTGGGTTTCTCATTGAAATTTCATAGCTAAGGGGTGTTAGAATGCATTTTTTTCTATATTGAACATTTATTTGAACCAAAATTTTTAGATTTATACACACTATCCACTTTGCACTGACAAGATTCATACAACTATTTAAGCCTTCTTGAAAATCTCTGTCACTGGACTTAAATGTTATTGCGTGTAATTTCTAGTGAACTTGATATTATGTTATTCATTGTGGAATTTAATATTTCTGAACATTAATGTGACCCTATACATGTCATACATATACTAAAATGGAATTTTTTTTGAACTTAAATTCCTAAATTGTTCTTCCCCATATTGGAAATCAACTTTGGGGGCAATGTTGGGTTATAAGTGTGGGGGAGGGGGTCAATTATTGATTGTTCTAAATTATTCTTAATTTTAAGCCCATCAATTGACACTATAACATCAAACCTATTGTTTTGAAATTGGGTAATTTTTTTCAAACATTTACATTATTTTAGTCGTTAAATTGTACTGAATTTTGTCTTTCCTTAGGACAAGTACCATGTTGGTAGTTAAGAGTTGTTGTGAAACTGAAATTTATATAGTTGGATGATTTCAATGTGGTATTTCTTAGTGGTTTTACGAGATCTTTGTTTAGGACTAATTTTGAGAGTGATATGAGAGACATATTAGTGGTGTTATGATCATAACCATTGGAACTGGAAGTTTGATCCTGATCATAGGTGACTCGTTTTTTATTTCATTATTAATGTTATCACCTTAATGAGACGATGTAAATGGTTTAAATAAAACATTTGAAATATGAGTAATTTGGGCATCTGGGATCCCATGGTGAATCTCTGAGACACTAGATGCTGGGTCAGTTTTTTTTACTATAATCCGTTTGTACACCTTGAATAAATTTGAATGCACAGTGCTTAGAACGTGATACATGGTTTTGGAAAAATTAAATAATGTGTCTAGGGTCAAAAACGAGTTCATTAAGGTGAAGACAATGATTAATTCCAAATGAAGAAGGTGAAAATTTTTATATAAGAGTTATTTAGGTTGTATCAATAAGGTTATTACAAACATATTTATTTTTGGAAGCTAGGATAATTTCAATGTATAATGTTTTTCTAGTTATGTTATTAATTACACTGATATTTTACCTCTTGTCTCTCTTGGACATAGAACCTGATCTTAGATTGAAATGAGTCATGGTGCACTATCACATATGAGGCACAACATCTTCCTTTCTTAATGATTCATAGTTTTCAAGATTAATCTTTGTGTATATTTTCTAGGAAAGACTAAATTTGAACAAATCATTTTCAAAAGCATGTTAAGATGTTTTTATCCTTTGTTCAAACTGACTAGCATGTTACCTTTTGACCTGAATCATGAAGACAATTCTATTTTCAAGGATAATAAAACGTGGGATTGTTTGAGGACAAACAATTTTTAAGTGTGGGGGAATTTTATTTGGACTTATTTTTACATAGTTTTTCCCCATCATTTTATTTAGTTTTTAATAATTTAAATAAATATTTTGACACTTTTTGTTAAATATTCAAAAAATTTCATTTTTATATCTATATTAGTTAAATAATAAATTTTTTTAATTAATTGCATGATTTTAGTGTTAAAAGTAACTAATTAATGAATTTCATTAATTTAACAAGTTTTATAAATTATTATTTATTTTAGAATTGTAACTGATTTATTAAATTTTAAAAATATTATTATTTAATCAATTAACCTAAATATTTGAATATAATTAATTCATTCATTTCATTATGTTTTAATCTTGTAAAATTATATTTTTAATATTTAATAACTATATTAATTAAATTATGTCACCTTACATAATTTTAACACTTCTAATTCAATTTATAAATGATTAATAAATTTGGATATAATATCGTTTAATTTAAATCAACTTTCTTATTATATTGACTATAATGGTTCTTATTTTATGTATCTAGTAAGTTTTAATTTCAGTTTTATATTTGGATGTTTTTATTAACTAATTTAATTTTTTTTATTTTAGTTTCTTATTTTTCAATTTCATTATTTAATTCTTACTTTAAATTAATTATTATTTTTAGTTTTAATTATAGTTTTAATAATTTAATAATTTTATTTTTAATCTAACTCCTCAAACTATTTCATTTATAGTGCCATAGTCAAACCCCTTCTTCTATACCACTGGTTCCTTCATTCACGGTTGCACCGGTTCTCACCTTCTCCTCTGCACTACTCCACCCTTTAGCGGTGCCACATCAAGTCTTGCACCGTGTCATTTCTACATTATTGTGAAAAAATGACTCTATTAAAGGTTTCACTTTTTTCAGTGACACCATAAATCTATTTATCTTCCATGTGGCACCAGACATCGGTCATCGTTTTTACAGGCCGATTCCACTGCAATTAGTCATTGTTGAAACTCATCTCACTGTCTCATTGTAAACCCATCATGCCACCGTAGTTCCTCATGATAACACAAATAAGCCCCATATCCCAATTGAGATTTAATAAGAAAATATCAATAAAATTGAAATAGATATCACAATCACAAAACATCTAAAATTCATCTTGAATCCGTTCTGCAAAGAGGCCATCGTCACCTGGACCTCAGTCACCATTCAGTCCAAAGTTACTGTCCATTGGAGAATTATAAGAGGAGGGTCCACTAATTGGGAGACTTGTCACACCCAGCCAAAGAGAAACAAGGATTTAGACAACCTAGATGACATCGCAAGCAGGAGAGCCATCGGTCTGAGGTCTCTACACTAGATCAAGACCACACACTCTTCTTGAAACAAGAGAATCCATCAGAGATAAGGCCATCACTACTGGAGGATGGAGGATGAACTGGTGTCGCAACATGTGTTGTGTGCTGTGGATGAAGCCACAACACTTGAGAAGAGCCGCCACTATAAGTCCAAGCTGAAGAGTTCATTGTCACAAGATTCGTTGATGCCTGGAGTCAGTGTTTCGCGACTGTAGAAGTCCAGAGGAGATCCACCACAGTTTTCAGTGGAGAAAAACATAGTCGTGGGTCTTCTGAGGGAAGAATTCTAGAATTACCCCTCACCCTGTGGCTCATTAGAGAATAAGATTGGGGGGATTAAAGAAATAATTTTAAAAAAATGTAAAATGTAAAATATAAAATTAATAAAATTAATATTAAATTGTAAATAATATAACAAAATATACAACTAATTAATTAAATAAAGTCAAATGTTAAACATATTGATTAAATAAAAATAAAAATTAAATACTTAATGAATATAATAATATTAGTTTATCTTCTTTTTGAATAAAATAATTATAAATTATAATAATTATATACAATTTTATAAATTCAAATAATTAAAATAAAACTCTATATTATGATAATAATAATTAATAGTTTTAAAAACACCAATATTCAAAAACTAAATACTGATATTATTAATTTAATAAATTAAAAAATAAAGAAAATTAATTTAATTTAATTATTAATTAATCACCTTTATAATTATTTAAATATAAATAATTACATGTAACAACATTAAATAAAATAAGTCACTTTACAAATAAAATAATAACAACTGATTAATAATTTAAATTTGATAACATTAGATCATTATTCAATGAACCCATTATTTATTTATTAAAATATAATATTAAAATGTTGATTCATTAATGTATTTCTAACTATGCGGGCTCACACAAGAGCTAAAAAGTTGTCTTAATACATTCAACTAACTCAGGGGGAGTTAGGTACAAGGAAAAAATAGTGTGACATGTCAGTCATGCAAAAAACGAACATGTGTGGTGCACAAGTGAGTGAACCTAGATGTCGGTATAAAACATGGGTGACATGCAGTGTATGACAGTAGGATAAAAAATGGTAGCAGTGGGAATTATTGAAGCAGACTCTCATTCGACTTCCATGAACACGCCAAATTCGAGAGCAGACTCTGGAGAGCAGAATTGGAGAAGAGCTTGAGGCCAAGGAATCCAATATTGGAGAAGTAAT
Organism: Viscum album; assembly: GCA_963277665.1. Lineage (NCBI taxonomy): Eukaryota > Viridiplantae > Streptophyta > Magnoliopsida > Santalales > Viscaceae > Viscum > Viscum album. The sequence continues at coordinate 1,159,200,488 of OY728122.1, read as the reverse complement.
TAGGGAGTACTTCTTCCCTATGTATTTAATATTTGTACTATATTCTTGGATGTTTATCACTGATTTAATCAATATGATCAATGGATGAATTCTCTTAGCTCGAAAATTCAATTCTAATAGATAATCTATTTAACTTCTTCATTTACATTACAATTTTCAGAATCAAAATCAATCGGTGAGACTGATTAATGATTCCATGCTTAGTTTTTCCACACCTAGATTGTTTCTTATATTCATAAATTCATGATCAACTGTGGGGTAGTTCTTGATTATACTTATCGAAGCATTAATGTCATTAAATTTGGAAATTTAGATTGTTTTTATTTCAAATTTGTAACACCCTGAGATTTTATGAAAAATATTCTTTTTAATTTCACTAATGTCTTGTGTTGTATGCTACACCAAAAGGAGCTTGCACAACACGCATCCTTTATTTACCTTGTGTTACACGCAATCACGACCATCCTCGATAGCGTGTGTAGTACGCAATAACGAGTTTTACTAAACATTAATATGCTATTAAAATATTATTAAAACTAGCCGTTATGAATAGTAATAACCACCTTTTGAAATTTTGTAATTTTATTTTTCAAAATGGAATTCATTTTTGGATTCGTAATATTGAAATTAGCTTAGGGTGAAATTTTGGTGATTTTCGGATAACTTTCATATTTTGATAAATAGTGAAAATTACTAAATTTTAATTAAAAACAACTTTTTCAATCGAAATAATTAATAGTGATAAATTATTAATTTGAGTGGTTTTAAAGTATATTTAGAATATATTTTTACAATTTAATACAATTTTGGTCATTGGATGTAATTTCACATTTAAACCAGACATAAACAAATGTCAATCTTTTGTTAGTTATTATCTCTTAAGAACACGCTATTTGTTTTGACGACGGGAATTAATTTTTAAATTAATTAATGCAAATGATATGTTTTGAATTTGGTAAAATAGAAATCATTTTTGAGTTCATAATATCAAATATAGCTTAGGCCTAATTTTTTGTATTTTTCTGAAAACTTTCAATTTTTGATGAATAGTGAAACCACTAAGTGGTAGTTAAAAAAACTAAATTTTTCATAAAACATAATTTTACCGCTTCTGTGAGTGGAATTTCAAAAATCCGAGATACACAGTTGATGTCAGTAAGTAAAATCTGGTTCAATGAGATGAAAATAATTTTTTGATGAATAGTAACTTTTTACTTTAATTTACCACGGTTAAAAGTAAATAGGGTAATTAAGGGTAGAAATGATATTATTATTACCCTAACACATGTCATAATTCTATTGGACAAGTGTAATTCGACCAAAAACAAACTTAGGAATAAAATATGACCATTTAGACTCACTTGGATTAGATTATGACATTTACTATTAATTTATTTAAAGAAGTGTTAAAAGAGTTAAAATCAAAGTTTATTTACTAAAACATTTTTAATATAGGGTTATACATAAGATAAATTCGATTGTAAATATTCATTAGAAAGATAAAACGATTTCCTACATAATGGTATTGTATTTGTAATTTTTAGACATCAATTAATTTAATTTATTTATGACACAAAGATGATGCAGTAATTATCTTATTAATGAAATATTGACATAATTGATGTTATAAATACCAAAATAAATGTAATTTAAGACTTTTTATGAATTAAACTAATTTTCTAGGTTAATATGACATGTTAGTATGGATTTTATTAAATTTTGTCGAACTTGTCATTCTGTTATTATTTTCACAAAAATCAATTACTAAATAGTGTCAAAATTGACATAAAATAGTTTTTAAAACAAATATTATATTATTAATTGTTATTTTATTCCTAAAAATCTAACGTTTGGCCAGATGACTTAGATAAGGTTATATATATTAATAATAAACAATTTGGGGTTCTTTTGGCTTCTTATAGTAAGTTTATTAACCTTATAGTATAAGAACACAAGAAGACACGGTAAAAGTAAAATTATTTAACTTAATGTTAAATCTAAATGATAAGGTTAAAATAGGAACATAAACGTGTCTAAATTCTATTGGATGAGAGGATTTAGACCCATCCCCACCATAGCCTCGAAATAAATCAATTTGGAGCTATTTAAAACCGAACATTACTTTATAATAAAATAATATACTTAGTTTTTCCAAAGGAGCCCCTCTCCTCCATTATAAAAGGGCATCTCCTCCCTCTCTTCCTCACACAACTTTGAGGCTTCAAGCTCGGAAAACCCCTGCAACATTATCTTCTCCACTTCCCTAGAAACATCCTAGAGGTTCTGGTCTTCCTCAAAAACCAATTTTAGTGCCCTAAGAGGAGATCTCAAAGAGGTGCTTCAAAGAAGAGATAATTTCCGTTACCAATTCTTTCACCTTTATTTCTTCTTCCACTTCTTCTTCTTAGGTTGTTTCATTATGAATTAATAACATTAGTATCACTCATATACTGATATTTTATTATAAGTATGAAAAAATCTTATTTCACCATCTATCAATCCTACGGAAAACGACATTATCGCGCATGCGTACGTACGGAATACCGTCTCCACGCTGTGGTGAAATCTATTTTCCACCACCACCTTACTTGGATGGGTATAATGGTGTAAATAATAACTATATATTATTATTTTAAATTGATATTGATGCTGAAATAGTATACATACACTCCAATACAGTCCCACGATCATGAGAACGATATCATCGCTCGTGCGTACGTACGGACTACCGTCTCCACGACGCGATGAGATTCATTCTCCACTTTAACCATTCATGAATGATTATAAAGTATATATAATAATTAATCATGAAATATATGACATAATAATGATACTGGATTTATGTGTATATATATGTATGTCATCCACTTAAATCCGCTCAACTCAATAAGGAAACTAAAACAGCGTTCATGCGTACGTACGGCCTACCGTCTCCATGAACGGTGTATTTATTTCCATTTACTGATTTATTATATATATGTATATTCTGAATATATATATATATATATAAATCATGTTTTGTATTCTGGAATTAAGTAATCATGATCTAAGTAATCATATGAATAATTACAAGTCAAAACACAGACGACAAATGAAACAATTTTACCCAAAACGCTCTCTAACATGGAAATTTCAAAAGAACGGGTAATATAAAGTCATAAGTGAACCATATTTGATATTATATGATTCTGTAATAAGTAAATGACATTATTTAAATCATTATACAGGAGGTTCGGACACTTACGAAGAAAATCGGACCTAAGGTAAGGGAAATATCACAATCTCATTTTTATCCGTGATTGTTTATACTTTAGTATTTACTGGGGTGTATTTTATCATCCACATCCATGTTTCCTCAATATGTAATATTATTTCCATCCACCTAAAAATTTTTAAATCCAATTTTACCCTTCGGTGAATTTTTAGTAAATGATACGAAAGGAATCTTTTGTTGTTTTTCTTGCGAGGTACTTTTTGACTTTTCCGACAAAAGTCGAGAAGAATGTTTTTTTAACTTATACGACATGAATGTATTTTTAAAACATTATTTCCAAGAAGCTTCATTTACAAGTTTTCAAGTTTATTTTAAATAAACTTCTTTTAGTTTAAAATTGTATGACATGTTAAGAAAGGAAAAATGTTTTTGAAGTAAAAAAGGATATTTTCCTCAAGAATGGAGTTCAAGGGTTTTATAAAAATTATTTCCATCTAAGATAATAAAGGGTTATGTATCTATCCCTATAATTACATTGATTTGATTATGTTGTGATGGAAATATTTTTATGAATTACTTTATATTATATGAATTGTTTTATGATATCACGATGTTTAAGATTCCCATTTTTATTACATGGGTTATGCAATGATGTATGGTTTATGATATTGTGGCACACATAAGAATGATATCATTATGAGATGGGTGGGAACTATATATCCCTCCAATGCATTGGTTAAGGATTTTATATCTCATGAGATAGACATGGCTGGAATGGTAGGTTATACCGGTTCAGTTGAACAGGACTGAAACGAGGGTGACTCGGTTCAGAAAGGGACTTTGTCCACTAAGATAGTCTTGGCAATGAGTCTTGACTAACAAGAAATGATTCTCTATGATTATATATGTATGCCACAAAGTTTCATGTTTTAAGTTATGATTATTGTGATTACATTTCACTGCCATGATTTATCCCATGTTATGAAATTATGATCTCTTTTGCAGGTTAAGATTTCCAAAAGTTATGTGCTTGTGTATACGATGTGATTGATATTTCTTTTGTTTACCCTTACTGAGCATTTGAGCTCACCCTTTTATGTTTACTTTTCCCCAGGATATAAATAAAGGTTTTAGGTATAAAAAAAAGAGGAAGATCTTTATGGAAGATGTTGAATATCTTTAACCAGGATTAGAAGATTATATTCCGAGTTTCCAAAGACACTAAATTATTACAATCCTTGTGTGTGTGTTTTTTGTTATGTACTAAGTATTTCGCAAATGTAATGTAATGTCAATGTACATCAAGCTTCGGGTCTCTACAGTTGGTATCAGAGTCAAAGGAGGTATGAATGTATCCGATCCTTGGGAACTCTCACATGTGAGCGTTGGACGAAGCATGGCTCTCCGCCCAAGGGATTCATGAGGAAATGGCTGCCACTAGGGATGGTGGTGTGTCCCGCCCAGGGGGTGTATCCACCCATGGAGTGCCCTGATAGGTATCAATTATAGTCCACTGGAAGTAATTCCAGACCGCTACAGTTGGTATCAGAGGAAAGGTTTAGTCAAACTTTGGAAACTAGGATGCAAAAACGTTAGTGAGATCCCTAGAGATATTTCTAACGTATGTCTAGGGATGTCCCTAAGGATAAGTATAAGTATAGGTTATAGTCCTAGAATTGTGCTAACGATCTTAGAATTAAACCTAAGATGTTAGATATTGAAGGTACTCCCCCTTTACTATGTTGTTTTCCCTAGCATTATTTTTTCCTCTCACACTATTCTTTTTGGGTTTTAGAAAATGGCTGGAAACTAGATGATTCACGATATTGGAGGATATTATGGACAATGGAATGATATTCTTCATGAGAAACCAAATGAAATGGGATTTGGAAGTCCAATCATCATTATTATGTCGAATCAGAAATCTCATATTATGATCAATAAAGTAAAACTTGGTAAGTTTCCTGACTCGGCTAATAAGAGAAAGATGGAGTTTCATGATGATCAGAGAGGAAAGAATGTTCAAATTTCCCCTATGTAAATCATGTGGGAGGAGGAATCAAGGAGAATGTTTCAAAGGAACTGGAAGATTCTTTGGGTGTGGAAAAGAAGGGCACAAAGCCAGTAAGTGCAAAGGAAAAGGTTCAGTTAACACCAGGGATGAGGATAATGGTATTGCTACGACATCAACAATGGTTAAATGTTTTAAATGTGGAATGTACGGGCATTATGCAAACCAATTCCCTAAGGGAAAGTCTCATGAAGAGAATCAGTATGGTCGTATGGGCAGTATTTATGTAGATGATGATGAAGAGACTACAAATGATATGTGAGATGAAAGAATTGTTGAAGCTCAGTCAATGGTTTAAGAATGTAGTGGAATGACTACATGTTTATCATGTGTAATGTTGTATAAGTAATCTCATGGTACTATGGAATAAAGAGACATCTAAGGATTGTTACACTGTTTTATTTCCTTGAGTTTTGAAAGTGTATGATTAATGGTACCAGTATCCATGAAAGGTTATTCAGACATTTTTGGAATGTAGATGATATGCTCATAATGAAGGGATAAGACGATAATGAGATGTTTTATTGTATTCATGAGCTCATGATTGATATAAGGACTAAGTGATATCATGGTTTGAGTATATAGAATTTTGAGGATTTTGGTATGTGGAAGGTGTTAACTTTTAACTGCATTCATGATTTCACTAAGGTTCAATGGGTATTCATTCTTCAAGAGAATACATGATTAAGGTATTCACATGTTTGTAATTGGACCATCAAGATATATCTTATGATATATGGGGGATAAATGATGGCATTCACGTGATTGTTCTGTGACATTTCAAGTAACCATTTTCTTTATACTATGAGCTAGGACCGAAGTATTTTAGATAAGCTTAGAATGGATTATGTTGGACATAAGTTAGGATAAAACGTTTTTCGATATAATTGATGGGATGTTATAGTAAAATAGCTTTAGAAAAAGGACAACCTGCAGGACGAGCGACAGCCCATCGTGTCGGACAAGTCTGTGGGAATCGAACCCACAACCGAAGTGCAACTGGCCTTTATCACCTACCACTGGCCTACAGGAAGTCCCTGGTTAGTACCAACTAGTTTTATTTTATTAAGCAGTATGATATATGAAGTATAAGTTCATTTTTGGTACCATACACGATTAACCATAAGATGGACTTATAACTTTTTCTATCCTTTTGTTTGAAAGAGATGGAATGTCCCATCATTCTATCACATGATCTGCTAACACATCATGAATGACAAAATTCAACTTCATTTCTTTAAGAGATGAAGTGGAAATTGTCCAAAGAACGACAAACAGTGAGACTATACCAAAATCACGAAAGTAATTCTTCTAATTCCAATTTCATCAACATTAGAGAAATGATCTTGAAAACCAAAAATGTTGTCCTAGTGATCTTATATCTTATTAATTAGATGGTACCTTAGATCGTCACAAATTTATGGATTTGTGAATGTTGGATTTTCCATAGCCATGTTCTCTACCACTCTCCATCAGAACATGATGGTTAGATTTTTCTTCTATATCCATATTTTCACCTATGTGGAAACCCAGTGATTAGTTTATTTGGGTAACCGTTACGTTTCATACTTTCGTTTTTAAATATTGGGTTTGGTATTCGTTTTTACGATGTGTGTTTCTATTAAAGAAAATTTCGAATAGCAAACCATTTATAACCCCGACGAATTTCGAGGGCGAAATTCATTTTAAGGGGGGTAGAATGTAACACCCCGAGATTTTATGAAAAATATTCTTTTTAATATCACTAATGTATTGTGTTGTACGCTACACCAAAAGGAGCTTGCACATCACGCATCCTTGATTTTCCTTGCATTACACGAAATCACGACCTTCCTCGATAGCGTGTGTAGTACGCAATAACGAGTTTCACTAAACAACAATATGCTATTAAAATATTATTAAAACTAGCCGTTATGAATAGTAATAACCACGTTTTGAAATTTTGTAATTTTATTTTTCAAAATTGAATTCATTTTTGGATTTGTAATATCGAAATTAGCTTAGGGTGAAATTTTGGTGATTTTCGGATAACTTTCATATTTTGATGAATAGTGAAAATTACTAAATTTTAATTAAAAACAAATTTTTCAATCGAAATAATTAATAGTGATAAATTATTAATTTGAGTGGTTTTAAAGTATATTTATAATATATTTTTACAATTTAATACAATGTTGGTCATTTGATGTAATTTCACATTTAAACGAGACATAAACAAATGTCAATCTTTTGATAGTTATTATCTCTTAAGAACACGCTATTTGTTTTGACGATGGGAATTAATTTTTAAATTAATTAATGAAACTGATATGTTTTGAATTTGGTAAAATAGAAATCATTTTTGAGTTCATAATATCAAATATAGCTTAGGCCTAATTTTTGGTATTTTTCTGAAAACTTTCAATTTTTGATGAATAGTGAAACCACTAAATGGTAGTTAAAAAAAACTGAATTTTTCATAAAACTTAATTTTACCACTTCTTTGAGTGAAATTTCAAAAATCCGAGAGACACGGTTGATTTCAGTAAGTAAAATGTGGTTCAATGAGATGAAAATAATTTTTGGTGAATAGTAACGTTTTACTTTTATTTACCACAGTTAAAAGTAAATAGGGTAATTAAGGGTAGAAATGATATTATTATTACCCTAACACATGTCCTAATTTTATTGGACATGTTTAATTCGAAAAAAAACAAACTTAGGAATAAAATATGACCATTTAGGCCCACATGGCATAGATTAGGACATTTATTATTAATTTATTTAAAGAAGGGTTAAAAGAGTTAAAATCAATGTTTATTTACTAAAATATTTTTAATATAGGGTTATACACAAGATAAATTCGATTTTAAATATTCATTAGAAATATAAAACGATTTCCTACATAATGGTATTTTATTTTTAATTTTTAGACATCAAATAATTTAATTTATTTATAACACAAAGATGATGCAGTAATTATATTATTAATGAAATATTGACATAATTGATGTTATAAATACCAAAAGAAATGTAATTTAAGACTTTTTATGAATTACACTAATTTTATAGGTTAATATGACATGTTAGTGTTGATTTAATTAACTTTTTTCTAACTTATCATTCTGTTATGATTTTCACAAAAATCAATTACTAAATAGTGTCAAAATTGACATAAAATAGTTTTTAAAACAAATATTATATTATTAATTGTTCTTTTATTCCTAAAAATCTAAGGTTCAGCCAAATGACTTAGATAAGGTTATATATATTAATAATAAACAATTTGGGGTTCGTTTGTCTTCTTATAATAAGTTCATTAACCGTATAGTATAAGAACACAAGAAGACACGGTAAAAGTAAAATTATTTAACTTAATGTTAAATCTAAATGATAAGGTTAAAATAAGAACATAAACTTGTCTAAATTCTATTGTATGAGATTATTTCGACCCATCCCCACCTTGGACTCGAAATAAATTAATTTGGAACTATTTAAAACCGAACATGACATTATAATAAAATAATATTTTTGGTTTTTCCAAAGGATCCACTCTCCTCCCTTAAAAAAGGGCACCTCCTCCCTCACTTCCTCACACAACATTGAGCCTTCAAGCTCGGTCAACCCCGACCAAATTCTCTTATCCACTTCCCTAGAAACATCTTAGAGGTTATGGTCTTCCTCAAAGACCAATTTTAGTGCCCGAAGAGGAGATCTCAAAGAGGCGCTTCAAAGAAGAGGTAATTTCTGTTACCAATTCTTTCTCCTTTATTTCTTCTTCCACTTCTTCTTCTTAGGTTTTTTCATTATGAAGTAATAACATCAGTATCACTCATATACTGATATGTTATTATAAGTATGAAAAAAATCCTATTTCACCATCTATCCATCCAACGGAAAACAAAATCACCGCGCGTGTGTACGTACGGAATACCGTATCTACGCCGTGGTGAAATCTATTTTCCACCACCACCTTACTTGGATGGGTATAATGGTGTAAATATTAACTATATATTATTATTTTAATGTGATATTGATTCTGAAATAGTATACATACACTCCAATACAGTCCCACGATCATGAGAACGATATCATCGCTCGTGCGTACGTACGGACTACCGTCTCCACAACGCGATGAGATTCATTCTCCACTTTAACCATTCATGAATGATTATAAAGTATATATAATAAGTAATCATGAAATATATGACATAATAATGATACTGGATTTATCTGTATATATATGTATGTCATCCACTTAATTCCGCTCAACTCAATAAGGAAACGAAAACAGCGTTCATGCGTACGTACGGCCTACCGTCTCCATGAACGGTGTATTTCTATCCATTTACTAATTTATTATATATATGTATATTCTGAATATATATATATATATAAATAATGTTTTATATTCTGGAATTAAGTAATCATGATCTAAGTACTCATAAGAATAATTACAAGTCAAAACACGGACGACAAATGAAACAGTTTTACCCAAAACGCTCTTTAACATGGAAATTACAAAAGAACAGGTAATATAAAGTCATAAGTTAAACATATATGATATAATATGATTCTGTAATAAGTAAATGACAATATTTAAATCATTATACAGGAGGTTCGGACACTTACGAAGCAAATCGGACCTAAGGTAAGGGAAATATCACAATCTCATTTTTATCCGAGATTGTTTGTACTTTAGTATTTACTGGGGTGTATTTTATCATCCACATCCATGTTTCCTAAATATGTAATATTATTTCCATCCACCTACAATTTTTTAAATCCAATTTTACCCTTCGGTGAGTTTTTAGTAAAATATATGAAAGAAATATTTTGTCATTTTTCGTACGAGGTACTTTTTGACTTTTCCGACAAATGTACAAGAAGAATGTTTTTTAACTTATACGGAATGAATGGATTTTTAAAAAATTATTTCCAAGAAGAGTCCTTTAAAAGTTTTCAAGTTTATTTTAAATCAACTTCTTTTAGTTTAAAATTGTATGACATGTTAAGAAAGGAAAAATATTTTTGATGTAAAAAGGATATTTTCCTCAAGAATGGAGTTCAAGAGTTTTATAAAAATAAATTCTATCTAAGATAATAAAGGGTTCTATATCTATCCCTATAATTACATTGATTTGATTATGTTGTGATGGAAATATTGTTATTAATTACTTTATCTTATATGAATTGTTTTATTATATCACGATGTTTAAGATTCCCATTTTTATTACATGGGTTATGCTATGATGTATGGTTTATGATTTTGTGGAACACATAAGAATGGTATCATTATGAGATGGGTGGGACCTATATCTCCCTCCAATGCATTGGGTAAAGATTTTATATCTCATGATATAGACATGGCTGGAAGGGTAGGTTATACCGGTTCAGTGAAACAGGATTGAAACGAGGGTGACTCAGTTCAGAAAGGGACTTTGTCCACTAAGATAGTCTTGGCAATGAGTATTGACTAACAAGAAATGATTCTCTATGATTATGTGTGTATTCCAAAAAGGTTCATGTTTTAAGTTATGATTATTGTTAATACATTTCACTGCCATGATTTATCCCATGTTATGAAATTATGATCTCTTTTGGAGGTTAAGATTTCCAAAAGTTATGTGCTTGTGTATACGATGTGATTGATATTTCTTTTGTTTACCCTTACTGAGCATTTGAGCTCACCCTTTTATGTTTACTTTTCCCCAGGATATAAAGAAAGGTTTTAGGTATAAAAAAAAAGAGGAATATCTTTATGGGAGATGTTGAAGATCTTTCACCGGGATTAGAATATTATATTCTTAGTTTTCAAAGACACTAAACTATTACGATCCATGTGTGTGTGTTTTTGTTATGTACTAAGTATTCCGCAAATGTAATATAATGTCAATGTACGTCAAGCTTCAGGTCTCTACAAAAATGATATCCTTTTTTAACTATCATGATGTTCTACTGATGTTGGAGTGGTGAACTCCTAAATTCAGTCTTATGTGTGTCAAGTTTCACATAGAGAGTGACTTTTTAACTTTTTCTTGAGATATGATTAAATAAATAGTATTTGGTTAGTTATCCATTAAACCAGTATGTTGGAATTCTTTAGTACTAAATTTGATATGATCCTTTGAACTTGTTGACTTATTTTATAATTTTTTTCACTTATACTAGTTTTACTATAGTTCTTAGATCAACTAGTAAATTATTTAGTTTCTTGTCAACATTTTTATCTTTACTGCTTTATTAAAAAAATGTTCAGAAAAAAATAAAAATTAATATGTTTTTCACTTCCTCCACTACTGGAAATAGTGGATAATATTTTAATTTAAACCTTATATACCACACCTAACTTCCTTTGGGATCGACCCTCCCCCACTATGATAGTGTAAGAGTTATAAATATTATTTTTTGTGCTGTGATGACCTCCGGCCTAATCAATTTCCCTAGAACCACATGTAAAACCATGGATATCAATAATAAATATTATAAAATCAAAACATGATGTATTACCACATTAATTTTATAGATAATTGGAAGTTGGACAATAGGTAAATCTTTCTTTATAATAATGAAATGAGATGAAATTCCATTGTGATAAACTACCACCCAGATTGAATTGTTGTTTTTATATATCCTTGGATTAACTATGATAAAATATATTTTTATGTTCTCCCATATGAATATATGTATTGTAAATGCTTGAATCATACCTTTAAACTCTTATCATTCAACCTTGAATTTTCAGCATACCAAACATGTGGATACAAATTCCACAATTTAAAACATAATATTAACCCTATATACAATCTTAATCAAATTATTATATATCATAGTTCTTCCTTGATGAATAGAAAATCATGATCTATGTGAATCATCAAGAAGTTCATTTGTCAGTTTTGGTTTTGATTGGATACATATACCAGTTCCTAATATTATAACTCCATATTTTGCAATGTTGATCAACATAATCTTCAGAAACATTATCTATAAAACCGCATCATAATTGTGATCCTCCATTATATTTTAAGGCATAGAATGTTGAGTAGTTATATGAGAAAATAATCTTCAAGAACCTTTTATTTTTTTTATTTACATTCTATTCATATAAAGAATATTTGATTTTTTTTCATCCTCATTAAGAATTGTGTTATTAGGTCCTTTCTACTCAGAGGATCTACAACAGTTTTTGTCATCCTTATATGATTATGAATTGAAAAATCATAATCCTTAATCAGCTCTTTTAGTGATTTTGGAAATATATTGTTCTCCTTTTATAAATATATGCATCAGCCTCTTATTATTCTTATATACTTATATATGACACATCTATATATAATTATAGTTTCACTAAATATTAAATATGACAATAAATTGAACCAATTATAAAAAATTCAATAGGTTAATCATTTATTATATTTTTTATTTGGTAATTAAGTCCAAATAGATCACTGACCCATTTTTTAATCCATGGATGGTGATAATTATTCTTTATCATGAACTTTTTTTATCATGATTATAAATTCAATGGCACATTGGCCTGTTCTTCTTCGTGATGAAATGGTTCAGTGAAAAACCTGGGGAATCACTTGAGTGTATAACCCCTTAATACATATCATCCTACAATTTAATCTTATAACCGTATTCTTAAACATCATCAATTATTTATATAGATTATGTTTTTAGAAAATAACCGTTTATATTCTTGATTGAGGACTAAACCAAGAGACATTGAGATAGACCTAAATTCTTCCGAAAACACCTCGGTGTAGTCCATTGCAATGGGAATGTAATAAAATAAGATCTTCTCCTTATTCCCAGTAATTTGGTCTATATACACATTATTATAAATAAATAATACTTATTCTTAAGATAATGAAACTAATGGAGATTCACCCTTCTCCTTTATCTCTTTTAGAACTTGAGGGATATTTATAATAATGTGTTCATTGTAATTCTATAAGAAATTTATGTTCTATATACATAAATAATTCCAATCTATACTCAATAGAGCATTGAATTCATCAAAAGGATGTATAATAAAGATTTCTAGTAATTAATGAAATCAATTCTGATATGCGTTGATTTATATATTGGGCAATGAATAATTGACCCATTTTCAATATACATTATAACTTAACATCCATGATTCAAGGTGGTGTATAAATAGTTATTCCAAAATTTAATGATATAAAATAATGTGTTGAGCCACTGTAATATAGGACATTTTTTTAAATGGATTAAAATCCCTTTTTTCTATTGTTTTTTTTGTAATCAATTTTTTCAAACAAAAAAAATACTTATGTATTTTAATATTAAAACCAATAAACATATAAATTTGAATGTATGAAAACTTTATGGATAAGACATAAACAAAAAATATTCTTTCACCTATGAAATTAATGATTTTAATATAAGTTATCCATATAATTTTTTCTAACATAATATTTTATGGGACATTTTTCCCCTCAGAATTCTTCATAAGGATCTTGTGAATTTCCTCCAAAAAATTCCAGTGAGTGTGTGAAACCATGTTCATAGAAATTAATCATTGTTGTGTTATTGGTGATTATCATGTAAAATCTCAATTTATCCCTTTCTAGGTTTTTACACCTTGATATGACTATGCCTGATCCACATCCATTAAAGTGTCCAATTATGGATTTTGTTCCTTGGAAACCATATTATCTACACTATATGAAAATTTATGAATGTTTTATTAGGTTTATTATTATCCATAAGGATTTCCAAATGGTTTTTATAATCCTAATTACATAAAGTAACTATTGTTTTATATGATACCGACAATTAATACACATCTAATTAATAAAATTTAATAATGATATATTACATTAAAATAGATAATGTAATAATAATAAAAAATTAGTACTAGTGTATATAGGAAATTAGGTATGTAAGAAAGATAAATTGGAAATTGGAACAAAAATATCATTTAAAAACATCATAAAATTCCCATTGATTCCAAATATCTTATAATATTGCATGAGATTACTTGAGGACATACATAAGAAAGATGTGAGCTATAAATCCCAATAAGGTAATAATTAAAGAATAACAAGATGAAATTAATTGATATTATACAAGAGGAATATAAACATGAAATAAATTATTGATAACCAAAAATATGAACATTAAATCATGATATGAGATGATACTATCAAGGAATCATAAGAATGTGGAAACAAAATAAAACATGACAGAATAATCATAAGTTAGTTATAACTACCATGATATCATTACATTGTGTACTAATAATAACCTCTCATTAACTTGATTGAAATATCTCGATACAATAACATTACCCAATGAATTATTCTCTATATAATTTTCTCTCACCCTTCACATTCATATCTTATACATGAATTTATATTACACATATATTATACAACATAGAAATGTATTTTTCACGATTAATCCCATGATTATGTTGTTTTGGATTTATAAATGGATGGCCCTAATCCATGGAGTATAACAACGTCTAGGTGAATAACATTGAGTGGAAATTGGGATTTGAATTCACTGCACAAATATTTTTCATTGAATATCATATGTTATTTTTTGTAGCATTAATGTTGTACATAATATCTAAAAGAAGGTTTTTATTAGAGTGAAATGGGATATATAATTACATATAAATAATTATTATTGTAAAAAATATGTGTAAGAACATATTACAACAATGAGAATTTGAAATCAAATGGAATAATGTAATGTAAAATCAAGAATAAAGAGGAGGAGGGAATCCCCTAAATTGACATAGTGTTGGGTAAGGTAATGATTATAATGAGTGTGAATAAATAATATATCATTCATAGATAATAAATTAGATGATAAAAGGGATATTTATAAACACATTATATCAGATTAAATTGATATTCAAAATGCTAAATTTGATGAATATGCATGATTAGAGGAGAAGAGAGGGAGATTCCTTTTATTGAGAGGGTGAATCTAAAAGCTTTGAATTAGGTTCTTTAGTACTTGGGGACACTATTAGAGGGATACATAGAAGAAATGGAAGAGTAACTTTTTTATCAAGGGTTTTTTAGTTTTGAAAAGTGGGAGGTAGTGTGGGAATTTTAGAGAAATAGTGGGAAGTCATTATTAATTTCCAATCATATGTTTTGGAATATATTTAAAATAACAATGAAACCCATAAAACACCCTAGGGTTTTACTAGGGTTTATACAAATGATAATTGGTTTTCAATATTTTATAAAAATTTTAACTAAAATGATTAACATAATAACTATGTTGATGTTTATGTTAGTAATATTCAAAATTAATTAATTTAAAACCATTAAAATATAATATATGTTTCATAGGATTTATTAAAGGATTGTGAAATCAATAAAATAACTTTATATTACATTTAAATAAATGGGAAAAAAAAGTTCGTTATGGACACTCTTTATTGTATTTATTACATCACTTTTTTTCTATTATGATGTCTTGATGCGTACTATATAATTAAAAAGAATTTAAATTATACACAAAAATTTTACTCTTAACAAATTATGAAACCATCAACATTATCTAATATTGAAATGATGATTCTAAAAGTTATATTAAATTTATAATAAAATTAAATAAATTTGATAATTTATAATTCTAAATTAAAAATTCAATTTGTTGAACCATTATGGATTCTATGATGACAAATGTACTCAGATATTTATAAATATTTCATTAGACGACATTAAATTATATTACCATTTTTTCTAATATAAATATTATTAAATAGATTATTTTATGAAAATAATATTTAATTCAAAATTGGTAAATTTATAAGAAAATTAATTTTTTAATTAAATCCATTTATTTACTAAAAATACAATTTTCAATTATTTTTTCCAAAATCAAATTTTCTTAAAATTAAATATAAAATAATTTTTGATGTTATAAAAATAATGAATAAATATAATAATTATTTAATTTGAAATTATATATAAAAATTTATAAACATGTTTTATTGATATATAATTCTTTATTTAAGTGGTGTATGCCTTGATAATAAGGTGATTTATGGGGGGATTTTCATTGGGTGGTTCAGTGAACGTGGAATGGTTAATCATCTTGATGATCTTGATCTTATTCAAAAAATAGTTTCTCTCATTAATTATTTTTTGGATCTCTTGATGGGATTATTCATGGGAAAATCCTAGTGATGCCATATCTTTTGGAAGCCCCGATAAATGAGCCACATAGGGTATGATCCTACTAATAGATGTTTCAATTATTTCTTATATTTCAATTGGATTTTATTATAACCATTTAAATGTAATTATTATAAAAGTCATTTTCAAAAATACTTAATATTTATTATTAAGGATTTAAGTGGTGTTTTATCTACCAAATTCTAAAATGGTTAAAGATAACCAATTAGTACATATATTTTCTATAACTACATGAAATATTATTAAATTTTCTAATTCAAATGGAAATTTCTTTTTTTTTTATGTTTATGTTGTTACATACTTCCCCCTTCAGATATTTTACTCATAAAAATATCATTTTATACACTATGATATGTTAAGGGGAATATGTTTCATCACCTATTACGGTTCCCATGATTCTTCCTCAAACATGTGGTTATTCCAAAAAACTATGATCTTGTGATTGGTATTATTTTTTTATATCATTTTCTATATGATCAAGAACATCATTGTATGGTCCTCAAATGAATGGTAATTCCCCATAAGTTACATCTCATAATTCTACACATGTCCAGGTTACTATTTTTACGAAATTAAGAGGGATACATGAAACACAACATGTATTATATATATTTCATGTGGGAGTTACTGGATATAATACACATTCTTAATGCAATCAAGGGTCCCATATGGGATGATATTTCATGGTATTAGGATCCCCTTCTTCCCAATCCTCATCACATTATTCCATGGGGAAAAATAAATGAACAATTTATTTAAAACCATAATATATAGACCATCTTAAATGATTGTCTACATAGATTTTCTATCTATTTTTAGAGTATTTTATATGAAATTAAATTGATAGAACCATCTTTATAATATCATGAACGAGGTTAGGGCTCATCATCATCTACTCTGTGACTTCATCCCAGCATTTCGAAGTATGAAACTAGATCCCTTATAGAGCTTCATAAGGATATAATTGAATTCCATAATGTAATATTTTTTTATGATTAATCCACATGGGTAAGGTCTTAATCCCATTATATATAGAAATCCATTAAAATGATCTCATTATATCCTATGGATTTTGGATGGTTCTCTCATAATGACCTTCCTTATAAGTGTGATAAGTAGTAATGAGAAATAACTTTGTATCTAATTATTGTTGAAGACTTCTACAAACATTTAGGTAAAACATAGATATCTAAAATAAACTAATGAGATATTTCAATATTATTTATTACAACTTTCCATATATATATCTTTGTGAGTTGTTCAAATGATAAATCAATCATGATATCAATTAAATGAAATATCATTTTAAGGTGGTAAAAACCCACCCATGTGGTGTTATTTTCATTAGAATCATGTGAAGAAATACAATAAAATACATGGTAATATTTTATTATTTTCATACTTTTATATGAAATTGTTAAATCATGCCAAAAAAATATTTATCATTCATCCTTGGAATGTTATCATACCAAGCATTATGAATAAAATTATACAATTTCCCTCCTAATGTTATCCTATGAGAATATTTTCCATGAAATATGTATACGTTATGGTGATTCCTGGAATAACAGTAAATGATATTCTATATGAATTATCTAGGCGTTCCCTCTTCAATTTGGTTATTGAAGGGAAACATATCAGGTTTAAAAACATTGTAAATAAGTATTTATAAAATTTGAACTATTGAATATCATATTTATTTCTCAATAGCACCACATATTCTTTTTTACCAACCTTGTTGCTATCATAAATCTATCATAGTGTATTTAAATGATATATATAGGATACATATAATTTTATCAATCTCATTTTCCATCAATTCCATGTTCAAGGAAATTGGATCCAATTCAATAATCATCATGGATAGGGTTTCATTATATTTTATTCTCCATGTATATTATATTTCCTTTATATTCCTTCGATGGTAATGTCTTTAAAATTCATTATCTATAATCATCTCTAACCACCATAATTGATTCATAATGTGATCACATATGTGAATATATACTTGATCATTTTATGATCCATATATATTTCATATTTTCCGTGTAATGTTAATGTTTCTGAATATTCAATGCGAGGACCATGAAAATCAATTAATGATCATGTGTTTTGTAGTTTTAGAAATGGATAATTAATTATTGGGAGGAATATGATATCAATATTTCATACTAAAAAAGTACACATCCATTTCCCTTTTTGGAGACATTAATGTAGATCATAAATCCTTCTCTAATAGTCAGTAATGCGATCACATGCGCAGTGAATAACATATTCTTTATCACTTTAAAATATATTGTCACTCATTATTCCATAAAAACATCACTATATTCTGAGTAATATTTTTCACGGGTTCAATAATAATGTGATGTTTCCTATAAAATGATGATATTACCCAACTAATCCCAGGGATAAACAGATTTCATTCTTGGATATTTTTCTATGACATTATCTAATTGCCTCTATTTTTGATGAATCACAAGATATTAGTTTTTTTATATAAAAAATAAGGACCCTGTCTTAAACATTACATAATCTTATGTTAAGTCAATAGTTTTCTTTGAGGATCTTTTCAGATTTAGAGTTTTAGAGAATTAGGCAATATATATTACATTACATTTCAAAAATTGCAATTTTGACACTTCTACTCAGTATCCATTTTTTTCATAATATAAAAATGCTTAAAAAACATGTCTGGTTCCATGTTTTAGACAACATGACTTTTCCTTGATCCCATCCTTGACCCAATTCATCTTTAATTCTCATGTAAAACATTTTAAAAAAAATGGGACAAGCATATAAATCTTAGTAAGGGTTATAAAATAAGTAAATGAAACATTATCCCATCAATAAATACAAAACAATGAAACCATACTTATCGATCATAACATACCTCATGAAATAAAAATATTTATTAATAACACATAAGAATCATAAATCATAAAGTTAACTTGTGTCATCCATACCATACATACATTATAGCTTTCATATTTATGTAAGGAGTTACATTTGGAATACCCATCACCGTATATTCCCTAAATCTCTTAGGAGAAACATTAACGTTTACCTCCATCATGTTACCCAATGAATTGGAGAGCTATATCGGGTTCACCTGCCCTAGGTTTATCATGGAACCACCCATATACATAAACAATTCCCAATATAAATAACATAATCAGAACACACAACACAAAAATAATGAAAAGAAAACGTTTTCACATTCCAATAACAATATATCAATTCAAGAAATTTGAATAAACAATGATTTTTCCAACAATTTTCAAAACCATTAAAACATTTAATAATGGGATTTTTAGAAACAAAGTGTGCTATAAAACATTGAAACATTTTAAAAAATTAATTTTCATATAAATAAATCCTTACAAACCATTATGAAAACAATGACATTAATGATAAATATTTAGAAGAATAAATATTTAAAATATTTTAACTGCTATTTTAGTTAAAGAGTTTTTAACAAAATGAGAGACACTTGAATACAAATAATTTACAAATAAAATATAATCATAACAATATAATATTATGAGAATAATGGGATTCATGATATCATATTCCAAAGGATAGTATTTATACCAAATAAGATTTAATTGGTGTATAACAACAATGAAGTCTCAATGTAATGTAAATTTAGACAAAATCTATTATAAAAACTATATCCCTAAATTAAGGATAAATTAACAATATAATAATGTGTCACAAATATAAATACAGTCAATATTATTGGATATTCAGTGTAAAACATTCAGGGAACATTCACACATTTTTTTCTTGTAAAATCAAAACCAATTACTTGGATATTTAACTCAATGAAAAGAAATGGAGTTAAAAATAATCTTATCAAGTTCATGTCGATGACTTCAGAATTTATCAATTGAGTGATTATGTGTATCAAAATAATATCCACACAAATGGGAGTGGAACTTAAAACATAAACAAATAAACTGTGATTCCACACATAATCATAGCATGGAATAATTTAGAATTAGAAAAATAACCAAAGCAACGGAAATTCGGTTAGAAAGTTCCCTTACATATTTGGTAACTTACGATTTATACACCACATGAAATAAGGATAATACAATGAAGATGTAAATACCCATTAATTAAAATATATTATACAAATAATACAATCATGGAAAGTACATACACCACACAAAAGGAAATAGTGGAAAATATTGCATGAATCTCAAGGGAATAAAAAGTGAGATGAAAACCCCTTACCACGTAGTAATCAATCAAGTCATAAGAACAAAAGATAATAACCACCAAATGGATAATAGAATACCATGAATATAAATATAATTATTATAATATATTTAAAATTTTAGTACCCAATACATGACATGCAATAAATAAGTGGTGAATAATGGAAATCTCCTAGAATTAAAAATGAAATAAGAAACCCCTTACCTTGTGTCTGAATTGACCTGTTCGTTCTTTAATCTCCTAAATAATAAGATAATGTTTATTTCTACTTTCTTAAAAACCTTTTTAAAGTTTATTATCCCTTTTATATCACTTATTTCGATGTTCTAAATATTATGAAATCATTTAAGTTAATTATGTTCGTTGTATTGATATTTGCTACATGTGTCAAAAATGAACTTTTTATAATTACACGTTGTTCATGTTTTCAAAATTACATTATCTACTTAATGATATTCATGATTTAGATATCACATATATACTATATATAAAGTATTTTTATGTATTTATAATATTACATCACATTTGGAGGTAAGAAATGAAATGCATCTTTCATGGAGATAGTAAGCCGTACGTACGCATGAACGCTACATTCATTTCTATTTCATATTAAATGGAATGAAAACAAAATTATTCAGAGGTAAATTATAATTCATGTATAAAATCATATTATATATATGTTACATAATTTCATTAACTCGACCCTTTATATGTTCCATGTATTTCATGAATGAATCATATCACCTTGAGGGGTTGTAGTCTGCACTTCCTCAAAAGAAATTATCATATTTAAACATATTAGAAAGAATAAAGGTATATTTGTAAATAAAAATTACAGAAGAATATAGAAAAAATAAACATAATATGTATCATATATAAATGCAGTGTTGTCATAATTTCCACCATGAGATGTGGTACAAGAAGATTGAAAAGTCATCGTTTCATGAGTCAATAGTTCATTGTCCATAGAATCAGTATGATCATTACCACTTACATAGAGCTTTGTGTAAGTGTAGTTCATATAAATCTCATAAAAAATGTGTATGTTTAGGATACTTTTGTTTTTATAAAATAAAGTAATAAAAATATTTAATGGGGTTGTATTAGTAAAATAAAACAGTAGAAATATAGAAAAGATGTTACCTATAAATAGGTTATCTCCCTTTGGTTTGAACCAATCTTTTAAGTTTAATTGCATTCTACCAAGGTAAAGTTTTATAGGAGGAGGATAAGGATTTAGGGGGATTAATTGAGCAGAGTTTTGATGAGACAAGGGGCTTGATAAGTGTGAGGAATGGGTTAAAATCAGGGCTTTTTATATGGGGGAGGGGATCTTTAGGAATGTTTAAAATATTATTTTATTATATAATGATTTTCAGTTTCAAAATGTCCAAAATAGATTAATGTCTAGTATAAGTTGACTAATGTTTGAAATAAAATAATCCAATCATAATATGATAGGTTTGGGTATTTTTTATTCTTTATAATCTTATTTATTTAAATCATTCATTAATGGGGTAAACACTGCATCATTATTGTGTCATATATACTTTTATTTATTTGATGTCTAAAAATTAGAAAAATAAATATCATGATGTTGGAAATAATTATATATATTAAATGAATCATTATAGTTTAATAGAAAACATATATAACCACATATAAAAATTTATTTACTAAAAGATATATGTTTGTGTCATTTTTGTCGTTCCTTGAAATTAATTAATATAAAGTATCATTATCACTCCCAAGTGGCTCAATGGGGTCCCAAGATCGACATAAGGATTCCCACGGTCAGAAATATATCCAGAAATAGGATTAGGACACTTGTTAGAGATATTTTATATTATTGTAATAATATTATTTTACCCTTATTTACCTTATTTACCCTTTAACCATGGTAAATAAAATATTTACTGAAGTAAATATTCATAATGTCCAAAAATAAAGGATACCTATTTAAACAATTTGGGCCTCCTGATTCCAAATATGGAATACATTTTTCCAAATTTTAAATACATAAGTGGAATAAATTATTTAAAATTAATTCTCGTTGTTAAAAGAAAAAGCTTGTTTTTAAGAATCAATAACTATAAAAATTTTGACACTAGTTTTTGTCCAATTTAAGAATTAAATTACATCCAATTAACAAAATAGAATTAAATGGAAAAAATAAAATCTAAAAACTATTTAAAAAAATTTATAAATATAATCTTACAATATAAATAAATTATATTAAAAGGTTGTTTGAATTAAAATACAATATTTTTCCGTATTTATTAAAATGAACTTTATCAGAAACATTCCAAAATTTCATCCAAAGTAAATTTTGATGTCCCAATTATAAATAAGAATATTATTTTGTCAAATAAATCTTATAAAATTAACAAAAACAATATTTAAAAATGGATTTTCCATCAAAAGGTGGTAAAACGACCTTTTCATGAATATTAGAGTATTTATGATTAAAATTAGATTCATTATAATTTAAGACTCTAAAATTTATTTAATAAATAGAAAAACATTTAACAAACATATATAATCATATTTTAGATAGTTATGATCATTCCACATAATACAATGGATAGGCATTTACTACCATTTAACATAATAATATTATATTGTTATTTTTCATTATAACTCAACATTGTAAGAATTCGGAGAAACACATTGTTGCATGTCGGGTACGCCATCTAACATAGTATCCCCTATAAAGTAAAATTAATATTTAATTAAATTTTTTTAATAAATACTATCATTTCATAATCTTTATTTACCTAGATGTTACATCCTTCCACCCTTTTAGGAATTGCATCCTAACAATTTTAAATTGGGCTAGGAATCTTCTATTAATGTCCCTCATTAGAAGAAAATTAAATATAAATATCACATTAATATAATGGAAGAGAAGTAAAAACGTCACCCGAGACACAAAATACTAGGATTCCATAAAAAATGGATATGGAAGAGAAAATAACTCTCATAGATTAATAAAGAGTGATATAGAACTTGATCATGGAAAAATAAACACCACAATACCAAAACATTGTGTTCGGGTAAAAGTCTACTGATAAAATATATCATATAACATTTTTTCTTCACGATCATTTTCATAGAGTTGAATAATTTTATTAATAACTAGACTATGATTGTAAAGAAATATACTTGTCTTGTAGAGTGTCATCCTTTAATAGAAATCTACCATAAACAAGTCTTTTATCTAAACGGTAAGAATTCAAGATGAATTGGTCACACCTGAAGTGCTATAATAAACATCTTGAGTGTCACATAATCTACAAAATATGAACTATATATTTACCCTATAATTATACATCAACAAAAACCAAAATTGGTTAGTAAAAGATCAGATAATCCCCAAAAGGATATTTTTTTTATAAAAAGAAATACAACTCTTTATACCCAAAATTCAACAAAAAACCCAATGTTCAAGAAAGACCATTGAAAATAAAATTTTCCTTAAAATTACTCAAAATAATCCAAAATAATAATGAAATCGAATACTAAAAAGACATTAATCACATTGTCTTCCACAGTCAATCATTACATTTATCTCAAAAATCATTTACTATTCATGAAGTCTCATACTAAAGTGTAATTAACCTAATCACATATTCTCTATGATAGATTAGTCATTTCAATAAATAACCCAAATCACCTTATGTCCACAATAAAAAATATATTCTTCCAAAATAATATTTCAACCATTACACAACAAAATATAAGATAACTATTTATTGAATAGCATTTTCACATATCAAACATCATATTTACTCATACTAGAAATTGTCTTCGAAAGTAGTCCCATCATCAATAGATCCTTAATTCTTTTAATCATTTAATCATCCTAAAATGTAACATAACTCTTCAATCCCTTATTTGTAGAAATTTTAATCATTAAAATTTATTCATGATCCATTATCAATTTTTTCCTACATATTCCATAATACTTAATTTTTACAAACAAAATCTATAATCTTATGCTAAGATTAAATAATGTCAAAACGTCATATAAGAAATAATTCATATCATTCACTGGTCATTGTCAGTTCCCTCTTCTTCAATTGGAATGAAATTTGGAATTGGTCAATATATATTTGTATGATCTTGCTGATACCTTCCCCGAAACGTCTTCGAAGGATATCTATTTGTATAATGACCATGAGCACCACATTTAAAACATTCAATTGATCCTTTAGAAAGAACTTCTTTTCCTTTCCTTGAGTCAACTGGATGCTTCATTTTTCCATGGCATGTTCTTGCTTTATGACCTTCATTACCACTTCTATAGAATTCTACCGCCCCTTTCTATGTGTTTATTTCAACATATTTGACACATAGGTTATTAAATATACTTAATTTTTTGATTATTACCTGAGAATATGTAGGGATATCTTTCATTCATATATGATGCCTTATAAAAATCCCTAAGGATTAGGTGATTGATCATGACTCCATATTGTTTTTTGAGAATAACCACAAGAGGTATCATTGCAGCTTTCATTTAATTCTATTTCTTATTCAGAAAACTATCTCAATTTTCAACACATCCATTGTTACTTTGATAACTGCTAGATCCATCCGATAACTAAACCAAAATGGTCAGTGTGAGTATATTAGTAAAATCATTATATTCTATATTATGAGGAGGGTAAACACTGAAACATTCTTTTTCATGTTATCTTAAACACATTATACTCATCTATGAAAATATTACTATTTCAAATATACTAACCATTTTTTATATATCACTGTTTCTGATGCTTTCGCTGGGGCTCGCGCATCCATCCGTCCGCGTAGGAGGACGCGCGGCACTTGTTTCCCTGCATTCCCGCTTTCCAAAGGCGGGCGGCATTCACTCCTTATTCAGGGACATCTGCTCCTTGATCGAAACGGGATGATGGGATGTCGGTTCTTCCTTCCATGGATTCCTCCTCAGAACTCGTCACCTAGTCCGGGTCTCCCTCATAGATTTAATACGTAGTTCGTGAAACTTTTCCCAGTGCCATGTTTCAATGGACGCCGGTAAATTACACTGCTTCTGTCATGACATTCCAAAGTGTCCGGTCAGGGCAGTATCCTTCAGTCAGGGGAGTAGTCACGTTGAGGCATCAGTAGCATGTCTGGATGCTTGGGGCCTGGCATGTCTCTCTATTATCCCTGGTCAGAGGGCTTCTCGAGGGCGTGGAAACCCGAGGCATCCCACATCGAATGCGGGGAATTATATGTCATAGACACATATTTGAGGTTTTCCTCAGCTTCCTATGTTTAACACAAGGTACACCGTGAGTTTAACGTCCAGAAGAGACGGATCAACCCGATCAGAGCATTAGCTAGAATAGATCGAATTGAGGGATTTCCCATAAAGGGATGCCGATAACGGGGCTAGCCTATGGGCGGCCGCGAAGAGGAGAATACCGACATGGTCTCACCGGGATATGACGGTCTGGACGAGGATCGGGGTGGATTGTGGATGGATGAATGAATTGGAGGGTGGAATGGCGAGGAACCATCGCAAGGGAAACAGTGAAGTTGGGCTTGATCCTTGAAAGGGCTTCCTACGTATCCCCATGGCAGGGAATCAAAGTCCGTGTAGTTCGGGACGGTGTCGGTGAACCGACTTGAGGGTGGACCTTGGTCCGATGGGCATCATCAGCGAGCTGACATGACTGGGGAGGACCAGGAGGGTCCTAGTGGTGGTGGGCCCGGACCTTGTGGAGGCTTCCTACGTACCATGCCTTGACATGGATCAAAGTCCACGTAGTTCACCGGGGTACTTCTTCAGCGAACCGACATGAAAGTGGACCTTGGTCCGATGGATGTCGTCAGCAAACCGACGTAAAAGCGGACCTTGGTCCCATGCATCAGTGAATTGACATGAAAGTAGACCTTGGTCCGATGAGGGGTAGGCTTGAACCTCGGAAAGGCTTCTTATGTACCATGCCTTGACATGGATCAAAGACCTCGTAGTTCAAAGGGTTTCATCGGTGAGCCGACGTGAAAGTAGACCTGTGGGTCCACTAGTGGTGGGATTGAACCTTGGGAAGGATTCCTACGTACCATGCCTTGACATGGATCAAAGTCCTCGTAGTTGGGATTGATGGAAAACAGTTTAACGTCATGCAGGACGGTAGTGAACCCTGACGTGAATAAACGACGGGCGGTGAGTGTCGGCGAACCGACATAAATGAGGGACCTTGGTCCCATGGGAGATGGGATTGAACCTCTAGAAGGATTCCTACGTACCATGCCTTGACATGGATCAAAGTCCCCGTAGTTCGGGTTGGTGGAATATAGTTTAACGTCATGTGGGATGAGGGTGAGTCAACGTGAATGAGGTCGGAACGACCAGACGGCGGGTTTGAACCTCATATAGGCTTCCTATGTACCACGCCTTGACATGGATCAAAGTCCTCGTAGTACGGGTTAGTCACAACGGCTTGTCGTTGGACTGGAATTTCTGTTTAACGTCGTGCTGGACACAGGTATAACTCGACGTGAATTGGGTGACGGGTGGGCTTGAACCTCGTGGAGGCTTCCTACGTACCATGCCTTGACACGGATCAAAGACCTCATAGTTCAAATTGGTGTCCAGTTTAATGTCATGCGGGTCAAAGGGGCATACAGTTTATCTTCATGCTGGACGAGGGGATGCAATTTAACGTCATGTGGGACGGGGCGTGCAGTTTAATGTCATGATGGACGAGGGCGAAACTCGACGTGAATGAACGCCCGAGTAATGTGGCTTGAACCTCATGGAGGCTTCCTACGTACCATGCCTTGACACGGATCGAAGTCCCTATAGTTCGGGAAGGTAGGGGTCAGGGTTGGTGCTCACTCTAAGCTCATGAAAGTCATGCTCGGTGTGAGAAACAAGAGGTTGTAGGGACCTGACGATCACGTCGCGAAGGATGCATCCATGAGAAGTGAAGAGGGGCTTACGCGTTAGGCAGCCCATGGTGTTGGGACTTACTCCAGGATGGAGGCCCGAGGTGCGGTAAAGCGCATCGAAATGGGGACTCGGGACCAACTATGGGCGATGCCTCGTTCCCAATCATGCCCTCCACTGACCTTGGTAGTGGGGAAGTACAGAGATGCAGGGGTGAAACCATCCGTTGGAGAACTAGGGTTGCCCTTCACGTATGAACATACGCCACTCCAATAAGGAGGATATCATCCCTTGTGGATGGGTGATTCCACTCTTGTGGAGATGAGTGGCATAAAAAATGTTCGAGCTGGGGGGACCCTGCATGAAAAGCACAAGGTCGGGACACAGTTTAACGTCATGTGTCGAGGATGTGATGCTTGGCAGTTTAACGTCCTGCAGCTCGGACGAGGTTGGTTCACTCTGCACCCCTAGGACTTACATAACCGGTACCCTCTGGTCCTTGGGGAAGGGAAGGTACCAGTAAGGCCGTGGTCAAGGGGGGTGTGGAACGAACCATCGAGGGGTCCATGTTAGCGTGGCTATGCGAAGAAACAATAGTCGTTAGCGTGCCTATGCGAAGAAGCATTAGGCGAAGCAACGCTACGAGTGGTATTGTCCATGGGACTTTGAAATCACATCGTGCAAACCTGGAGGGTCGCACGGGAAGAGGAATTGCTAAGCAAAGGAGTGTACTTCGCGAAGAGGAGTGCCTTGGCCTTAGCATGGGGCATAGGTGTGAGTGGAAGGTGCTTCGCGATGTGGAACAGTGTTCGCGGAGCACTGCCTTGCGAAGAAGGGGTGCCTCACGAAACAGGGTCCTGCGAAGCAGTTTGCTTCGTGATGTGTAGCGATCCTGCCTTAGCATTGGGATCACTAGTGCAGGTTGGGTGTTTCGCGAAGTATAAACGCTCCGCGGCTGCCCGGGTTCCCTTGGGAATCCCCTTCCTTCGCGTATGCCATTGAGCTTCGCGAAGGGCATCCCTCTCAGAAGAGGGGCTCAAAACGGGGCAAAGCGAAGGCGTCTCGCGATGTAGAAGTACCTCGCGCAGCTCATGATTCCCGGGGCAAAGTGTGCTTCGCGATTCGGGAGAGGAGAATCCGAAAGGTCATATTTTCCGTCGTTGGGACTCTAGGGGAGTCCAGTATTTATAGGGAAGGGGCGCCGTGAAGCAGAACTCGTGCGCCGCCTCAGGTGCTTCGTGATGCACTCGCGAACATCAACGTCGGCCGCGAAGAGTTCCTGCCTCCGGAGCTTCGTGGCATGCTCGCGAACGTCAAATGCGTTCGCGGAGAGTTACTGCCTCTGGAGCTTCGCGAGTTCGTGATGCTCGGGGTGTTTTGGTGTCAGTGCTTCACGATGGTGCTTCGCGGCGGTGCTTCTCCGCGGTGCATCGCGAGGCAGCATTCCAGCCTTCTTTTTCGTCCCTCCCTTTCGTGAAATATTTTGGTGCAAAAAAATGCCCCCCCTCAGACTTGGAGCCGCGGAGGGATAAGGGTCTAAGTCTGAGGGAAAATCGCTAAAATTGTCGGCGGTTCGCGATGCGGCTTCGCGAAGGGGGTCCGCGGTGCTGACTGGGGCAAAGGATCCGGACGCGTCGCGATGCTCCGCGCGGGTGAGGCGCGCTGCGATGCTCTGGGGTCGCCGCCTATAAATAGGGGGTAGACCTCTTTTGTCTTCATGTGACTTCCTTGTGTTTTTGTGCTCTCGACTTCGCGAAGCTCCGCGTACTCCGCGACAACCCTCCGCGAATCATGCTTCGCGGCGAACCGCGGGTCTCTGACTCTGCGTCCGCGCCAAGCGAACATCTGCTTGTCGGCCTGGTACAGACTTCGTGGTTTGGTCTCATGACCGACCTTGATGATCCGGCTTCGTGATCCAGCTTCGTGATTCATCTTCACGTTTTCTGAGGGCTGGAATCGAAATGGCCCATCAAGAAGCTATATTGGGGGTGCTTGGAGATGCTGCCCGTTGGGATGAGATGGCCAACTATCCAGACGTTGGGGAGATGGTCCGAAGCCATTCGGACCACACTTCTTTGACAGATCTGCTATCGGAGGGACAGAAGGATTATCTGCAGTGCAAGAAGCTGCCATTGAACGGCTTCAGGTTGAGGGATAACGTTTTTATCCCTGAGGCGAGTAGGGACGAACTGGCTTGCTGGTTCAGGAGCACACCATGCCAGCACCAATGGTTCAGGGAGGCCGATGGTAACGCACAGGAGAACTTCACACCCGTCACCGCTGACTGCCTATACAATCATGTGAACAATATTGACAGGAGGCCACTGCAACTAGAGACGTACCCTCCTCTCTACCGTACCATGCTGAAGGCGACTTTAAAGGATTCGATGAAGGGATGGTCCGATGAGTGGGACCTGCGACAGGGCGGCAACTTCACTAATGACTGGGCCTGGGCCAACTGGGTAGGCGCCTCATGCGAGGAGTTTGGGGCCGAGCTGAGGAGAGTGGGGTTGTATGAGTCGGCATGGGCCTCCCAATTCCACATTTACCAACCAAAGCAACTGATGCCGGAATTGCTGAGCAGATGGTCGTCTAGGAACAATACCTTTCAATTGCATCACGAGGAGGTGAGAATCAGCCTGTGGGATGTCCACCAGATTTCTGGGGTTCCGATCTCGGGGGCCATGTATGATGAATTCCTCCCTGTCATCAGCGCGTGGGAGGATACAGAGAAAATGTCGCGACTGGCGTCAGCACTGATGGCACTCGTCCCTGGGGAGGAAAAAGAGGCAGTGAGGGATGTCCACTTTAGGAGATGGTTCAAATGCTTCATGAATTTCCCAGAGAATCGAGAGTTCCCCTCGAGGCCTCGAACTTGTCCGAGGGCGGCCCAACGGGGCAAGGGGCACTTGTATTGGCAGGTCTTGGAGGACAGCCAATGGAAGACATGGGGTTTCAGTGTCAGCACAGAACAACATCCGATAGTCAGGCTGGTGGCATTCATCGCGGCTCTCATATGTGGTTGGATCCTACCGGTGAGGGATACAAGCATGGGGGTGCGGCCTAGCTCGTTTATTATGGCGTCCATACTGGCCATGGGGCAGCGGATCAATCTGGAGATTCCAATGCTCACCAAACTATACAGAATGCAGCGGAACATTAGCGAGGGCAAGAAGCCGCCAAGGATATGAGGGCCATTCCACCTTCGGTATGGGTGGATCGTAGCGCACATTAGGGGGATTTATGAGTATCCAAACCCCATTTCGCCACCAGGATCGATCTTCCACCCCTCCATCATGAACGCGTTCGGGAGCTTCCCATTCAAACTAGTCATACCGATGGTACTGAATCGGGTGTGGAGGGTGGATGAGTTTAATTTCCACCCCTTCCCATTACCGATGGGGATAC
This sequence comes from Viscum album, assembly GCA_963277665.1. Lineage (NCBI taxonomy): Eukaryota > Viridiplantae > Streptophyta > Magnoliopsida > Santalales > Viscaceae > Viscum > Viscum album. Next base: position 1,159,169,487 of record OY728122.1, on the reverse strand, counting down.
TTACTGATGATGGGTGGGGGACGGAAGAACATCGGTCTTACCTCTTGGCCTTTCGAGGTGACGTTTTGGTGGCACGAGTAGATCGTGAGCCACTCTGTGAACCGTACACCCCGCATCGGTTTGTGAGGTAGTTACGATGCCTCCAGCGGCTGACCCCATAGGTCTACTGGGAGGTGCGTCACGAGGAGAACCCGTGTGTAATGAGGCAGATGTGGCTCATGTTCACACGGGAAGATGTGAAGATGCAGATTGCATTACCTCCATCCACCGCCGCTTTCGGATTGGTGAAGGAGTATGCCATCAGTTGGGAGGCTTCTTACCCAGGGGAGATGCTGAAGCAACCAACTATCTGGGTCGGTGAAGGTGGGCCTCCTCGATCCTGAGGTCGGGGTCGGAGGGCAGCTAGGGCTGCTCGCAGTAGCGGGGCTGCCATGGCGGCGAGACCCGCACCAGCCCAGGGTATGGCAGCAGTGGTGGATCCGGTAATTCCGGACGAGCAGGGCCATCCGGAGGGGCAGCCATCGAGGGGATTTCGTAGGATATCCACTCAGGCTCCGGGGAAGTGGCTGCGTTATATCGACATGGCAGAGGATGTTGTCTTCTCGGAAGCCTAGGACATTTGGGATGTCAACCGGCAATTCCTCAGCCCACCCAAGATATGGACCCACCTGAATCTCCTCAGTATGGAATGATCAGGCATAGGCCTAGTCCGGGCTGCATTCATAGCGTCTCCGGCGGAGGCAGAATAATACCTAGACGAGCTGGAGGATTACGTCCACTCCAATGGTGTCCCTCGCCCAATGATGGATCGGGTGAGGGTGTTGCTGAATCAAATGGTCCCCCCACAGTTATCAGTTTCCGATCTGAGGGAGTGCTTCCCACTGCCGGGAGAATCAGAGGACTCCTCTCAGGAGGATGAGGCTGGAGGAGGGAGTCTGTTGGAGGAGGGCGAAGTCGGAGATCAGGGCTCAGATTCCGGCGATTTCATAGAGGCTCTCGAGGTAGAATTCCGAACTTCTTTCCTTACGATCCGTTCATGGGTCACTGTGGACTTATCACCGAAGTTTGAGCCATGCATGAGGAACTTGTTCGCAGGCCTCGTTCTCGCCGCTCGGCAGGTGATGATGCGGGACCTTCAGAACCCGCGCCTATGGCTACGTCCAGTTCCACGTCTGGTGGGACCAGAGAACCCGAGGTGGCTCCTCCGGAATCTCCAGATCTTCCAACAGTATACGGAGGGCCTCGTCTCGGGGTCCCGTCAGAACCGGCTCAAGAGCAGCGCCAGGAGGTCGATCTCCGTAAGTCTCCTCTACCGGACTCATCGTTGTCACATGTAGACCATGCCAACTAACGTTTATGTCCCTCTATGTCGTACAGTTCTCCGATTGGCGTGGGCTACTGCGGCAAGACGGGTCGGGATGTCTGGTGGCGTCCCTCTTAGGGGCATGCTGGTGTTGGTGGCGATAGTCCCCCCATCTCCTCCAGCTGCGACACACATCATCACTGGCGGAACCACCAGCAGGGTCGTACCCGAAGTCATTGAGGTGGACTCCGAGGAAGAGGACCGACCGGTCAGTCCCAGTCCTATCACGCCTGCTTCGGTGCCAGGTGTCATACTATATTCAACACCAGATGTTGATCCTGCCGAGGATTTCCTATGGGTGTATCCCGCGTACGAGCCTTCCAATCGCGCGGATTGGGATGAAACGGCCTCCAATGAGGAAGACATCAGCATAGTCCACCACCGGTCATGGAAGCTGATCACGCGCTTTATCAAGGACACCCCCCCAAGCGCAATGGCTGGCCGACATGGATAGACTCCACTCGCGGTTGCGTGAACTGTGCACTGGGGGAGTAAATTCCCAACGTCGTCATGCACGCATCGAAGATCTTCTGGCTGAGAAGATCCGGGAGAATGATCGTGGGCTGAGCATGGGCTGGCAGCGGAGGAAGGCGACCAACATCAAGAAGCTCCAGGAGGCTGAAGGCATGGTCCAATAGATTCAGACCCGGGCAGATGAGCTCTTAGCCTCTCTCAATGCACAATCTGAGCTGGTCTCACGGTTGAATGCCCAGCTGGCAGAGGCAGAAGAGCATATGAGGCAAACCTCTAGAAAGATGGTTGTCGTTCAAGCTGGCATAGAGAGGGACAAAGCCAGGACTGACGAACTGCGCCACCCTGCTGCCGAGGAGGAGCGGGAGCTAAGTCAGCGGAAGCAAGCCTTGGATTCCACAAGCCAACAGGTGGTGGAGCTGCAATGCTCTTTTGACTGGATCAACCCGTCCATGGGGGGAGCTGACCCCCGGGTATTGTAACACACCAAAAAAAAACTCTTTATTGGTTCTATCGTGCTTCAATTGTTTTCTTTATTTTTTTGAATGTCATAGCGTGCACGATTTCCTCTATTTGAATCGCCTTGTTACATCCATAAAATTTTCACGGGATGTGCGGAGACAATTCCCCAAGCCCACGTGGGTCGAGCCCGATGTGAGAAACAACAGATAGTTGCCTTGTCATCCCACCTAACATAGGAGTGGGGACCATGCTCTGGGCATCCGGGATTCGGATTACCAGTCCAGATTTCTGAAATATGGGAGAGGCTTGACCGGAGAAGGAAGTTTTCAGGACAGCCGAATTACCGTTTCTTCAGAGTGCTCTTATGCACGAACGGTGCAACGCCAGGGGCGCTGAAATCAGACCGAACTGATGGAAATGGGAAGTGTGAATCACGATACCCAAGATTCGGAGCACCGTGGGGATGGAGTGACAATAAGGGACAACCGTTAACCATGGAGGAGAAGCGGTATCCTTACTGCGTTAGCCTGAAATGGGGACAACAAATAAGGGTCGACTGTTGACCATGTTCGAAGCACGGGACCATGTCACAAATGTTGTCGATCAATCCTTCGGGATGTTGGCCCAGGACAGGTGGCGGACCATAGGTCAAACATCCATACTGTAAGGGGGTCCTTCCAAACATGACCAGTCTTCTGGAACGTTGGCCCAGGACGGTAGGTGAGCCGATGCGGCATGGGACGAAGCCGTTAGGGGGTCCCTTCAGACATGAAAGAGGAAAAGGGTCCGAATAAGGGGCACGCAAAGCGTGGGATATGGAGGGATGGTTTTTCCGAACAGAATCCATCACTTAGGTAGTTACACCACCTTTGTGGGAGTACACCATATGGGCGCATTGGTTTGGTCATGGATCATTCCTTCTTTCAGACAAGGCCTTTTTGGCGAGGGTATCTGTCACTTCCCAATGGGATCTTGGGGCATCCTGAACTTGTTCAGGGTAGAAACGCAGTTTAGTGTCGTGTGTTGAGGACACATGAACTCATGTAGTTTAACGTCATATGATAGGATGTGGAATAAAAGGGAAGTTCCCAGGGAACGTGTGGTGCGGTAGATATGAAACCGACGTGAATGAGGACTTGGAGTCCAAATCACACCACGTACTCCTGGAGGAAAATCTTCAGGTCGAGGGACCAAGAGTGGGGATTAAGCTGGGCCCGAAGCAGAGTGTCCGGGCATTCCTATATACCCTATGAGGATGGGAATCAAGCCATATGTAGTTTTGAAAGTGCAGTTTAACGTCATGTGGGGAGATTAGAAGCATGGCTGTGTTGGTACACATCCTGCCAAAACTACTGAGCCCACGTGAGTCGTGCTCGGTGTGGGAAACAAGCAGTGGTGGTGGGAATTTCCCGACACCGAAAGGGTCAGGTTAGGGAAAAGGGATGCTCGGTGAATGCTGGCCCAATGACACTAACACGATCATTTAGCGCACCTAGATGCGCAAAGAGAAAGAGCCGAGTATGATGGAATTCCACTTGAACATGAGGAAGTGGAAATGTGTGAATCATGGTGCTCAAGATTCAGATCATGATGATGGCATTGTGACGATGGAGGATAATTGTTGACCGTGGCGGAAACCCCGCATCCATATAAAGTTAGCCTAGAATGGGGACAGACAAATGAGGGTTGAACATTGACCATGTTTGAAACACGTGACCATGTCACAAATGTTGTCAGATATCCGTAGGGACGTTGGCCCGAAATTATTGGAGGCCCCTTAGGCCCAGCATTCATGGAGAGCACTTAAGCCTAGTATCCATGTCGTCTGAGGGTCCTTTTGGATGTGGAAGAGGATGAGGATCCAAATAGCGAGCTCACGAAGCTTGGTCATGGGACGAGGGGAATTTCCTTGTGAATATCCCACACTTCGGGCTCTTTGTCAAAACACATCTGAATACGACAACGAGACGTATTAGATAGAGGGAGCAGATTCCTTTCCCATAGGGAGATCTTAGTTTATGGTCGTAGAATTCAGACCATGGATGGGAGGAGACATAAGAGGCACATGGTGGAGTAACGCAAACACCTGGAGTGAATGGGAATATGGGGTATGAGTGGTGCGATGAACAACCTGATGTGAACAAGGACGTAATCCCATACCACACCACACGACCTCCTTAGGAGAGGTTTTTGGTCAAGGTAACGAAAGTGAATGTTAGGCTGGGACCGGGGAGAAGTGCCCGGGTGCTCCTATGAATCTCATCAGGATGAGAATCAGGACTCACGTAGTTCTTGATGGACCTTAGACCATAAATGGGTAAAGGGAGCAGGGGACACATGGCAACAAGACCCGACGTGAAGGAGGACCTAAGCCCTACTTACCATGCGTTCTCTGGGAAAATGCTCGAGTCGAGGGACTGAACACAAAGGTTAGGCTGGGCCCATGGGGAAGTGCTCGGGCGCTCCTACGTATCTCATAAGGATGATAATCAAGCCATACGTAGTTCTGAAAGGTGACATGGTAAGATACCAGTGCCGAGGGAAAAGGGGAGTGCGGGCGTGGCCCTTGAACTAAAAAAAGCGGAATTTGATAAATCTTGTTTTTTCTTTAAGGTGAGTGGTTTTTTTTGTGATGCGACAGGCCAAGAGTACTAGGTCGTGGTGTCGCCACAAGGATCAAGCCGTGATAGGAATTGACAAATGGTATGGCACGTGACCAATACCCAACGTGATGTCATCTTCATCAAGGTCACCACAATGCAGTGCCGTTTTTCGTCGTGCGGCCAGGACGATATTGTCACAGTTTTGGGTCGTATGATAGGACCAAGCATGCATTTTATCATCATGCAGCACAGACGTAGCAGTGGCGATGCTAGGCGGGGAATGTGTGTAGTGTTATAAAACGAAATTGATGGAGACATGATCCCATATCACATTGTACGCCATTCAGAGAGGGAGACCTTAGGCCGAGGGGCCTATATACAGGTAAGAGGTGAAACATGGGGAGAGACTGGCTCTCTAAATGGGTTGTACTCGAAGACAGGGCGTTTGGGCGGTCCTACGTATCCCATGACGATGGGAATCAATCCAGACGCAGTTCTTAAGGGTGCCTTTTAATGTCATGATGGACAAGGAATAGGAGGGATAACCCTCAGAACGGGTGTGTGTGTAGTGCAACCATTACAAACCTGACGTGAATGAGGACATAATCACGCACTACGCCACGCGGTCCCGTAGTCGGGGTCCTGAAGGAAGGACCAGAGAGGTGAATTTGCTGAACTCAAGCTGGACCCACAGGCAAGGGGTCTGAGAATTCCTACGTATCCCATTAAGATGGGAATCAAGCTGAACGTAGATCCAGATGAGAATCGTAGTTTTATGGTCTTAGAGCTCGGACCATGGATGGTGACAACTTCTCGAGTAATCACAGATGTCAACCCGATCCCTAAGCCCACATGAGTTAAACTCGGTGTGGGAAACAAGGGGGGTATCCCCATCGCAATACTTGGGGTGAGTCAAATAGAAGTTGGTAGGGAGCCCTGAATGACACCTTTGACATGGCTTGTTCCCCCAATTCGCGGATGTGCATGGAGGAAAAGTACCCAAAAGTTCCGAGACTCCACTTGGACACGGTGAAAAGATGAACGGTGTGAATTGTGCACCCGACATTTTGGGCTTAATGGGTTGGTGTGGCGATAGAGGAAAACTGTTAACCGTGGTGGAAATGCAGCGTCCATATCGCGTTAGCCTGAGGTGGGAACAAAAAATTAGCATCGACCGCAGACCATATTCGCAACGCGAGATTTTATCAATTTTTTGTCTGAAACCCTCGGGGGCATTGGCCCGTAACGGTCGGAGAGCCCTTGGGCGTAGTATCCAGGCCGTTCTTGGGGGTCCCTCCGGGTTTGAAAGATGATGAAAGCCCTGATGCAGGGATACAAAAATCCTAGAAAGTGGGTGCGGACGTGTCCGAGTAAAGCATGGCATTCGAGGTAATAAACCAGAATACTCATAGGCACATTGGTGAGCCGCCGAAAAGGGATCGACGAAACAACTTAGGAGAGATAGGTACATGGCGTGGTCATTACGAGATCGACGTGAATGAGAAAATAACCTCATTCCACACCATACACTCTTATAAGAGAGGACCTGGGCCGGGGCCTGGAAAGGCCAAGGGGCCTGATGGTTAGGCATTGGTCAGGAAGGCCTGACCTGCTAGCATTTTATCGTCTTACAGTGAGGACGAGGGTCGGGGACCTGAGGAGGCCAAGGGGCCTATGGCTGGGCCTCATAAGGAAAGGCGTACGACATGGTACATGATCCCGACGTGAATGAGGATGTAGTCCTACACCACACCGTACACCCCTATGGGGAATCAGGGCCATGGGCCCGATCGCAAGCACCACCCGGGGGAAGTTTGTCACTTCGGGATGGGGAAAAACAAATCACAACACTCGATGTCTGGGACATATCGGGGTGGACTTGAAGATCTAGGACACTGTTGACCATGTTCGAAACACAGTGTTCCTATGGTGACCCGATATGGGAGCAACAAATGAGCGTCGACCACTGACCAAATTCGAAACGCGGGACTTGTATCGGCTTGTTGCTTGAAAACCCTCGGGGGCGCTGGCCCGTATCGGTTGGAGAGCCCTTGGGCGTAGTATCCAGGCCGTTCTTGGGGTCCCTCTAGGTGTGACAAATGATGGAATCCCAGTCAAAGAGTGGGTGAAGCATAGCTGTATCCATCCATGAAATAGGAAAACATCTCCAGGGGGGATGTGCAGCCGGGTCGAGGCATGATTGATGTGAGTTGGGGAAAAAGTGTGCACCCTGCCATGTCTTGACCCGAGGGGCAGATTTTGGCTTTTGGGCTGGGCCAACGGACGAAATGCCTGGGCGTTCCTACGTATCAAATGAGGATGAAAATCAATCCATACGTAGATCTTGAAGGCCGTGCAGTTTAGCGTCGTGCGGTGAGGACGTGGGAGGATAGAAGAATGGGAGTGGGCACATGGTGCGACCCTTACAATCCTTGTGTGAGTGGGGTTTCATGAGCGGGGTGAAGGAAGCCTACTCCCTGCTACACAAGGATCCTCCAAAGAAACAATTCCCAAGGGGGATATTGGAAGAGAAAATCTTGGGGATGGGATCAAGAGGAGGTGTCTGAGCGTTCCTATATATCCCATGAATACGGGAATCAAGCCACACGTAGTTCTTGAAATGCAGTTTAACGTCATTGCGGGATGAGGAGCATCTCATTTGGGGATATGTATGGTACGGAAAGTAATCCGACGTGAATGAGGATGTAGTCCCACACCATACCGTACAATCCCTTAAGAGGGTAAGTTAGGGAAAACAAGGGGCCTGGGGCCGGAACGCGGTCAGGGAGACCTGACCAGCTTGCGGTTTAACGTCTCGCGGTGAAGATGAGGTCGTGAGCCCGAGGAGGCCAAGGGGCCTGAGGCTGAGCCTCGGTCAAGAAGGCCTGACTGGCTTTCAGTTTTAACGTCTTGCAGTAAGGACGGGGGCCAGGGGACCAAGGAGGCCAAGGGGCCTGAGGCTGAGCCTTGGTCAGGAAGGCCTGACCAGCTTACAGTTTAACGTCTTGCAGTAAGGACGGGGGGAGATCTTAGTTAATTTCATAGAGCTCGGACCATTTTGCGGTTTATCGTCTTGTTGGACGAAGATGCAGTTTAAGGTCATGCAGGACCATAACGTGTAGTTTAAGGTCATGCGGGACCATTTTGTAGTTTAAGGTCGTGCAGGACCTTAACGTGCAGTTTAAGGTCATGCAGGACCATTTTGCAGTTTAGGGTCGTGTAGGACCATAACATGCAGTTTAAGGTCATGCGGGACCATTTTGCAGTTTGGGGTCGTTCAGGACCTTAACGTGCAGTTTAAGGTCATGTGGGACCATTTTGCAGTTTAGGGTCGTGCAACACCCTAATGTGTAGTTTAAGGTCATGCGGGACCATTTTTCAGTTTAGGGTCGTGCAGGACCCTTTTTCCCTAGGCAAAGTATCGCTTGAGGAATTTGGCATTGGTGGGAGGGGTTATACACTCTCCATCCGTGGTCACCAAGGAGTATGCTCCATTGGGGTAAACCTTATGGATGATATAAGGCCCTTCCCATTTGGGTTCTAATTTGGGCGGTTTCCTACTGGGAATCATTGGCGCTCGAAGGGCCAGTACCAGGTCGCCCTGTAGAAAAGAGCGGAGATGAACCTTCTTGTCGAAGGACCTCGCTATCTTATCCTGATGCCTTTCCAGATTGTGCAGGGCACGAAGCCGGTTCTCGTCCAGTGCTTCTAGCTCAGCTAGACAGATTTCGGCTACCTCATCTGATGTCTGATGATCATAGACTACAGTGCGTAACGATGGCAGTTGGATCTCAATGGGTAGGACGGCCTCAGCTCCATACACCAGGGAATATGGGGTCACCTGGTTAGAGTTGTGAGTCATCGTACGATAAGCCCAGAGGGCGTTGGGGAGCTTGTCCAGCCAATATTTCTTGTTCTGACCAACCATCTTCTGCAGAATGTTAGAGAGGGTTTTGTTGAATGCCTCGATCTGTCTGTTTTCCTACGCATGGTAGAATGAGGTATAGTTCGAACAGATGTCGTACATGGCGTACAATTTCTTCAGCTCAGCCGCTCGGAAGTTGGTGCCATTATCGGTGAGGACGGCGTGACGGACTCCAAACCGGTGGATAATATTGGAGCTCACAAATTCAACGATGGAATGGGCCTTGACCTCTTTGAGTGGAACTGCTTCTTCCCACTTGGAGAAGAAATCTATAGCAGTCAGGATGAACCTATACTGGCACGCTGTTTCAGGTGGATATGGTCCTACTACATCAAGTCCCCATACCGCAAATGGCCAAGAGTACTTGGTGGGGTGGAGGGGTTCCAGCGGCCGATGCAAGAAGTTGGCGTGAACTTGGCACGCGTGGCATCTCTTGGCATACCCAATACAATCGTGGATTATAGAGGGCCAAAAGTACCCCAACCTCCAGATTTGATGGGACAGCTTCGGCCTAGCTTGATGGGCGCCATAGGAACCGGCGTGAACCTCTTTCATAACATGAGGTATCTCCACTCCTTGAATGTAACAGAGGAGGACACCATCGAAACTCCGCTTATAAAGGATCTGTTCAAGACTGGGGCTGCTCTGAAGGGTAAATTGTAGCGCGCGGCGTCGAATCTGCTTGCGCTCGACCCGGTCGTCCGGGAGGCGACCATTTTGGAGATACTCGACAAAAGGTGCCCTCCAGTCGGGAGTGGCTTCAACCAATGCGTCTGATGAACCCGGGACCCCTGACGTGGAGGGTCCGGTAGTGAGATGACTTACCCGCAGGCCATCATTGTCCGCTTGGGTGACGGGGGCAATGAATCTCTGGTGTGCCACATGTATTATCAAATCATCTTGCTCGGGTTCTGCGAGCGATGCGGCTAAGCCAGCAAAGGCGTCTACTTGGCTGTTCTGCGACCGTGGGACATGGGTAACCTCTGGTCGAGAAGAGAACTAGGCCATTAGGTAGAGGGTGTACTACAGAAAAGGTACAAGCTCCGGCTTCCTGACGACGTAGTCTCCATTAACCTATTTGATTACCAGCTCAGAATTTACTTTCACATGTAGATGAGGCACATGGATCTCAAGGGCCAACTTGAGGCCGGTGATGAGAGCCTGGTACTCTGCCTCATTGTTCGTACAGCCTTTTGACAATAGAAATGAGTATGGCCGGATGGCTTGCGTCGGGGTAATGAAGACAATACCCAGACCCACTCTGTTGAGTTGGGATCGTTGAGCCGCTTACCGGTGGGGCTCCGGGAGGCACCGTCAAAGTGCATTTGCCAACACGGGACGACCTGATGGACTGAGAGGATTGTCTCATCAGGACAATCCAAGTCTAGGGATTGATCCGCAGAGGTCGGATGGGAAGCTAAAAAGTCTGCTGACGCCTGTCCCGTAATGGCCTTCTGAGGTACGAACCTGATATCAAACTGCTGGAGGATCACCGCCCACCAAGCCAGTCGGCTGGTCAGCATGGGGCGGTTCAGGATGTACTTCAGTGGGCCTACCCGGGAGACCAATTTCACCTCATGGTGCTGCAGGTAATGTCGCAACTTCTGCACGGTGAAGACGAGCGCAAGGCATCTCTTTTCGATAGGGGAGTATCTGTCCTCCGTGTCGAGAAGCATGTGGATGAGATAGTAGAGACTGTTCTCAGTACCCTCGTTATTCTTCTGGGCGAGCAGTGTGCCGAGGGATCTCTCCAGGGTGGTCACGTAAAGGACCAGTGGTTTTCCGGAGACGGGTGGCATTAAAACCGGAGGGTGGAGTAGATAATGCTTGATTTCTTCGAAGGCGGTCCGGCACTCCTCATCCCATTTGTCGGCGGTGCCCTTCTTCATGAGCTGAGAAAAGGGATTACACTTTCCTGCCAGATTCGCGATGAATTGGCGTATATAGGCTAAGTGGCCTTGGAGGCCTCGAAGTTCCCGAATGTTGCTCGAGGGAGGCATTTGGCTGATGGCCTTGATCTTCTCCGAGTCGATCTCGATACCTCGATATCTGACAACAAAGCCAAGAAACTTCCCGGAGGTGACCCCAAAGGCACAATTTTGCGGGTTCATCTTCAGGTGACGGGAACGGAGGAAACCAAACACTTTCCCAAGGTCTTTAAGACTGTCCTGGTGCTGACATGATTTGACTATGAGGTCATCCATGTAGCATTCCACCAATTTCCCAAGAATCAGCTTGAATATGCAGTGCATGGCCCTCTGATAAGTGGCACCTGCATTTTTCAAACCGAATGGCATAACCTGGTAGCAAAAGGTACCTTGGGGAGCCCTGAAGGCAGTGGACTCCTCATCTTCGGGGGCCATCCGGATCTGGTTGTACCCGGAATACCCATCCATAAAGGAGAGAGCTTGGAACCCAGCCGTCGCATTGATCAATAACTCCTTCACCGGGAGTGGGAAGTCATCCTTTGGGCAGTGGCGATTAAGATCATGGAAACCAATGCAGACTCTGATCTGCCCATTCTTCTTCCTGACTGGCACAATGTTGGTAATCCACTTGTGGTACTGGACTTCCTTGACGAAGTTGGCTTTGATAAGCTTGTCAACTTCGGCCTCAACCATAGCACCATGAGAAGGGTGCATCTTCCTGGGAGGCTTCTTAAATCCATGATGGCTTGCCGGGAGGCCCAGACGGTGAACAGATACCTCGGGATCTAGTCCTGGCATCTCGTTGTAACTCCAGGCAAACATGTCACAGTGTTGTTTGAGGAAGTCTATGTACTGCTGTCGCTCCTCGGGGAACATGGCTGCACTGATCAATGTGGGTTTCAGATCTGCCTCGCTACCAAGGTTCACCTGTACCATTTCATCAACCGTGGTAGAGACGCCTTCCTCAAAGGCGGGGGGAGCATCCTCCAGATCTTCCTCTCCGCCCATGGGGGGATTTCCCGCAACGGGAGGTACTTCTGGGCTATCAAATCCTCAGGTGCAGCTGGTGCCGGCTCGGGTAGTAGTGGTCATCATATCAGGAGAGTCACATGCCATTGAGACCATAGCAATGAAGGCATTCGACCCTATCCCATCTGGCCTTTGGCCTAAGGGGCCACGTTTGATGATATCAAAGAAGTGGTGACGTGTCGGCCTGAGTCGGTTAATTCCAGCCCGGCGAAAGAGACATGTATGGCACACTGCTGTTGTCATGAGCTTGATGTCCCGGTACCGTACAGGGGTAGGAGGTTTCAGGATCACCTGAGCCTGGTATATGTAGGAATACGAGGTGATTTTCTGCCATCGCTTGGACATGGGAACATGCCTTCCTTGTGTACCCGAAACAATGAAACATTTCCCATGTCGGGGGTAGTGGCCTCCAACCGGTGGATCGGGAGGACGTAGGCGTCATCCATGCTCGCCTACGGATCACTTGTGGCCGGGGCGGGTTCATCCTCACTTACTAGGATTTTCTTATCCTTACTTTGGTAATAACCTGCATCCAGATAGCGGGCCTTAGAGGAAGCGAAAGGGGACACATCTCCTTGGAGCACACCTACTCGACCGTTGAGCGAGTACTTGAGGGACTGTTGATACGATGAAGGGACCGACACATGAAGATGGAGCCATGTCCTACCCATCAACGCGTTGTAGGTGGTGTCCTGAGAGATGACCATGAACTCAGTGCTGGCAATTAAGCCACCGAACTGAGTCTTCAGGCAGATCTTGCCAACTGGGGTTTGCTCGGTCCTGTCGTACCCCAAGATTCTGAGGTCAGAGGGAGTTAAATCACCTTCAGACAGACCCCGATTTCCCAACGTCCGAGTAAGAATTAGATTGATTCCGGAACCCCTGTCAACGAGGCAGTGGCGGACTTCCATACCATTGAAGTGGCCAGTGATGCACAGCGGGCAAATGTGCCCCTGTATAGGAGGGTCCTCATCTTCACCGGAAAACGAGATAACCTCCTGACATTCGACGTTCTCAATCGTCTCAGTATGGAAGGCCTCTGCAGCTGCTACCTCTGTCTCAAACTGGAGGGGGCTCCTTAGGGCCTCGGAAAGTGCCTCACGCATTTCGGATGACAGACGAAGGGCCTTGAGGATAGAAAGCCTTGCCGGAATGCCGGCCAGGTGCTTTAGGACATCATACTTTCATGCCAAACGTGAACCTCTGCTTACAGGAGGTCGCTCGGCGATTGGGGGCCTAGCGGGTCCTGTCGGTTGAACCGGCGGTCAGCTAGTACTGGGTACATCCCGCTGCCTACTATTTGAAGCCTGGAGAGTAGTCACCGGACCAGGACTAGACAGCGGAGGCTGGCCTGTAGCCGGGCAAGACTGACTGTGATATGAACGAGGCAGCTCTCCCTGATCTAGTAGAACAAAAGGTGGTGGAGGTAGAGCCGAGGGCATTAGATGGGGTTGCTCATGCTGAGCTCTGCGCTAAGCCTGCTGCTTGGTCTCAGTAGCATGCACGCCTTGACTGAATGTTTCTGCTGACGTACCTCGATGACCGGAGCGGTTGCGATTCTGCTGACGTTGACGCAGGCTGGAAACGTTGGGGAGGTTCGTCTGGTGCTCCCCCTTGTCGGGAGTCATATAGGGCTTTACCAGCTCCATGGTGTTAACCTAACCGTACCCCTGGCTGTCGCTTGATGAGTCATCCACCATCGGGCGGATTCTCGGAGGAATTCCCATTTCAGGGGGGATGAAGTCGCCGAGAGTGCGGGATGACGGCGACACCGGTGGAGCGCGTTGCTTCTTCATACGTCGTCGCTGCTTGCCCTTTTGGGAAGAGGTCGACTGTGAAGACGATGTAGATGTGCCAGCTACTTCTTCTGAAGGTTCCGACTACCTCTGGCACACCCGGATGATACCATGGGCAAGGACGACGGTTTTTCGAGCCATCCAGTCGTTGTATTTCTGGGATCCACTGTTGGAAACCTGCTGCCACTCGCCCTCGCCGTCGCTACCGATCACTGACCCTGCAAAGACACCTGCCACTTGTGCTGGTGCTGGGCCCAACCTGACTATGTTGTTGTTGACCTGGTCTTGAAGCCAGTCTTTAAATACATATCATTTCTTGAGGGTGTGCCCCAGAATCCGATGATAAGGGTAGTAGTTGGGGTGATCGGTGAGATTCGCCTCTGTCGGCCTTCTGCACTCGGGCAGACGCACAATCCCTTGCTCTAGATCACTTCGGAAGTAGCCAGGGACCTGATTTTCGTTGAACGAATATGTCTAGTGCCTTCTTTCCGGATTGGGGGCCCTAGGGTCCTAGCCCTGATGAGGGTCCGGAGGGGCCTACCGAGGAGGCGGCACCTGATTGTCTCGCCTAGGTGGCGGTGGCGCATTCCGCGGGGGAACCTGTCGGTTCTGAGGCGGCCGCTGCTGGGCAGGAGCCTGTGCTTGAGGTGGAGGACCTCTGCGGGGTTGCAGGGATGGTGCTTCAGACAGTAATTCCAGCTGGCTAAGGGATTCTATTTGGGCCACCGCGGTGGGTTCAGCTCTGGCGGTCCTCCTGGCCGGGATCATAGGGGGAAAAAAACGTGCCTGACTAGCCTGTTGCAGGGCTTCCTCAAGGCGCTGAGCCTTATCTGAGAAATCTCTTAACACTCCAGGGTAGTTCTGGGTAATTAAGGAGGGTACCAGTTCTATCTTGACGTTCCCCACACACATCATCAGTAATTTCTCCCGAGTTAGTGGCATGTCGAGGGAATATGTAAGTCCTTTCCACCGGGCAATGAAATATGCGACTCGCTCATCAGGCCTCTTCTTGCACTTGAAGAGGTCCGCAATGCTGGTCTTCCACGTGGTGGAGCTGAACTGGTATAAGAACTGCCGGTGGAGATCCTCCCAACCGGTCACCGATCCGATTGGGAGCTAGCTGTACCAGACAAATGTTGGACCTTCCAATGTCTGTACGAAACATCGGATCTCGGCGGCTTCTTGCTGAGCTGGGGTCCCCAGCATGGGGCCACACCTGGAAGAGAAATGAGCCAAGTTCTGTGGCGGGTTCCCTATCCCGTTGAAAGGCAATAAAGTGGGGTTCCCAAAACCCGGAGGTGTGGGCATATCATCCACCCACGCGGGATACGACTTTCCATCTGGTGGGACCGCCACCTGCCGCGTTTCCAACGCTTCGAGGCGGGCTGTGAGTGCCGCAATAAGATCATCCGGGTGGGGGTCCCAGTCTTGACGGGGATCCCTAACCACAAGTGCGTTTCCAGGTTCTTCGACACGGTATATGGCTTCGGCAGCTCGTGGATCAATTGGTGGAACAACCTACGGGGCGACCGGGGGAATCCGAACTGGATTCTTCGGATTGCCCCACCGCTCGCGAGGGTTTGGCAAGACGTATCGCGCCCTCTTGCTGTAAGTTCCGGCTTCTGCCCTCTCTATGGAAGTAGCATGATCAGGGTTTCCAGGAGGCATCTCACCAGGGGGGAATTGTTCCTGCCCCTGCTGCCCCGGCCTGGGATTACCATAGTCGGTTCGCCGTTCCACAGCGCGCTCAACCAAGAGTTCATCAACCAGCCTCTTCTACTCAGTAAGCTGCTGGCGTAACGTGGCCTTCTCGGGATCTTCTTCTGTTTTCTACACAGAGGCAGACGGGTCGGAGTGCTTGACAGTTCCGACGTGCTCCTTACCCTTGCCGTTATTTTGACCGAGTACCAGTGACTCAGTGGGTACGGGGAGGCCTAGCAGGTTTCTCTGCTGACTGGTAACCCTCCCTGATGGGTCCAGCAGTGGCGGTACGCCCTCGGGGGGTAAGTCTCCATCGAGGAATTCAAGCTCATCTTCCTTGTCCACTACGTCATCCATGTGGACCATGACCCCTCTCGAGGGAATGTCCTCAATGTCGCATAGCGAATCGGGTTGCCATCAGATAGGGTTGAAGAGGAGAGCGGCATAGTGTCCCCAACCACGAACTTGCACATGGGGGGTAGCTTCCCTGACGATTCTGCAGAGTACTTTGAAACTCTGAACGCATTTCCGTTGAAGGGTGCTCTGGCGGCCTGACGACTCAGGGTGCTGGGCCACAAGGAGTGCGGCCGCATCGATCAGGCTACACTGCTCACTAATTTCTTCGAAGTGATCTGGACTTCTGGGGTACACCACCCATTCGTAACGAAGGTGGAAGTGTGTCGCCCATAGGGTTCGACAAAAGCACCCCACTTCTTCAGGGGTAAGAGACTCTGGTATGCGAAAATTCAGCGCCTCCGTCGGCCATAACTTCTCCAGGAAGTAATCCGCTGTGAGAATACTCCAGAAGCTCCTGGGTTCAGACTCGGGGTCTGGCCTTGTATTGCCCCACTTGTCAACCGGAGGCGGCTGAGGGACCGGTAACGGTACCGAGGCGGGCCTCTGGGATAGTAAACTCATCGGCGGAGAATATGGCGAACGAGCTGACTGGCCGCCGAATTCCGGGCCATCCTATGAAGAGTGAGGTGACCTGGCCACGATGTCACGATATGACGGGCTGATAGCCACAGTTTCTGGTGCAGGAGTCATGGCTGCCGACGATAGGTCACGTCATTGCTCTACCATCGTTGGCCACCAAAATAGCTCTTTGTGATCTCTAGTAGAGTTAGAGGGCACTTCGGGTGACGATGGTGGTGACTGCACGGTCGACGCCTGCAGAATCTCCATGATTTCTTCCTCCTGGATGTACCTGTGGAGAGAGATAGGAATCTGGTGGACCTCGCATTCGGGAGAATGAGTCTAACGTGCTTGGTTCCTGCCCCAGTCCTTGATACAGAGGAGCGGGGATAAGGTTCCATTGCTTAGTCGCATTCCGCTTCCGAGTCGGAGAAGCGAGCAGGTTTGATCTCCACCCGGGCTTTCCCAAGACTCTTCTTGTGGCGGTGACGACCCGCTCTCCTGCCCCGTGGTGGATCTTCGGGACACAGTTGATCCCTATCCTGTAATATCGGGGCGGCGCTGGCGCCGTGGCAGAGAGGTCCCCCGCTCGAGATAGCCGAGGTGCGAGGGGCAACAGGGAAAATGTCGAAGGGTACATGGGAAGTACCTCCATGGTCAGCACCCATGTGGGCAGAGCCTCTGTTGAAATTGGCAGGAGCATGGGGAGGGCCTCCATGGTCTGTGCGGGTGGAGCGAGGATGGCCTTCACACCTCGAGTTGCCGGGGCGAGGAGGACCTTCGCCGGTTGCAAAGAGGATGTAGGGAGGTCCCCCACGTTGGGAAAGGACTGGATGGTCAGTGCCTTCAGATCAGAGATCAAGGGTAGGAGGATGGACTCTATACCCTGTATAGTGGGCGCGCGAAAGGTTTCCGCACCGAGCGTCACTGCCGTGGGGCAGGTCTTCCTTCGGGATGGGGGTAGCACGAGGCCTACCTCCCTGATGAGCTTCGGTGCAGGGAAGGCCCACGCTCTGTGGAGTAGTGGTACGGGGAGGGCCTCTGTACGGGGTGACATCACCACAGGTTAGTTCGCAGTGATCACCACTCAGGCCTGCCACCCGGAGAGTCAACCCAGCCTGCCTGTGGGGCGGTTGGGGTCTCAATCCTGGTTGGGCGAAGGAGTTCCCCTGCTCAGCGTATGCAAAGGCCCCATGATGCACGTCGACGGTGGGTCGGGCCACTGTAGCTGTTGACATTGACGCACCTAGGCGGGCGTCCTCAGTCCGGGCCCGGCGCTGACGTCGGGTCAGACGAGCTAGTGCAGGTGGCACAGGGATATAGCCTGCCTGCTCTTCCTGCGGAGTCAGACGGCGGCGCTGACGCGGCTAGGCGGGGGCTCTTTCCTGGAATCCTTGGGTCGGGACCCTGAGCGGGCTGAGCTGGACGGCGCCTGCCTCATCAGCGTAAGGCGAGGAGTCGTCAAGGCCTTCTGGGGACAGGCTCCCGAAACGGTTGAATGTTGGGGTTGGAGCAGGGGCTCCCTGCGCGGCCTGTTAGGGAGGCATTGACGACGGGGCCTGGAGGCCTCCAGGTCCAAGAGGGCCATATCCCTAGTTGGGATGACCCCTTCCTCCTCGTACCTGCACACGAGGTTGTTGATCACCCTTCGCTAGATGACCTATGATGGGGAAAGGGGATGTGGGTGCCCCATATTCCGCGATGTGGCGGCCGTCGTGGAGGTAGCGGCGCCATGCGGGGTGGCTGTGGCGGAGATGCCCCTGCCACTGTGTAGGCGGGCGGGCGGTGATCACATCTCTATAACAGAAACCTAGTTCCTGAGAAATGAAGGGATCAACTCATCAGCACTGAGAGGAAAAGAATCGACAACCAGTGCCCCAACGTCCTTCCATTCTCCACGTCTGTAATACGGATCCATGCCAACACGCTGCAAAATGGAATGCCCCACGCTCTACTACCTCGACTTCAGGTGAGTTTCACGACAGGCCCGCTATTTGCTTGGCGGGAACAGGCACCAGATATCTGGATCTGGTGACACGTCAATCTACTGGTGTCTTGAACGCTACTAATCACCAGATTGAGGTGAAGAAATTCACGTCGGGTTCACCATTTCTGTTTCCGACGCTTTCTCCAGGGCGCGCGCATCCGTCCTTCTGCGGAGGAGGACGTGCGACGCTTGTTTCCCCGCATTCCCGCTTTCCAAAGGCGGGCGACATTCGCTCCTTATTCAGGGACGTCTTCTCCTTAATCGAAATGGGATGATGGGATGTCGGTTCTTCCTTCCGTGGATTCCTCCTCAGAACTCGTCACCTAGTCTGGGTCTCCCTCATAGATTTAATACGTAGTTCGTGAAACTCTTCCCAGTGCCATGTTTCCATGGACGCCGGTTAATTACATTGCTTCTGTTAGGACATTCCAAAGGGTCCAGTCAGGGAAGTAACCTTCAGTCAGGGGAGTAGTCACTTTGAGGCATCAGTAGCGTGTCTGGATGCTGGGGGCCTGGCATGTATGTCTATTATCCCGGGTCATAGGGCTTCTCGAGGGTGTGGAAACCCGAGGCATCCCACATCGAGCGCGAGGAATTATATGTCATGGACACATATCTGAGGTTTTTCTCAGCTTCCCGTGTTTAACACAGGGTACGCCGCGAGTTTAACATCCAGTGGAGATGGATCATCCCGATCAGACCATTAGCTAGAATAGATCGGATTGATGATTTTTCCCTTAAAGGGATGCCGATACCGGGGCTAGCCTATGGGCGGCCGCGAAGAGGAGCGTACCGACATGGTCTCACCGGGATATGACGGTTCGGGCGAGGATCGGGGTGGATTGTGGATGGATGAATGAAGTGGAGGGTGGAATGGCGAGGAACCATCACAAGGGAAATGGTGATGTTGGGCTTGAGCCTTGAAAGGGCTTCCTACGTATCCCCGTGGTAGGGAATCAAAGTCTGCGTAGTTCGGGACGGTGTCGGTGAACCGGCATGAGGGTGGACCTTGGTCCGATGGGCATCATCAGCGAGCTGACATGACTGGGGAGGACCAGGAGGGTCCTAGTGGTGGTGGGCTCAGACCTCGTGGAGGCTTCCTACGTACCGTGACTTGACATGGATCAAAGTCCACATAGTTCATAGGGGTTCTTCATCATGGAACCGACGCGAAAGTGGACCTTGGTCCGATGGATGTCGTCAGCAAACCGACGTAAAGGCGGACCTTGGTCCCATGCGTCAGCGAATTGACATGAAAGTGGACCTTGGTCAGATGAGGGGTAGGCTTGACCCTCGGGAAGGCTTCCTACGTACCATGCCTTGACATGGATCAAATACCACATAGTTCAAAGGGTTTCATCGGTGAGCCGACGTGAATGTAGACCCGTGGGTCCACTAGTGGTGGTCTTGCACCTTGGGAAGGTTTCCTACGTACCACGCCTTGACATGGATCAAAGTCCTCGTAGTTTGGATTGATGGAACACAGTTTAACGTCATGCAGGTTGGTAGTGAACCCTGGCGTGAATAAACGACGAGTGGTGTGTGTCGGAGAACCGACGTAAATGAGGGACCTTGGTCCCATGGGATATGGGCTTGAACCTCTGGAAGTCTTCCTACGTACCATACCTTGACACGGATCAAAGTCCCCGTAGTTCGGGTTGGTGGAATACAGTTTAACGTCATGTGGGACGAGGTTGAACTGATGTGAATGAGGTCGGAACGACTGAACGGTGGGTTTGAACCTCGTAGAGGCTTCCTACGTACCACACCTTGACATTGATCAAAGTACTCATAGTTCGGGTTAGTCACAATGGCTTTCCGTTGGACTGGAATTGCAGTTTAACGTCGTGCTGGACGCAGGTAGAACTCGACTTGAATTGGGTGATGGGTGGGCTTGAACCTCGTAGAGGCTTCCTACGTACCATGACTTGACACGGATCAAAGACCTCGTAGTTCAAATGGGTGTGCAGTTTAATGTCATGTGGGACAAAGGGGCATACAGTTTATCGTCATGCTGGATGATGGCAAGCAGTTTAACATCATGCGGGACGGGGCGTGCAGTTTAACGTCATGCTGGAAGAGGGAGAAACTCGACGTGAATGAACGACCGAGTAATGTGTCTTGAACCTCATGGAGGTTTCCTACGTACCATGCCTTGACACAGATCAATGTCCCTGTAGTTCGGGAAGGTAGGGGTCAGGGTCGGTTCTCACTCTAAGCTCACATGAGTCATGCTCAGTGTGAGAAACAAGAGGTTGTAGGGACCTGACGATCACATCGCAAAGGATGCGTCCGTGAGAAGCGAAGAGGGGCTTACGCGTTAGGCGGCCCACGGTGCTGGGACTTACTCCAGGATGGAGGCCCTAGGTATTGAAAAGCGCAACGAAATATGGACTTGGGACCAACGATGGGAGGTTCCTCGTTCCCTATCACGCCCTCCACTGACCTTGGTAGTGGGGATGTACGGAGATGCAGGGGTGAAGCCATCTGTTGGAGAAATATGGTCACCCTTCTCCTATGAACATATGCCACTCCAATAAGGAGGATATCATCCCTTGTGGATGGGTGATTCCACTCCTGTGGAGATGAGTGGGGTAAAAAATGTTCGAGCAGGGGGGACCCTACGTGTAAAGCACGAGGTTAGGTTAGAGTTTAATGTCATGTCTCGAGGACGTGATGCATGGCAGTTTAAGGTCCTGCAGCTCGGACGAGGTGGGTTCACTCCGCACCCCTAGTACTTACATAACTGGTACCCTCTGGTCCTTGGGGAAGGGAAGGTACCTGTAAGGCCATGGTCAAGGGGGGTGTGGAACGAACCATCGAGGGGTCCACGTTAGCGTGGCTATGCGAAGAAGCAATAGCTGTTAGCGTGCCTATGCGAGGAAGCATTAGGCAAAGAAACGCTATGAGTGGTATTGTCCGTGGGACTTTGAAATCACATCGTGCAAACCTGGAGGGTCTCACGGGAAGAGGAATTACTAAGCAAAGGAGTGTACTTCACGAAGTGGAGTGCCTTGGACTTACCATGGGGAATAGGTGTGAGTGGAAGGTTCTTCGCGAAGTGGAACAGTGTTCGCTGAGCACTACCTTGTGAAGAAGTGGTGCCTCGTGAAGCAGGGTCCTGCGAAGCAGTGTACTTCGCGATGTGTAGTGATCCTTCCATAGAATAGGGATCACTAGTGCAGGTTGGGAGTTTCACGAAGCATAAACGCTCCGCGGCTGCCCGGGTTCCCTTGGGAATCCCCATCCTTCACGAATGCCCTTGAGCTTCGTGAAGGGAATCCCTCTCGGAATAGGGGCTCAAAACGAGACAAAGCAAAGGCGTCTAAAGAAGTAGAAGTACCTTGCGGAGCTCATGATTCTCAGGGCAAAGAGTGCTTCGCGATTCGGGAGAGGAGAAGCCGAATGGTCGGATTGTCCGTCGTTGGGACTCCGGGGGAGTCCAGTATTTATAGGGAAGGGGCGCCATGAATAAGAACTTGCGCGCCGCCTCAGGTGCTTCGCGACGTGCTCACAAACATCAATGTCTTCCATGAAGAGTTCCCTCCTCCGAAGCTTCGTGGCACGCTCGCAAATGTCAAATGCGTTCGCGGAGAGTTACTGCCTCTAGAGCTTCATGAGGTCGCGATGCTTGGGGTGTTTTGGTGTTGATGCTTCGTGACGGTGCTTCGCGGCGGTGCTTCGCGGTGGTGCTTCGCGAGACAGCGTGCCAGCCTTCTTTTTCGTCCCTCCCTTTCGTGCAATATTTTGGCGCCAACAGTCACTTATGCATAAATAACACCCAACCCAATAATGTTTTCTTAATAGACCTTTGATACCAACTATAAGGACTCTACATTAAACAGTACATAATTTTGAATTAAGTCTATAATTCACATTGAGGATCATTTTAGGTTTAGTGTTTTAGAGAATTAGACCATATCAATTATATTACATTTCAAAAATCACAAAGTAGAAACATCTACTCAGTATTAATTTTTTTTCATAAAATAAAAACTCTTAAAAAGAAACATGTCTAGTTCCATGTTGTAGACAAAATGAATTTTCCTTGATCCCATCATTGAATATATTCATCATTAAGTCATGTGAAAAAAATTTCAAAAACATGGGATGAGAATAAAATGATCAGTAAGGGTCATAAAATAAAGAAAAGAGAACATTAACCCATCAATAAATACAAATAAAGGAAACCATACTTTTAGATCATAACATACCTCATGAAATCACAAGATTTATGAATGACACATAGAAATAATAAATCATAAAGGTAACTTTTGTTATCCATATCATATATACATTATAGATTTCACAACTATATTGGGAGTTACATTTGGAATAACTATCATAGAATATTCCCTAAATATCATAGGGGAAACATTAACGTTTACCCCCGTCACATTACCCAATGCATTGGAGAGCTATCTCGAGGTCACATAGCCTAGGTTTATCATGGAACCACCCATTTAAGTAAACAATTCCCTATAACTATAAAATTATCATAACACATAATGAAATAATAATGTAATGATTACATTTCCATATTCTAATCACAATATATCAATTCAATATATTGAAATATACATTTCTTTATCAAACCATTTTCAAAACCATTTAAAATTTTAATAAATATATGTTTGGAATAAAAGTGTCCTATACCACATTGAAACTTTTAAAGTAATTAAAATTTAAAACATTAACTTCCCATATAAATAAATACTTAAATTCTATTTTGAAAACATGGACATTAATGATAAATATTTGTAAGAATAAATCATTAAAACATTTAAACTGATATTTGTGTTAAAGAATTTTTAACAAAATGAGAAAAATTTGAATAAAAATAATTGAAAAATAACATTTAATCAGAACATTATAATATCATGAGAATAAATGGATTCCTAATATAATATTCTTAAAGACAGTATATACACCATATAAGGGTGAATTGGTGAATAATAATAATGAAGTCTCAATGGAATGTAAAATGAGAGGAAATCACTTATAAAAGCTTTATTTTTTGATTAAGTATTAATAAATTACATAATAATGTGTGGAAAATATAAATACAGTCAATATGATTGGATATTCAATGTTAATCAATCAGATATCATTCAGACGTATTTTTTTAAAAAAACAACACAAATGACTTGGATGTTTAACTAAATTAATGGAAATTGAGATAAAATTACTCCTATCAAGTTCATATCGATGACATGATAATTTATCAATGGATAGATTATGTATATAAATAGTATATCCACAAAAAGGGTAGTGTAAATTAAAACATAAATAAATAAATATAGATTCCACACATAATCATAGCATGGCATAATTATTAATTAGAATACCAACCTAA
This sequence comes from Viscum album, assembly GCA_963277665.1. Taxonomy (NCBI): domain Eukaryota; kingdom Viridiplantae; phylum Streptophyta; class Magnoliopsida; order Santalales; family Viscaceae; genus Viscum; species Viscum album. Next base: position 1,159,145,951 of record OY728122.1, on the reverse strand, counting down.
TGAAAGGAAATTGGTTTAAAAAGTTCACTTACTGATTTGGTTACTTACGAAACATACACCACATGAAAGAAGGATCATACAATGATGAATAAAATAACCATAAATTAATAAATATTATACAAAAAATAAAATCATGGGTAGTACGTACACCACACAAAAGTAAATAGTGGAAAATATTGAAAAAATATCATGGGAATAAAAAGTGAGATGAACACCACTTACCACATTGTAATCAATCATGTGGTAAGACCAGAAATTAATAAACACCAAATGGATCACATAATTCCATTAATATAAAAAGAATAATTATAATATATATCATATGTATGTAAATAATACAATACATTCAATAAATAAGTGGCGAACAATGGAAATCTCACAGAATTAAAAGTGAGATAAGAAACCCCTTACCTCGTGTCGGACTTGACCCGTTCATTTTTTAATCTCCTGAATAATAACCTAAAGTCAATTTATACTTTTTTAATAAACCATTTCTATTTTATTATTCCTTTTATATCAATTATTTCCATTTTATATATATTATTCAATCATTTATGTTAATAATGGTTATTTTGTCGATATTTGGTACTTGAGTCAAAAATGAACTTCTTATAATTACATGATCTTCATGTGATCAAACTTCCATTATCTATAGAAATATATCAATGATATAGATGTCATATATATATTATATATCCTTTATATGTATGTATTTCTAATATTACCTAAGATTTAGAGATAATAATTGTAATGCACCATTCATGGAGATTGTATGTCGTACGTACGAATGTACCCTACTTTAATTTCTATTTCATATTTGTTGGAATGAAAACTAAATAATACATAGTTATATTAAAATCACAGTATAATATATTATGATATATATGTTAAATTATTTCATTAACTCCATAATTTGTAGGTTTCATGTATGTCATGAATGAATCATATCACCTTGAGGGGGTGGCGGTTTGCACTTCCTCAAATGAAATTATCGTATTTACACATTTTGGAAAGGATAAATGTATGTTTTTAAACAAAAATTACAGAATAACAGAGAAAAAATAAATATAATATATATCATATATAAAAATATTTCCATCATAATTTCCCCCATGAGATGTGTTTTGGGAAGATTCAACAATCAATGTATCGTGAGGCTGTAGTTCGTCATCCATAGACACAGTATGTTCTTTACCCATTAGATGGAGGTGTGTGTAAGTGTAGTTCAAATAATTCTCAATAAATCAAACAAGTATATTGAGTATTCTACTATTATTATAAAACAAAAGAATAAATATAGTTTATGGTATTGGGTAAGTAAAATAAAACAAAATATCTTAAGAGAAGACATTACCTTTAAATTGGGTATCTCCCTATGGTTTGAACCAAAAGGTTTACTTGAATTTACTTTTTCCTAGGGGAAATCATCTAGGAGGAGAAGTGAGATATATAGTGATTAATTTTTCAAAGTTTGGATGATCCAAGAGGCTTTGAGAAGTGTGAGGAATGGGTTAGACGTGAGAGCGTTTTATAAGGTGGAGGAGGGTCTCTTTAGGAATGTTTAGAAATATTATTTTTTTATATAATTATTTTAAGATTATAATGGTTTGAAACTTATTAAAGTATAATATAAGATGACTAATTTTCGAAATAAAATCATACAATAATAATTGGATAGGTTTTGGATATTTATTTAATCTTTATAATCTTATTTATTTAAATCATTCATTAATGAGGTAAACACTCCATCATTATTGTGTCATAAAGAATTTTATTTATTTGATTTCTAAAAATTATAAAAAAAATATCATAATGTAGGAAATATTTTTATCATTAAAATTAATATTTTTAGTCTAATAGATAACTTATATGACCCCATATAAAAATTTATGTACTAAAAGTTATATGTGTAACTCGTTTTTTTCTATACATTAAATTAATTAATATAATGTGTCTTTATCACTCCCAAATGGATCAATGGGGTATTAAAATAGACCGAAGGATTCCCATTAAAGGAAATATATCAAAAAATTGGATTGGTACACATGTTAGGGAAATTATACATTATTATACTAATATTTTCTTACCCTTATTTACCAGATTTACCCATTAAACATGGTAAATAAAATATTTACTGAAATAAATATTCATAACTTCCAAAAATAAAGGATACATATTTAAACAATTTATTCCACCTGATTACAAATATGGAATAAATTTTTGTACATTTAAAATATAGAAGTTGCAGAAATTAATTAAAAATTAATTCCCGTTGTGAAAATAAAAAAGCGTGTTTCTAAGAAATAATAACTATCAAAATATTGACACTAGTTTATGTCCAATTTAAAAGTGAAATAACTTAAAATGATCAACATTGGATTAAATGGTAAAAAGATAATCTAAATAAACTTTAAATACATTTAGAAATATAATCCAAACATACAAATAAATTAGATTAAAAGGCAGTTATAATTATATTATAGTATTTTTCACTATTCATAAAATATGATCTTTATCCCAAAAATACCAAAATTTCATTAAAGTAAAATTTGATGTCCCTATTATAAATAAGAATAATATTTTTTCAAATAGAACATATAAAATTATCAAGAACTATATTTAAAATGTTTTTTCCCTCAAAATCCAATAAAATGACCATTTAAGGATTATTAGATATTTATGCTTAAAATTAGATTCATTCTTATTTTAAACCTCTATATTTTATTGGATAAATGTAAAAACATTTAACAAACATATAAAATCATATTTTATTTAGTTCTATTCATTCCCACCAACACAACGGCTAGGAATTAACTTCCATTTAAAATAATAATATTATATGATTATATTTCAGTATAACTCAACATTGTACGACTTCAGAGAAACCAATTGTTGCGTGTAGGGTACGCCAACATACTAAAAATCAACTTTAATTTAAAATTAATATTTAATTCACAAATATTAATAAATATGAAAATTTCATATTCTCTATTTATCTAGGATGGTACATCATAACCCTATAATATTTCATAGACCATAGGAAAAACATATTTTCATTTACATCACATATAACTTTTCCTTATCATGTTATCAAGTATTACATTCCCACTATACACATTCCTCAATAATTGTTTGGGAAAATGAGAATAAATTATGTAAATTCAATGAATTTTTTGGAGGTAATCCATACAAACTATATTAAATAATTCTATTTAGATAAGTTGATAATTACTTGTTAAAATTGGAATTAATATGTTCTCAAAGTTCCCATAAATTATATTAAAATAAGTCTTGTGGATATTGTCATCTTCACCATTACATGAAAATATCTTTATCAAAGAAACACCTTGTGGATGTACTATGCTCCACATAGAATATTTAATACTCTATCAATAAATTACAAAGGGTAATAGTTCATTATCAAAATATTTTTTATGATCATGATAATTAATTCATCAGCTGATTGGACAAATAATATTCATGATGAAATGGATTGGTGTTCCCAATAGTGAATAACAAGGGCTTATAATACCTTTTTAAATATTCTTCTATTGTTTTATATTCATATATTCCATTTCAAAAATTACAATTCCATATAGATTCATTCACAATTGTAAAGACCCGGTTATAGTCTCGATTGAAAAATCTACCTAATGGATTGAATAGATACTATGTAAATCTATAGGAAACACATCAGTGTATTTCCTCACAATGGTAATTCCATGTTATTGTAACTTTTCCTTATTTGTAATCACTTGATCTAGATATGATTCCTCCTAAGGGAATACTATTTATCCTTTAGTTTATGATACCAATGTTGTTTGATACTCCTCCTTGAATAGATATAGAATAATAGGGAAATTTTCATTATAGAGTGTTATTTTCTTCTCTAATTTTTTTTTATTAACTCTGTATAGGGGAATCCCTACCATATGAATTATATTAATGAATTATTTTATTGGTATATCATAAGTTTCTCTAGGAAATCCATCACATGATTGTTGTGATGGGTGAGTTATATGCATGGGATGAAATAATTGACCAAATATTAGTCTTCACTTATAACTAGTGTTTCATTATTTTGGTTGGTGTTTGAATTGTTCAACTAATAATTCATGATATTATAAAACATCTAGGACAATTTTCACATCAGAAATTTGATGTTCAAAAATGGACTTTTATCCTTCCTTTCACTATTGGATTCTAATTCTAATTATTTTAGTCATCCAAATAATTTTTATGGGTGAGAATTCATAAAATGTAATTTAATGAAAATAAATTCTAGGATCATTTAAGGGAAATACTATATATTATATATATTCCTAAAATGATGAATTTTTTTTATTCAATATTTGTAATCCATTTAGTATTTCACGTCATAAAATATTATAGTGATTCCCCCATAATAATAGTTTATAAGGATATTGTGATTTTTCCGAAGAATTTCTCCTAGAATTGTCAAACCAGATGAGTCAGAATGTATATTTTTCATTCTCTAGGTGATGATTAATTCAATATCTAGTTCATCCATTTTGATGTTCATTGCCCAAGTCATAACTATTCAATATTAGCATCTACATATAGTACCTAGAATTTATTTTTGTTTCTATGAAACCACATTATCGATACATTATGAAAATTTATGAGTCATTTACTCTATTTAGTATTATCCATAATGATTTTTCTAATGTTTAATGATCCTTATTCGAAAATATATATATATATATAATTCCTTCTGAAACCATATATGACTACACATATATTTAATAAAACCTAATTCACAACTTATGGCATAAAAACACATTTAAGGAAACCATAGTAGATTGTGGGGATTAGTAACTTTGGTAAATTAGGTATGTAAAAAAATATCATCAATATGGTAATACAACAATATTTAAAACCCCTACAAAAATCCCGTTGAATTCATAGATCATATAAAAAGTTTGGGGATAACCATGGGTAGTACATAAGAGTGGTGTGAGCAATAAAAACTAGTATTGAAATTGTCCAATCATAATATGATGAATTTAATATATTTATATTTATATTTATAACACAGAGTTAATTTCATGATGAAATAGAAGTGTGATAATCATAAACATGATCATTAAACTATGTAAGAATAAGATGGTATCAAGGATATATTAAATGTTGAAATTTCATGAACCAACCATTGTAGACCCCAAACCTGTATCCTGAGTAAGCACACAATAAGGCCAATGTGGAATTCTTGATTTTATTATGGTAGGAAATAGTGTCTGGAATCAATCAAAAATCAATTGGAAATTATCAATACTATTATAAAAAATGAAAAATATATATCAAAACCAATACAACTGTAATTAGAAGTAGAGAAGAAATAATGTATATTTACCTCTATGTGACCTCCCGAGGAACCATCAACCATAGAAATACACTAACTCCATGAGAGAAACATTGTTGTGTAGAAAATGAACTTCAACATGATTAATAATATAGTCACAATCAATAATATTCATAGATGGAACCTAAATTATAATAATCCACTATTACATACCATTAAAATAAAATCCAATAATGTTTGTTTGAAATTAATATATTTTAAAATAAGGGCTTCAACACATTAAGAAAAACTTGTAACAAGATTTAAATTTTTAGAAAACTACATTTAATCATATTTTCAAAAAAAACCTAGAAGTAAATATATTTATAAATATTCTACCTAAAATATAATTTATACTTAAACTGATGTTAGAGTATGCAATAATATCAAAAATTTGCATTATAAACCCAAAACCATGAAAAAATAGAATAAATGTGTCACGAACCATCATTGGGGCATGTTCCATGAAAACCCCATGCCAGCCTCCCATAGGCCAGGGGCTGGCGACTAGCACCAAAGGCGTAAATCCTGTTAAAAAAGGAAGGCATTACATTTATATAAATAAACAAACACAACAGAGTACGCAAGTGAAGTAAACACTATGTAAAACTGTGTACAAAAGTAAGTGATGAAAAGTAAATGGGCATGTATACAAACCCAACTGAAAGTAAAATACAACTGAAATGGATAGTACAACAATAGTAAAGTAATGCAGCAACCACTAAGTTGTCCTCTGGAAATACCAACTGAAGGGTGGGTATAGATAGTCTTGTCGGTACATCGGGTCTGTTTGACCGCTATGTGTACGTCCGGCCAGGTGGTCCTCCTCCGGATACCGTCCAGCTCCATAACCCTCCACCACGATCAGTGTTGTCCGTTGTCTACAACCAACACAACATATTGCGAGCATTTCCCGTGAAGGGGTGAGTATACGATACTCAGTAGAGACCCCGAGATCACCAAATGTCTCCTAGAATCCACGATTGATAAACCACAAAGGAAAGTTACAAAATCAATGTATCAACTAACACCACTTAGGTATATGCACATGCATATACTTAAGTCATTAATCTTAGTTAGGCTCTAACTTCTGAGCCCAAGCACAATCTGGTCCACACAAGAAAGAAGTCAATCAAATCAATGATAATGATTAAAACACATGATTCAGCCCACACAGTTATACTAATTACGAAGAGGGATGGAGATGATTAGATGTTGAGTCTGAATCATCTCCCATGCCGAAACAATGTAGGATCCAAGTACAGAAGTCATCATTGCTGAACCCTTGTAGGATCCAAGAACAATAACCATCACTTCCCAACCCATGTAGGATCCATGTACAGTCGTCATCACTGCCAAACCCACGAAGGATCCCTGTACAGTCTTCCTCGCTACCGAACGCACGTAGGATCCAAGTACAGTCGTCCTCGTCATCGAACCCTAAGAGCATCCCAGCACGGTAGTCATCGCAGTCGTAGCCAGCTCTAGGGTTCTCGCACACAGCGTACTCGATTCTGGGAGGGTCCGCTCCTCGAGTAAAGGGGGTCGATACATCAACTATCACGATGTCCATATTTTATGAATCCCTAAGTTCTACCTCGTCAAAAGGAACTCAACGTGACTGACGGCACGTCAATTGGACGCCTGATCTGTGAGATATTGGCTTTTCTGTCGTAGGGGTCTGGTTGGAAATGTATTCATCCAAACCATGCCATTTTCCAAAGATGCCCAAAACTCACATAGAGTATCGCAAAAGGACCACCTCATTGATTGGGTCTCAGTGCCTCAAACGGCACGTCGTTCGGACGCGCGGTATTTGAATTATACACCTTTATGTGAATACGAGCCCAACCTGTTAAGCCCAGTGGGCCCATGGGTTGGGTTATCCCAGTTTTGGTTGGTCTGACCTGGCAGGGGTGTCGGACCGGCCTAGAGAAATGTGCAGTCTAGACCAAAGGGGTGTGGCCCATCCCAATGGGGTTCGGCCCGACTCGAAGGGGTGCGGCCCGGCCCGGCCCGACGCGGTCCAGTCCCGATGGGTGCAGCCCGGCCCGACCCGACGCGGTCCGGTCCCGCTGGGTGTGGCCCGACTGGGCACGACCCGGTTGGGCGCTGCCCCGCTGGCTCGGCGTAGAGGCGAAGCGGTCCGAGGGGCCAGGGCCCCTCACCTTCCTGAACCGGTGGTGCCAAGAGGCACCGCCCTCTCTAACCTACCGGCTGGAGCCGGTCTGCCTTCTAGAACATGCAGCCCACCGTGCGGGCCACGGGTTCTTCCCCTGCGGCGCCTTCTTGGGGCCGCGGCTTTGATCCTCCCAGCCCGCCAATGGGCCGGATAGTACTTCCGCTAAAGCTTCCCACAAAGCGGGCCGTGGTTTCTGCTGCACACCTGGCGTGACGGCGCCGACTTCCTCTGCTACGGCCCACTTGGCCCCAACTTTTCTTTGCGTGTGTGATGGTGGCCCATACGCCGCCAGTCTCTTCCGTGTTCCACCTCTGATCGTTGATCCCAAATAATTAAACAAGAACAATTGGAGGGTCGTCGGGCCGTGTTTGTTCGGTTCACGCCTTTCATGTTAAGCGATAGAAATAGGCGGAGAAAATAAAAGTTATACAACGATGAATCGATGAACAATTTTAATCCATTAAAAATGAACATAACCCCTTCCTCGATAATGGACGTCGCACGTCGGGCGTCGCAGATGATGGCGTTGCGAGGAAAGGATTCGTAGGTGACGTTGCAGTGCATCCAATGCAGAAGCGACATCTCCTAACTTGTCACGGAGAAATGAAATAAGGTGCATCGACCGTTCTTCATGGAACCGGCATTCTACGTCGAAGAAGATTTTGTTCTTCGTTGGAGGGTTGATGTTTATCAACAAAGGAGAAACTCCCTTCTTCTTTCACAAGAGATCTCTCTCCAATATTTCCTCCAAAACAAAATGTGCTAAAAAAATTTAAAATAGGGGTACCTGTTATTTTAATTAGACTTTCCAAGCGTTCAAAATTCAAATATGTTAGCTAATTAATCGAAGAGTTCCATTGCAATGATTAGAATGAGTTTGCAAGTAATAAAGATGGAGAGTGGGAGAGGAAGAGTTTACACAATTAAAGAAGAGTTTACAAATCAAAGAATGGGGGTTTAAGGAGCTTAGGGGAAGGTGAAAGGTTGGGGCTCGTGTGGGCCCCACATTTCAAATATCCACACATGGGATGTTGGATGGTTGTGGGCCCCACCAAGAACTTCCCGTGAGAGGGATTAACTTCCAATGTTATAAAATTAAATTGTTTTAACAATTTTATTTTATTAAAACTAATTTCCCAAATATTAATTCTCATCCCGCTTGAAATGAAACTATGGAAAAAGTCCCCATAATCAATTACTGGCACTGTGAGTTCATCGGTGCCCTCGGATTTAAATTCCGAGTACCGGTTCAAAAGATATAAAAACCTGCTCATTCAATTACCGAACGTACCCGGGCTAATCTTCCGAAATTGATTCTGGGCACACCGGGCCTCAGAATCAAGTGCCCTCAGAAGCCACAAACTCGTAAAATTCCAAATTATTTATGAAAAAAAGTTTTTCATTGAAATTTATGTGTCTTTACGTTACTCCCACCTCGGGGCTTTATGTCCCCATAATGCTACAATATAAACTAGGAAAACAAATGAGCGTATTGTGCATGCTTATTAGCCTCTTGCTCCCATTTGCTCTCTGGGAGGATCCAGTGATGCCAAAGAATGCACACTAGAGGAATTGAGTATCCACATAGGACCTGCTCTTGTCGATCCACGATTGCCACATGGACCTCTATGAATGTAGCCCAGTTATCGATGTCTAGCTCCCCATGATCAATGATGTGGGTCAGGTTGTGAACATATCTCTGCAGCTGACACACGTGGAAGATGTTATGCACCCGGGGCAACTGAGGTGGAAGGGCCAGGCGGTAAGCTACCTCACCTACTCTGCTGAGGACCTAGAAAGGCCTGATGAATCTCCGAGACAACTTTCGGCCCTGGCCAAACCTCTGTAATCCACGTCGAGGTGAGACCCGTAATAAAACGTGGTCTCCATCCTCGAACTCTAGTGCTCTCCATCTCCTATCAACATATGACTTTTGTCTGCTCTGTATGGTTCTCTTCCACTCCTGGATGATCAGCACCTTCTCGGTCATAGCCTGAACCATCTCTAGTCCTATAAGTGCTGACACCCCAGGGTCATTCCAACACAGAGGTGATCGGCAAGGTTCGTCGTACTATGCCTCGTATGGTGTCATCATGATGGTGGAGTGGTATTTTTTGTTGTACACAAACTCCACCAAAGATAGGTGTTCCTACTAGTTGCGACCAAAGTCAAGGACACATGCACAATGCATGTCCTCGAGAGTCTAAATGGTCTTCCCCGTCTGGCCATCGGTAAAAATGAACATAACCTCTACCTCGATAATTTACGTCACACATTGGGCATCATGGATGATGGCGTCACGGGGAAAGGATTCATAGGCGACGTTGAAGTATGTCCGAGGAGGATGTGGCGTCTCTTCACTTGTCACGGAGAAAAGAAAGGAAGGCGCTTCAATCGTTCTTTGTGGAACCGACATTCTTCGTCCAACAAGACGTCGTTCTTCATCGAAAGGTAGATGTTCTTCAACAAAGGAGAAACTCCCTTCTTCATTCATAAGAGATCTCTCTCCAATATTTCCCCAAACACAACATGTTCCAACCAAATTAAAATAAGGATACCCCTTAATTTAATGAAACTTTCCAAGCATTCAAAATTGAAATCCATTAATTAAATAATTGAAGAGTTTGATTGCGTTGATTAGCATTTGTTGGAAAGTAATAAAGAGGGAGAGAGGGAGAGGAAGAGTTTACACAATTAAAGAGGAGATGAAAAATTAAAGAATGGGGGTTTAAGGAGTTTAGGGGAAGGTGAAAGGTTGGGGATTGTGTGGGCCCCACCTTTCAAATATCCATACATGGGAAGTTGGATGGTTGTAGGCCCCACCAACAACTTCCCATGGGTGGGATTAACTTCCAAAGTTATAAAATAAAATTGTTCTAACAATTTTATTTATTTAAAACTAATTCCCCAAATATTAATTATCATCCCGCTTAAAACGCAACTGCGGTAAATGTCCCCTTAGGCAATTACCGGCACTGCGAGTTCATCGGTGCTCTCAGATTTCAATTTCAAGCATCGGTTCAAAGGATAGAAAAACCCGCTCATTCTTTTACTGAACGTACCCAGGCTAAACTTCGAAAATTGATTTCAGGCCCACCGGGCCTCAGAATCAAGTTCCATCAAAATCCACAAACTTGTAAAATTCCAAAGTATTGAAGAAAAAAATCCTAGAAATTTCATGGTCTTTACACAATGTTTGAAAGCACCATGAAAAATACCTAGGAATCTTGTTCAACTATTTCCTAGGATCTTCATACCTTAGTGATCAATCCATATAATATTTTATCCTGATCGAGCCACAAGAGAGGTCACAACCAAAGATTTAAAGACCCCGAAAGCAAGATAATTAATTCCACTAATGATGAAGGGAAATATTACTAGAGAGGCTTTGTAAATACCGTAGATAATTATATGTTATACAAATCTATTGCAATCCACCTAGACAACAATGGTTCAAAAAAGGATTAAATCTCCAACTCATGGAATTTACACTTTTTCAAACCACACACAAGTTCAGATTCAATTAAGGCTAACAAGCACGTGTCATAGTATTATCTTTCACTAATCTCTTTGGAAAAATTGATTTTTATAACCATTTCACAAACACCAAAACACCATTCCAATTAAAAATTACACATTTAAAACCATTTTGATAACCAATACGTAATTTAAAATAAATTGTAATTTATTTAGAGTTATAAAACCATCTTGACATGGAATACATGCGTTGGATGTTAGGAAAATCATGTAAAACAATTTGGAAAATGAATTATGAGACCACAATCCATTTTCATATCCCTCACACACTACATAATAATAAAAACTCAATTTTAAAAAACACAATCATTCATGGAATTCAAATTAATGTGCTCAAGTTATGGAACCAAAAACAAAACATGTTTCCATTAATGTAGAAAATATTAATCCACACCAGAAGGTGCATATAATAAAAACAACATTTTTTACACATACACACATCTGATCATATGAATATATATAAATAATCCATCAATCATTGTAGATATTCCCCCTCACTATGAGGGTATATATAGGCCTAACCCATTTATATGTGGGTATGTCACATTCAAAAATGGTCAGAAAAAACAAACTATAAAAAAATTACTCAATTAATATGAAATCTCAAAAAAAAATTGGTAAAATAATAAAAGACAGATGAACCCTTACTAGAAAGCAATGGAAAACCCACTTCCTTTGAGGTGGTGGATAGAACTAGCTATAGTGGGATCCAGTAGCATTAAAAATAATGATCTAAAAAAATAAATACACATGAAATATGGGTTAGGATTTGGGACAGGTCATGTGAAGCACTCAGGAGAGAAGGAAACCAAGTAATAGAGGATATTTTGGAATAAGACAAGATAAATAACTAACTATAAATGATCATCCCCTAAAAACATGAGAGGAATTGGAAAAAATTGGGGGAATAGTATTAGTTTTATCCAGTATGGGTAGTGGTTTCTCATGTACACATTATATGGGAGGGGATGGTGTATTTCTGAGTTGGGTGAGGGAGATAATACCCCTTTTGTGGTTTAATAATAATATTATTATTAATAATAAATCAATAATAATAAATTGTTATTATTTTTTTGTAAAATTGGTATCCCTCATTAGTTAGATGTATGGTCTTATAGATAGTAAACCATCCATGCAATGGTCTCTTTTAAAATGATAATGGGTTATAATATTTACCTAGAAGTGATCAGTCACGTGCACCTAGCCGTGTGTCTTGGATAGTGATGCTATCTATTTCGTGTGGTTAACATGGGAGGGTCACACACCAATTTTCCTAGACATGTTACCTATACAGTGCCATTTTATGGGCCACAACGTTTTCACTATGTTATAATATAGTTCTACTTAATAGTTCTCCAACCATTCCATATCTTTATTCCAGAAAAAAGAATCATTATTCCATGGAAAAAAACAACAAAATCAGTATAATAATTGTAAATTAAAATATAAAAAACAATAGAAAATTTTCTATTCTGATGTGACACCCCCACCAGGGACAAATTTTCCCCTAGAAAGTCCCAACAAAATTTTCACCTAAAACATGAGGCAAAGATGAAGTCAATGAAAAAGAAACCTCATCTATTGGATGGTAGAAGACCAAAGACATGATTATTATCCTGAATTTCTTTTAAATCAGTAGAATCATATAAGGCCTTCATCAAAAAACTATATATTCATCTAAATAAGAAAATATTGAAGCACAAAATCTCGAACTAGTAAACTATGGGATGAAAATTTATGGACTCATATCTTTAAATACAACCTTCATATAGTAAAAACCCCAACCACTAACATAATTATCATCAATAAAGCCCATCCTTCCCTTTTTTGGATTTCCACGAGGGTTTGTCACATGAATAGATTACCAATAAACATGAACTAATATAATTAGGTTTAGGTAGAGATTATAAAAGAGTGTTCCCTTTGAAGAACACTTCGATACCATGTGAACCATGGGTTCCTTCTATTTTTTCCTTCTCACTATATTAATACATTTATTAAACAAGCCCAAGTTGACAAAGATCACTTTTTATGGTTTTCAACTAACCATTTTTAAATTCTCGTATTATAATTATTAACTAAGATGAATCAACCCACAAAGATATGAAATAAAAAACCCATAATTCATTATACAAAAATGGTTCCATCCATAATGATAAGATTCAGAAGATCCAAAATTTGAACTACCAGTTCAATATTGGTAAAGGGATATGGAAAATGAAATTAATTACATAAAATTGGAATTCAATGTCAGTATGAGAGTAGGGTTAGATGGTGACCATAATAAAACACACAATTAAAAAATAGAGAATGAATATAAGGATTTATAGCGACATCATTAACGCGAAACGAATAACCTTTAATACATTCCAATATCCATATACTTGAAATACTGATTTCAGACAATAGAAAACTAGGACCAACCAATCAGAATATGGAGATAATATAGTTTAGAGAATTAACCAAACAACTATGTATAAAAAAGAAGAATGACCATTAAAAATGGAATTATCTAAAAATTTATCAAATGGTAAACCCTAGAGAACATTTTTCCATAATTTCAAAAAAAATCAAGCCACCTCATACATGAAAAGGTAAAACAACTAAATAGTAATAAACTAAGATCTCAAAAAGAGGTTGATTTCATAAAATAGAAACCTATAAAAATGGAAAAATGATATAAAATATTTCTATCATTTGAAAAAACAAGTTGGGGTGACCTCCATCAAAACATGTTGGTCCAACACATTGTGAAACATTTCACTATGTGGAATATGGATGGTGACCTAATGTGTTGATGTTTTTATTCCCCCTAGGTAGGAGTTGAAATTTCTCAAGAAAAAATATTATTTTTCTAATGAAACTTATTTCACCACTTCAGGTGACCCAGTCTGCCACATTAATATAATATTAAGACATCAAAAAACATGACTGTCATTCCACTGGGTGATTGGTCAACACCCAAAACCATATGAGACTCTTCAAAATCCATTAGGACCTTTCTAGCCATATATATTTTACATATCATGAAATTAAAAAGACACCAAAATCAAATAAAATTTTACTGAAAACACAATCATCATATTAAATATCACTTCAACATGTAAAGTCAACAAACATATTTTAAAAACCACCATAATCCATTTTAAATTATGAACCATTTTCCCACTTCTAATACAGGTTCAACAATCAATCCAATTTTTAAAATTCAATTTTTAACTTCAAGTCATCTTGGACTAAAAACCATTTTTACCAAACCACAATAAAATTCAATACCCAACCTCACATTTCCATATAAAAATCTTAATCCCATTAGAAAAGTAGTCCATTTTAATAGAAACTGTTTTTCATTTCAAAACCAACTTTTTGAGAAACCTATCAAATCATCTATTTTAAATACTCACCTATGGAAATAGTTGATCTGTCACATAAGAGTCCATATCACTTAAGCTTATATCCATACAGAAATACATACCAACATGTACCTTTCACACCCTCACACTTATATTTTACCATTCATGGGAAATAACCTGCTTCAGGCATTCCATTTTTCTATAAAAATTAATTTCCAATTTATATCTTGCTTTAGTTTTTATAAAATGATTCAATATTCAAAACAAATTCCCATTAATTTTCAAAACATCAAAAAAATATTATTTTCAAAATCCGTCATTTGAATTACATGCCTCATTTTATAACCCCAAAAAAGAAACCCATAAAAAAAATTTATATCACACCAATTATATGAAAAGAAAAAACACTCATAAAAACCCATATATAAATGTATACTACTCATGATTCATCACATTGATTAGAGGACTATAAGAAAATCATGGTGGCATGATTGGGGCCAATAAAGGATGTTTCATGAACAACACATGATTTTCTAGACTTCTCAGAACAACTGTATACCATCTATATATCTCTAGTTATCCAATAAAATATCTATAGATTATAAAAGAAACCAAAAAATTCTTTATATCAATAAAAAACAAAGGAAAAAATAATTTTTTTGAAAACATATGATTTCCAATAAAGGATTTCAGGAAACAACATTCCCCGGACAATATGGAATTCAAGTGTACTTCTAATAGGCGGTGATAAATCACCTACACTTGGTTGAACAATTTAATTTCATAAATATGGGCTACAAATTATCATAAATCCCAAAATAATGATGTGTAATTCCCTAGATACAAAATTGTCACAAAAAAACCCAGCTAACCTACAAACCGTCACCAAAGATGGCATGAAATATATCCTAAAATGATTTCTAGATCCTCCAAGGTGTGATTCTAGTGTCGAGAATCATGAACAACTAAGTTGGTAAATATTTATCCCATAAAAATAATATTAAAATCATAAAATAATAAATAAAAGTATTAATGGAATCATAAAATTAATATACTAAACAAACCCCTATCTATACTCATTGTAACCATTTACTAAAAAAAATACTCACTCCATTAATGAACTAGTGTTGTGTACAACATAAACAAAACTATGATCAAGAATATTGGTGTGTGAATTAAAATGACTAGTAGTAATACTAAAAGAGAACAACAACCAGTTTCATGACTTAAAAAATCCTATCATACATGTTGAAAATAAGAAATATAAAAATATTTGTTTTTACATTATTTAGAAAAATTTAAAATATTACATATTTGTGAATGATACAGACACATAATAATTTCATAATATTTTTTAATGACCAAAATACATTTTAATAATGTTATTTTTAAAATATAATTAACTCTATAATGGATGTCACAAAAATGAAATATAACTTCAAAGTGAATTTTAAAACAATTTCTATGTAATATAGTAGTAAAATTAAGTAATAAGCATAGGGAATTACTCTGTAGGTTGGTAAAATTGTTCAGAGTATCCTCATTCCAATGACATCAAACCATATAATTCATTAAAATTCATTATCAACTATAGAGGTTACACAAAATTCTCTAGTTGTCCCTAGGGATTTATCATTTATTTATTTAGTGTTCCAGCATAAACATTTCAAGATCTCATGTCATTTCCCTACTGACATAGATAGCTTTCTAAATCATATTAAATCGCCTAGATACCCATAGGTCGTAATTTGTAATATTTTACATCTCATGGATGTTATTATTTTTTAAATCACATTAATGTTCCATTTAAATAAAATACCACATCTAATTGACGAAGTACATTATTTAAATAAATTGTTAGGGGAAATCCATTTCAAAAACACCAAAAAAACATTTAAAATTTTTAACAAATTAAAAATATTATTGAAAACCATTTGGAAATTCAAAATTATTTTTGTTTCAGTTATTTTTTGAAAACATGCTTGAAAAAGAAATCACATTTTCGACATGTTTCTAAATCATTTAAAAAACATGGGAAATAATTTCTGAGTAAAAAAATATGTTTTTATTGCATATATATAATATATAATAACAAAAACGTAATTTTGAATAATAAATTAATAATAAAATTAAAATTAAATTCCTGAAAAAATTAAACAACATCAAAACATGTTTTCTTTGATGTCGATAATCCAAATACACCAAAAAATGTTCCACGAAATTGTTATACCCTTATTTTACACTTACATAGATATAAACATATACATATATATAAATAACCATAGATACATTGTAGAAATTTCCATTTACATGATGATATATCTATAAAGTTGATATATATATAAATCTTTATATTCCTTACCCTTGAATTTGTTTTCTAAGACTCCTTTATAAAATGGTGGTAAAAAATACTCTAGAAAAATACAAGAGATCAAAAATTTTAAAAAAATAATAATTGATATTGTTCCATCTAATAAAATCAGAAAATAAAATAATTTAAAATGATATAAAACACATATGTTTTTTTTGAATCTATAACTATCCCTAATGGGGCTCGAGAGCCCAAAACATTGGGAGATAACAAAAATAATAATAATAAATGGGGGTTAGCGTTCAGGCTATGTCACGTGAACCACTCGGGGATGAAGGAAACCAAGTAATAAAGGAATAATGAAAAAGAGGACCGGAGAATGAACAATATGAAAATTATTACCCCCAAAACCGGGAGAGTAGACACCTAGATAGTGGTGGAGGAGGATGAGTTTTTAAACTTTAAAAGGGGACTGCTCGCGTGGTTGTGAGAGGGACGATTCTGGTGTGCATGAGAGAAGGGTGATGGAAATAATACCCAATTAGGTTTTCAATAATAGTAATAATAATAATATTATTATTAATATTAGTATAAATTATAATAATGATAAAACAATAATAATATTAATATAAGAAAATAAATTTATTGATCTTATATTTTTTTTAAAAAACTACCAGGTCGAAAAGTTTGACCGCATGGTCTTCCAAACTATACCGTAACCATGTGGTGGAAACTATATAAGATGAAAAGTTGTTTTACAATTTATGTGGTGGTGTTACCCTTTCACCTAGACATTCACCATTGACTGTTCCACTATCAAGGGTACACAATTATCATGGGAGGGATGAGTGCCCATGACCGTAGACATGATCCGTGAACTGTGGAACTATCTAGCCTATTAATTATTCAATAAGATGGGGCAAATTTTATCCTAACCCCGTGTAATGTGTTCCCCTTATTATACCCTCCCAAACACCATCATTTTTTATGAAAACACATTTAATATGAATAGATTAATTCTAAGACAAAAAATAATTATAATAATATAGATGTTTCATGAAAGGATGTGATAGGAAAAAGAATAACACATGACATTATCTTATTAAGTTAAGGAAAACCATAGAGAAATAATAAAATTATTTACTTAGGATGACCTCATGTAATACACACATGGAATCAAATGAGATAAAAACATAACCCTATGCATTTAAAGACTTTATAATTTTGATCCCACCAGTCAAATTCATATAATGTACATGAATTTGTGTTCCACAAATATCAAAAAATAAAAGATTTTATTTCATCAATTTTACTTCCATTACTAAATAGTGTGGGTTAAATACATTTATTTACCATATAAGAGAAGGATAGGTATATCTAGCTAAATACTCTCTAGTGGAAATCATGATGGTTATTCACATCCAAAAAATTTGGAAAGGAAAATAGTAGGATAATTTGGAATTTTAATGGGTGTGCATAATGATTCATATAACGACTTATTTGTAATTAAATTTGTTATATCACTACTTGTAGATTATAAAGATAGTAAAAAATTTATTAAATAACATGTTACAACATGTAAAAATGTAAATAAAATGGAATAATCCATCGAAATTTTATGAATATGGAGGAGGATGAGACAATACCCAACATGCACATCGTAATGGCTTAGGTATGGTCTATAACATGAGGAAATAAATTGTCTCCCATTCTAAGAACATAAATGGGATATTATAGAAAAAATTATTAACACATGAATACATAATAAATTGAGTTTCATATGGATAAATACAATTAATGTTCTTCGCTAGAAAAAAAATCATAGTTTCATTACCTTGAGAGGGTGTTTCAAAAGGATTGTGAGAAATATCATAAGATCTTACAAACACCATATTATGTTTTTGTAGATAGAAAATTTGATTAAGATTAATGTAAATGTATTTTTATTGATGTTGAGTGGGAGGTTGTGTGTGTATTTCTATAAATATTTATGTGGAATTGTTATTAATTTATAATCATGGGATTGAAACTCTATCAAATAAAATAATCAAAACCAGAATCCTTCCCATGGTTTCTCATAAAGAGGAGTGGAATTCAGTATTTTTTTATCCTAATGATCTGAACAAGTTTAATTAGTAATCATGGTGATTTGGTAGTGAGATAATATCACATGTAATTTATTTTAAAACCTTTAAATATATGATAGATTTTTGTAGGAATCATTAAAGGACAATAAAATCAATGAAATAACTTTAGAAACACTTTATTTTAAATTAGAAACACAATTTTGAAAATTTATAGTCCTTATAATATTTATTAAATCAATTTTTATTTATTATGATGTCATAATAAATATATTATATTTATATAGTATTAACTTTTTACCCAATAAATCAGACTACCATAGAAAAAAAAGAAACATTCAATATTGGGTAATTTTGAAAAATGATTTAAAAAATAATAAATATATTATCAAAATAATTCTATAAATATATTAATATACACTTTGAAACTAAAATCCACATTTATAAAAAATATTTGTTTTTATAATGTAATCAGTTTTGCGATCCTAATATAGATTAACTTAGGATTCAAAAATATATACTATCATTTTTACATAGATAAATATTTTTTATTAATAATGTCTTAAAATCATATTTAATTTAAAGGTCATGAAATCATAAAATTGTTATATAAGTTAAGGAAATATATTTTTCTGAATAAAAAATTATAGTTTATTCCTATAAAATCCAAATTTAGTAAAATTCATTATATAATCACTTATAAAGTAATAAAAATTTGTAATTCATTTAATATTTATTTTATATAAAATATATAAACATTATTAGTTTGACGGCCTTGATACAGAACCACTCATTATACCGACGTACACATTGAGGATAAGTTGAGAAATCTTGGACTTTTATGGGGTGGTTCAACAAACATGGATTGAGAGGTTGGATCAATTTTCTTGATATTATCTAATAAATATTATTTTTCATGAAATAGGTATCGGAACCCTACTTAAAATTGGTTGAGGGAAAATGTAAGTCATTTTTTGGTGTCGGTATTCAATAATAAATGGGCCTTATAAGATATTAATCTATTTGTCGAATTTATTTCTTCTTTTTTATATTTCAATACAATTATATAGTAACCCTTAGTATTTACTATTCTTAATTGTCATTGTATAATAGATATATTATCGATGGTATTAATTCTTAACTACATAATAATACTTATTATTTATAGTGGATGAAACTAATCATAGTTGTTTATGTGTATTCAATTACTACATTACATAATAATACATTAATTCATTCAATAAGGGATTATATTAATCAATTTTTTTGTTACTAAACTATGTGTTATCCTTATCTATGTATGGGCATTGATGAGTTTAAATTAGTTTCTCTAGGTTATTTTTGTGATGTTAATACTATTATTATAAGGTCCTAGATGGTTACAGATAAAGGGATTTCAATATATTGGAATGGTATAAATAAATAGTTTGTATTAGAGGGTGGACCCATTATAGTTGTTGGAAAACATATAAACATGAAAAATAACAATAAAATATTTAAGTTAAATATTATAAAATTTTATAATAAAAATGGTGGAGTAAATTGACTCTAAGTATCCAAAAAACAATTATGTGATGACATACAAAATATTTCACTATTTTAGGGGTACTTTAGCATGCATACTATTGACCCAAATGGTATTTTTATCGCTATAAATTATATTTTTGTATATAGGGAGATATCAGACCCATGTCAGGTTGAGTGGAATCATATTAGGACAATGCATTCATTATGGTGTGACTACGAATGTGGCATAGTATTTCAACCCCTAGATGTTTCCTGCTAAGAGGATAAGAAGATCAATGGGTGAATTAGAGATTATCATCCCTCCCTCTACCAAATACATATTATTTATGTGATATGGTGGGGTTATATAACATGATTGATTATAGGGATCTAATACATGGATGTTTATGGATGGGGATGGTGTAACATACTGACATGTATCATTGTTGACCAGGTGACTAAGTGGATGATATGGCCCAAAAATGAAGGTTATGAAAGACGAATATTTTGAAATGTATTCTGGTAAGAGACTAAAAACGGAGATGTCTTCTTTTTCTTTAATTAATTTCTCTATTCCCACATAGAATTCAAATGTGGGATGGTTGGGTGACCATCCATGATGAGAAAGAGTGGCAGGACTTGATGAGTTGGCTGGAGTGGTGTTGTATTGTAAAGGATGGTGATACACAATACTTAAAAACACGTTTATTATGTTCTACTCATTATCCATGAAATAATTACCACTTGTAAGGGTGTTAGTGTTTTCAACACTCATATATACATACATTATTATCACTAATTTTTTTTCATAGCTACGATAAATGTTATGGTTCATAAAAAATGAACTATGCTTCATTGAATATCACATTATAATATATAAATATGTTCATATTCATTTAACTATATTATATTTTTTTAAATACTACTTATATAATACAATAAAAAAATTGAAAGTCAATATATAATAGATTTAGTGAAAATGATATATAAAATTATAAAAAGTAATTTTAAAAAAGTAATTTTAATTTTATATTGATAAATATAAATTCAATAACAGTTTGTGATATAAATAACAAAATTAATATCTTATTATTAGAATAAAATAGTTAATGAAATTTACATAAAAATAACATTTGATCAGGGTCACTATTTGTTATTTATGAGATATAAATTTGAAACATTGAAAAAATGTACATCATTAATTATAGGTTTTAACTTTTAACATATTTTTCAGGGTAAAAAATTGACCATATGGATTGTGAAACCAAGATTTTAGTTTCAATACTCATATTTTTTAACATTTGATTGAATTTAATCTTTGGTTTGGAGGACCTTCTAATCTTTTTTTGGGGTATACTAAATTCATTTCATGGACATAAAATCATATTGACACTATGGTGTTAATATGCTAATATTTATCATCATTTAGAGTAATTTAGAAATCAAAATATATTCATATTTTTAACATATTTACATATGAAAAAGTAATTTTTTTAATAAATATTTTAAAAACTAACTTGTAAAATATATTTTTAAATATATAAACCATCTATAAATAACAATATAATTTCTATTTTATTAAAAATATTTATTTATCTATTTTATTTTCATTATAAAAATATAGGAATATATATGAAAATATTAGATTTTATAAATAGTTTTTATATATTAATGTGTACTTGTGTGTGCACTAATTTATTATATATATATATATGCTAATATATATGTATTCTAATGTATATATATATATATGTGTGTGTGTATATATTTGAAAAAGTATATACAAAAATATTTAATTTTTATATATACGTGTGTGTCTATTAATAAATAAATATATATATATTCATATATTCATATAATATATCTAAATAAATATTAATACATATTTATATATATTAAAATATGTATACATAAGTATGTCAGTATATATCAAATAAATCATCTAGGCTTCTGGTAACCACATATATCATATGTCTATATATATGTATCTACCTTTATACAATAAAAAAACCAAAATTATATATACATTGAGTACTGAGAAACACACACCTATAAAAATGTATATACTGAGATGCACATAGAAAATTATATATAGAGATATAGTCATACGCACATTTATATTAATGTATTTACAATAAATAATCCTTTTATTAATACATTACGAAAAAATTATGTATATTTATGAATATATGTTAATATAAAAATAAATATTTAAATATATAAACACAATTTTTAAATTCATTTCAATACAATTTCAAATTTAAATATTTTTTATGATTAAATATACATATGTAAAAAAATTGTATGTATATATATATATATATCCCAATGTATTGAATATAACATGATGGAGTAGTGTTAAGATCATTCACCATGCCTAATAAAATCACCAATTCAAATATTCACTATCACTAATGGCTTTGTAGGGTTTTACGGAGTTATTTTGTGACAAGAGGGTTGATAAAAGGTGTTGGTGTCACTGAGAAGGGTAAAATAAGATCTAAAAAAGGGGGTGGTGGTGCAATGGAAATGTGTCAATTGTTTATGGCTTACCAGATCAACAAACATACTGAGATTTATCAGCACAAAAAATACTAATGGATAATAGATACATTTATCATCATATTAAATTCCCTGATAAAGGCTGCTATAATTGGTGTCCTATAAATTTTTTAAAAAATATTTCCACTAATTTAACCATGCTAAAATTAGTCCTAAAAAATTTGCCCTTTTTAGAAAATTCATTAGTATTTTTAAGGGTGTCTCCATCAATTGCTATTTTGAAATCATAAAAGACACTAGGTGTCAAAATAACATTAAACATCAAAAGATTTAATGTGTTGATAAAATACATTTCAATTGGTGATAAAATTGTAGTTCATGGTTGTGACAAGGTCACTTTCTGTTTCTCATATTACCCTTCGGGTTATCTCCTTTTGGTACTTCAGATCATATTTTTTTATTTCCATTGAGACTCAATTATCCTGATCATCATGACATCAGGATCACCATCCTTCGATCCATTAATATGTATTAAAATAGTATCAGTGAGTGATAATCATTCTTTATTGTGAAGGATGTGGTTTGACCCACTAGGATTCCTAGGTGTGTGTGTTTTTTTGAGGTTTGTATATTGATGTATTAATGATATTTCTTTTCACATCTGTATTGTCAAATGGTTTCCCACATCTCAACAATTTAAAAATGATCATGTGATATGTGTGGAAGACACCAACACCTAACAATAGATTGATGTTTCATTTCTATTTAGATTTAATTATTATTTAAATTACAAGGGTTCATGGTGTTTATAATCATACCCTTGAATAGTATATAATTTTCATTATTTAACTAATAAACAAAATAATATTTACCATCTTTAATCCTAAAAAAATACCCAAATCGAAAATTTTATAATAATTATATACTTGTTTTTAATGACACTAGTATAAATATATAAAAATAAATGAATGAGGGAAATTATTTTTATTTTAGAGTTATAAAATAACACCATGAACTAATCCTCTAGGTCCAAACTAATGTTCCAAAATATGTCATATCTCCGACCACATACACAAAAAGTGCTATAATAAATGTGAGGTTTTTATTTCTTTTTTGGGAAGACTATACCCTAAATATAATGTCATATAACATTAATAATTAAAAATTTATAATAAATAATATACTTATTGTTAAAATAGGTTTAAAATTAATTAATAAAATTATACTCAATTAATTGAGAAAATAAATGGGCACCTTGAGTGGGAATCCAAACTAGGGTATAAATAATGAAATAAAATATAAATGAAAAACTCTCGAGTCCTCAAGTGGTTGTCTCGATCAACCACCAGCTCCATTCTCAACTACTCAGCCATCACCCACATGCCCTGCACAATTACTCATATCCATAAACATAATTTTTACATACTCATTGAAATTTCCATGCATGGTGTGAGTATTAAAACCCTATTGGTCAACACAAATTCATCATAAACTACTGTTATCTTGTATAAAAGATGTATTATATAGTAATATTAAATTGAAAATGAGTATCAAAACATTCATGAATAAAAATTTGAGGACCCATGTTTCTAATAGTTCAACATAATCCCAAACCATACCTTCATTCTCTCTATGATGGAGAGACTGTTAAGATAACAGATTCAATCAAGAACATTCCATGATACTAATAATCATGTTACATGGCTTCGACCATGATTCATGTAATGTATTTTCTCTACATTGACTATGCAATAGGTATTAAGATACGTGGCATCTTCTATTAATCAATTTTCATGGAGTCATGAGAACGTACAACTCTATATTCACAATGAATAATGTGAGTCATGTTCTTGTTTTTCACTAGGAATTGTGTAATTATTCCTCTCCACATCCACTAGTAATTTAGAAAAATTATATTTCGCATCTTTTAATAATCATACCAGTATACAACAATTTTAAATATTACATAGGATCCATTATTCGTCATGTAATTCATGTTTTCAGCATCTACTGAAATTTGAATGATAGTGCTACACATTATCCACAAGTTATCGTGTATCATGATCCTTTTAATCTATTATACATCGAATATATCACATCATATCCACGAGGCATCACCATATCACTAAATTATAGTTAGTCCCATCATCCCCATCATTAAATATCATCTTCACTTAAACTCTAAGTGATAACATTTTCATGATTGTCCACCTAATTTAGTCATCATAATCAATTCCTCCAAAAGGTAAAAATTACTAGTTACAACATAAAATCAATCATAACATATCAATATGAGTAAATTTTGTTACATAAAATTCATGTGATCATAATCAAACATGAACATTGAATCTACATGTGTACAAAGGAATAAAAGTACAATATATATCTATCAATTTCTATAAAAACCCCCACATGTGATCATAATCAAGAACAGGAATCAAGTATGTCAAAAAATATATTTTATTGTGGAAAAAATTGTAAGTAAGAGACCAATGTTTTTTGGAACATTCTATGTCAGGTTTATCATTGTCAATGTCAAGGATAAACAACCATGTGTGGTTAAAAAGATGTAGTGGTAATATAAAATTAAAAATAACTACCGTATAATTCATATTATCGTAATTTTCAATAGGTTAAAATTCACGGTTAATCAACAGAACGTCACTCGAACCATGTACATGTGTCCTTCATTTAAAATAGCTCACAACGGATTCCTAAATAAATTCTTATATTTTATTTCCAAAATATATAAAAAATTACATGTGATAACATCATTATGTTTTTGGGATAATTATAAAATATTATTTCATGTTATTTAATGATTTCAACATATATTCCTTTGATAAAATCATTATTTATATACAATAACTATGTTATCTCACTATATTAATAATCAATAACTTCAGGTAATAATTATTTACCATTCATTGATAATTTCATTATTATTATCATTTAAAAATTCTTTATCATAAATTTATAGAATAATTGTAATAATTTGATTTAAAAATTCATAAAAATGAATATATTTAAATTTACCACTTCATAGGTGTACCCATGAATAGAGGAGAGAGGGTGAGAATCTTTTACCCCAAGAAATCGTATGATGTACATGAATTGAAAAAACATGAATTTAAATAAATTGTGTAATGGATATTTTGAATGCTCAAAATCAAGTGGTCCACATAAAATAGACGCCATGAGTGCTTGAATAATTTAGAAATAAAAAACCACATTCCAATTTACTTTCCATATGACCAAAAATTATATTCAAATTTTCATTTTTTATTGAATGAATCTTGAATTTTTATTATTTAATTTAATACTATTTTTTTAATCATACAAAAGTAATGGGATTTAATTCCTTGGAGTTTTATCATTTAAAATAATGAAAGGGGTTATAGGATCAGGCTATAGAATATGTACAGGAATATATGGATTGTAAAATAAACTATCCCAATGTGAGCACTGCATGAGGTTTTCATGGTTTTAACCATAAAAAACTCATATTTTTCATGTAAGGATTATTATTTTCACCCATAAGAAGTGGATGTATATAATACAACCCTAATACAACTTTTTTTGTTACCTGGTATATCCTTTTAAAAGTAGATTTTATTCTTATATATCACCTAGTGTACCCTTACATAGTACTAGGAAGGCCCATAAAATTCACTTATTACCCTTAAGATGTGATATAAATACAATAATATAGAACATTATATCCTTGAAATATATTTGAAAAATGCTTAGAATAGACAAGTATTTTCGTTTTCTATACTAGGATCAATTACATTCCCTTACATAGCCTATAGAAAATAAATCATACACTTATGGAACCCAAAAAAATGATATTATTCCATTATTAATTGTCTTGGATACCTGACATACCATTCCATGGTTTTAACCATACAAAACTCATATTTTTCATGTAAGGATTATGATTTTCACCCATAAGAAGAGGATGGATATAATAAAACCCTAATACAACTTTTTTTGTTACCTTGTATATCCTTTTAAAAGTAGATGTTATTCATATGTATCACCTAGTTTACCCTTACATAGTACTAGGAAGACGCATAAAATTCACTTATTACCCATAAGTTGTGATATAAATACATTAATATATAACATTATATACATGAAATATATTTTAAATACCCTTATAATAGACAAGGATTACCATTTTCTACACAAGGATCAATGAAATACCCTTATATAGCCTATAATAAAGAAATCATACCCTTATGGAACCCACGAAAATGATATTATTGCATCATTAATTGTCTTGGATACCTGACATACCCTTACACAAGTATTAATATGTCACATTTCCCCTATAGACCCTTATAAATCTATTTTTTGTTTTCATGACCTCAAAAAATCATTCATTATTGTAAATTTTCATAAAAAATATATTCACCAAAAAATAAATTAAAATTTAATAAAATTGTGAGTTTTAAGAATAATAAAATAATGTGAATGGTATGATTATCCCCATATAATGAATTCTTATCCCTTAGGTGTATATGTAGAGGTCGTTCTTGAATATCTATGCCCACTAATCTCAAACATTAGACTCTCTCACCCATGTCTTAGAAATTAATTATCCTTGATTACATATGATATGAATATACGATACCTTATTTATGTACAAACCGTTGTTTCTATGATCTATAATATTCCTTAGGTTATCCATATATTATTAATAAATATCTAACTCTACATCCTCCTGGTAAACAACATGAACATGATTGGTATTATACCACTGATGCTATGAATCATATAATACACCATTCATACCTTGATAATATGGATGAAAGTATAAATTTCTCACCACTAACCCTATTTATTCATTAATCTCAATGGTTCTATCTGACCATTGTACTATTTTCCCTTACATTAGTAGAAATAAATTCCCCAATAGAGGTGAAACTCTTAAGGATAAAGATAACCATAAGTGAATTCCAAATCATTAATCACCTAGTTTCAAAATTATCCCTACAGTTTCATAATTGTCACAAACATCTTACTATTCTATTTCACCCTCTTTTGGGTCTCATGTAAAACTAGAGGCCCCACAACTTCTACCTCACCAGCCTCATGAAAACAAAGTGGTGAAATACATAGAGACTCATATAGATCCTCAAAACGGTCCATATTAATTAAATTAAATAAGTTTCTAATTTAGGGAATCGCTATCAAGGATATATTTTAATCATAATATCCACCGTATTCAAGAACACAAGATTAGATCACATCTTCTAGTATGGAAATCGCCTACCCTATCTACCAATCAATCTGAGGTTAGTATGTTGTTCTTAATCTCAGCTGATCCCTAAGGGATATATCTAAAGCCCAATATAACTCAACTAGAAATGTGAATCACTATAATATAAATTTCTCTAGGGAAATTCATTTATTAATTCAATATAAAAAATATACATATTTCTAAGTACATACACTCTTTTAGTCTCTTAGATCTGTAAAAATTGAGAGGCCTTTATCTGCCAATTGAAAATCACCCAAAAATCATAGACACTTATTGGGGGCCTTGATAACCCTCTCAAAATGTATAACATGATATCATGTCACATAAACATGGTCAGTGTATGTAGCTGGAGAAAATCACATGTATATTGGTGCTTTTAATTTTCCATTCAGAAGGTATGTATTTTGGAAACAAACCCTGTGATGCCAGCCCATCAAGAGGAATCGAAGTCCTTCACTAGCTCTATTATAGTGTAGTTAGGGAATAATACTCTCTCATTCATTAGGATCTTATCTTAATCACCCAAATTTTTATCAAGGGATACTGAATTATAGGATAACATGGCTGGTATGTCATGTCTAGACACATGTTGTGTATATATAATGGAATGGAAAACACAAGTATCAAAAAAGGTTTTATAATAAGTGGAAATGATAATTAAATTACCTAGAATAATATATGGGCCCTCCCCAACATCTTCTAGAGTATGATATATTTAATATACCTGGACTACCGTAGCGTAGTAAACCTATCCCTGATAATAATGACATGAAAATGTCCTTATCTTCTTGACCTACTATTGAGGACTCTGGTCAGATCCCTTATTCAATTATAATGTCTCTCTATATCATGTACTGTTGTCCCTAGAATAACATTTCTGATGATTTACCATCATTAGGAATAATTGGAATTTGATTGGAGGCATAAGAAATTATATTTGGTAATTATTTCATAGTCTTTAGTTAAAATAAAGAGTAACGCCATTCCCCATTGAAGGTAATGACAAACCTCATCCTCTCCCTAGCAATGTGCCTCTACTCTAGCGAAAAACCACATCCTGTACCTTTCTACATTTGAAATAATCCCTTGATGTTCCAATAAATGTTGCCAAGATACCAGTAACAATATCCTACTCCAGACCATCATGGGCCATCAGATATTTGTAATGAACCTTCTTGAACCATGTTGTATAAGAAGACACCATCACCATGATCCATCAAAGAAACATGAGTTATTGATTAATATTTGACTCTAGATTACATAGGATTAATTCCCCAAAGAAAAGTTCCTTGATAGTTTTATTTATTGAATATTCATTAAATCCAACAAGGTTTATTATACCTCATCACACATTTACTTTCCTTTCAACATAAATTCATCCATATTAACCTTGTGATCAACTATGGTATCTACTATATTAAATATTATATTAATAATCATAATGTATTATTTAGTTTCCTGAATGCCTCAAATTCCATGGAATGATGGAGGATATTGGATTAGAATATCCCATTAACAATCAACCATATTCCTTGTAAACGCACTACCATTGACATGAAATAGGTTTAAAAATCCTAGATAAAATGGTCTTTCTCCCAGAAATATTGCTGTGAGTGGAGGTTATATCGGTACAGACCCCCACCCCCCACCCCCGCCACATAGTAAGTGGTGAAACTATTCGTCAGAAATGAGAAATCATATGTAACATGAGGGACTATAAGGAACATAAAAATATCATAAACAATATATCATACCACAAAATGATCTATTTATACTCTACCTACTACCCAAGGTATATCCCTCATGGTATTAATTGAATTCTTTTTCCCAGTATGTTAGTCATATTCATATATATAATAAAACATAATTTCATTCTTAATTCAACTAATAATTTACAATATATATATATATATATCATAATAACATGGAATATCACCCAATAGAAGATATATCCTAGATAGATAAGAAAAAGGAAATTAAATTAAATAATTATTATGAATCACAAAAATAGGTATACATATGGCATGTGGACTTATATTCCTGGTCATGATGCATGAACATAACCAAATATCTCATAAATATTTAATCAATATCAAATAAAAGTTAACTCAGAGGTCTATTTCACATATGATAGTCTGGAAAATGGAAAAACCACTACCTTATCTTCAAACAGCTTTCTACTTTAAAAAATGTCATAGGATTTTACAAATTAAATAATAATGATAGATTTTTCTACGATAACATATTTTAACTACCTTTCCTGAAATAGTAGGTCAAACCCATTGTTCCACCTGAACTCATGCTTGAATCAAAACACACAATAAGAAATAAACAAAGGGTCTGATTTCATCATTATTGAGACTATTCCCTCATTATGACATCAAAAATGTTGTTGTATATAACATTTTAATAAATAATTTAATGATCCTAGTAATATGGAGAAAAAATAATAATAATGTTATATCCATTTCATAGTGATAATGAATGGGTCACATAGTTGTAGGCCAAACCATGTTTCAATATTGGATAATAGATGAGTAAGAAAAAGTGTGGAGTCACCTAGAGTCTATCAACGCCCACCACCAGCACCATGCTCTACTACTTAGTTATCAGCCATGGGACCCTTGTACATAATTGGATCTTGATACTAGACATAATAACGACCATCAAGATGTTAGTGTACAGTTGGAGTAATAAACCTTTACATGTAATAACTAATTAACTATTAACTATTGTTTTCTTATGTGATATGTGTATTCCATACTAATAATTAATGTGAAACTAGCGTAAAAACAAAAAAAAAATGTAAAACAAACTATTAGTCTGCTAACCATTCCACCACAAGCACCGACCATTATTTGTTTAGATCCATTCCATAGGGAATGTCAATATATCAAAAGTATTTATGAAATTTAAATGAGTTTCACAACCGACACTCACCAAATATACCACAGATAAAGTAGATAGATAATGATCCATGAGTCCAACTGCTAGTAGGCCTCGAGTTTGGGACTAGCACTAAGGGTATAATATTCTCACAGAATACTTGTTATTTCCCTATAAAATAATATCGGATTAGGGACATGATATTCTGACCTCAAAAACTCCTTGAAATAATATAAATGATTTCCTAACCCTCCCAAAATGAATTTTTATATAAAATAGGTATTGTTAAAATAATCAATTGTAAATTCCCACAATTAAAATCTAAAGAAGCAACACAAAAAATTTCTAGGGGATTGAGATAGTAATGTCATGTATTGTCCATGTAATCCTCTAAGAATCATAAGTATATGTTTATTTATGTATGGTTAGCATACAAGTATAATCATTAAAAAATACAATGATATTTTTACATGTGAAATAAGAATAAAAATGTACCCCTGAGAAAATAGCAGAACCAAAAAACACATAAAATGGTAATCTATACAATCACATCCCCACTAAGTAAAAAATTAGATTTTATTAATATGATAAGATTAATTTCCATAAATGGTTACCCATAATTAATTTCCCACTAATTTTCCAAAAACACATCCTAATATTTAATATCTCAAGACTCCCATATCATTCATATAATTTATAGCACCACCCCATAAAACAATCACATCAAATCACACATGTCGAAACATGGTCCACCACCCCACAAAAAGGTCACATATCATGTTTCCCCGCAATAATAGGGACATCACATCACATACATAACCACAGAAAGTAGGGTATCATGAATAAGATAAACATAATCCTTATTCCATCATCTTACCATGAATGGACACCACCATAAGTTATCCTACACTATGATCACACAACATCACGCTGGAAGAAACATGGTCCACCACCCCATAGAACAGTTCCATCTCATCTTTACTGAACACACCTAGGACATCACCTAGTACACTATTAGTTCATTTTACATCATAATATATACATATAATCATTCTTATAGGAGTGATAAAGAAATATTGGGTAGATATCCATCCATCCTTGTTACTTAGATATTGGGTAGACACCCCATGTGATTAAATTTGTCCTAGAAAAGAATTTCTCTCCATAATATGGGTGTTAATAGAATGAAAACCTAATATAATATTATATGTGTGTGTAATATATATATGTGGACAAAAATAATTCTTCCCTACCAGTAAAAAATAATGTTATAACTAACAACATCCCATAATTTGATTCCACCTATAGATGAAAAATACACATAACAACCCCAATACCAAAGGCACACATCACATTTCATTACAAATTTCATTCAAACATCCCATTACGTTCATTATTATTCAATTAATGCTTTTAACCAAACATCGCATTATTGATTCATTCTTTAACCATTTCCATCTGATAAAAAACCCTCATAACACATTTAACAAATTATTCACCAGTTATTCAATCACTATATGATCTTCTATCACAACACAACAATTTTTTCCCATCCACCATATAACACAACCTTACATCATTACCCCGCAACATGGTCTCATATGCAATCACACCTCACTACCCCCACTGAATGCTCAGACAAATCCATCTCCTCACCACCCCACATCATGGACAAAAAAACCCATCACCCCCTCATGATGAAACCACTAATCATAACAAAACACAAAATAATTTTATTATTTAGAAATAATCATTTTTATCACTTTCCACTTCTCTATTTTAGGGGAATAATCATAGAGACCATAAATCAATAGAAAGAAATATTATTAACCATGGTTAAGTGGTTATCCAATTTCCATTTTAGGGTTATTCAATATAATCAAAATAAGGTTATAAAATAAAAAAATACAATAACAAAAAAAACACACAAAAAACCATTCATTTCTATGGGGAATTTTTCTCGTATAATCACAACATCACAATAATATCAAAAGAAATAAAATTATCTAACTTATTCCTCCTCCAAAACAATTTCAGCTTAATCGTTTAATATCTTTATTAGGTTATTGAAAAATAACATTCAATAGGTTAACAAGAGTAATCCCCACCCATATGATTTTAAAAAAATGATAAATTAGGTATTCCCTACCTCAATGAAACATTTTCAACTCACTTCACACCAAAGGGAAAAGAAGAACTTCATTCAATGAAAATATATTCAAAAAACCCATGGATCAACCAATACTATACACAAGTATTCTAATAAAAAAATCCCACACAAACCCCAAAACAAACCAACACCATCACAGTGGTTCATTGAGAGAGAAACAGGAGAACCCCACCATAAAAAGAGTTTGAACATACATTAATAATCAATAGACAACCACTTGAACCAATGGATAAAAGAAAGAGGGTGAGGGATAGAGGATCTGTTAAACTCGTATGGGGAACTAAAAAAATAGAGCAAAGGAA
This sequence comes from Viscum album, assembly GCA_963277665.1. Lineage (NCBI taxonomy): Eukaryota > Viridiplantae > Streptophyta > Magnoliopsida > Santalales > Viscaceae > Viscum > Viscum album. The sequence goes on along the minus strand of OY728122.1, from coordinate 1,159,112,487 downwards.
GTCAATGAAATAAAAATATTTTGAGCTAATTTATTTCAAAACCTGCATCCTATTACACACACAACATGAACTCTATTCATGATTTGAATTTCCTGGGAATTCAAAAAACATCTGCTTCGAAAAAAAATTGAGTACAATTTTTGTTAATTTAATTCATACTATGAACACATATCATGAGATGAATTAATTTCACAAACTCCATCCACCATCATAGACAAGTTGTGAATTTTTTAGCATCACATGCCGTGAATTACTGACACATGACGTCAATCGAGTTCAAATCTGAAACCACTACCTATATTACACTTGGAGCTCTATCCCTAGTGATCCCTTTAGACCACCTCTAAACACCTCCTACATCCAAATTGAAATTAAATTGGTTGGGATGATATATAATGTTAGATCAGATACCACTGAAATGAATCATGTACATAAGAATTAAATCTGAAACCATAAAATGAAAGTGGTATGAAAAACCATCATGTGAGATACTTCTGAATGATCACATCATAACCCAAATAGTACCACCCTCAGATTTTGAAAACCAAAACCGAAGAAAAATCCCAGCACAACCAAATCACCACACAACCATGTCACCACCTCCCACTATGAATATCTCCATTTCATCCAGCAACAAAAATATACCATATATTTTCACATGGCTACACCAACATCCAAAAAACAACATCCACCTCCACCAAAATCAAACCTAAAACCACTATGACCAAAAAACCACACAAATCAAAACATACGCATCAAATAATTTCCACCTCCCGGTCCACATACTGTCCACTCTGGCTAAAATTAACTTACATTAATTGGTTAAATTTATTCATAGTATAATGTGTGTCAATGATTAAATAAGTACTCCCATTTTCATAATCAGAACATTATCAAACATCACACAATAAGAAAATATCTCATCACTGAAATATCACCTCTAATAAAACATCAAAATAAAAATCAAATTATACGAAAAAACTGAGTAAAAAAATTCAAAATATCTCTATTTACTTGGAATGCATGTCTGTTTTTCACTTCTATGTATTCTCCCCCATGCCACCATGAATCCACCACACACACACCAAATGAATTGTCTTCCCACATAGTACCTTCTCTCTAATATCCTGTATCTCTTTTGGATGATCCAAAAAATTTTGATTCACATAATATTCTATCTCTCCCCAAACAATGATGTGACATTCATCTTGAAGATACCATTGAAGTAGAGACATAAGGAAGTCAACATGGATCCTCTTTGGATAAGGTAGAAATTGAAACTAATACTCCACCATGATAACTCCCACCAAATACTTATTGTTTCCATCTAACATGGGGAATGGTCACTCCAACTACCAAACCTCAGCTTCCCACCCAAAGGGAATACCATAAAAAACACATGGATTGTAACATCTATCTCAAAGGGCCTCCTGTGATTGTAATGAGACATATTCTATTGTCGTTCTACTCTCATCCTCTCATAATGAATATAATCCTTCTATGTCAATATTTTCACCATGTTTGGACCGAGAATTGATTCTTCTAAAACCTCTATCTAGAACAATATAGACTTAAAATATCCCCTATATAGATCCACAAATGGATCCATGATAGCGAACGAGTGATTCTTGTGATTAAGATAAAACTAAACCATATGTGAATTTAATTTCCACTATCAAATAAATACTAATATGAACACCAAAAACATAACCTCTAATATATAGATAGTTTATTCTTTCTAACCATCTCTCTAATGAGAGAATGTCTTGTTAAGGCATATCTGTGTTCCCAAATCATGTTGTAATCCCTTATTGACTCATGAGGTAAAACATGCATCGTGATCCTATAATATAAACATCAATAATCCATGAACCCTCATCACCTCCTCAAAAAATCTGTCACCTAAATAATCCTTATTTCATGACTCCCTGTTCACGAGAAAATGGGGTAATGTTTTTAAAGAATCAATGAATACCCAGATAAAATCAAAACAACATTGAACTCATTGTATCCCTATGATCGAATAAATCAAGATGATGTCCCATTTCCACTAAATAACATCAAAAGGTTGAAAAAATCTCTAGGAACATCATTATTTCCATTAAATTTCTAGAAAATAGAATTCTTAGCCATGAACTCCTCCACATCATATTCCATCTCAGTCCAAAAAAACTACATCCACATTCCATAATGCATATTGAAAAATCATGGGATTACCAATAAAGGCTATATGAATCTCATGAAAACTCTCTCAAACCAAACTAATGCTAAAAATTGTCTCCCTTAAAACATCATCTGATTATGTCCATCTATCATGAGCTTCTCCATTTCCAACATGATCATCAATCACAAATGTGTCTATGTATACCTACTAATTAAACTCATCCTTATACATCAAATAAGTCTTGAAATTTAGTTTACATAAGAAACCTCCAAATTTAACCATCTAATAATGAATGTACATGGAATCCAACTGCTTCATTTCCCTCCTATAATTTCTATTCTCTTGATCAACATCAATAAATTACATCCCACTTAAAGAAACATCCAAAATAATCTTCATTCCTTAAGTACAGTAGAGTTCAAATTCGTAACAATGATGCAAATCCATCCACCAAAATTATCATTGATTCATATCATGCTATGAGAATATATACTATGAGATATTTGGAGTAGTAAAGTCAACATAGTGCTCTCTAATGATGAACTGATACTGTAACATTTGTTCAAACACCACTCCTACTAGTTGGAGAACTTTTGTGGAATAATTACTCTTGTGGTTATATAAATACGTTTTCCAATAATATATTACTAAACTCTATTTCATCAAAGTATATCCCACGCCGAGATGTGATGCAATAGAAACCACCCTAAGTATTACATCCTCCTTTAGTTTTGGAAGAACATGATGATAGAAAAAAATAAATTTAGGTAATTAGAAGCTACCTAAAACAGATCAATCCAAACAAAATCACATCCCTACATATAAAATATTTTAAATGATGCTAGAAATCATGATAATTGGGGAATAATCCCCCAAAAATATCCCTCAAGACCAAGGAAACTAGGAGGATTTTCCACGTTCTTAGTTTCCTCCCATAAAATAATGTCCTAGACCTTAGACAACTCCACTAGGACACCCTACGATAACACAAATTCTTGATGGAATGTACATATCGTAGGTAAAACATACACAAGGAAAACAATTAATAGAGATAATGGAATTAGTGAAAATACACAGTAGCTCTAAGATGGTTGTCATTCTCGTCCACTGACATCGATTAGATAAATATGTCATTAATAAAAAGGAATATGATCTGGTCTAATAATTCAAAGAAAAAGTAGTTAATGAGAACAATGAACACAAATTGTATGTTCATGAATGTTAAATGCATGACTAAAAATTCTTTGTGATTATTACAGCATCTGAAGGATGTCTTTGGTATGTCAAACTCTTTCACACTGAGCGGGTGATACCAATACCACAAATAGATCGTTGAAAACCAACGTGCTCCTCTCAAATTACCAAAATGTTCATCTATCAATAGAATATGGAAATGACTCTAGATTTTCACCAAATTCACATTCAATAGTCTACATACCAGCTCAGTATATAATGTTCCATCATTTTTTAATAATAGTTGATTACCCCAATAAGATGTAGAAACATAGGTAAATCATTAATGTATCATATCATCTATCTGAATCAATATCTCTCGCAACTCCAAAGGTGACATACAATAAGGAACAATAGAAATTGTAAAAGTAATATAGTCAATTTCTCTCAATAATTGAAGAGAATATTCAGGTGGTGGAACAAAAAAGCCACTAAAAAATTTTCATAAAATCATTAATGATATTATGAAGCACTTGTATCCCAACATCCACTAACTATAGATAAAACATTCCCATCAAAGAATTAATTGGATATACATGTATACTTTTCACCTATAAAAGAAATAACAATTGAAAAACATTTTTCATCCATATATATATAAGAATATGAATATCCTATGTTAGAAGACAATAATAGAATGATCAGATTACATCATCTCGATAAGGAGAAGAACAATATCTGATTTCACCTTATGTAAGAAAATCTGTACATGGAATTTATTTCAACCCTTAATCACTCTATACTCTCCGGGAAAATCAATCAAGCTGATCATGTCTATGAAAAGTGTATCAAATATTGGGGTCGTGTGAAGAAATTCAAAAAATATTGAGTGAGTACGGACTAAACATGGATATACAAAGGATGGTGAAACTCCAAAGTCAAAAAAGGTATAAAAATTGAATAAAATATGATTTATGTACCTTGAATGATATTTTCCCATTCAATAACTTTTACCTCCACTAAATGAATACTACCATGCCAATATCTTATGCCACTAAACAATTATTAACCATTGATGTGAATGAATAAACATGAAAAAATAAATGGGTATCATAGGTATTTTATCATGATATTAATCGTTGATGTGAATCATGATTCCAAAATATCATATCACTATAAAAAATTCCCAGAAAAAATAATACAGATATCCCTTTTTCATATCCCCGGTAATGAATAGATTATAATAAAGGATGTCTTGTTAGATGAAAAGTGATTTCAAAAGATAAATAACATGAAAAATATTATGAGGATATTTTCAATAATATGAAAATAAATTTTAAAAAATAAAACAAATTGGAAATAATATTCATTTAAAATAAGCATTAAAACATATAAAAAAGATTTACAAATAATTTAAATAAAAATCTACAGGAAAATAACATTGAAAAACAATTTTAAAAAATTAAAATCCATTTCATTGAAAAACTTAACAGATTCCTATAAAGTATTAATCAAATAAAATGTTCAAGGTGACATGAAATTCCATTCATGACTTACATGTTAAAATTATTATTCCTTACACAATATCAAGAAAAAGAAAAATGAGAATTTCTTGAAAAAAGAAACGAATTTTTGTTTCATATTTCATTTAAAAATTAAAAATACGTGTAAAATTTTATTTATTAGATATTTTTAATAATGTCAAAAATATTTTTGAAAATAATTATAGATAACATCGTTTTGAAAAAATGTGTTTTCGACAAAAATGTTGATTTTGGTTAAAAACGTTATTTTTATCACTTGAGTACATAATGTGAGGGAAATGAAGGAAAAACATATATTCACAAGAAATAAACAGAGGATATGTAATGAAATGAATTAATTGAGATATTTATCATAATATTATATCATCAGAAACATAATTATAATCAATCTTGATAAATGATGATATTATAATATAAAATATTTACGATTTTGGTATCCTCAAAATATAATCCTTATAAAGTAATATCATTATATGAAATTAATATATATCTAGAATATGAAAATTCATGATATTACATAATAACCGGGATTTATATACACATTTTAAAATAAGACAGGTGCATAATATAATATAATGTCTCATTGAAGAAAATTTGAGTAAAAGTCCTTTATCGATTTGGAAACTTTTGAACTGTACACCCCATGAAATAGATATAAGAAAATAGATATTTAAATACTAATAAAATTATATATAATAATCAGAATATAATTTCCATGTTATTATATACACCACATCAAATAAACATTTGGTGAATATGTCATTTTTCTAACACAAAATAAAAGTGATATGTAATTCCCTTAAAATAAGTTTTGAATTCCATTATACACATAAAAAACTCATGAATAGTAAGTAAAATTTTATTATAAATATATTTGATAAAAATAATTTTATATATCATAAAATATATTATTTACTTATGTCGTTTTATTACATATGTTTTAATAGGACCCTGTCAAAGTCATATTTTAGGCATTTCCTGATTTGTTTTTCATATAATTTTTATTGGGATCTTTTAGGTCCTCATACATTTATAATGGATCCATTATCTCCAGAATATTAATAATGAAATAATTTTTATATTTATAAATCATTTATACTCTTAATAATTTTCATGATAATTTATTTTTATAAATGAATTATGTAATAACCGTGGAGATGGTAGGCCACACATTCGCATGAGTAACATTTTTTTAATGATAATTATAAAACAGTGGTAAGTAATATATTGTATTTATAAATTTATAATAATATCATAGATAATATATTATTTACATAAATTTAGTTATATATATTTTTCATGTGGTGTGGTGGTGAAAAGTGAGTAAGATTTCATCAAGAAGACAGTAATCCACATGTACATGAATGATAATAATATATTCATTTAGTTCAATGGTAAGATAAAAAATGAAATAATATTTTTTCAAAAGGATAAATATACAATGAATATCATATTTATTTCTTTTATATAACATATATTTATCTTTATTATCTTCAATGTAAATAGTTATTTAAAAATTAATTACATTTCATCTGGAGGTAGTAGTCTGTCGTATATGGGGGTAATGTTTTCTTATCCACTATTGAATGGAAAGTAGAAAAGTTATAAATATGAAATATTGACTATATATTTATAATTATTTCCTAAATTTAATATATATACTTTAATTCTATAATCATACTGACTCTATGATTTGGTTGTGGAAGACAATGACATTGGATCACGAGGTGGTCGTCTATTGTACAACTGAATGAAAATATCATAAACCATTTGGTTGAAGTGGAGATGGTTATATGTAATTACAATAAATAAAAAACACCCCAAAAAATTTAACATACTTAATTTATTAATTTACAATTTTTAATTAATAATTAATGTGGTGTATGAAGATATAAAATTAAAACAAACAATGAATAACATTACCTTATCCTCTGGTAACATCTTTAGGATTGTAAGAAAAGAAATACAAGGATTTATTTCTCCCAAAAATATAACATCAATGATGATAATAATTAATTAGGGATGTTTTTTAGATAGGTATTAGATGAACCAAAATTGTTTGTTGGTATGAATTAGAGTACAGAGTGGTTGTCCTATTATATGTAATGCGAGTGGCACACTTGTAATTTATTAGAATAAAAAATGTCACCCATGTTTTTATTATTTAAAAATATTAAAAATGAAAAATATATATAATTAGAAACTATTTGGTAAAAATAAATCTCAAAAATAGATTTTATACCAGTTTTTATGCTATTTTATCCCTTATATTTTTTATTTAACACCCGGTAAACCAATTTTTTCCATAATTGCGACAATTAATTTTTTTTCTATTAAATTTCATTAAAGTATTACATTATCATAACAAATAATATAAAAACATCTGATTCAAAATTAGGAACCATTTTTTTTAAATTTAATTCATATAAGTGGGGAAATTTAATTTAAAATTAATCAATCAAATTTGATGAGAACGTACGGTTTTCAAGAGAAAAATATCAAAATTTTAAATTTATTTTTTTATAAAAAATCAATATTAAAATTATTAAAATCAAATAAAACATCAAAATAGATATATAATTGAACTAATTTTACATTAAAACTATTTTTAGATATAACTTTATTTTGAAATAATTTAAATGAAAATAGCATTCAATTACTATTTAGTGTTTTAACTATTTGTCAAAAAACAATCCTTTCAAAAAATTTATAAAAAAATCAAATAATTTAATTTTTTATATGATTATTTTCCGAAATGAGTTTTATTTTATCAAAAAAAAATATAAAATGACAAAAATTAGTTACAAAATAATTCCACCCAAAAATCAACAAAACTAATTTTTAAATAAATTGTGTTAATGAGAATAAAATTAGATTTATTATTATCTCTTTCCAAGAGAACAAAAATTATGGAAGTTATTTACCTAATATACTATATTCATTTCATTAAAATTATTCACCAAAAATCGATTTTTGGTTTAATTAGGTGAAATGCACTTGTTTTTATAAAAAATATTTATTCAGAAAAGAATTTCATTTTTTCAAATGGAATTTATATTAATTTATAATTAATTACAAACTGAGGAATTAATTTTAGATACATTTTTAATCCATTTATTTTCATAATTTAGTTATTATTATTTATACCACCATTCAAATAGAAATTTGATAACTATTATATACAAAATTTTAATCATATGTAATGTTTTATTTAAACTGAGTGTTCTATGTAACTATAGAAAATATTAGTTTTGTGTGTAAAAAAAGAAATATTAAATTTATATGTATAAAATATATCCAAAAATCTAATGATGTGACATATAGACTATATAAAAATATCATATCATCTGATGAATATCTCAAGCTTTCTATCAATCTGATCACACAAAATAGAGACAAAAAATATGCACAATAATTATAAAAACTATATAGATAATTAAAATCATGTTAATCAACTAATGAATATCAAAATCATGAACAATTTTATAGAAGATATGCTACGTAATATTGATAGGGAGGACTTCCATATATATTGACCATAATATGTTTAGTAATTTTAAAATATATGGTGAGCCATGTGGTGTTCAAAATATTTTTGTGGTGGATAATCATTAAACCTCACATAGTCACCCCTAAAAAATGGATCCGAACAAAATAAATAGATGGTTTTAATTTTTCATCACATTTTACATCATTATGTGACCTCATTCTATTATATTCTACAGCTAAATGGTTTATGTATATTTCATATCATCTGTTGAAGATATCCCTAAATGATGAAGTAACCTCACCTGAAGAGTAAGAATCCTCTTATCGAGATGTATAACATATACTGGTTTTGAAGAACGAACTTTTTTTATAAATTATCTAATCGGGATTAGAATTCCATATGATATTGGAAAATGTCATTTACAATGTTTTTCATGAGTCCCAAGGGTTCCTCTAATGGTTTTAAAATGACGGCCTAGAATCAATTGGGGAAGAATCTAAAGCTCCGCATGAAGATTCCTAATGGTTTCTCTTTTGATGCTAACATAAATGAGATCAATAACTATAATGTTAGTTCACTAGTTTTACATATATCAATTTGGTCATGTTTCCACCCTCATCTTGGTTTGGGTAGTTTAGTTAATAATTAGTGATATAGTTAGATATTCTATTCTTTTTCATGGTAAATTGCCTAATCGTGAAAATAATTATCAATAACTTCATGATTATACATTGATTTTCATGTTCCAAAACTGAATGAATTCAACAACTACCCAAATTCATAGACTATATATTCACCATGTATCTACTTATATTTGTTTAATGCAAATAGTGTTAGTGGATATAATACAACTTGTAACTTTAGTTCTATCATAGTATAATATCATCACAGTGTTTCTTAACCTCAATATCATCCTTCTTTTAGAGATTATAGGAATAAAATTTTATCTCAATGACATCACTCAAAGAATATAGGTATGAATAATCATGGTTGGGCAAAATTGTATCATTATAGAACTAAAAAAGCCTTTTTCGATGATTCACCAAAACCATCTATTGTCTAAGGTTAAATTATTCTTAATTTTTATTTACTTCATGTATTCATTGTAACTGGTTCATCCCACTCATTAAATAGTGCACAAAATCTAACTCTAATAAGGATTCATGTGGAATGGATTACTCTTAATCCATATATTGAGAAACATCCAATGTAAAATTAGTTTAGGGAGATTTATTTATTTCTCATTCTCTATTAGCATTGATTATGACTAGTTTTTATAGTAGTTCTCCATCTATGAAATGGTCATTTTCGATCTGAGTTTCTGAATTGACTGGTTGGTAGAATTCATGTCCTAAATTAACTTATTTTATCTATATGTTAATTCACGTCACCTGATATATTTTTCACATTTCCAAAGGTATTTAGTAATTAAAATAGGGAGAGTACTTATTTTAGTGATAAAGGATAGTAAAAGAAAATTTGAGTCAGAAAAAACGATGTTTGCCACTATTTTTGTAATAAAATGTAAATATCATATTTAGATATTAGATCAAATTCTCAATAACTTTATCAATTAATTTTTGGGATACATATTTAAATAGAAGTGGAATTTGTTGAGCAAGTGTTGTTTTCAGAAATAAATGATGTTTTATTTAAAGGGGGAGTATGTTGAGAAAAATACTCTATCTATTTATGATAATTTTGATGCCTCAAAAATACACATAATTATTTTCAAATTATTTTATTTGTTATGTATTTTTCAGGAATTTAATATTCATTATATTTTTATTTCTGGACGAAATATGTAAGTTCTTGAAAAATGAGGTTTTATTTATAAAGTATTTAGTGTTTTCTGGAAACACTGTTCAGACCCTACATGGAGGAAGTTAGTGTAAGGATAAAATGCAACGTATAATTTATGAGATAAGAGAAAAGTATGGAATAGGAACCATAGGTTATTGGAAAAGTATGAAAAATAACCCTACATTAGGAAGGAACACTACGATTGGGATATTAGAAAAGTATGGATGGGGAATCATACATAAGTATTAAATGTTATGTTTATTTCTCAAAAGTATGGTTCATCAACCTTAATTTTTTAAACAACCATACATTTTTGGAAATGTATGGATCAAGTAAAATTATGGATCTTTTATCATATGTTTGAATGTTGAAGAGAAAAGTATGGATGACCAACCATGCGTTTATGATCAACCTTATGTTTGAAGAAAGTGACATGAATGTTATATTTCTGATCAGCCCTACATTTGAAGACTACGCTATTGACCGTATGTTCAGAAGATGCATACAGTACAACTCATCCTTAAGTTTTATGTTAGAGAATTTAAAGTTGATATTTTTGTGCAATGGTCAGCAAGATGATTTTTATGGAGATTTCAAGATGGATTTAAATCTGATTTTAAAATAGGATTTTGACTATTTTAAACCCGTTTTATCAATGGTTTAAAGATAAAATTATAAGGAGATTTTTATGCCGAGTTTTCAGGAAAGTTATGACTACTCTGTAAATTCAAATATTTTAATTTTGCGAGTTAAAATGCGACTTTTGTGGATCTAAAATTTTCAGGAGAAGTACTTGTCTTTATTTTATATATATGATTTTTTTTTGAACAACATATAATAATATTATGTGTTCTCTTAGTCATTCAGAAATTGTGAATTAAAATAGAGACTATCAAGAATTCAGATCTACTGGTTCAAGAGAATGACAAAGCTCTGTTTTCTGAAAAAGAAAAATCATGATAGAAGATTCATTTGTTCTAAATCGAAGATCATTTGTAATTTTTCTACAGCTAAAGTTGTGAGTTATATTTCAATATTTACTGCACCGGGATCAACTCAGAACGAATCTTTTTTGAAGATCATTATTTCTGAAGGCAACGATCCATATATTGTCAATTGCATGTTCTTCCAAATATCACATGGTATTAATCCCTCTTATAAAATACTTTCTCAATCACATGATGAGATAAATAGAATTAATAGACATACTTATGCTTTTAAAGAGGGACAAATCATGAATAAAATTTAGTGTACTAGGTTTTATGTTTCATATACATTAATCATATTGTTATTATGTAATGATAATCATGGATTGATACATTTTACAGTAGTATAAACTATAGTAATGTAATTGAGATCTAAAAAACATATAATCCTAATGTGTGGAAGAAAATTTTACATAATCATGAGGGTTTAAATAGATTCTAGCTTCCAAAAATTTCCAAATGATTTTAAATTATAATATTCTATATCCTTTTTCTCAATGGTAGATAACTGAGAAAGATAAGTGCACAAAAACCCATGTTCATTGATTATATAGAATAATGTGATTTTATAGTATCTTATAATATAGGTAAATAGGTAGTATGGATATGATCCATTACATATAATCTTGAAATTACTCATATAATCATATAAAATTTTAAAGTATACTATGATAAAAATGAAATAGTGGTACATTCCCTGGAACCTAGGCCATACTAGATGATGAAGAATATACCTCAGAATATTCCCCATTATGGTGATTTTTCTCAATGAGTTGGAGTTTTAATTAGAAATGTAGATATATGGGATAACATAGTATACACCCATACTAAATTAATATCTCACTAAATGAATAATTCTAATATGAGAGATAACCGATTAAGAGTTTCCAGTAGTTGGATATAGTGAATATGGGAGAGTTTTGAACTACAATGTGTACTTGCATTAGCATTACATGAATATATCATAACATATACATGTTTTAAACATACCATGATATTAATACTAATTCTACATGTAATATAGGTAGTAATGTCCTAAAATATTTTACAATTTTAAAAGCTTATAGTAGTTACCAACTAAAATTAGAACCTATAGAAAATATATAATTAGGCCTTAAATATATTATATGTTCATGATACATAACTTTATATGGGTAAAAATGAAGATTCGATATCAAGTGTTGGAGTCTCATAAGAATTGATAAAACATATTTTAAATTTTACACATAGTGATCATGACAACCTAAAATCCTGATGACTAACCTGGTAATAGGAACCCCACATACTTTGGGATTCATTGGTTGTTTGTATATTAAATAAAGTGTAGTGTTATATTCAAATGATATTATTACCAATTTATATCATTAGTTGTTTACATTGATTCAAGATGAACATATTTGAAATTGAATTATTCAAAAAAGGAACCTTAATTTGGATTATCATTGTTGATATAACAACAATTGGAAAATACATTATCACAATGGTTTGGAACCATCTGTATACATCCCCAAACTGTTTGTATTTTTCATCTGTCTAGACCTTTACCAATGGATGGAAACATTGGTAAATAAATATTTCATAGTGTTTCAATAAATTTGGATAGACCAACCCTAATAGCATTCCTAGTACAATTGGGATAGTTAATGTAAAATATAAGATGCAGCTGAGATGTGAACCCATGACTACATGATTATATATTAAAGACCTAACCACAATTTTACAATAATTATTGTGAATATAAATATAAATATAAATATAAATATTTTATATATTTATTAATTTTATGATATTTGAAAAAAAGCATAAAAAATATGGATACATATACCAATGGTTCTCAAAAGCATTGGTATAGAACTATATAAATGGTTTTCAAAACCATTGATATAAATACCCTAATTTTTAATAACTATACCATTGATTTTGGAAAACCATCGGTATAGGATTTTTATAAAGGAGAATACATATACCAACGGTTTTTTAAAAAACATTTATTATTGAGTTTTCAATTTTATGTTATACAATTTTTTGGAAAAAATCATTGGTATAGTCATAACCTATACCAATAGTTTTACCAAACTATTGGTATAAGTTCGTATTATTGTACATATACCAATGGTTTTCCAACATGTAAGTTTATAACAATTGTTATAGGTCTAGTTTCTATTAGTGAACATTGATTATTCCATCGGTAAATGACTTTTCTCTAGTGATTATAGGAAGAGATATATGATTCCAATTGATCGGGATGGTAGTATTCACATGAAATCTGTGACCATGGAAGATGAAGGTATGTCAACATAGTTTTTTAAAGGATATATTATGTAATTAGTGTAAGGATCATGATATAGGATATGAATTTAGATATATAAAATATCATGAAAAAATATTATATTAATCAATTAATGTTTATAGGAATGTTCATCATTATTATAACATAATATTACCACTTTAGGGGCCTTAATGTGTTTCTAGACATTTATCCTAGTATTTCATAGAACTATGATCTAATTAGACAACGTCTTACTGTGTTATAAACAATAGTTTGATAATATATTATTCAATTCGAATGAATTCCAATATAGGATATTGTTGGTTGCAAGAAGAGTGTCATGTATCTTCCGGGTTTGAAATATTACAAGATATTAAATATGTTCTATATTATAAATGTCTAGAATTTTATATGTGTATTTATTAACTAAATGTATTCACAAGCTGTTTACTAAAAATAAGAATCATAGTTATTATAGAGGCGGTACAATAGGTTTGGTACAAATAATATGAAATGGAAATTCAGGCCATGTAAGTTGGTGTTTAGGTTACATGGCCTTCATTCTATCGAATTTTGTTATATTGGAAATACAATGGGACTTTTAATCTGAATGATACAACAAGGAAAGAGACGTGTCTTATCAATTCACAGATGTCATCGGGTGAGAGGATTGAATGATTTATTGGTGTATTGGATCTTATCATCCATCCCTCTACCTATATGATATTACTTATGTGTGATAGAGGGGTTCATTTCCACGAAATGATTGATATATGAAAAAAATGATGGTTCTGTGTATGGTGATGATTGCAGTATTCACTAGTGAGGCTATTTCCTATCTGACCATTGTAGAGACATGAAAAATATGGCAAGCATTGTAACATGAAGACAAATAAATTTCACCGGATGGGTGGATTAAAATATTTATGGGTGCATTTGAATCAATTAATTTTCCCAATTCATAAATTGATTTCCAATATTGTACAGAGGGGTGACCTAACATGGTGTGACAATGATACATGACATGATGTGATGGAAGGAGTGGTGATTCATTTTAAAGGCCAATGACATACGCTATTAAAAATATCTGTTTATTATTTTATACCATTTATCAGAGCAAAACATGTACATTCAAATCTATTTTTTTATATGTTCTTTTAAATTTAAACAATATGTACACTAAAATGATTGTTTTAGATTGGATAAAATATATTGTGTAAAATATTATTTATATACTCTAAAATAACATATTATAATATAATAATATATTTATATTGATGTAGTTATTAGATATTTTATTATATTTTATTATTTTATTTGATGAACAATTCGGTATTTTAATAATTCAAAATAATGATTTATTTTCATCTAGTTAGTACTATGTTTCATAGAAGTTAAATATTTTATGGATGTTTTAAAAAATCACAATTTTTATAAATAACTATAAAAAATTGATCATCCACAAAAAATCCATCTACCAACCACATATTGGATTATATTTTAAAGTATATTTCAAAAATTTATGAATTTAAGGCATAAAAATACACCAATAGTGTGACTACATGATAAACAATGATGGAAATGATAAGAAGTACTCAACTGAATACCAGACCAAATAGAGTGACCACACATTTTTAGTGTTATTTCTAGCTATGTTGTAATGATAACGCATTAAAATCTATGAAACAAAATTTTGAGACTCATTAAACATGAAGATAATGTCAATTGATGGACTAGTAACCTTAAAATGATGACCAACTATTGGAGGTACTATATTTCATTAAGAGACTATATATTAAAGTGATGTGACCACAAAGATATTTTGGATTGTCAATGAGGCATTGGATTGACTAGAAAATCAGTAAGAAACCATTACATGAATTCATAAAATTCAATAGTATTGAAGTGACAAATACAGGTAGCCAAAACATTCATGGAATTGATGTGAACTTATGTTCAGGGAAAGCAACCACATTTACATAATAAGAAGTTTTCTAAGAAGGTAATCATCATTGAGTTTGGTGGGAAATGATTAACTTTTTCAAATGTTTGATATAAAATATATTTGAGTATTATATTTAATTATGGAATATAGAAGAATTGAAATTTTAATTGGGGAATTTAATATTTGAAGACATTATTCCCACCAAAAGGATATTTTTTATGTTTCTTCAACATGTAATTTAGGAATAAATTTATTATAAATATATGGAAAAAACAAAATACCAAATATATATATAAGGTTGAGACACGTGATAGTATTAAAAAATTTCAAAAATCATCAAAGAATTTCTTTCCCATATTCGAGTTGATATGATAAATATGATTTTGAATTTATTAAAAAATCACAAGTATATGGATACATTTTGTTATCATAGCCGATCCTGAAATTATTAATCCAGGGTTAGATCTATGACATACTTCAATATTCTTATTTTATTTATTTTTTTAACATTTTAGTTTTTATTGTTCTTAATTTTTTACTTGTTTAGAAAATAATACAGTAATTCATAAAGACTACTTGATTAAAAATTATATTCTTCTCATACACATATGTATTCACATGAATAATGGTGGAAGAGTTTGTGTGATATCATAGAAAAACATTTTTTTTTGTACCAGATATACCCAATCCAATTTATGGACCCATTAATTGTTTAAAAATCATGCATAGTACGAGGTGATTATCAGGTGGATAATATAAGATCTTTTATTGATACTATAACTATTTTATTTAATTATATTTTGTGATTTTCATATTCAATTTCTTTATAATCAAATTAATTATCTCTCCAAAAAATAATTATTTGAGGGAAAAAATGCACTAATAAATAGATATAATTAGTATTATATATACTTTTTTTGTGTAATTAATTTGTTTCAATAGATTATATATTTGAAAAATATTCATAACTCGTAAGTGATAAAGCCTTTGAAGAACCTTTTGAAAATATTAATTATTAATATAAACTATTTTGGTTAACTAAGTTATTTTAAAAATTATAGGATTCAATTTTGAATTTTCATTAAAAATATTTTCTTTGGAAATAAAATTCATCCCCTCCTAATATTTAAAATGGTATCATAATTTGAAACAAGGATAGTATGTTTATTTTTTTTAATATATATTTGAGTTTTATCATGTTTTAGACAATGAATAATTTTTTAGTTTATTAAAAATATAATTATTTATAGATAATACAATACATATGGAAATTTTATTAAAAGACCATCATTTATTAATCTAGTTAACTATGATTAGTGGAATATTAAGATGAAAATACATCACAAAAGTGTGGGATTTGATATTTATTCTACTATTTATGAGAAATATAAAAACAATTATAGATAACATGAGTGATTCCACTAAGGGTTGTTCTGATTTTAATCATAAAGAGGATAATATTTTATATTATACACTGGAATAATCTTAATTAAATATAATATAGGCATTAAAAACAACCTATGGAATTTGGGACACTTTATCTGGGTCTCATGATATTACATATTTTGAAAAAAAAATTTACTTACAAATACTCTCAATTATTAAAAAGTTAACATGGATTCTGGTGAGTCAATTACTAATATGTATCATAATATTTATTAGATTAAAAACATGATACATGAATTGGGAAAACAATTGATGATGATTATAAAGTCATAATGATTCATAAAGTATTACATGATAGATCAACAGTCATTATTGTTTCCATTTATAAATCATATCAAGTATGAATGCTCACACAAAATGATAATATTGAAAACATATTTACTTAATAAGAATATAAAAATGTGAATAATGATGATTTATACCCAAAAAAAATAAGTCAAATTCAAATCAGATAATTTAGAATGTAAATATGTAATCAATAAAGATTACACCCTTGGACGTTATGGTGAATCTGATTGTTATGAGTAAATTAAAAAAATAAATGACTAAATAAGAAATGTTACAAGAAAATGATATTCCTCCATAAATGAATATTTGAATGGAAAGTATGATTGAAAAAGAAAAAATAAAAGAAATAAAAAAACTTGGGAGATGTTACCATTTATTAGTGTTAATGGAAGGGACATGTCAATGCTAGTTTTCGAAAGCTGAATTTAAAAAATAAATATCAAGATTGAAGAAATAAATAAATTAAATATATGAAAGAAACATATATGTATTCAGAGAGAATTTCATGTCATTCAGATTTATCTAGAGATTATTCTCATATAAATGAAAATATGTACTTCATTGGAATTAATGTTGACTTAACAAAAATTATTGTTTGTCCATATATTAATTAAAATCATGATAAAATTGATATCTATTGTGAGTATTTAACTGAATAATATAATATATGTGAATAAATAAATCATTGACCAATGAAAAAAATATAAAAAAGAACATCTTTTAGTTTTTAATTCCTTATATGAACATTCTATTGAAAAGTAAAAGAATAAAATTATTATGAAGGAAAATTATGATTTACTGTTCTTGAACTAGAAACTATGTGATTCAATTTATGGGTTTTCAGTAAGAACTAATAAACTTAAAAAGATTATGGGTTGTTTTTTGTCCTAAACTGAAATATTATATTGGATATCAAGCATGATAGAAATGAGAAATATATAAAGTCTTATTTTTTTTCTTTGTTCATATGTTGTTTACAAAACATTACAAAACAATATAACTCAATCATCTCAATATATATTAATCCAATTTGGAACAATAAAACATATTTTTATAGTCCATTTAATCACATTATTAATTTTAATTGTAAACCTATAAAACATATTTAAATTTAAAAAATATATTAAAAATATTTATGTACCCAAACAGATCTGGGTACAAAATCACTTTTTATTTTATTAGTTGCATGAGTCTATCTTGATATTTCAAAAAATATGTTCAGGCTTCTATTTTTATGGATGTTTAGAATTTTATGAGGGTCATATTAAGATGAAAATACCATACCGAAGAGTAAAATGGCCCTGTCATCTTTAATATTAATTCGAATGGAAAATAAATTGGCCTTCATCAAATTAGAAAATCTAAAACATATCTAATTGGAAAATATTAATAATTTATGGATTAAAATATAAACATATAATATTATATAAATAATTTGATGATGATTTTAATTTTAAATTTAATAAAAATGCATATAAGATTTCAGATTCTAATAATAGTTTAGTATTTACATCTTTGAGGAATGAAAATGTTATGTAGTTAACTTTAATTCCATATTTCATAAAAAAAATTAATTTTTAAATTCATTTCATCATGAATTATTATTGTCTATTAGGGGACTATGCCATTTTAATAAATATCCTATTTATAAAATATTAAAAATAAGTTTAATCATGGATTTACAAAAACTAGTTGTCCTATAATGTATATATTATAATACCTGTTAAAAGGGAAAAGAATATAACATTTACATGAAACAAATGAAATCGGTTTCTACCTATCATCCACAACAAGGGTTTTACATGGTATTTTTAAGACTACATATAATATCATTCTTAGATAGAAAATATTATGATTATGTAATTATTAAAGACATTCATGGTTTCCAAGGTTATATTTCTTGTCTCACACAAGAGAGTCTTGTACGTGTTTTCTAATGTTTAAAATATGTATAGAGAAAATATTGAAAATAATCATTATGATTATTATAATTGATCAGGGAAATGATATTGAAAATCAATATTCTGAATTTTAATTCTCAAAATATTTTTATAATAACAACTTCAATGCTCTATGAAAATATGAACATAATTTGGTTATTGAATGATGAAATATGATCCCTGAAGTAATATCTCTGATCATACTTATTGAATATAAATAAAAATTATATTTTTTATTATAGCAATTATTATAGTATTATATTTAAATAAATATTTTTTAATAAAACTTATGATGAAGAATACAATACATGAAATATTGAATGGAATGAATTGTTAGACAAATTATTTCAATGTTTTTGGATTTAATGATTATATTATGAATACGATAGCTAATATGGATATATATGAAAGCATGTGTAATGAAACAAATTTCATTAGTCATTATAAATCCATTGAATCATATATATAATTTACTGAAAGTAATAAAGTAGTGTAACAATCATCAAATGTCACATTAGATGATAAAAATCTACATAAGCCAAATGTTTTGATGAAAACCATGGAGGATAATATGTCATATTAATATATCAAAACACCCAATAGAATATAAAACCATACATCTAATATTCAAGAAACATATCCCAAAAAGAAAAATTAGATTAACCAAACCCTAGGTAAAACTTCGATGAACCAATTATATCATTTCCAAGAAACATTAAATCCTATAGTGACCATCATATTGATACAATTAACATATATAAGGTTAAACTAATTAAATATCTAGAATCACATAGAAACCAGGTTGAACATAAATCCTTTTTTACAAACATGAAACCACAAACATTGATATGGTAATAAATTTTTACAATTGGGTAATGAATATAAATGAATAAGTGAAATGTTTTGAATGAAATAGAGTATGGGATATAATTAAAGGGATTAAAGATTATTAGAACATTTTCATTAAATGGGTATATAGAAACAATGATGATTAATATAAAAACATTCTTAGAAAGATATCTAGACTGGTGGAATGAAGATATAGTCAAGAAGTGGGTATTGACTATGAAAAAACATTTTCCACATAGCAAGACTTTCTAAAATTTGGAATCTACTTTCATATATAGTTTATCTAAATTAAAAAATATAGCATGTTGATTTAAATACTAAATTTCTATATTAATATATTATTGGTATTTTTTTTAAAACAACCCATGGATTTACATATCCAAATTATTAAAAGCGAGTTTTTAAATTGAGAAACAAAATTAGGGTTTAAAATTAAAACTTACATCTTGGTATGATTGTCTCTACACATTTCTTATTTCAAATGGTATAATAATTTTTTTTGTGGATCCTATAATAATTGAAACAAATTAGAAGATTTTTTTGTTTCAAAAATATTTTTTTCGTTTAATTTTTATTGTTTTATAAAAAATAAATTCCAGAAAAATTTTCCAATCTAGTTAAAAAAATTGAAATGACTAATTTAAAAAACTAGGGCATAAAGGGGAAACTAACAAAATTTTGATTTAATTTTTTGAATAGAATTAAATTTAACTAAATAATTATAGGAGATGAATTTATTTTGTAAATGAATGTGGAACTCATATTATGAATTTGGAACAAAAAATAAAAATTATGAAATACCTCATTCTATTTGAATCCATACTCAACATCTTCTTAATGTCGTGATCATTCATTAATCTGAATTCTAACCCCTATATATCATCAACACACACATCAAATTTCTAAGGTAGAATCGATCATTAAATTCTAGCTACTAGTGTGGAGATTTGATGATAGCATTTGTGTCATGATAATCAACGCAATGATGTTTTGTCAATCTATAATGGATATGTCAATCCAGTTTCTTGGACTGAGAGATTCTCACTCTATAAAGAGGGAAATAAGAGAGATAGAGTCTCAAATTTCATTTTTAGTGAATAATCACCTTGTGATATCCTCTCTCATCCAATATATAATGAGTCGATAAAATTATCTGAAAAAGGTGTCTAGCCTGAATCGTTTATCAATCATTATAAACCATAAACAAACTTTTATCAATTATTTATTGAGTCATAATTATCATTTATATTTTATCATATAATTTTAATACATAATTTATATTACAAGTTAAAATAATGTCACTAAATCAACAAGATATTCCCGCCAATATTAAATGCATATTGAATATATAAATAATAAATATTTTGTTAATATTTTTTATGTATTTTTTTTAATACTTGTAAATAAATAGAACAGAAAACATCAACCCATGTTATTCTAAAAAATGAATAATATGAATTTTTTATTCATTCATGAAATTAAAACCTCTAAAACATCCTAGATCCCATATAGGGGCCCACCATTTATTAAACTATTAATCATCATAATACCAAAGTCATTTGAATACTCTATTGTGTGTGATTCTCTGTGACAATATTTTGATAGTAGTGAATAATATTAAATAACCATGAGAGAATATTAACTACTCATTAGTTCTCATAAAGATATAAGAAAAATTCATAGAAATAATAACCATAATAAAAACTCTCATAATTTTTTATAATCCATTTAACTCACAATAGCTCACAATTTATGATTCAAACATTATGTCATAATCCTTTATTTATTTATTATTCATTAACCACTCTATAATGAAATAACATATTCTACAATGGAATTGAGTTTAATAAAGGTACTACCATCTTGATTAATTGGGCACAATATATTTCCTTCTATTATAAGAATAAAATTATATCTTTATTATTATATCAATTTTAAACTACAAATGACACCCAAAGAAAAGAAAACACACCACTAATTCATTTACCTAATATTTTACTCAGATACAATTATAAGATAAGATAGTATACATTGCTCATAATCTCAGTTAGTATACCATTAAATGTTTTCATTGATAGGAATTACCAATAATAAAAAACAAGTGGTATTCCTATTAGTGGGCCAGTCTTTATGAGCTCATCTAGTTTAGATGACCAAGTTAGTTCCTCGTGAGAATAAGTCTCAATACTTGTGAACCCATAACAATTTATTATGAGACACAATATTTGTAATTCCATAATGAATTATTATATAAATAGTATGTATGATTAATATTAATTTTATAGGGTTTGGAGGTTCTCATTTTATCCTGGTAAATAGTACAACCTTTTGATAAGAATAATAATCTGTTATCTTTGCCATTCGGATAGTGGATTTAGATATATCAACATAGTTATGGTAAGAGTAAGTCTTTAATTACTCAATGTATACATGTTTGGGAAATCAAAGTTTTCTCTTTATGTTGGGTCTAGGGAATCCACATTTACATTACTCCCACATTAACATGATCCAACAAAATTAAAGATCTTATTACCTCTCAAAAGATAAAATTTTGTTTCAGCTGAGTATTGGATTTAATCATGGGCCTTCAATGTCTCTATTGTGTATCTATTACACTATCATCAACCTCACCTCCATGATTAATACTCCTCAAGAGATGATATTCTCAATTATATTCTTTTATTCATGTGGATATATATATAATATAGGATATTATTTAGTAAAAAAAATTTAAATATGATAAAAAAGAACATTCTATGTATGATTCCCATAAATTGAGAAAATATTTTGGTATTTTAAATTACACCATTAAGTCCCCCATAATCTTCAATTCCCTATGTATTTATACATATGGATACCACATGCTTGAATAATATTTTATTACCATTTAGCTTAGCCTAACTTTTTGATTCGATCATGTTGATCCCTAGGAATACTAGTTTATATACCCTTTTAACTAGTATCCCAAACACTCTTATAACTACATACATATGTCTTGTAAAACATGATATATAATTGGATAGTTATAATTTCTTCCTATGTAGTTCTCCAAGATACAACTGTTAGTTTCAAACAATAAAATATATGTTAACAACGTCATGTTTTCTACATATCATGGAATATGTTATTCATCTATCGTAGATGCATATAGAATTAAACTAATCAAATTAATTCCCTCTTATATCCAATTAATTTTATTTTATAGAGATTTATACCCTGAAACATTGGTAACAATTATCACCCAAATTGTTACAAAAATTCTTTTATTAAAAACCATATCATTACATTTATTATTGAATCAGACCAGGAAAATGTTTGATCTTCCTCAATAAGTCCCATTAACTATAACAAAGGTGTCTACAGTATGTTATTCTATTGATAATTTCTTTGATTCATGACTTAACTAATAGTATAACCAATAAATATTTTTCATATGTTATAAAGCCTATTTTACATGGAAAACAAGTGGTTCTCCAAAAAAATTTAAATAATGATGGAAACATTCCATCCAAATAAATAAAATTTTATCATATCAATTATTTCAATGAAAAACTATATTTTCAAAACATTTATCCATTATTATCATTATATGGTGTCATCATTGCATTTTGGTGGCATCGTATTGATTATATCCATGATTGGTGGTCTTGACAAAAAATTCCTAGCATAATAATCATAGAAAATATATATGACAAATATATTTATAATATATTTGTGAAAAATGGGTTATTATTATGAATAGACACTTATTGGTACCACACTAGTTCCACCCATGTATAGTCTCACATGAATACCCACCATAATACACAAAATTATAAGCACATATTAGATTGATTTATGAAATCCATTATTAATTTTAATTTATCTTTTGAATTTTAACTAATTTTTGAATACTACTTACTTATATGATTGTATAACCATTCGGGTTTAAAATAAAACCACCACTACATTATCATTCATTATACACC
This sequence comes from Viscum album, assembly GCA_963277665.1. Lineage (NCBI taxonomy): Eukaryota > Viridiplantae > Streptophyta > Magnoliopsida > Santalales > Viscaceae > Viscum > Viscum album. The sequence goes on along the minus strand of OY728122.1, from coordinate 1,159,088,622 downwards.
ATACATGTCTGTGAAACATTCCCATTCGCCATTCTCTACTGTAACTTGTTCCTTTGCAAACCAATTGTGCATCTAAGGCACAAAATAATTCAAATTCAATCTTACTCCAACATTCTCAAATATAGAATTTTACACTTTTATAGAAATATTGTCTAGAAAATGTCTATAACTTTTTTATAATAGATATTTTTTGTACCGTACTTTGTGAACATTAGTCTAATTAAATTAGATAGACCCAATTATTTACATTATTCATGTGAGTTTACATCTTAACAAACCATTTTAATATAAAATCATGTTATTACAACATAATGGACATATATGATTCTAAAACTCATATTATAACTAATTATCATTATAGATGGCCTATAGTTATGGGATAATACTTATATTTGAGATGAATGTCTCAAAATAACGATGTTTGTGAAATGCATAAAACTATCATACATTGATACTGAATTTTCATAAATCTAGTCTCTATTATGTAATGAAAATGTGAATTTAGGAATTACTAAAAGTTAAGTTGTATTTCTCATTTTGTTTAATTCAAGACACATAATCAATCCTCCTATAAAAAATCATAATTTTTATTTAAATAAAGGAATATGTGGTTAGGAATGACTAGGAACTACATATTTTTAAGAGATGAGTCATGATCAAGATATTCTATGGACCATGGGACCACAATAAGTATAAATTATAACCATAAATATTAAATAATTACATTTTACTTTCCAAAAAATCTCATTTGAATGTTTTGAGGCATATTTACAACTTCATTAACCATGATACTCATTAGATGAAATAGTCCCAAATAGATTATGGAATAAATATATTTTTAATTGTTTCACTGTACAAAACTAAATATTTCTATGTGTCAATAATATATAATTTATTTAACTCCAATGTGTCTAAAACCATATTTTATATCATTGAAAACAATTTATTTGTTCAGGACAATGAATTGTCTTTCCACAACGGGTTATTTTAATAACAAATTTTATATTCATTATGAATTATTAATGCATCGGGTATTACTAATCCTTTTGTAAAGTATCATTCATTTCAATGATAGAATAATTTATTCATTTTTTCATTAGTCATGTTTGATTAATTTGTTTGTTATAAATATGATAATATCAACTATAATGATAATCCTGGAAATTATATGTTCTTTACTTATCACCCACAGACTTTGGAACTGGTATTCCTCAACTATTTGGAGAACACACCTAACATATTGAAATGTATCATATCTTACATTGTTAATGTTCTTAAATAAAAATATGTGATAAAATTTTTTATTCAATACCCATGAAGAAAAATAGAAATGTTACTTATAATAGATGAATATACGTAATGATGAAGCAATAACATTCTTATTTAATTCAGATAATAGAAGTTAGAACTTCTTTAATTTTATTTAATTATATGAGATGAAAATAACCTCTCAAATGATGGTCAACCTATTTATTTAAAGGTTGTATATATGGTGAATTTGGAATCAAATTAGCCCATGAATTTTTCTCCTTATCTTTAAACATGATAACAATACAAACTTTTGATTGATCATTATTTTTCTTCCTACCGACATGGTGATCCATCCCCAAAGGTAATGATTGGATTTCTCCATGTTTTTCTTTTTTTATAATCATGAATAACACTAGATTATATGGATGAGGATGATATAAAAATGTGATGTATTGAAATATCATGATGTATCATTCATATTTACAAGTATATAGTTTAATCATCAAACCAATCATATATCTCTTCAATTTCTCCTCATATTAATCATAGAGGTAGGACAACATGTAAATCTATTTATTTCCAGATGTTGTATCCACAGATCACATTGAAAATTAATGATTGAATTGTGATATAAAAATAATATGCATCAAGAAATGAGTATATTAAAGTCATTTTTTATCACTCTCGCTTCTTGAAATGATTTGACGGGTAATCAAGACAACAATAACATTAATTTTTTATATTTTACTATATTATTCAAGTGCCTATACCTTTTGTTAGAAACTCATACTTGTGAGGAAATAATATTCTTCCCATATAAATCATAGTGTGTTTGGGGTATTAAATTCCATTTTCTACAAAAAAAAATCATTAAGATGTGTACTTTTATCTTTAAAACATATTATTCATTGTTTATTATTTAAATAATTTTATTTCTCCAACTATTTTATCTAAATCAATTATCCTTCAATACTAGACATTATAAACTCTATAATTGGATTATTCTATGGGAAAATACCTTTATACACATCCCATTAATATATAATATATGGATAGTCCCTAACCTAGAGTGTCAAAGGTAGGAATTAACGTGCTATGATCATTAACCCATGCCTCATTAACCGATTTTGTAACTCCTCAAATTCTAAAATCATAAATCTTATTTACTAAACACATAACTCTAATGATGAATCATGGAAGATAAAAAAACATATTTGAAAAAAAATTAAGTTATTTTCACCCATCACCCCCTTAATTACTCCCCAATAGTTGGACTTACCTACAACTAGGGATAATGATCACCCCATCCACATAGTTTTGTTTGAATTTGAATAATGATAGGAGGTTGTGACATAATATTTATTTTAGGAGTTTTATTCTATATTGTTTAATGAAATCATTTTATATCATTAATGAAAATTTTATGTGACTCCACTAATAAATAACTATGTAAAAAGGGAAAAATCACCATTTCATTATTTTATTTAATAATTTCATTAATTTTGTGAATTAATTTTTGTGAATGAATTACAATACATATTCATTGAAATAATAAAAAATTTATAAATTACATAAAATTCAGGAATGTTCATGGGAATCTATTATTTCATGATCAATTAATACACAATGAACCAACCATGTCCTATTAGTGTAATACTTGAGTCATGTCTTGGCTCATATCACACATTAGTCCCAAATTGCATGTTTCCACATCTCGTCAGGGATACCACCTCAACATGTCATGATTTTCCTCTTATATGAACCTCTTCATAGTAGATAGATATTATCCCACATTAGAGTGGGTAGAATGAGTTTTTAATATAGATATAAAATATTATCTTGGCACACATTCCCCTATACATATTAAACGTGAATAAAATGACGATCCATAAAAATCATGGATAAATAATAAATTATATTCTTCACAAGAAATTTAAATAACTAGTTAACTCAATAAAATAAAAGGAATACATAAAATTTTTTTTGGTGAAGTTTATATAATGAATAAGTAAATTTAGAATAATATTTAATTTTCAATTAAATCATTGAAATAGGTAAATATTTCAAAAAATTTAATTAAATTAAAAATTGAAATTTTAAAAAAATAATTCCTTGGAAATAATAATTTTTAAATATAAATTTCTAAATTTGAAATTATTTAAATATATATATAAATAGATAAATATGTATGTATTTTGATATATATATATATATATATAATATTTTCTTCGGGGCCAATGTGTAACCGAGAAAGGGATGGGTGGGTCGGGATACACCCTCCTAGACCTGTTCTGAGGTAGTTCAGTCCCACTCGCCCTATTTCAATTCAGACCAATATTTTTAAGTCTCCAGATGATAGTGTTGGATGGGATTCATGTAATGGTACCTTAACATAGGTGACCACGTGGTGGTAAGAAATTATTTTGTGTGAGGGAGGGGAAAGTTGAGGGAGGCCACTAGATCTGGCTGAAAGGATATTTGACATGGGGGTGGCCAATGATTAAAACTGAATATGTTCATAGGTGGCCGAGTGCACTAGGGAGTCGACATGGGAGGTCAAGGAGAACCATAGGATTTAGAATAAACCTATAAGGTGTTTCACTAGTACTAAGGATGTCGTAAAAAGTTATTAGATGATGTATTTTTATAGGTTTACATTGAAAAGGTGGTCAATGGTGGTTAGGTGTGCCATGTTCATGGCTAAACACATGAAGTTGAATCCTCAGGTAGTGTATAACATATATCCATTAAGAGTATATAGTGCTGATCTAGGCTGTGCAGCGGTGCAATGGTACAGGTACCATTGAGGTGGCTAATTCAATCCAAGTTAGGGGCCACTAAAATTCATCTCATGTGTCTATCGACACATCTATGTGGTATCTATAATAGGGGCCAAAACATGTTGTACCAATGCATAGAATTCTATGTATTCATGAAAAATGTGTCTTATTAAATTTAAGAATTGTATAAGGGATACATAGTTATAAATATTTCACAAAATAATTAAATACATGAATATTTATACTCTGCATAAGAAATGGTGTATTGTTCATGAAATAATTATATCCATAAAATAATATTGACTATTAGTGGAAATTCAAATTCAAGTGATTATTAGAAATTGAATATTTAATGGGGATGAAAAGGAATTAGGTAAGATAATGTTAATACTATCACTGGTCCAATAAATTATAAACCATCTATAGGAATATTAAGTATTTTTAAATACAATATATTTATAGGGGTAAAATAACAGGGTTTTTTCATTGATTAATTGAAAGAATATAAAATTTTCAATTAAGAAAATATTCCTGTGGAAAGTATCTTTTTTTTGAAAAACCCATTTGAAAATAAATCATTGAAAATAAATTTTGATAACATATTATTTTAAAATTATAACTTCATATGTGTAATTTAAGATTCAAATAAATTATTCTGTGTAAATATTTATATTTCATAGGAGGTAAAATAATTTTCCATTTCCATAGTAAAACATATAGAAAAATTCCTTGTTCATAAAGAGATAAGATGATTTCTTTGAAAATGTGGGTAAATAAATAAATGGTAAAATTATCATTACTAAATTATTGGGAAATTTTTAAAATCCTATTTTTAATTTTTTTAATAAAACAAGGTTTTTATAAAAAAAACTGGTTCTCAGTCTAAAAAAGAGAAATGATGTAGGGTTTTCATAAGAACCTTTTCTAGAACATTTTGTAGTACCAATGAGTGGAAAAAATGTACTAAAAATTAAGAATGGTCTTGAATAACTAGATGATAATATAATGAATGGTTTTATTGAAATAATTTCATATTATTACTTTGTATGGAAATACAATTAAAACAATATTAGTATTATTCTTGAAGAAAATAATCATTAAATATTCCATAGTTTCCCTTTCCACATTGAATGATTTTAATTAATAAGCTACAAAAAGTGAAAACATTAAATTAAATCCTTAAATACTAAGATGATAAAATTATTAATGATACAATATATTAAATGTATTGTTAGATACACCATAAATAATAAGAATGTTTTGAATGTTACATTTATCTTAAGAATGTAATATTTGTGAAGATAATCCCTTACTATGAGTCAGAATTGTCAGATGTGTGTTTATAAAGCTGAATAATAAACATGTGTTAATTATTTACATTATTAATAAAATATTTAATGTTTATTATTACATTTACATTACTCACAATGAGTTTGTATACAATTACATATCCATTTTAGTTTACATCTTGTTTTTTTAAATTCAGTTCATGTGCTAAAAAATACTTAGGTAAGTCTGTTATGATCAAAGGGTTCTGTATATAAACATATCCAAAATAATAATAATGAAATAATTATCATATTTATACATTAACTATTCTTTTAAACCAATAATTAAATATTTTTATAAAAAATGAGCCTACATTATAATCATGAAGATGGTAGGCCATACTTACTGTAGAGAACCAAGCTTGACGTACATGGAAATTACATTACATTTGCGGAATATATAATACATAACAAAAAATGACACCCAAGGACCGTAATAGTTTAGTGTCTTTGGAAACTCGGAACATAATCTTCTAATCATGGTGAATGATCTTTAACATCTCCCATAAAGATCTTCCACTTTTGTTTTCTTACCTAAAACCTTTCTTTATATCCTGAGGAAAAGAAGAAATATAAAGGGTGAGATCAAATGCTCAGTAAGGGTAAAAATGGAGAAAATAAAACAAACCATATACATTTTAACATAAAAAACATGAATATAATGTTTAAACATCAAGATATTGAGTTGTGAAATAAATATTGGAGTACGTAAGGCATAGATCATAAAGGAACATTAATCTTGATAAAATTTCATGGGAATAAAACATGTAAACCATTAATCACATGATATGATTTCCATTGTTGCCAAGGCATTTCTACCAAGACCATCATAGTGGAAAAAGTACCTTACTGAATCGAGTTCACTCCTCATTCCAGCCCTGTATCACTGAACCAGATTAATTTTCTGTTCCATCCATTTCTATCTCATGAGATATAAATCATTACCCAATGCATTGGAGGGAGATATAGGTCCCACCCATCTCATAATGAAATAATTCTTTCTTTTGCCACAAAATAAACATAAATCATTCATAATAACCCAACTAATAAAATGGGTTTCATAAACATTTTCCCATCAAAACATAATCCATATAAAAGAAATGGATATCATTTAATTATATGAAAAATAAAACCATGTAAATAATAGAGACATTATACTTTAACCATAAACATCATTTCATCTTAGATGGAAAATAGTTTTGATAAAACACATGAAATGAATTTTAGAGAAAATAACATTTCTTCTCCAAAATCATTTTCTTTTCTCAAAATGCAATGAAATTTTAAATGAAATGGATTTTTTTGAAAACAATCATGAAATTTTTTAGGGAAATATTCTTTGAAATAAGTTGTTATGAAACCGTAAAAATCTATTCATTCCATATAATTTAAAAACATTTTTCCCATACTTTTTCTGGAAAAGTGAAAAGGTACCTTATATGGTAACAAGAGGAAATATTCCTTCCATACAATGTGGTAAATAGTCAAAAAAGGTTAAAAAGGACATTAAACATACATGGAAGAATAGTAAACATTTTATGAACACATTTTTATAAAACATGGACATGGATGATAAACATAACCCGAGTAAATACTTACGTATAAGCAATCTTGGATAAAAATGTGATTTGCAAAATTATCCCTTAACTTATATCCAATTTATTCTGTATGTGTCCGAAAATCTTGTATAGTGAGTTTAAACATATTATTAACTTGTAAAATAACCATAATAATATTTATTATATCATATATTATTCACTTATGACTTTATATTACCTGTTCTTTTGTAAATTCCATGTTAAAGCAACATTTTGGGAAAAATAGTTTCATTTATCATACTTGTTTTGACTTGTTGTTATTGATATTATTACCTATATCCTGATTTAATTAATTCCAAAATGTAAAAAATGATTTATATATAATATATATTCGTCATATAAATATAAATGATAGATCGATAAATGGAATGAAATACACTGTTCATGGTGATGGTAGGTCGTATGTACACATGAACGCTGTTTTAATTTCCCTATAGAATTGAATGGAATTAAGTAAATGAAATGTATATGTACATAAATCCAGTATATTTATTATTTCATATCTTTCATTATTATTTATTATATATAATTTATAATCACTCTTGACTGGTTTACATGGAGAATAAATCTCATCTCGTTCGTGGAGACGGTAGTCCATACGTACGCACAAGCGATGATATCATTCTCATATTTATTAAATGGAATTGAAGTGGTTGATAGAATATCTCAGAAATATTATCATGTTATAATAATCATATATAGTTATTCTTTAAACCATTATACCCATCCATGTAAAGTGGTGGTGGAAAACAGATTACACCACGGCATGGAGACGGTATTCCGTATGTACGCACGCGCGATGACTTTTTCATTCCTAGGATGGATAAAATAACTGATATGGTTGTAAAATAGTATACTTAAGATACTGTAGTTATTATTTTATAATATAAACAACAAAGAAGTAGGAAGTGGATGAAGAAATGAATTTGAAATAGGTGGTTAGATATTTACATCTTCTTCGGGTTCTTCCATTTGATTTGATAAAAAGGGATCCATAGGTTATCTTTATGACTAAAGGAAGGCCACTAGGATGAATGGAGGATAGTTGAGAGGGTATTTGGGTTCAGTTTCACTGAGACAAAGGTCTTTGGAGGTGGGAATTATAGAGAAGGAGGAGTTCCCTTTTATAAGAGGGGTGAGGGGACCTAAGGAAAAACTTGAAATATTATTTTATAATAAATTCTTATTTAGTTTATAATGGATGCAAAGTGACTTATTCCAAGTCTAGGGTGGGTATTGGTCGAAAAAATCTCAACCAATTGGTTTTATACAATTTTAGGTTACCCTTATAACCTTATCATTTAGATTTAACTCTTAGTTAAATAATATAACTTTTCCTGTGTCTTCTTATATTCTTACACTATATGGTTAATAAACATACTATAAACTAACAATAGAACCACAATTGGTTCATTAATGTCATATATATTATTATATAAGTCTTTTGGCCGAACCATATATTTTTATGACCATTATATCAATTAATAATTTAATACATGTTTTAAAAACTCTTTTATGTCAATTTTGACACTATTTGGTATTTTGTTTTTTCTAATTTCATAACAACATTATTACTTTGAACAAAATTAATATATTCAACCATAATATGTTATATTAACCTTTAAAATCATTTTAGTTCCTAAAAAGTCTCAAAATAAATGTATTAGGATATTTATAAAATCAATTATTTTAATATTTCATTAATATGGTAAATACTGCATCATCATTGTGTCAGCAATAAATTAATTTATTTATTCCTAAATAAAATACTATTGTGTAGAAAATCTTTTTATCATTCTAATGAATATTTATAGTCGAATTTATCTTATTTATAACCCTATATTAAAAATGTTTTAGTTATTAAACATTGATTTTAACTATTTTCACTCTTCTTTAAATAAAATAATAATAAATGTCCTAATCTAATCTAAGTGGACCTAAAGGGTACTATTTTTAATCTAAGGTTATTTTTGGTCGATTTAAACTTATCCAATAGAATTAGGACTTGTGTTAGTGTAAAAATAATATCATTTTTACCCATAATTACCATATTTACATTTAATTGTGGTAAATAAAAGTAAAAAGTTACTATTCAGCAAAAAATATTATTATTTTACTGAACAAAATTTTACATACAGATATCAACCGTATCTCTCTGAATTTTTATATTCCCCAAATAGAAGAGGTAAAATTAAGTTTTATATAAATTTTCAATTTCTTATACAAGGTGGGTAAAAGATGGTAAAAAGTTCAATAAATGTTTAATATATCTAAAATTATTATAAAATGACTCCAATGAATTAAATTGAACATATATAGGTATTATGTATCTATTCTGATCTAAAATAAATTTAGATAAAACAAATGATTATTTATTTTAAAATTCGGTTTTAACAAATAACTCTGTGTTTTCACTATTCATCAAAAATTGAATGTTTTCAGAAAAATACCAAAAATTCACCATATGCTAATTTCTATATTCTGAATCCAAAAATGAAGTCAATTTTGAAAGATAAAATTTACAAAATTTCAAAAAGTGGGTATTATTATTCATAACTTCTAGTTTTCATAATATTTTAATAACATATCGTTGTTTAGTGAAACCCGATATTGCGTACAACACACGCTATCGAGGAAGGTCGTGATTGCGTGTAATGCAAGGCAAGTTAGGGCTACGTGTAATGGAAGCTCCATTTTGTGTTGTGTATAACATAATCAAACCTTATTTCATTTATACATTAAACAAAATCTATACTTATTATTGCGTAGAATAATTTACACAAAACAAACTTGATATTGTGTGTAACACGAGCCAAGAATAGTCTTCCATATACTGCAAGTTAATACAGTGTTTCATATAGTACAATATAATTTGGTTGTAGTGTACAATAAAACACATCCAATAAATTAAAAATAATATTTCTCATAAAATCTTGGGGTGTTACATTCTATCCCCTTTAAAATGAATTTCGCCCTCAAAATTTGTCAGGGTTATAAATGGATTACTACATGAAAGTTTCATTCATATAAAATCACATCGTAAAAATAAATACCAAAACATAATTTTAAAAACTAAAGTATGAAACGTAATGGTTACCCAAATTAACTCATCACTGGTTTTCCACATAAGAGAACATAAGTGAAAATATGGATATGGAAGAGAAATCTAACCGTCGAGTTCTGATGGAGATTTGTAGAGGACATGGCTTTAAAAAATCCAACAATCACAAAGTCGTAAATTTGTGATGATCTAAGGTACCATCTGATTCATCAGATATGAGGGCACTAGGACCACATTTTTTATTTTCAAGATCATTTCCCTAATTTTGAAGAATGAAAAGAAATAATAACTTCATTTTGGTTAAATCTCATTGTTGTTGTGCCTTGAACAATTTCCACCTCATCTTTTAAAGAAATTATGTGGAAGTTTTCTTATGTGAAGTGTTAGTAGATCATTCTATAGAATGATAATTCATTCCATATGTCTCAAACATTAGTTTAGCAAAAGTTATTTACATAAGTCCATCTTATGGTGAGATTAATCGTATATGGTTCCAAAAATGGACTTATACATCCCCTATCATACCTCTTAATAAAATAAAACTAATTTCTACAAACTAGGGACTTCCTGTAGGACAGTGGTAGGATATAAAGGCCTATCGCACATCAGTTGTGGGTTCGATTCCCGCATCCCTGTCTGGTGCGATGGGTTGTCACTTACAGGTTGTAGTTTTACTAAAACTATACAATTATAACATTCCCGAAATAATATCAAAAAAAGTTCTAGCCATAAACAATACTATATGATGTCCAACATAATCCATTCCAATCTTTAGGCCTATCCAAAATACATCTATCCAGTCTCATAAAGAAAAAATATTACAATAGAGGTCATCTACCAAGCATGTGATTACCATCATTTATCCCCCATATATCATAAGATATATCTTATTGTTGGTCACATTCAAAACATATAAATTCATTAATCATGTATTCTATTGAAAAATGAATACCCATTTAACCATAGTGATGACATGAATGCTATCAAAAGTTGACTCTTTCCACATACAAAAATCACAAAATTTCTATATACTCAAACCATAATATCACTTTGTCCTTATATAAGTCATGAACTCATGAATACTATCAAACATATTATTTTCTCTTTATCCCTTCATTATGTGTATATAATCTTCTTTCCAAAACTATTTCACTAACTATTCATGTTTACCGGTTCCATATAATTATTGAAAATAATAATAAAACAATACATAGATATTCTCGTATTCCACGGTAGTATAAATGAGATTCCCCGACATTATTTCAGAATCCCTTTACATTAACACATAATCATTCCACTACATCATTGTAATACTCAATATGGATAATAGTGATCACATTTCACTTCCCTTTTCCCTTTTCATTATGTGGTTGTTGAGGTCGATCATCATTAAACCTTGGATTAGGGAATTGGTTTGCATAATGCCCCATTTCCTTGAACTCTAAGCATTAAAGTGTTGATGGTGTATTCTCTGTATTCTTTTCTATATTCTCATCATTAGATACTTTTTTCCCATTACTTTGTCACCCAGCTGCTCGTTAACCTTCTTTTCCACACTTAAAAAATTTTCTAGTCCCATTAAGACAATCTCCACCATGCTTCTTTCAAAAATTTGAGCATAACAAAACATTCATATACTTTTCACCATTGTTTAGTGATTTTTCCTTGAACTGCATCTTTCGTTTCTTGTCAAAACCATGAGATTGATATGTTACACCAAATTACAGTTCTACCTTGATAGCACAACGCACAATTTCATCATAGCTGCTGAAGTCTCTTATAGCTAATTCCCTTCGATGACTTTGTTTTAACCCACTGAAGATTCAATCAACATTACTTTAAATTTGGATGATAAAGCCAGATTCATACCTTGAAAGCCTTGTAAAATTTTCCTCGTATATACCAACATATTCATCATCATTTTCCTTAAGATCAAGGAACTCATTTTCCATCATTGTTTGAAGAATACAAGGGAATTACCTATTGAAAAACAAGTTCTTGAACTCATCCCATTACATGGATTCAATTTCATCTCGGGGCCTTGTATTTTTAACTAGAGTCCACCACTGGTATGCTTCACCTTCTAATCAGTAAACAGCCAAAATTAATTATTCATTCTCTGAACAGTGATGTATCAAAAATATCTTTTCAATGGTAATAATCCATGTTTCAGCAACAAGTGTATCAGAATACCCATTTAAAGAAGGTTGACATTTCCTCACGAAGGACTTAATAGAATATTGTTCCTTTCTCTGCTCCTTTGGAAGTCCAGAATAATTCATAACTTGTGTAAGTATAGAAATAATATTTTTCACTCTATCTCCCATAACATTGGTTTTTTTAGGAGGACTTTTATTGCATTGTCCACTACATTGATCAACACGGTTCCATTGAGTTCCAGCAATCGTCTAAAACCCAAAAAGAATAGTGTGAGAGGAAAAAATCATGTCAGGAACACAATATAATAAGGGGGATTACCTTCAATATATGACATGTTAGGTTTAATTCTATGATCGTTACCTTAATTCTAGGAATATATTCTATACTTATACTTATCCTTAGAGACATCCCTAGAAATAACTTATAAATATAACTAGGGATTTCACTAATTTTTTTCGCATCCCAGTTTCCAAAGGTTAACTAAACCTTTCCTCTAATACCAACTGTAGCGGCCTGGAATTATTTCTAGTGGAATAGGGTTGAAACATATCAGAGAACTCTATGGGTGGCTACACCCCCTAGGTGGGACACACCACCATCCCCAGTGGCAGCCATTTCCTCATAAAGCCCTTGGGCAGAGAGCCATGATTCATCCAACGCTCACATGTGAGAGTTCCCAAGGATAGGATTCATTCCTACCTCTTTTGCTCTGATAACAACTGTAGAGACCCAAGATTGACATACATGGAAATGAAATTACATTTTCAGAATACTTAATACATAACAAAAAATGACACCCACGGATTGTAATAGTTTAATGTCTTTGGAAACTCAAAACATAATCTTCTAATCATTGTTAAAGATCTTCAACATCTCCCATAAAAATCTTCCAATTTTGTTTTATTACCTAAAAACATTCATTATATCATGGATAAAAATACATATAAAGGGTGAGATCAATTTCTCAGTAAGGGTAACCGTGGAGAAAATAAAACAAACCTTATACATTTGAACAAAAAAGCATGAACATAAAGTTAAACATCATGATCTTGAGTTGTGAAATAAATCATGGAGTATGTAAGGAATAGATCATAAAGAAACATTAAAAATGATAAAATAGAATGGGAATAAAACATGTAATTTTGGAATCCATTAATCACATGATATGATTTCCATAGTAGCCAGTTCATTTCTTCTAAGACCATCATAGGGGACAAAGTCCCTTATTGAAACAAGTTCACTCCTCGTTCTAGTCCTGTATCACAGAACCAGGTTATCATATCATTCCACCCATGTCTATATTAGGAGATTTAAATCATTACCCAATTCATTTGATTGAGATTTAGGTCCCACACATCTCATAATGAAATCATTCTTTCATGTTCCACAAAATAAACATACATCCTTCATAATAACCCAATGAATAAAATGGATTTCATAAACATTATCCCATAATAACATAATCCATATAAAAGAAATGGATATCATTTTTTCATAAGAAAAATCAAACCATGTAAATATTAGAGACATTATACTTGAAAAATAAACATAATTTCTTTTTATATGGAAAATAGTTTTGATAAAACACCTTAAATGAATTCTTGAAGAAAATATCCTTTCATCTTCAACATCATTTTATTTTCTCAAAATGACCTGAAAATTTAAATAATTTTTTTTTTAATAATCATGAAATATTTTATAGAAATATTCATTGAAATATTTTGTTATGAAACCTTAAAAATACATTCATGTCGTATAAGTTAAAATCATTCTTCTCGTACTTTTGCCGGAAAAGTCAAAAAGTACCTTATATTGTAACAAAATGAAAGATTCATTCCATACAATGTGGTAAAAAGTAAAAAAGGATAAAAATTACAATAAACGCACATGGAAGAATAGTAAACATGTTATGAAAACATTTTTCTAATAAATAGACATGTATTATGAACATAACCTCATTAAATACTTACGTATAAGCAATATCAGATAAAAATGAGATTTGCAAAATTATCCCTTACCATAAGTTTAATTTTGTTATGTGTCTAAGACTCCTGTATTGAGAGTATAAAAATATTATTAACTTGTAACATTACCATAATAATATTTATGATATCATATATGATTCACTTATGACTATATATTACCAGTTCTTTTGTAAATTTCATGTTAAAGAAGTGTTTCTGGTAAAATTGATTCGTTTATCGTACATGTTTTGACTTGTTGTTCATGATATTATTACTTATATCATGATTTACTTAATTAGAGAATGTAAAACATGATTTATGAATAATATATATTCAGAATATAAATATATATGATAGATCGATAAATGGAAAGAAATACACCGTTCATGGAGACGGTAGGTCATACGTACGCATGGCCGCTATTTTCATTTCCCTATTAAATTGAATGGAATTAAGTAAATGAAACGTATATTTAAATAAATAAAGTATCATTATTATGTCATATATTTAATAATTATTTATTATATATACTTTATAATCACTCTTGAATGATTAACATGGAGAATGAATCTCTCTGCGTTCGTGGAGACGGTAGTTCGTGCGTACACACGAGCAATGATATCATCATCATAATTATTAAATGGAATTGAAGTGGATGATAGAATATCTCAAAATTATTATCATATTATAATAATCATATAAATTTATTCTTTACACCATTATACCTATCCATGTAAGGTGGTGGTGGAAAACAGATTACACCACAGCGTAGAGACAGTATTTTGTACGTACGCACGTGTGGTGACTTTTTCATTTATAGGATGAATAAAATAACTGATATGTTTGTAAAAAAGTATATAGAAGATACTGGAGTTATTATTTTAGAATTTAAACAACAAAGGATAAAGTGGAATAAGAATGGAACTTGAAATAGGTGGTGAGATATTTACCACTTCTTCGGGTCTTTCTTTTTGATTTGATCGAAAGGGATCCTTATGTTGTCATTATGACTAAAGTATGGCCTCTAGGATGAAGGTAGGACAGTTGAGAGGGTATTTGTGTAGAGTCTGATTGATCCAAAGGTATTTTGAGCAGTGAAATAGAGAGAAGGGGGAGTTCCCTTTTATAAGAGGGGCGAGGGGAACCTAAGAAAAAACATAAAACATTATTTTATAATAAATTCATATTCAGTTTATAATGTCTCCAAAGTGACTTATTTCTAGGATAGGGTGTGTATGGGTCGAAATAATCTCATCTAATAGGTTTTAGACATGTTTAGGTTACCATTATAACCTTATCATTTAGATTTATCTCTAAGTTAAATAACATAAATTTTACCGTGTCTTCTTGTATCCTTACACTATATGGTTAGAAAACATACTATAAACTGCCAATCGAACCCCAATTAGTTCATTAATGAAATATATATTATTATATAAGTCTTTTGACTGAACCGTATATTTTTTGGACCATTATATTAAATAATAATATAATATTTATTTTAAAAACACTTTTATGTTAATTTTTGACACTATTTGGTATTTTGTTTTTTCAAAATTAATAACAACATTATTATTTCGAAAAACATTCATCTAACCAACCATAATATGTTATATTAACCTAGAAAATTATTGAAATTCATAAAAATGCTTAAATTAAATTTATTTGGGTATTTATAATATCAATTATGTTTATATTTCTTTAATAAGGTAATTACTGCATCATCATTGTGTCATAAATACACTAAATTATTTAATGTCTAAATAAAATACCATTATGTAGAAAATAATTTTATATTTATAATAAATATTTTTACTCGAATTTAACTTATGTATAACCCTATATTAAAAAAATTTTATTTATTAAACGTTGATTTTAACTATTTTAACTCTTCTTTAAATAAAATAATAATTGATGTCCTTATCTAATCCAATTGGACCTAAAGGGTAATATTTTATTACTAAGGTATTTTTTGGTCTAATTAAACTTATACAATAGAATTAGGACATTTTTTATGGTAATAATAATATCATTTTTTACCCTTAATTACCCTATTTACTTTTAACCGTGGTAAATAAAAGTAAAAAGTTACTACTCACCAAAAAATATTTTTATCTTATTGAACCAAATTTTACTTACTAGTATCAACTGTGTCTCTTGGATTTTTTAAATCCCACTCACAGAAGTAGTAAAATTATGTTTTATGTAAATTTTCAAATTCTCATAGGAGGTGGGTAAAAGACGGTAAAAAGTTCAATAAACTTTTTATATATCTAAAATAATTATAAAATGACTCCAATGAATTACATTGAACTTATATAGGTATTATGTATCTAATTTTACTTAAAATAAATTCAAATAAAATAAATGATTATTTAAATAAAAAGTCAGTTTTAACCAATAACTCAGTGTTTTCACTATTCATAAAAAAGTTAATTATATCAGAAAATACCAAAAATTCACCCTATGCTAATTTCGATATTCTGAATCAAAAAATAATGTCCATTTTAAAAGATAAAATTTAAAAAATTCCAAAAAGTGGGTATTACTATTCATAACAGCTAGTTTATATTATATTTTAATAAGATATCATTGTTTAGTGATTCCCGGTATTGCATACTACAGACGCTGTCGAGGAAAGTCGTGATTGCATGTAATGCAATCGTAGTTAGGGATGCTTGTAGTGAAATCTCCCTTTTGAGATTCATATAACATAATCAAATCATATTTCATCTATACATTAAACAAATCCTATACTTACTGTTGCGTAGAATAATTTCCACAAAACGAAGTTGAAATTGTGTCTAACACGAGCCCAGAATAGTGTTGTGTATATTTCAAGCTAATACAGTGTTGCATATAGTACAAGATAATAGTTTTGTAGTGTTAAATAGAACATATCAAATAAATTAAAAAAATATTTCTCATAAAATCTAGGGGTGTTATACGTATGGATGTAGAAACACTCCAATTATTTAATGGCCATTATGGAAAGAAGTTTGGTAAAAAATATAATTATATAATGATAATTATATCATAAATGTTTAATTATTTAATATAATATACTTATATATTAGATTATTGTGATTTTAAAGGAATCCCATCGTGTCGAGGAGGTGGTAGTCCACACATCCACGTACAATGTTACCACATTTATGTGTGTGAAAGGGTAATAATGAAAATTATATATTATATTTTTATAATGGTAATAATTAAATTAATATAATATATATGTTTTTATTTTATAAATGTTTATCTAAAACCACCCGTTATATATTCCATGTTTTGTTTGAATGAATCACATCGCTTTGAGGGGACGGTAGTCCCCATATTCACACACACTACTTTTATTTCAACAAAAAATGGAATATATAACGATATGTGTTGTACAAAATCTAGTATATCAGAAATATATAATAAATATAATATATAAAATATATAAATATATTTTAAATAATAATTTCCACCGTGATATGTGGTAATTAATAAATAAACAATCATTATTTTTTGAGGCGGTTGTTCACTATACACGTAAACAATATGTTCATTACCCATTAGATAGAGGTCTGTTTAAGTGTATGTAAAACCCATATAATAAAAAATACTATTATATTTTGGATATTTTTTTCTATATAAATATGTAATAACAATTCTTTAGCGTTTTAGGATAGTAATAAAATTAAAGCGCCTTAAGAATGATGTTACCTCTTCATCGTGTAACACCTTTTGGTTTACACCAAAAGGCTTCTTTGAAGTTATTTCTCCCCAAAGGGAGGATTCAATAATTAATGGAGTTATTTTGGGGAGTGAATTTGGATGATATTTTCTAAACCTATGTGTCCTGATAGGTGTGATAAGTGGGTGGAAGGGTGGCCTTTTATTATGGATGAGGAGTGACACACTTGTAATATATTTTAAAAAATAATCCTCACCCATGTTTATTATTGAATGTAGATCTATAATGGTTCAATGTCTAGATACGTTAGTATAGGCTCGAAATGGGAAATTTTATGGCTTTTGGAAAAGGTTATAGGTTGTATTAGGCTTTAGGTTTAGGGTTTACTCACTTGTTAAACTTAATATCAACTTAATTATTGTAATTAAATTTAAAAACAATCACTAATATTTTTTTATCAAAAACAAAATTGAATTTATAAGATAGAATAAATTATTAATACTCAATATATGAAATCAAATTTTCCAAATTCCATACTTATAAGTGAAATAAATTAATTTAAATTAAATCCTATAAATAAGACAAAAATGCGGGTTTTTAATGTAAAAATGTTCAAAACAATTCAATGATTGTATAGTAAATCTGAAAGTGAAATTAATTTAAATGTACTCAATTTCATTAATTAATAAAAATATGATCTAATTAAAAGTTAAAAATAATCTAAAATATAATTTATACATATAAATAAATTATATTAAAACGTTGTTTTGAACAAAAATTCAATATTTGTCAATATTCATTAAAATATGAAACTTCCCAGAAAAATAACAAAAATTTACTTTAAGGTAATTTTCATTTTTAAAATACAAATATGTTATTTTTTTATTATAAATAAATGAAAAAATTTGGATTTAAAATAGGTTATCCATAAAAATGTGGTAAAAGTGCCATAATAAATATATTGGTGTTTATGTGAAATATTTGGATCATTCTTATCTCATAATTATCTAATCTGTTAGATGAATATCAAATAAATTTTATTGAATATATAGTATATATAAGAAATTATTTTCAATAAATAACTATAATTAAATTAATTTTTAAGGATAAAATTATTTTCTAAGCATAACAGTTGTTTCTTATAAAAATATTCACTTTATATTCTATTGGTTCATATATTAATTTTCAATTTATCTGTAACCAATGAATAAATTTTATATTGGCGTAAGCCATAATTTTCATAAGTTATTAATTATTATTAATAACTACTAATTTAGTGGTAAGTTTATTTGTTATTATATACAATAGTAATATTTAATAATATATTATTTTTTGGTAAAACTATGTCTTTATTTTAACACATGACATAGAAGAAACTAATTGTTTTGTGTTTATAAATCCTAACTCAGTCTATCATGCATTTATATCTATAAATTATATTGAATTTATTTTAAATATTTTAAATATTTTAAATAATATAGATATTATATTCCCATATGAGCATGGTGTTGGGTGTCATACACGATATTTAATACAATGTTATTACTTTATACTATTGGGGTGTCACATTCTTCAAACCATAATTAAATTGCATTATCACAATTTAAATACAATCATAGTGAAATATTTCATGATATTTCATATTTTTAAATCCCACTTCATGAGAAGGGTTCATAAAAACCCTATATTAAAGGGAGAATATGACGTAAAAAGGTCACATAGACTAACATTTAACAAGGTCTTTAAGTTAGAGAGCATTAGTGGAAGTTATAGATACAAACATAGAAGAAAAGAATAAATATTTTAGGCAGTGATTGAGGTCATTAATCACAAACAATTGAATGTTCAATGGAGTGTGTAGGGACTCAAGTCCATAAATATGTGATTATTTAGTAAACCATCGGTACATCAAAAATTAAGATATTATGACAACATAATTATTCATCTTTTTCATAATATGGATTAATTATTTTACAGACTATGAAGATAAGAAAATAAATTTTCATAATACAATTACATTTTATAAGAATTATTTATTATTTTTTCTCTACATTCATGAAATTCAATTTTATCCCCTACCTCAATAAATGGTTATAAAAACTAAACTTCAATCCCTAAAGCACTAAAACATTTAACGAATCATAAGGTCCATAAAAGATTGAAAATTATAACTATTTATATATATATATTCTTCATAATCAATATGGTTAGTATATTAATATATAAACATAAAAAACAACACTTTTTGTTCATATTTAATATTTATTCATTAATTTTTTTATAAAATAAGACATCACATAGGCTAGTGATAGGCAAAAAACCCTTATCTTCCTTTATTCAGTGGTTCAATCAACATGGGCTAGTAAAAAATGATGGGTTTTTACCCAGCATATATGATGTAAATTTATAAAACCATATTGATATAATCTCCAAAATAATGATTATGGACATCCTTGAAATAAGTTAAATCACAAAATAGCCTTTTATCTATGATTTTCAAAATAATATCAATATATATATATATATTTCATCCATTTGTTTTCCAAAATTTACTTCCAAGGTCTAATTTTCATCCTTCAGAATGGGGAATTCCCTAAAACCAAGACCATGGTGTGATCATTAATAGTCATAGTGAGATACAATTTAATATTTTATAGGATATCTTAATAAAGACACCTTATATTTATTCAAAAAAACATTAGTTTTAACCTTGGTTATTCATTCTAAAAATCCATTATAATGGTTTGTAAATAAAATTTGAATTATCTTAAGCATGTCCCTTAGGAGTCTCAATCAGGTGTACAGTAAGGCTCTTTGTTGTGTACCAGGTTACCCCTAGTTAGACCTGAAACACCTTTTTGGAGTTATTACTCTTAGTTATATCAGTTCTAGAACCACTTCCACATTTAGTGTTAAGATAAGAATATATTTCTATGAATACCCACTTAATATATACCTTAACAAAATTCTAGTATGTTCTTTGATACTTAAACTCATTTTATTTCTAAGGGGTTTTCTCCCTAATCATTTTTTTCATAATTTAGTTTCTAGGGTTGATTATAAACTTCCTTTGATACCATCTGAATTTCCTTGACCCCATAAATCCTGATCCGGGGAATTGTTTTATTACATTGTCATGATTACAAGGAATAAAAACCTAATGTATTGATGATTTTAGCAGTGTGTTATAGCCAAATTACATACATGATACCCATAATACATTAGGATATATAATGAAAAAACATGATACATAATAAAAACAAATAATCTCTATCTTTTATATCATAATAAAATATTTATTATTTATTACCAGGGGAAAATAAACATAATGTGGGTGCACTAAATTCTCAGTAATGGTAAGTAAAGTGTAAGTAACAAAAAATCATTGAGAATAAATTTACATGAAAGTTCAATAACTAAAAAGACATTCCATTCATATAAATAGATACTGAAAAATAAATATGGAATGGAAAGAAACTAAAACACATTCCATTTAATCAATGAACTAAAATGAATTAAATCCATACTTATGTAAAATAAAAATCTCATGTATGAATACTAACTAACATTAAATGTGGTAATTAATTAACTATTGGCTACATTGTTTCCTAGGTATATGGAACCTTTACCGTCCAGACCAATCACAAGAATGTTTACAACACATCAGTGAAAACCCAATCTGATTTGGAAAAATGATTCATCTCATGATACTACTGATTCATCCAGGGGATATCATTAATTGGGCCACACACATGTCATATTAGTATTAATATTTCAACATATTCAGGAAAAATATAATTTAATAAACACTTATATTGAATAAAGAATAAATAATTATCAATATTTAATGAAATAATAAATTATCTCCAAAATTAAACAAAATATGAAAAATGGTATACGGTACATGAAATAATCATTTCCTTGAAAAAACATACGGTTATTTAGTGTAAATTCAATATCATATGATTTATAGTAAATTGAATATATCAAGGGGAGTAAAAGGAATAATGGACATGAATGTTAATATCATCATTATCCAAGTCAACTATAAACCATATAGAGGGAGATTAATTATTGTATCAATAAAACATATCGCAAATGGATTAAAATAATAGGTTTGTTTCATTGGTGAATGGAATCATTATAAAAAGTAATTATACATGAAACATTAATTAGGAAAATATCCTTCTGTTTTAAAAATCATTTTAAAAAAATTCTTCATTGAAAATAACTTTTGAATATCTTTTCTTTAAAATGAATCATTTTATATGTGAAAAGAGGTTTTAATGAAATGATAGTGTGTAAATCTACAAAATCGATATGAGGTAAAAGATTAATCCCTTTTCAAGGTAAAATGTATTGAAAAATGCCATTTCTGAAAATGTAACAAGAATATTCCATTGATATCATGGGTAAAATACAAAAAAGATATAATTTAATTTCATAAATCATTTTGAAAGGGTAAAAAAATTAAAAAATTATTTAAAAAATTATTTTTACAAGATAATAGTTTCTTCATCTAATCAGAGATATGTACTCGAGTTTTCTTAAAAGAATTTTCCAAATTATTTTGTGTATGATATAGAAGAAAATTGTACTAATAAGTAAAAATGGTCATCAATAACCTGAGGAGAATATATTGAAATGATTTATTAGACATGTTTCATAAAATTTTCTTTAAATGAAATTCCATTTAAGGATCATTATTATTAGTCTTGATGAAAATAATGTTTAATCATTTCAATGTGTCACATACCACTTTGAAAAATTTAAAATATTAAGACTCGTGACTGAATAATATTAAATAAAATACATAAATACCACGAAAATAAAATTATTAATTACATAATATATAAAAATTTGTATTAAATTCACCACAAAAATGAATCATGTTGGGAATATGACATTTATCTCATGATTTAAAAAATGATTTAGAAAATCCCATACCTTTAGTCTGACTTGTCTTGTACATATTTATATACCTGAATAATAAACATATGATAATTATTTATATTATTCATAAATTTATTCATTCTTTTTATAAAAATTAACTTAATGATTATGAGGTTGTATAAAATTAATTAGGCAATAAATTTTACAGAGTGTGTTTTGAAAAAAATCGGTTCATTTGCTAAAAATGAAATTGGTAGGTCAACTATGGTCAATGAGGAAATTATGTAAACAAATAAATATTAATAATAATTAAATAATTATCATATTTTTTAATTAATTATACTTTAATGACTGATAATTAATTTTTTTTTTGTTAAAATGATCCAATGTTTCAATCATAGAGGTTGTAGGCCATTCATACACATGAGTAATGTTCCCATTTTTCGGTGATCAATATTTAATGAAGCTAAGTAAAATTATATATTTAAATAATGATCATTATATAATAAATATGACATTATTTTATGATATATACTTAAATATTTGAGTCTTTTTAATTAAATGGAATAACATCATGTCAAGGAGGTGGTAGTCCTCACGTCTACGAATGACATTATCACGTTTTATGTGTGTGAAAGGGTCATAAATAAAATTATATAATATATTTATATAATGTTAATTTTTCCATTTTTATCATATAGATTTATTAATTTCAAATATTTTTATTTAAAAACATCATGTATAAATTCCATGTATCTTGTGAACGAATCACATTGATTTAAGGGGTGGTAGTCTACACATCCACAATGGTTTTTATTGTATTTACACAAGAATGAAAGAATAAAGATACTTTTTTAATAGATTTAATGAAATGTAAATAAATAATAAATATCACTTATGACAAATTTAAAAATATTTTCCATCGTGATGGACAGTATGAAAGGTGGTAAAGGGAAAAAATGAACAATCTTTATTTCATGAGGTGGTATTTTTTCTTACACATAAAAAATATACTTGTTATCAATAAGATGGAGGTATTTTCAAGTTTATTTCAGAACAATTTAATAAAAAGAAAATAATATATTTAGGAAACTTATGTTTCTTTATAAACCTGTAATAATAAGATTGTACTGGGTGGATAATGTAAAAAAATTTAAAGAGAATTATGAAAGACATTACCTATGAATCGGGTAACTCTATTTAGTTTGAACCAAATTTTTACTTGGATTGTATTAGTACAAAATGGAGGCTTAAATGAGTAATGGATGAATATTTTGAGTTAATTAAGAATATATTTTCCTATCATATGTTGATTGGTATGTGCGAGGATATGGGAGGAAAGGAGGCCTTTTATATTGGAAGAGTGTCCCTCTTGAAATATTTTTAAAAAATGAAACCCCACCTGCATTATTTTTATTTAAAGTTGTAAAATTTTTCATTAAATTACATAAAAGTAATTATAGGGTTAAAATATTTCATTAAAATTGATTTTGCGTGGGTTTGTAGGTCATATAATGCCTTATGATTCCAGTGTAGTCCCTTAATAGCCTTAATTTCACATTAATCATTGTAATTAATTTTAATTACATTAAATAATATTATTGGTCAAAAACTATGTATAATTTATATGAAATTATAAATTATGTTCATTCCAAAATATGGAACCCATTTTTACAAATTCAAAACACTGAAGTTGAAGAAATATAATTTAATTTAATCTCGTAGATGGGACAAAAATGTGGGTTTGTAAAGTAAATATGTTAGAATGTTTTCTATGATTTTACAATCAATATAAAATTTAAATTTTTTCCAATTAACTAAATTGTTTTAGTTGACAAAAAATGATATAATTAGACAATTAAACTAATATAAAAAATATTTTATCCATATAAATAAATTAAATGACAAATTATTTTTTAACAAAAAGTTGGCAATTTTCACTATTTATTATAAATGAATATTATCTTAAAAATAACAAACATTTACGCTAACCTAATTTATATGTCTATATTTAATATTTTATGTTTATTATTACATATTCCATTTATAAAAGGGTCAAAAATTTGATATAAGCTATTTTTCCTAAAAAGTAAGTAATATTTCCTTAATAAAAATATTGGTTTCTATTTATAAAATTTTGTTTGTTCTTATATTATTCTTATCGAATATATTTTATAAATATAAAAACATAAAATTGAATATATATTATATATTTTTAGTTAATACAATTAAATAATTTTGATAATTTTAATTTATTATGATAGAAATTGTTTTTGATCATAATAATGGTTTTCTATAAAAATATTTAATTCATAATCAACTAGTTCTTATATTCATTTCTAATTATGCTGTAGCCAATGAAAAAATTTTATATTTTTTTATCCCAAATTTTTTATAAGATATTATTAATGATAATAACTTCTAAATTAATGATTATTTTATATATTAGTATATAAAATAATAATATTTAATAACATATTGGTTTTTGGTAAAACCTAGTATTCTGTGTAATACATGCTATTGAAGAAACTCAGTGGTCCACATTTCAAATGCTAACCTAGTGTCTCATTCATTACAAGAAATGAATTATATTTAGTTCATTTAAAATATTAAATATGTTATATATTCTAATGATATTATATTCTCTTATGTTCTTGGCATTGTGTGTCATACATGCTATTAAATAAAATGTTCATACATTATATTTTTGGGGTGTCGCATTCCCCCAACATTCTTTAAATTACAGCTTTCAAATGTAAAATCAATATTTTGGATAGATTGTTTAAAATTTACTATGATGAAAACCCACACTTTGAGAAGGGAGAATATGGAATCCTCTATAAATGAGATAATTAGAATTATAAAGTTCTCAATGACTGACATATAACTAGGTTCTAAGTAGGAGAAAATTAGTTAATTGTACAGATATGTACTTTGAGAAAAAGAATAAATATTTATAGGTATATATTGAGTTCATAAACCAGAAGAATAAATTATAAATGTGTTGTTGAGGGCCTCATGTCTATAAATCTATGATGATTTAGTTGACCATCGGTTTAAGAAACATTAAGGTATTAGGATGTCACATTTTTTTATCATTTTCATAATGTCGAGTTATTATTTTACTTTATAAGATTACATGTAAATATAGTTTCATGATACATTTAATTTTAACAAGAAAAATTTCATCTTTTTTGGTGCAATGATCAAATTTTATTTCACCCCTTACCTCGAGAAATGGGTATTCAAATGTTAACTTTGATCCCTAAAGCACTAAATATGTTGATAGATCACCTGGACCATAAAAGAGTGAAAATTATAATAAATTTTCACTAACTATTATCCATTGTTAATATGGATAATTTATTAATCTATAAATTAAAATATAAGACCACTATTTCATCATTAATTCTTATTTATCAAATTGATTAAATAATTACGCATTAACTAGGATATCTTGTAGGCTAATGGTAGGAGAAAACCCCTTATCAACCTTCGTTCATTGGTTTAAGTCCCGTAGCCTTTCCGAACATGATGGGTTGTCAGCCAATATATAATTTTTCATTTTCTATTACCATATTGATATAATTAACAAGGTAAATATGATTGGAATCAATTAAATAAATAAAATAACTAAATAGAATTTTAATTGAGGTTTTATATACAACCTCTATACATTAATACTTCATCCATTTATTTTCACAGGTGTCCTTCTATGATATAATATTTATCCTTTTGAATAGGGAACTCCGTAGAACCAAAACCATAATGTGAGAAATAAAATTTATTGTGGGATAACAAATAACCATTTATATGATATCTAAATAATGACATTATATATTAAATATAATCACCTTACTTTTAAAAAAGGTTATTCATTAAAAAAATCATTGAAAATAGTTATTAAAAATGTGATTTATCATAATCATATCCCATTAGAGTGTCAAACTAGGTGCCTAGTAAGGGCCACTTTTCTGTACAGGGTTACCCTAAGTGAGGCCTGAGACACCTTTTCAAATTTGTTACTCCTATGTACATCTGTTCCAGAACCAAATCCACATTTAATATCCATATAGGGATGTATATCTAATAATAACCACATAATCTCTAGCTTACCAAAAATCTAGTATCTTTTTGTATACTTGTAATCAATTTATACCGTAAGGTTGTGCTCCCTAATATATGTTTCCTATATATTGTTCTCAAGGTTGCTTCTACTCTTCCATTGATACCAACTGAATCTCCCCAACCCATGAAGCTCAGATTCAAAACATTATTACGTAACATCATCCGGATTGCCGTGAATAAAATCCATAAATATATTAGTTTAGGTGTCATGGAAATCCATATTTCATACATGATACCCATAACACATGGGGATATAGAAAATACAAAAATGATACATAATAAAAATAAATAAAAAATTACCTTTAATGTTTATTCAATGATTTCTTCATCATAACATATGGTAATCAAACATGGTAATTGTGAGATCAAATGATCAGTTTTGGTATGTAAATCATAATCAATAATAAATGAAATAGAATAAATTAAATTATAATGGTAAATAACTAATAACTCAGGCAATTTAAATAACTTGACAAGGTATAATCAATATTGAAAGATGATAAACTAGAAAATCCACATTTAATCAATGAACTTAATTAAAATGTATTCATTGATATATCTATGAAAAATATCATTGATAACTAATAAATAAAACTAAAGGATAGAAATTCTTAATTATTGGACACCCTGTTTCATAGGTACATGGAATTTTTACATTCATAACCATTAAAAATATGTATTACAATATTTCAGGTAAAACACCATCTAATTTGTCCAAAATTATTCATCTCATTAGACTACCAATTCATCAAAGGGATATATTTAACTGGGCCACACCAGTCTTGTACTAAGCTAAACCATTCCTCATATTTGTGTACAATTTGCATTATCAAATACCTAAATTGGATAAATTATAAAGAATTATAAATTTTGATTAAAATAATTAAATAGATCACAACATAAACACTATAATAAGAATTGTATATGGTTAATGCAATAATAAAATCCATAAAAAATAATATTGAAATTTAGTGGAAATTAAATTTCAAATTATTATTGTAAATTTAATATATCATGGTCCTAAAAGAAATTAAGAAAGTTAATTACAAAAATATCTTCATCCAAATCAATTAGAAAACATACATAGAGATAGTAAGGATTGTATCATTACATCATATCAAAATTAGAGAAAAATAAAGGGTTGTTTTCATTGATAACTGAGAACATTATAAAATTGTATTTTAAAAAGCATTTTCTAGGAATATATACATTTTCTTTTAAAACCACATTTTAAAAAAATTATCATTGAAAATAACTTCTGAAAACATTTTATTTAAAAATAATGCTTTTATATGGTAAAATTATGCATCAATTAATTGATGGTGGGTAAATCCATACATGTTGTATGAGGTATAAGAATATTTATAATTCATTGTAAAATGGTTAGAGAAATGAATTATTTAAAAAGTGGTAAGAATATTCTTTCAAAAACTTGGGTTAAAGATAAAAATGGAAAACATTCTTCACTGTATAATTTTTAAATTGATAAAATCCTTTTCAATACATTTTAATTATACATGTGTTTTTTAGGAAAATAGGTTCGTTGTCTAAAGAGAGAAATGAAGTCGTGTTTCCTTATAATAATTTTCTAAATCATTTTGAGTACAAAAGAGTAGAAAAATGGTAGTAATACATTAAATAATTCAAGAATATCGAGATTATAATGTAATTAAATAATTTATTTAATAATGGTTATTTATTTTTTTAGAATTTAAATAACAGTAAATGATCATTAATATTAGTTTTGAGGAAAATAATAGTTTAACATTCCAAAGCGTCACATACAATTTTCAAATATTTTAAATCAAAATCCTCATGAAAGAATTAAATTATGTTAATGACTTAAATATCATGATGTTAAAATTATTAATGATATAATAAATAAAAAGGGTCAGTAGATGTAGCCTAAAAAATGAACATGTGAAGGATATGGCATTTATATCACAAATATAAGGAGTGTCAAAAAAATATCCTAAATTGAGTCTAACATGTCAGGTGTGTCTTTATCTACCTGAATAATAAGCAAATGTTAATTATATAATTTCATCAGAAATGTTTTCATTTTTATTTTTTACATTTACTTTATTTTTTATAATGTTGAATAAAATTACTTAATTAAAAATAGTTTCATATGTTGTTTTCAACAAATTTATTTCATACGATAAAAATGTCATTGGTTGGTCAAGGATGGTCCAAGGGGTCATTATATTAAAATATACAAAATAATAATCATGAAATTACTGTCATATTTATAAATTAATTATACTTTTAAAACACATAATAAAAATGGTTATTAAAAAAGAACCAACATTATAATTATGGAGATGGTAGGTCGTACATACACTTGAGTAACATTCACATTTTTCAATGATCATTGTGAAAAAAAATTATGTAAATTATAACATTAGAAAATGATAATTATATAAAAAATATCATATTATTTAATCATATATAATTTGATATTAGATTTTTGTGATGTAAATGGAATCACACAGTGTCGATGAGGTGGTTGTCCACACATCCACGGATGGCGTCATCACTTTTTAAGTGTGTCAAAGGATTATAAATAAAATGATATATTATATTTCTAGACAGTTAATTATTAAAAGTATATCATATAGTTATTTTATTTCACAAAAGTTTAATTAAATCTATATTTTATAAATTCCATCTAATATTTCAATGAATCACAATTTTTTGAATGGGCAGTAGTCCACACTTCCAAAAATGATGATATCATTTTTACACAAAATTGAATGTTTAGATACATTTGTTTGAAAATAATTACAGGCACATAATAACATAATAAATATAATAAATTACATTTATAAATACGTTCTCCATCATAATTGCCACTATGAGAGGTGGTAATGGAAAAGATGAATAATCATCATTTTGGGAGATTCTAGTTCATTATATACGTAAACAGTATGTTTGTTACCCAATATATTATAACATTTAGCATAACAATATCCTAGTATATTTATGATACTGTATTTTCTATATAATAAAGGATTATGATGATTTTAATGGTGGTAAATTGAAATTAAATTAAATATCCTTAGGAAATATGTTACTTCTTAATTGGGTACCTTTTTTGGATTCCACAAAAAGGAGTTATTGGATTGATTTATTCCCAAATAGAGGCATAAATGAATATGTGAGGGATTTTTTGGGAGTTAATTTTGATGTTCTTGATTGATCCTTTGTAGATTTTTAGTTTTGAAGAAATGGGAGGAAAGGAGGCCTTTATAGTGGTAGAGGAGTGTCACATTTGTATTATTTTGGAAAAAGGAAACCCCACCATATTATTTAATAAATGAGGATCAATTGTAGTCCAAATATGATTCAACAGACTATAGGGTCTAAATATTAAATTCTAATGGATTTGTATATGATTCTAGGTTATATCATGCCTTAATTTTATTGTTTAGTCCCATGTTAACCTATTTTCACATTAATCACTGTAACTAATTTTATTAACATTCACTAATCCATTTGGTCAGAAACTAAGTTGAATTATTAGAAAATTAGAAATTATTTTGATTCCAAATATTTAAACCATTTTTCCCTATTCCAAACACAAAATTGGAAGATTATAATTTAAATATAATCTGATATACTAGAACTAATTATTGATTTTTAAAGTAAACATTTTAGCATGTTTGATATGATTTTATAGTAAAGCTCAAATCAATATTAATTAAAATGATTAAAATTGTATTAATTTATAATAATATGATATAATTAAACTATAAAACCAATATAAAGATATCATTATAAATAAATTATATGAAAAATAATTTTTGATCTAAAATTCAGTATTTTTTAGTATACATTAAAAAATAATTCATCCATGGAAAAAGAGAAAAAATTACCCTATCATAATTTAAATTTTCATATATAAAAGTTGAATTTAATTGTATATATTAAATTCATAAAAGGGTCAAGAAAATTGTTAATGTAGGTATTCTATCAAAAGGTGGTAAATGTTCCTTAATAAAAATATTGTTTTTCATTTTTAAAATTGGGATTGTTCTTATCAAATACTTATAAAATATATATAATGAATATAAAAACTATTTTATTTTATATATAATATATATTGGACATTAATATTATTAAATAATTGTAAATAATTTATTTTATTAGGAAAAAATGACTTTCTGAGCATAAAAATGGGTTTTTATAAAAATATTCACATTATATTCAATTTGTTCATATATTTATTTTAATAATGTTGTAACGAAGGAATTTATTTTATATTTTTTGCACCCATAATTTTCATAAGATTGTTTTTAATAATCATAACCACTAATTTAATAGATATTTTATATCTTATTATATAGAATAATATTTTCTAATAATATATTCTATTTTTGGTAAAATTCTGTTATGTTTGTAACACAACCCATTGAAGAAACTCGTTGATGTTTTCTTCACACAAAAACTTATTTTCTAATGTATTTATATATATAAATAATATTTACTTTATTTAAAATATTATATATATTATAAATACTTGTGATATTATATTTTTTGACATGCTTGATGTTGCATGTCATGCATGATATCGAATACAACGTTATAACTTTAGATTATCAGGGTGTTACAGACCATGTAATCTACGGAAAAGTGGATCCTGGATAAAATCACAAGGAACCCATTTCCTAAATTTCATGCACCAAATTAAAATGAATAAATACCTCATTTTTTCTAAATATGCACTCTATATCTTTTCATATTTAGGTATTATTCCTAAAAATATTTGATTTTCAACCCCTCTGTATCATCCAAAAAAAATTTAAAGGTCTATAAGAGCATCAATCGTCGAATTATGGGTGCTAGTGAAAAGCTCTGATGACATGTTTTACATCATTAAAATCACCACATCAATGTTTCTTTAAAACCCTCTTGAAGAGCTATATCTGCTTTCTGTGACTGGGTTCTTCTCTCTCAGGATAGTAGGATAGGAGAGATGGGCTTACATTTCTTTTCTCGGAAAATTTTCAACATGTGATAACCTCTCTGATCAAATATATAGTGAGTTAATAAAATTTTCCAAAATAGCTCCATGGCTATGATACTTTTATTACACACTCCAAAACAAAAAAGACAACATATAACTAACATACTAATTCATAAATATCAATTATATTTAACTACTTATTTGTAATATGATTAATAAATGACATGAATAACGATATCCCTAGAAATTACTGAATAATAATAAACAAACCATAAAAATTAAAATTATGGGGGTTTTAATAATTTTTTCTACTTTTTACATTAATAATTGTAATTACATTTAATAATAAATTTTATTTCCATTTATTTTAAATTGGAATAATATGAATTTATTTATTTTTTCTAAATTTTGTATCCCAATACATATCATGGATACCTTTGTGGGTCTACCATGTCCTAATACCCTATTCATCATAATAGGGAAGAATTTTGAATACCCTATTTTATGTGACTTTCTAGGCCCATATCTCATTGTCAGTTAATATAAAAAGAAAGACTAAGATTATAGTCTCTAAACTCATCCTGGTATTGAAATATATATGAAATATTCATCGAAATGATAAACTTGTAATGAACACTCTCAATTTAATATAATCTATCATTCACATGATACCTCACAAATAAAGATTCACACTTTGTTTCATTATCTATTATTTAATTATATTTCATTAATATCTATCGATGTACATACCTTTAAATACCATGTCCTTGGGATTAATAAAGGTACTACAATTTTGATAAACTATACATAAGATATCTATTCTTATTAGAAGATAAAATTTATTTATTTATTATTAAATAAATTTAATACTACAAATAAACATTCTAATGAAAGATACCTCTTTGATACTTCATCTGAAAATGTTTATATTTATGTCAAAGTACATGATCAAATAGTATATATTGATAAGAAAATTACTCAAAATACCACGACATGTGCTCATGTATATGAACTACCAATGAAACCAAAACAATGTGGAGTTAGTATCAGTGGTTCAACCCATCATGATATCATCTAAAAGGGATCATCATGTGTGAATATAATTAGAAGATGTCTCAATGATCATGAGCCCCCAAGAACTAACTATCAAACATCATCTTTGTTCATTCAGAATTATTTATCTGGGCCATTAGAAAATTTTTTATGTTTAATTCCATAGTATCTCAATGTTCACATTTTACACTATGAACTCCTATAATCATTTTTATGAAAAATAATCTACACAAATTACCATTTAAATAGTATAAAAATAAATTCCAAAACTATTATAGAAACTATACATCAGGTATAACTCGCACTATATATGATTTGGTAATCAAAATTTGTGTTTCTATTTGGTCTACAGAATCCACTTTTATAATAGTTTGAAATGTGAAATAATGTTTGTTCCCTATTCTCAAATCATTCAAAATAATTTAGTAATTATTTTAATTCAATATTAGAAACCAAAATTATTTTTAAAACATTTTTAATTAGGTAATACAAGAGGAAATAATACTCCAATGGGTACCACATCAAAATATATTCTTGATAAAACTAGGAAAAAATCCGATTAAATTATTTATATAGTTTTTATAGGGATCTTGATTTTCTTAACACCAAGCTAGTCTTGCATTATGCTTAATTTTGAGTGTCTATGTGACCATTTTCTAGATAACCATAGAGAATCTCATTTGATTTATATTAAAATAATATCCAAGTACCACAAAATTACAACCAAATTTGAAATGGTCTTCTCTAAATGAATTTTTATGATTTCATTTTTTAATTAAGATGATAATATTGGGGGTTGTATGATAGTTTTTAAAATCCCTCCAAGAATATTTTTCATTTTAGGACAGTCTTCACTATCTTGGTGTAGGTATAAATTAATAATGTTGCATTATCTACTAATAATCTTTAATACACAGATGAAGGTCGTTTTATGCACAAATGTTATAGATGAAACACATATTTATTGTCTATGGAGATCAATTGAGACAAGTCACTATAAATTGTTATAACACAAGTGTTATTGATATCTCTATGAATCCTTCAAATCATTCCACAACAAAAAATATTAATATAAGACATCGATTTTAAAGGGACCATTTTTAAAAGGGTGATACAACTACTGAAATGACTATATTTTAATTTTAAAATGATGAAATGTTTATAATACCTATGAATGAAAATATATTATACAATTTATGAAAATTTTTGTAAAACTCTAAAATATATAATATATTATTTTTAATTTTAACCCCATTTTGTTGTACTAAATTTATTCATATATTTATTTTGATATTGGTTATATTAAGAATATTAATTTTTAAATTATTAATATGGTACTATAATGTAACTAATTTTAAATGTTTATGTAAATTTATGTCAGAGATTTAATATTTATTCTTATATACTATCAAGATGACCTTATGGTCCATCAACATTATGTTGAGTCAATAAGGTTTTCCTTA
This sequence comes from Viscum album, assembly GCA_963277665.1. Taxonomy (NCBI): domain Eukaryota; kingdom Viridiplantae; phylum Streptophyta; class Magnoliopsida; order Santalales; family Viscaceae; genus Viscum; species Viscum album. The sequence goes on along the minus strand of OY728122.1, from coordinate 1,159,054,298 downwards.
TGAATTTTCCATTCCTTCTTGTTTTGAAAATTACAAACACCTTATACTTAAGCAAATACTATTTTTACCCCCATAAGGAAAATTTACTTCTTTAAGGAAATTTACCATAACCTATATTTTCTTATACATAGCAATATTATTCTTAAATTCAAAAACCGGATTCATAACCAAATTTCTGGAGCCATATAATGAAAAGATTTGAAGTATTCTGTTTTTAGGATCCGAATTCTGGATGTGATCTGTAATGTAGTTCTAATCCGAATTCTAGACTCCAAACTCTAAAGAAGTTCGACTCCGAACTCTTTTGTAGTTCGACTCCGAACTCTGAAGAAGTTCGACTACGAACTCTTTCGTAGTTTGACTTTGAACTCTTAAGCTGTTCGACTCTGAACTCTAAAGAAGTTCGACTTCGAACTCTTTTGTAGTTCGACTCCGAACTCTGAAGAAGTTCGACTCCGAACACTTTTGTAGTTCAACTCCGAACTCTTAAGAAGCTCGACTCCGAACTCTTAATAAGTTCGACTCCGAACTTTTAAACAGTTCAACTCCGAACTCTGCAGGTTCAGAATCCGATCTCTGGTGAAACCAAACTCTGAATTCCTATAAAACAGAATCCGAACATTTCTTAACATAGACTCCGAACTTCATCTTGATTAGACTCTGAACTTTTGAATTACTTACACTCCGAACTATTGATTAGATTTTACTCGCAAATGCTTTGTTTCAAAACGATGTCGTGCATTCAGTTATACATAGTTTTTTATAAAACTATGTCGTCTATTCTGTTTCTAATTAACCGTTGGTTGAGTTACACGTGTACAGGTCCCTCCAATTTTCATGGAAAATATGGTCGTTGGAAGAGGGAGCTGACCGTTGGAAATTTTCCTATAAATTGGAGCTCATTTGAAAGAGCTTAGAGACATAATGAAGTTGATCAATATAGAGACCACACGCTGCTAAGGTGATTTCTAGAGAGAGAAAGCTTTTTATGCCTTATGTGTACTGAACCGCTCATTCAGTTTTTGCTTTGTGTGACTCCGAATGTTGGTGATTACATTCTAGGACTTCCAGGGATTGGATGACAGAGGTTTCCAACACCTTGAAGTTAATGGATTCCTTGCTGAGGAAGACAGAGGTTTCTAACTACCTTGAAGTTGAGGGCTTGCGGGGAGAGCAAGACAGAGACTCCGATCTTTGTATCGAGGTCTTACCCTGGTGTGGGTAAGACAGACATGCATGAAAGTATAAATCAACGGACCTTTATCCAAGGTTGTTGGATACCCTTCTCTTTGGGTTTAAAGACTTATATCTTGTTACTTGTAGTTTTACTACTTGTTTATTTCCGCTTCATTTTGTATTATAAGGAATGTATAACTTTCGTATACTTCCTTACTTGTACTCTGTTTCATTTAGATTCTATACGCTTTATGGTAGAATCTCATATTGTAATAATTTGTTATGTTTCATTTTCCGGAACCATATTTCCGGAACCTACTTTCGGAATCTCTTTCAATGTTTCATTTGGTGTTAGAGCTGTTGTGAATTTACTTAAGTTTAACTTTGTTAAACTTATCCCTTTTCTTTGCTTAAGGAAACCATAGTTTTTCATAACTAACCTTAAAGGTTCCAAAGGAATTTTTAAAGTATACAATTCACTGCCCCTCTTGTATATTGAGCATCTACATCATTATTTTGATCTTACAATTGGTATCAAAGCAGGTTTCCTGAAACACATGTACTCACGTATAAGTTTTCTTTCTCACCTATTCATTCCGAACTATTCATTCCAAACTTTTTCATTCCTCACTTTTACATTCAGAACTATTCATTCTGAACTTTTCCATTCCGAACTTTATCATTTTGAACATTGTTATTACGAATCTTTTCTACTAACAAGTTTGTGTACCGAGGGTTGTTTTAAGCATGGCAGGAATCAATGTTGGTTCTATTGATAATCTAAATCCTATAAGACCACCAATCTTTGATGGTAATGACTATGAGTACTAGAGAGATCGAATCAAGACTTTCGTTATCAATACTGGAGTAGACAACTTTGTTATGATTACTGGTAAATATAAAATTCCTGATAAAGAAGTAAGAACTTTCACTAACAAGGAAAAGCAAGAATATCAACTCAATTATAAGGTACTAAATACTTTACTTTGTTCAATGACTAGAAATATATATAGCCAAATTTCTTCTTGTGAAGCAGCTAATTGTATCTGGAAAAAGTTAGAAGTTACACACTTTGGATCTTCTAAAGTAATTGAGACTAGGAGAGCTATTCTTAGAGCTGAATATCATGGCTTCAACTTTCCGTATGGTGAACCAATCTGTAAAGTTCAACAGAGATTTATGACTATAGTCAATATCTTATAATCTATGGGAGAAAAAGGTTTAGATGATGAAGCACTTGTGGATAAGATAATTGATATTATTCACAATGAGTGGGAATCTAAAATAACTGCTATAGATGAGAACAGGAAGGTCACTCAAATTTCTCTTGAAGAGTTTTTTGGAACTCTTCTCCAACACGAAACAAGAATGAAGAGAGATGCTGACAACAACAAAAAGAAGAATGGGAATGGTACTGTTGCTTTTACAACAACATCAAATAATATGAAAGCTAAGACTCCTGAGAGAGTAACCAGATCCAAGTCCAAGAAGATAGTTTTTCAATCAGATTCTAGTGAGAGTGAAATATCAGAAAATGAGTAAGGTAATCTTTCTCGAAGGATGAACAAGATAGCTGGCCAGAGAAATTTCCAATCCAAGTATAAGAAAAAGGATAGGAAAGATAAGATAGATTGAGAAGTCACTTGTTATGAATGCAATAGAGCTTGACATATTAGACCAGATTGCCCTTTTCTCAAAAAGAAACAAAGGAAAGAAACGCATTCATACAGGAACAAAAATAAGTATTATAAAGCCAAAGCTAAGAATGTTTTGAAAGCTAATGACACCTGCAGTGCCAGTGGTGGTGACTCTTCAGATGAATCTTCTGATTACGAATCTTCAAGACAGAAGAATCTTGGTCTTATAGCGAGATTACCTATTGAAAATCATTGTTTTATGGCTAAGGTACGAAATGCTGAATCATTGAACAATGTTTCTTTAAATTATAATGATAGTAAGTATTATAACTCTTCTGATGATGAATCCTCTTCTGATGAAGAAAATAGTTTACCTACTTATGAACAAGTCACTAGGTTTTCTAAACTTCATGAAATTAATAATTCCAAACTCAATAAGAAACTTGATAAGGCAAACTCTAGGAATTCTATTCTTACAAAAGGGATATCAGATCTTTCTAAAGATCTTGATAGGAAAAATACTGATTTTCAAAGTATTTCAAAAAATCATGAGGAAGTAAGTTCTGAGAAGAATAAACTTTCTAAAGAATTACAAAAAGTAATTTCTAAGAAAAATTCTTTCGAGCCTAACTCTAGTTCTAAAAATAATGATTTTGAGGATAAAAACTTGGATATAAAAATCAAGTCCGATATTTTTTCCTTAAAGAAGTGTTTATCAAACTTTACCCATGGTAAAGAAAATTTTGATAAAATGTATTCCCAAATACGACCATTACAAAATAAATCCGGATTTGGTTATACCCATGCAGAACCAGTTTTCAGTAACAATTATTTTGTTCCTCATAGTGCCCCATTTTGTACCAAGTGTCAATGTGGTGGTCATTGGGCAAAGAATTGTTCCTTAAACAAAACCCAATCCTTAGGTTTTCATAAAGCTTATTTCTCAAAGAAGATGTGGGTACCTAAAATTTTGTTATCTAGTAATCTCGGATCCAAACAAGTTTGGATTTCGAAAGTCTAATTTTCTGCTTATTTTCAGGAAAATAAAGAGAATACCAAAAACAATACATGGTACATGGATAGTGGATGTTCCCGGGACATGACTGGTAACAAAAGCTATTTTGAAAAGATTATCAAAATGAAAGGAGGAAAGGTAGCTTTCTGGGATAATGCTAAGGGAGAAATTGTTGGTATTGGTAATATTGTTCTTCTTTGTAAAACTTTGATTTCAAATGTTCTTTTCGTTAAGGGTCTTAAGCACAACCTCATTAGCATAAGTCAGTTATGTGATGAAGGATACCTTCTGAATTTTAGGAATGATAATTGTTTAGTTTACAATTCCATGGAAGAATTTATTCTCTCATCAAATAGGCAATAGAATGTTTACACATTGAACCTAGAAGACCTCAAGAGTCAAGATTTACCTTGCCTAAGTGCAATGGAAGATCATTCCTGGTTATGGCATAGACGGCTAGGTCACTGTAACCTTAGAAACCTATGTAAACTCTCTAAGAAGAAACTAGTTAAGGATATACCGGAGCCTATATTTTATTCTTCTAATGTTTGTGGTCCTTGTCAATATGGTATGCAACATAAATCTAGTTTTAAATCAATCGGTGAAGTCTCAACAACTGATGCATTACAGTTAGTGCACATGGATCTTTTTGGTCCAACGAAAACTGGTAGTATTGGAGGAAAATACTATTTGTTTGTTCTAGTTGATGATTACACTAGATTTACTTGGGTCTATTTTCTAGCAAAGAAATATGAAGCTTTTTCTTATTTGAAAAGTTTTAGAGCTCAAGTTAAAAATGGGAAAAACCTTCCTTTGAAAACTATTCATAGTGATCCTGGAGGAGAATTTCAAAATTCTGATTTTGAAACTTTTTGTAGTAGAAAAGGTATTACTCACAATTTTTCAGCACCAAGAACTCCACAACAAAATGGTGTAGTTGAGAGAAGAAATAGAATTCTTCAAGAGATAACTAGAAACATGTTGATTGAATATTCTATAGCTAGACATTTCTGGGCTGAAGCTATAAGTACTGATTGTTATACTATAAATCGAGTTCTGGTTAGACCTTTTCTTAATAAAACTCCTTATGAGTTATGGAATGGTAGAAAACCAAGACTATCCTACTCAAGGTTTTTGGTTGAAAAGTATTCATTCTGAATACTAAAGATAACTTACATAAATTTGCACCAAAATCTAATGAAGGAATTTTCTTATGACATTCCACAACATCTAAGGCTTATAGAGTTTTTAATAAAAATACATGTACTGTTGAAGAAAAAGTACATATAAAATTTTATGAGTCAGATCCTTTTGTTTTTAAACCATCCAACCTACATCCTCGGATGTGTTTTCAAAAACCGATTATCAACCTTTGATAGAAGAACCTTCTGATAAGGAAAATGTTCAAGAAGATACTTCTAAAACATTTACCCCAGAAGACTTTCTACCCTATGTTGATGAACAGGATTTTCAAAACCCAAATCAGGTGTTTCTTAAGAATCATCCCAGTGATAGTATCATTGGTGATGTAAATCAACCTGTAAGGACTAGAAGTTCCTTATGAAATGAAGTAGAACATCTAGAATTTCTTTCCCAATTAGAACCTAAAAGCACTGATGAAGCATTAGGTGATGATGATTGGATCAAAGCCATGCAAGATGAACTAAATAAATTCGAAAGGAATAAAGTCTGGACTTTGGTTGAAATACCTAAGGAAACTTCTGTTATTGGAGTAAAGTGGGTTTTCAGAAACAAATGTGATGAAAATGGAGTCATAGTAAGAAATAAATCCAGACATGTTGCTAAAGGATATAATCAGCAAGAGGGAATACACTATGAAGAAACCTATGCTCCAGTAGCTAGACTTGAATTTATCCGTATTCTACTTGCCTTCGTAGCATTCTTTAATTTAAAACTTTTCCAAATGGATGTGAAATGTTCTTTTCTTAACGGTTATGTCCAAGAGGAAGTTTTGGTTTAACAACCTCATGGCTTTGAAGATACAAAACATCATGATCATGTTTATAGACTTACCAAATCTTTGTATGGTCTTAAACAAGCTCCACGAGCATGGTATGATAGACTTACTGGATTTTTGCTTCAAAATAACTATGTAAAGGGAAATGCAGATCCAACACTTTTTATAAAAAAGGATAAGAAAAATGTTTTGATTGTTCAAATTTATGTTGATGACATCATATTTGGTTCAACTCAGCAATCTTTAACCGACTCCTTTGCAAGTCTAATGAAATCTGAGTTTGAAATGAGTTTGATGGGTGAGTTAACATTTTTCCTTGGTTTTCAAATTTCTCAAAAACCAGAAGGAACCTACATATCTCAACATAAGTATATTAAAGATCTTCTCAAAAAGTATGGTTATGACAATACTAAGAGTATAAGTACTCCTATTGGTACCTCAAACTCTTTAGATCTTGATGAAGCTGGGAAAACAGTAGATCAAACATCTTTTAGAGGTATGATAGGAAGCTTACTTTACATAACAGCTAGTCTACCAGACATAATGTTCTCAGTATGCTTATGTGCAAGATATCAATCCAATCCTAAGGAATCTCATTTAAAGGCAGTAAAACGAATTTTTTTCTACCTTAAGGGAACCATGGATCTAGGATTATTTTATACTTTTGGAAATGATTTTGTTCTAAAAATATTTTCTGATGCTGACTTTGGTGGATGTAGAATGGATAGAAAGAGTACATCCGGAACTTGTCATTTCTTAGGAGATTCATTAGTTTCTTGGTCCTGCAAGAAGCAACATTCTATAGCACTTTCCACTACTGAAGCCGAATATTTAGCAACTGGAAGTTGTTGTGCTCATGTATTTTGGATGAAACACACACTCACAGACTATGGCTTGAGCTTTACTAAAACTCTAATTTTGTGTGATAACACAAGTAACATTTCCTTACATAAGAACCCTTCACATCACTCTCGTGCAAAACACATAGTTATTAGGCATCACTTTCTTAGGGATCACACACTTAAAGGAGATATTATTCTTCAGTTTATCGGAACACAAGATCAACATGCTGATATCTTCACAAAATCTTTACACTCCGATATATTTGAATATATTAAAAAAAAGTTATGAATGATAACCGTAAGGTAATAATTCTTCGTTGACTTCTTGTTGAACAATTCTCCTAACAGTAATAAACTCCTTTTCATAGGGGGAGTACATTTTTTTAAATTTTTTTTTTAAAAAACTTTTCGGAACTACGATTTCCGGAATAGAAATTTCCGGAACTGAAATTTCCGGAATGGAAATTTTTCGTACTGAAAACTTTGGGAATGGAATTTTCATACTAATAATTTTTCGGAATGGAGATTTTCGGACTGGGTTTTTCGTAATGAGGATTTTCGTACTGGAACATTCGTAATAAAGTTTTTTTTAAGAAGAATATTACCAATTTCGAATAATATTTCTTGTCAATCCATAAGTTATGATTTTCCTACTAATAGTTTTGTAATCATATTTTTCTTACTGGTATCTTCCTTGTTTAGTTCGGATTCTAGTTTTTTTTCTCAAATCCGAATGTTTTCATCAAAAAAACCTCAAAATATCGGAGGCAATTTTTTTTGGAATTATTCTCAACCGTCTGATCAGATCAAAGTATTTTAAACGATTGGATGACTTTTGGAAGATCAACGGTCAAATTCTTTGCCTATAAAAGGGGGGCTCGAGACTCGTCCCACATCGGGTTTCCAAGCTATTGCGTCTCGAAGCTCTGTTGATCCTCTTAAGGCCGGTTCCGAATCTTGTGAAGCCAATTCGAATCTTACAGTTTATTTCATTCCGATTGTCTGTTGAAGCAACCTCTCACGATTTGTCAACTATCAAACCAATTTCAAAGTGGTTAGTCTACAGAGAAAGGTTAGTTAATCCGGATTTTTATAAGCTTGATTCTATTATTTCGAAGAATATTAGACTGAATGGTTGGGAAGATATTTGCATAGCTAAGTTAGATAAACAGGATCCGGTTTATACTGACTTGTTGGTAGAGTTTTATGAGTCTGTTTCCTTCCTGGTGGAAGATGGTAGAGAAAGGTTTTCTTTTAAGTCTTATGGGAAGACTTATAAACTTTCTTACACTAAGGTAGCAAGCCTGGTTGGTTTAGCATATGAGGGAGAAGCTGAATTCTGTTCTCACAAACTTCCCGATGTGCAGGGAAGTTTCAATAAGGAGAAGTCACTGAAGTGTCTTGGGCTTAAGGATGATTCAACAACTAAGATTGCTCGGCTCACTCTGAATAATAGAATACTTCTACTATGGGTGCAATGTTTTCTGGTTCCGAGAAGTTTAGATAAAGACAATATAAAGAAGAGTGATATCTATGTCTTAGATTTTTTGGTAAATCTAAGAAATATAAATCTGATAAGGCATGTCTTGGTTACAATCAAGAATATTAAAGAAGGAAATCTGAGAACTCGGATTATGGTGTTTCTTGCCTTACTGTCTAAGCTGATTGTTCGATGCTTAGAATCTTTCAAAGTTGCCTGGAAATCAATGATCCGGAATTCCAAGCTCATTCTTGTCAGTGTTGATACGCTTAAAAGAATAAAGATGTGATTTTCTAGTGAATCCGGAGAAATTTACCCCTTATCCTGGAGGAATTTGAAACAGCTGAAAAAGAATCTCCAAAACCTTCAAATAAAAAAAGGAAGAAGAGAAAATCTAAGGAAGTAGTTACTGATGAAGAAGTTCCTCAGCCTAAGGAAACTGAATCTGCACCACCCAAGCCGAAGAACCAGAAAATCTATACAGACGAAGTAGCAGCAAAGTGGAGGAAAGATAAAGAAATGAGGAAGGAAGGGGATCCTCAATTTGGACTGGACCCTGATGAGGCTAAGGCATTAAAAGAAAGAGCTGTTGAGGAGCTAGAAAGGAAAGAAAAGGAGAAGAAGTTGGGAAAGAATATGAATGAAGCTGAACTAGTGCAATCTTTGCTAAAAGATACAGAGTTAGCTTCCGTAAGGCTTCCAGTTTCGGAAACTTTCGGTGTTGAATCTTCTCTACCAGAAACTCCAGCGAAAAACAATGTCACTCCGGAAAAGGACAAGGGTAAAGTAATAGTTGAAGAAGATGAGAAGGAAGTCGCTGAAGCAGTAGAAGAAGAAGAAGAAGAAGAAGTGGAGAGTGAAGATATGGATACCTTGATCAAGCAAGTACAGGAGTACAAATATAAGGCTGAATCCGCAAAGATAGTTACCCTAGGCAAGGGAGATGAGGAAGCTAGCAAGAAACATCCAGAAGAAGAAGAAGAAGAGAATGATCTTTTTGATGAAGAATAATCCTATGAGTGGAATATTCTTGAGGAAGGACAAGAAAGACAGAAACCAGATGAGGATCAAATTGTTCAAGTTCTTGAATCTGAGGAAGTATCTTCAAATGTGCAATCCATTCTGAAATCCGATACAGGGAAGCAACCTTTAATGGAGACACCTATTAAATATATCATCAGAAGGAAAGAGGTTGGTGGTACCTCTAGAAGGAAGCTGATGCCAGTTGAAGAAGAGGAATCCCAAAAAGAAGTTTCTGATTTGGAATCATCATCCGACAGGCATGATTTTGTTGTTTAATATTTAAGAAAGATGGTGGACACAATTCTGATTCTTCCAACAATAGATTCTAGATGCCAGTTGCTGCAACAATATATGAATCAAAAATCAGATTCTTTTTCCTTGGTAATGGATAAGTTTGTGAAGTTGGAAGCTGAACAGAAAAGTTTTCTAATTGATTATGACATACATAGGAAGTCCTACAGTAAAGTAACAAAGTGGTCTAAGAGAGTAGATGAAGATTTAGTTCACTTTGATAATTTTCAGGCTGAAGTTCAAAATTCCTTTGAAATGGAGGATAAAAAGGTTAATGATATTTCTGAGAAGCTAACCTAGGTGAAAAATTTCTGGAATCAACAGTTCAGGGATCTGAATGGGAAGCTTAACTTGGTATCTCAAAATTGGATAAATGAAATAGATTTCCAGATTGAGTTTCAACAGAAGATGGAAAAGCAAGATGAGATGTTGAAGTTGCAAAAAGAATCCTTGGAGGCTCAGGCAGATGCTTTAAAAGAACAAGAAGAAAACGTTAAATCCTTGGAGAGGCAACGAGAGGAAGATCAAAGAGACTTGAAGAAACTCAAAGCCTTTTTGAAGTAGCTCATTCCGAAGGAAAAGGAATACAAATGAATCCACTCCGATCTTTTGTTGTAGTTGTCTTTCCTTGTATTTTTTCCCCAACTCTAATGAAATGGTTATTTGGTTTGTTTGTATCTTGTTATATACTAATGTTTCAGGTAGTATACTTTTTTTCCATTCCATTATATTCTTTTTGAAAATCACAAAGGGGGAGAAGGAAAAAGAACTATTCCTAAGGAGGAGAAAGGAAAAAATTTTAAGAGAAATATCCTTAAAGAAAGGGGGATTTTACCACTACGAAGTTTTTTTCATTCTTACAATAATGAAAACTCTTCTCCGGAAACCCAGAATACAATCCTTAGAGTTTCAATGCCTAAGGGGGAGTTAGTTGTATTCACTTCTATCTATGAACCAGGGAGTTAAGTTTTAATTTTCAAAGTCTAATGAAAATTTTCAAAATCCTTATATACTTTTTTAAAAGGATGTTTGTGCTTTCCAAAAAGGGGGAGATTGTTGAGTCAATAAGGCTTTCCTTATGACTTTTCCATTCCTTATTGTTTTGAAAATCACGAACACCTTATACTTAAGAAAATATTATTTTTACCCCCATAAGGAAAATATACTTCTTTAAGGAAATTTACCTTAACCTAGATTTTCTTATACATAGAAATATTATTCTTAAATTCAAAAACCGGATTCATAACCAAATTTCTGGAGCCACATAATGAAAAGATTTGAAGTATTCTGTTTTTAGGATCCGACTTCTGGATGTGATCTGTAATGTAGTTATAATCCGAATTATGGACTCCGAACACTAAAGAAGTTCGACTCCGAACTCTTTTGTAGTTCGACTCCGAACTCTGAAGAAGTTCGACTCCGAACTCTTTTGTAGTTCGACTTCGAACTCTTAAGCAGTTCGACTCCGAACTCTAAAGAATTTCGACTCCGAATTCTTTTGTAGTTCGACTCCGAACTCTAAAGAAGTTTGACTCCGAACTCTTTTGTAGTTCGACTCTGAACTCTTAAGAAGCTCGACTCCAAACTCTTAAGATGTTCGACTCCGAACTTTTAAAAAGTTCGAATCTGAGCTCTATAGGTTAAGAATCCGATCTCTTGTGAAACCAGACTCCAAATTCCTATAAAACAGAATCTGAACATTTCTTAACATAGACTCCGATCTTCATCTTGCTTAGACTCCGAACTTTTGACTTACTTACACTCCGAACTATTGAATAGATTTTACTCGCAAATTCTTTGTTTCAAAATGATGTCGTGCATTCAGTTATACATAGTTTGTTATAAAACGATGTCGTATGTTCTGTTTCTAATTAACCTTTTGTTGAGTTACACGTGTACAGGTCCCTCCGAGTTTCATAGAAAATATGGTCGTTGGAAGAGGGAGCTGACCATTGGAAATTTTCCTATAAATAGGAGCTCATTTGAAAGAGTTCAGAGACACAATGAAGTTGATCAATCTAGATACCACACGTTGCTATGTTGATTTTTAGAGAGGGAAAGCTTTTCATGACTTGTGCGTACTGAACCGCTCATTCATTTTTTTCTTTGTGCGATTCCAAATGTTGGTGATTACATTCGAGGACTTCCGGGGATAGGAAGACAGAGGTTTCCAACACCTTGAAGTTGAGGGCTTCCTTGCTGAGGAAGACATAGGTTGCCAACTAACTTTAAGTTAATGGCTTGCGGGGATAGCAAGACAGAGACTCCGATCATTGTATCGAGGGCTTAACCTGGTGTGGGTAAGATAGACTTTCTTGAAAGTATAAATCATGGGACATTTATCCAAGGTTGTTGGATACCCTTATCTTTGGGTTAAAACACTTATATCTTGTTACTTGTAGTTTTACTACTTGTTTATTTCCACTGCATTACGTATTATAAAGAAAGTATAACTTTCTTATACTTCCTTACTTGTACTCTGTTTCATTTAGATTCTATACGCTTTATGGTAGAATCTCATATTGTAATCTTTTGTTAAGTTTCATTTTCTGGAACCATATTTCTGGAACCTACTTTCGGAATCTCTTTCCAAGTTTTCATTTGGTGTTATAGGTGTTGTGAATTTACTTAAGTTTAACTTTGTAAAACTTATCCCTTTTCTTTTCTTAAGGAAACCATAGTTATTCATAACTAACTTTAAAGGTTCCAAAGGAATTTTTAAAGTATACAATTCACCCCCCTCTTGTATATTGAGTATCTACATCATTATTTCGATCCTACACATTAAATCATAGTTGATTTAACTTATTTTTATTACATTCTGAACCATTGTACCATGTTTTGTTTTCATGATTCAATATGTGTTTAATTTTTTTATGATTATTCATTCATTTAATTTACTATATAGAATCATCCCTAAATAATTGTTTTCAATATTTCCGATATAGAATAATAATTGACCCACTCCTTCAAAAAATTATGCATATTAGGGTGCAAACATTTCAATGTCAAATGGTAGACTTCAGTCATTCAAATATCAAACGAGGATAGTTGAGTTGAATTTATCTCTAAGTGAATATGCTCCAAAAAGTTATATTACCTATAAATGTTACAAATAAATAAATTGTTGAACCAATAAACTCATGATGCCATATTAGTTTTCATGAATTCATTCCATAGATGGTCATGGATTAAAATCTTTTTAGATCCATACAATACATATTTTTGGATTTGTTCTAAAATAATTACTAAGTGAATGGTTCATGTATTATTATAGACCTTACTATTTACATTTAGTAATTTAATTTTAAAAGAACATGATTTTTGAAGCTAGATAGCTGTCAAATGCCATTTGGAGAGTTGTTGATGGGCAAGAATGTGCTCTTTCCTCAAACATTCTGGTGATGATATTAGGAGAACAACAATATAGTGAGTAGGTGTATTAATAGAGTTTATATTTATTATATTATCAGCTAATTTATATTATAAATTATTTATAATTCTAAAATGATTATATGAACACTTAGAATCAATTTTATATTATGTTAAATGGTGATTTTAGGTATTTTTATTGTTTTTAAACATAAAATCTGTCCCTAAAAATGATATATTTTATAAATACTAAGAGTAAATACCTCATAATACTATATTTAATAGTATATGTAGTTTTAATAAATCATCATAGATTTATGATGAGTCATATAGAAGTGTTGATATTATAATACTATATATTTAATACCCAACCTCCAAAATACATTTCATATATTCTCAAATAGAAGACATGTATTGCTATATAAGAAGATAACTCAAAACATTATTATTTCATTTGATTAAAAAACCACTTCCAAGAGAATGTAAATTTTGTTGGGACCTATGTATGAAGATGTGTATTATGTATGATGATAGATTTATGACCACTTCAATCCAATATTGAATCAAATGAGACCTACTAGTTCAATGGATCTTGGTTTGGAGACTAAGAAATTAGTTCAGGAAGAATAATCATCTAATAAATGTGGAAAAATGTATTTTTTTGAAAATAAAAAATAATCTAAGATTGATTATGATGAATGCATGGGCTTATCTACAAGTCCATAAGTTATAAAATTAACTCCAAATACCATGGATATCGAATCGTAGGAAAATATAGTGGAGACTCATATGGGGGAGGGTACTCGAGGATCTTTTCTCTTTAGACCTAACAACACTTATTTTAGTAGTTTTTTCAGTGAAAATATAGTGGTGCACCATCAAATCATGTTAAATATGGTGGCGTAAAAAAATCATTGATTCTACACCACTTGGAGAAGATGAGTCTCATAAAATCCCTATTTACAAGTTATTTCTCAAATATTAATGGTTTTAGAGATAATAATAACGGTGGTCATCCACCCACAGAAAGGGGACATTCTATTCTTTTAATGACTAATGCACCCGAGAAATTTGTGTAGGCCTTATCCTCTCAAATTCATTCATAAACAAAGATGATTGGAAATCTCTATCGATAAGTTGTTTCAATTTATTTTTATATCAAATCCTTAATCACCATATGGTATTTCTTCCACTACTCAAGAATCAAATTAAATTCTTCCAAGCTGACACCAAATATGATTCCACACCGTGAACCAGTATTTTCTAAATGGAAGATACAAACAATTCAATTAATGATATTGATATAAAAATTTTAAATTAATAAAATGATGATTCATTTATTATGATTATCTATATGAAGATATTCCAAAATTATATTATTACCATATTATCAATATTTATGATTCTTACTCCATTTTCAATGAAAACATCACCCAATTAAATAAATTATCTATTAGATGTTTGGAAAAAGATATTTTTGGATATTATTTGTGCTAGTTGGTATGGTAGCCACAAATATATTTCTATTTTTGTTTCCATAATTTCATCACACCTTTATCCATATTTATTCAGCATATTTGGTCATATGGATCATGGGATTGAAAATATTTGAGAACAAAATTTATCTCGCCACGAAAATCTGAAATATTATATTATTCTAATGGAATATAGATATTACAGGGTTTCTTCCATTAGTTCAAGAACTCAACCTCTTTAAAAACCGAAATCAGTTGATGAGGTTATTATTTTAATTATTGTATTTGTGGATATTCATAATATCTTATAATATTTCAATGAATATATAAATTGTATTCAAATTGATCTTTCTACTCATGGTGAAAATATATATTCTATGATTAATATAAAAAAAATTAAGAAAAAAAGATAGAGTTACAAAAAATGTTCTATCATTTATTATCTCAATATAAATTTCCCTATGTATTAACTCAAAATCATTTATTGGTCCTAGGAAATAGGATTAATAATTCATTCTATAAAAAATGATTCTATTATAATAGTAGAAAATTTTATTATAATGGGACCAATTTTCGATTAGTTACTGATAGAAAATGAATCATTTTTAGAGACTATTATATATGGTTTGTGAGATCAATAAGTAATTTATAGGAGAAAGGATCCATATATATGTATGTATGTATATATATATATCCCATTATAAAGTTTTTTAACATCCAAATCATCTAGTACCAATTATCTATCCATTCGTAACACCATCTTATTAAAAACCAGACTCTATTGCTCCACGAACTCCTTCAACTCATATAAGACATTTTTCTATTTTTATTTCTTCGGTAATCCATTAAAACCTTCCTACATATATTGGTATTATGAATCAAGGACCTCATTATTCCCCTCTTAAAAAACATAATCATTTTCCATTAAAATGAAATGAAAATTCTTATATTAAAATTTAGATCCCTTTTACCCGGAATATGATTAAAACATCGGATAGAGATTTTGTATTATATATTAGATCATTTAATGATAAATTTATATATTAATTAATTAATTTAATCTATATATTTCTTAAATCTCCTTATCCTATTTTATTTATTTACATTAAATTTCATTTTATTATAATCCCAAAAGGGGGAGAAATGATATGTGGATGATAATTTGTTTTTTTATAAATTCCTTGATTTGTGGTCATAAAAATGGGGGATATTTTTGTATATGTCTACAAACTCATTGTTTCAATAATCACAAGTCATGTTTACATTGCTTATAATAAATCCTATTTTTTATTAAAGTTGAATATTTTTCATTGAAAATTATGAAAATATTATTACATATAGAAAAATCTGTAAAGACATATATTGACTGCATGAAGACCTTCGATTGACTGCAGAATGAACTATGTTGATTAGATAAAATTTACAAAGTACATATGTGAATTGCCAAATAATGAATCAAACATGTAAAAACCTAATAAAAATGACGAAAATATTTCAATGTAGCTATGAAATCACAATATCAAACATAGTAACTTGATCATTCAATAGAATTTCTCATTGGGTAGGTGCTGCCGCATAGAGAAACAATGTAACCACATGTTAAAACACCACAAAGATGAACATATAGTGAACCAATAACACGATACTGTTATTTTTAACGAACATTTAAAGATACATTATATATTAAATATGAATCATGTTGAAGTGAATATAGTGGATAGAAAAGTTGAATTGTTTACAAGTTATTGGATCGACCACACAAAATGGATGTTACTCCGGTAAGAATTCAAAAATTTATAAAGTGTTGAATCAATCATGCTAGGTATTCATATTATAACATTTAATGAAGAGGATATGTGCTTAGAACTAGTGACCACACTATAAAACTATAAATTTTATAAGAATGGAATAAACTATGTGGCATAAATGAATTATTTAATTTGAACTTTGGTAATTTATATTATATTTAATTAATATATTCTGACATGAAACAAGGATGAATTATATGAAAAGTCATAACATTTTTTATTTATAGATTTTATTGCATTTATGGAGATGATTATATGATGATTATTTAATGAATACTAGAGAAATTATTTCATTATTCAATGGAGGATTGAAACAAGGATCATATATTGAAAGTATACAGACACATGGTAGTTTTATTCTATTTAAAAAATTGTTATACTCTTTTTTTATTCCAAAATTAGCAACATTTGACATATAGATTGATGGTTATATTATGAAATTCCAAATAAATATTCAATTACAAATAAAATATCAATGCTTATGAGTAGAAGGTAGGTAATAAGAAAGAACTGCATTATACATATATAAAATTTTGTCACTTTCTAAAAACAAATTTACATTTGTGTTATTATTGTTCTTGTTTTATATTGTTTGAGTACACCCTATTGAAATTATTTTCAATATTAAAGTTTCAAACAATTAATATTGGATGGAGAATTGTCTATATAGGATATTCCCTTGGTTCTACAACCCATTGTCTAATTAAATGTTGTTATATTCCTATACCAATGGTTTTTAGTGAAACCTTAGTATAGGGATACATAAATTTGTTTTTACCAATAGTTTTTATAAATCCATTGGTATATGTCTATAAAAATGGTTTTGAATCCTTTTTTATATACCACTATAATCCATCATAATTCCACAATTAGTTTCATCTCTACCATTCCTATATAGGCACCATAAACCACCATAAATTATAGCAGCACTTTACCTTGGAAAATTACCTAAAAAACATCACCATATTATATAAAAACAATGATAACAAAAGAAACCAATTAATTATTTCAATAATAGATAACACACATTCAAAAAATCAAATTTATTCATTCAAAACTAATAATTAAACATCATGTTCCACAAATATCAATCTAATAATTAAAATATTAATATTCCCCTTGTCACTATTGTCATTGTTGACCTCACCATAATCATTAATGATATCCTCTCTTCCACCATCACCTTGATCCTCAACACCATAAATGACATCATAATTTCAATGATTATCATATTCATCCTCACCATCATCCTCACTATACTCCTCACCATCAATATCATCATCATCCCCCCCTTAGAATCTCTAGAAATGCCATCATCTTGAACACCAATAAGACCACCACCTAGTGCAATATATAATTCATGCATCAAAAAAATATTCAGCAGAGTCCAAGTAGTTATTTTTTTGATGTGATTGATATAATACTGTTATAAATTTCATCATTTCAACATTGTCCCTTCGATTCCATTCATGATCAGACATGACAATTTTTGGCCTCTTCTACAATGGAATGGGTCTATGCTATACATTCATTAGCATTTTCCAACATTTTGATTCCAAATATGGTAACTGATGTGGAATAAGAAATAGTTGGTATAATAGAATTCTCATGTTTATAGAAAACTACACCATGGTGCCTATCATTTAAAACCTGATGTAAATGATTTTTTTTGGAAAAACTTTGTCAGCTTCTACTCATCAAGGGAATAAAAACCACATTATTACAAATATAACTTGACTATTTAGTTACAAAATAGATATTTAAATTTGAAATCAATATATTTATACTTTTAATTTGTTGTCGTGCCTGATAATTTATTGGTGTTCCTAATTTTTTTATTTGATTCAAGAAATAAAAAATTACTCGAGGCACAAATCATTCAATATTAACAACCAAAATCTATAATGACAATAAATATTTAAATCCATAATTTAATATAGGTCATTAAAAATTAATTTTATGACTGAAATAAAAATGATAAACTCGATGGTCAGTTATTTTTTTTATAAGTATTGATTACTTTGTGCTAGTATGATATGAGTGGGGTAACAAAAGAAATTTTAAATAATAAATTGTAAGAATTGAAAATATGATTAAATAAGAGTTAGATAAATTTAATTATAGCTAAATTTATGGATTCTTGTTTGTATATATTATTTCAATGATCATAAGAGAAATGTATATAAATAATAATAGAAAAGGAATTTCATTATTAAAAAAAATCAATATTAAATACATTTATAGTATGGTTACATGGAAAAATAAAATGTATTATATCTTTGTTTTTATTTTGCTTTCTATGTATTTATAATTAATTGTTAAAGGGGTTAATATAGGGGGAATAAAAAAATTCAATAATGTATATTTATGATATCATATAGCTTATATTTTTGTTTTTTGTTAAAAACGCACATCAAAGAATTGGATTTGTTGTTATTTATTAAAAATTGTTAATGATTAGTTAGCATGAGAGTATGTAAGGTCATGTTTTTTATCATTATACATTATATTGATTTTTATGTGGTGTTATTTTATTTAGTTATTTTTAATTTAATATGGATAATTATGGTTCCTTTTAATTAATATTGGTTAAATTGTATTCGATTTATATTATTAAAATACCATTTTATTATGTTTGGATTATTTGAACATTATATTCCAGTTTCATTTTATATAGATCTGTTGTATTTATCTTGATTCACCGATTTATATTTATAAAATCTCCATTCCATTTTGTTTAAATATTCCAACCGTTATATGATTCATTTTTATATATGTTATATTATATGAATTTATTTATATAAGACATCATTTTGTTTATACCAATTCAATTTTATTTGTTTTAGTGGGTTTTTGTAATTTTTATTCACATTTTTTGATCATTTTTAGACTAGTAACATTTAGTTTTTTCTTTTAATGTTGGTTTCACTTCCTGTTAGGTAGGTTCATTTTCATCAGATTCCATTACATGAACTTTGGTATTAATAAATTTTTTTTCTTTAATTATTTTTTATGGTTTAGATTGGTCTATTTCGGATGAATTGGTTTGTTTTTTTTCCAAAATTATTTTTTTTAGTATAGTTATATTAATTAATTTATGGATGATTTGGGTCTAGGTATGTCATGTATATTCAAATGTTCTTAATTAAAATTATGTGAATAATTTTTTTAATAAACATTAAAAATTTTGTGTTTTATAATTCAATATAATTCTATAATGATGGGTAAAATGTTTTTAGTACAATTTCATTTATGTTTTTAGGTCTTCTGTTGTTTGATTCAATATAATAAAATTCAGTTTCTGTTGAATTGTTTTTTATTTTGGTTTGTTTCATTCAAGAAAAATTGTTTTAACTATGTTTATCTCGGTTGGTTACTATTTGATTGACTTTATAATGGTAATTTTATGTATTTTTAGGTTTATATTGATAATTTTTATATAATATTTTCTATATATCATTGTAATAGTATTTTGTTACATTTAGTCAAGATCAATTCCTAATTTTTTACATATGTTTGATTTAGTTTTTCTAGATTCTATCTAGTATACTGTCATGTGGATAAATATAGTTCATTTAATTTTTAATAAATAGGGGATTACATGGTTTGTTAGGATTATGGTATATTATATCATTTTTATTTGATTATCATCTATTTACTTCAAACCGGTGTATATAGTAATGTGTTAGTTTCATGCCTTTACTATAAGGAATGATTTCTACACTGTGATCTCACTAATACGTAATATCCCTTTACTTATATATAAATATTCATTAGATTATCATGGAGGAGGGATATTTTATAAATTAGGGTTATTTTTGTTGATTCATAACGGTTTGCCTCAAATCAAATGAAATATAAAAGGGTCGTGCCCTTCCAAAAAATTAGAAGAGGCCAACCATTCATAGTGTTGCATGTGTCCAATGATACATGGACATAAAATATATTATTTTATATAATTATTACTGAATTTATTAATATAATGGAGAAAAATGAAACACAGTCAACGGATATATTTAAATAAAACACGAAAAATATTTTCATATTAATCAAATTTCAATGATTTTTATTTTTCAAAATCAATGTAAAAGAATATAATAAAGCTTGATTGAGATTTTAGAAATGTATTTATATTTATTAGAAAGACAATATTGATTTGGGATTATTGAGAAATTAGTTGAATAATGTAATTGAGTAATAAATAGTGTCATTTTTCAATTTTTAATTGTCCAACTTAGTACATTGCATCTGTAAGCTAATGGAGACTTACATATCCCCTTCTAAATCATTTTTTATTATTTATTCTATATTTTTTTTCAATTATTGTTCATGAATTAAATTTTTTTCTAAAATTTTATAATTTTTATTGTTATATTTTGTATTATCTTATTAAAAATATCTATGAATGTGGATACATTTGTTGATTGTGGTGAGGGTTGGTTGTTCATCAAATATAAATAATGAATTAATATTGTCGTTTTAAATTTCTTGATCAAGATTATGATTAAGAGAAAATTGAATTTGGTTATTTTTAAGTACATGATGGTGATTAAGTAGTAATATCATATTTAGATGAAGAATAACATTCATACTATTGAAATAATTTGTATAACAGGTTTGAAAATTTGAACATTCTATTGTGATATATTGGCCATTAATAAAGTCCAAATGTTAAGCATATTTTGATAATTAATAATGTGTAATCCTAATGTCAAAACTATTAGAATTTTTTCTCATCAACTATTCATATAATATTATCATTTAAAACATTTTGTTTCATGATTCATTCATATATTTAAAATAAATCCCCATGCCTCATAAAAAATATTAATAGTAATAACAAAAAAATTAAAAAGGAATAAAAAAAATTAAAATTATAGATTAATTGTATCCTTCATGAGGGGAAACCATAGATACTTCTATAACTAAATTCATATGGGATAAAAAATAAATCTAGATTCACAAAAAATATCAATATTATTTATGTACAATAATAAAAAAAATATTTAGTTATTCTATTGTGAATGTTTGGTACAATTTAAAGACTATACTAGAATACGTTTTTAAAATCATTTTCAATTCTACTTCTTCTCAAGGTATGACATTATTGTCATACCACAAGTGATAATGAAATTTTAGCATGATTGTTTTCTCATTTAATTGTCGAAATTCCTAAAAAATAATTTTCAATAACAAAAAAATATTTAATAATGAAAATAATTGAAATTAACATTAAAAAAATAATCCATTTTGATTAATACCTTGAACTCAATTCTCTTGGAATAACAAATAATTTCCCATTAATGTGATATTGAACATAAATTCATGATTGTTGTAGCCTCTGAATATATTATAACTCTAAAAGGATATCCAATATTCAACTCAGGCTAATATTTTATCCTCTCTCACCTAATTCTAAATTTTGTGGTATCCTCATTGCCTCAACATTGGGAATGTTATGATGATGTTGGAAATAAAATATTAATTCAATTAAATTCGATAAAATTTTAAAATTAAATACATTGAATTTTATTACCCAAATTTTCACACAAGTATTACCCTTTACATTATTTAGAATGTGTTTCTTATAGCGTGACCCAATGGGAAATATATAATATTATTTGGAAATAATTCCCATCAAAATACTACTTCTGTACCTTGTTCCTTCAATCATTTGATTGTCCACATTGTACTCAACCATCATCTATTTGTGGTGGTTCCACACCATACACATTCATGTACACCCATTCTTCCTAGTGTAATATCAATTTTGAAATAAAAAAATAATAGTATTTAAATACATATTATAAGGAAAATAAATTATGAAAAAATTTACTAGATTTCTATAAATATACCTGAGGACGACTGATCATTTGTTGTTGTTGGATCCCTAGGATCTGAATAAAAATCAACCTATACATAATGAGTTGAACTGAATGTCTTTTTTGGAGGTTCAAAATGTGTCAGAGTAGAAGTTGAAGGAGAATGAACATAGAATCATAGATATAATGAAGAAGAAGTAAAATAATATGGCATATAAATCTTCAGAAATGAATAATATTGCTGTTGAGTAGGATACCTCTTTGTTTAATGGAATGAAGGGAGAGGAAGATCATATTTAAATGGTTGTGAAAACATAGGTGGATTAAATATCTTGGGTGTCTCTAAAGACACTATTAGATAAGAAGGTGTTCTAGATGGCATTTTAGAGGAAGGGAAAAAGTGTGATTGGGTATGATTATTGGTGCTTGTATCTCTAGTACCCCCCTCTCCATATTGTGTGGCTGTGCACTGGTACCACTATGCTCATCGAAGAATATCCATCAATGAGGTGGTGTATAATAATTAAAATTTATGAAAAAATTATTCAAATGACATTATATGTTACTTGAATATATGTATATATATATATATTTATTTGAAAAAAAAGAATCACATTAGAAACCAATGGAAATACACCCATCTATCTCAGTTGATGAATATTATAATTCATCAATTTCCATATAGTCTCCTATCTTTTTATTATTTAATTTATTATAAAATATATGGAATTGATTACATTTCCATAAATAATTTTTAAGAGAAACAAGAAAGAATATATGAATTGAATTAATTAAGGAATATCAATTATAAAACCAAATAAAGGATAAATAGTGAAATTACAAAAGAATTTAATATTTAGTTTGATGAATAACAAATCATAAAATATATGTCATAGGAGAATCAATACATTCAAATTATCATTTTTACCATGGGAATGATATATTTTTAATTTATTTTTAATTTGATCCAATCTTATTTTGATTAGGTTATTAAGTTCATTTTGATCAATTGGTTGGGTCATTTTTCCTTTTATGGGTTAGTTAAATTGGGTTATATTTTGGGTTAGTCCATTTTTACATTTTTTGTAAGGTTTTTATTTTCCTAGGTTTTGATTTTTATTTTAAATAGTTTAATATGACTAAATTCAATTCATTGATTTTTCTATTACAATATAATTTTGTTAGTTTTTTTGGTATGTTATAATATATTTAAATTAAATATTATATAATTAAACTCAAAGAAAAATTCAACGATTATATATTTAAAATAATCATGAATTTCATATTGGATATAAAATATTAGTAATAAATAGTACATCAGTATTCATAATACCAAATATTACAATCCAATTTGAGCTAAACTAAAATTACTAAAAACAAATATCGATGATTATATATATTGTACCCCATAAATCTAGGTTCAAAATCAACTCTAATAGTCAACCAATTAGATTCATTATATGTAATGAATTAATCGGTTCCAATCAGAGTAAGGATTGTGTCAATTTCTTTATCATGGTCATCAAAAATATATTATGAAATTAATTCAATGATGAAACAATATTTTGTTCAAAAATTATCTTTCACATAAAAAATATCTTTCTGTATATATGCCTTTATATATTAATCATCAAAAGTAATATTTTTAGTCATGAAAATAACTCAAAATACAAAATAATCAATAAATTTTCGATGCCTCATCCTCAAATCACCCCAATATCATTTCTTCATAGTAACTGGACCAGGAAATTAATAATCCAATATTTGTATTTTATCATCGGTTCCATAATAAAAAAAATTATAAAATTGATATATGATATCCAATGCACTGGAATAAAATTTGATTCTGGTAGTTACCATAACACCATCATGTTCTGTTCTCATATTCATTTTCCATTTTGTGATAATAAAACTATTCTCATTGTTCAAAATTGATTTAAATTCATGAATTGTAGAATTTGTACCAAAATACAGAGATCTTATTTCATTAATTAAGAGTCAACTGGAATAATATATACAATATATATAACAGAATATTAAAATTAATTATATATTTATTTTATTAATTTATTACATTAATACTTATACCTTCTATTTCAATTTGGAAAAAATATTCTATGAGAATCCTCTATCCGTGTCAGTGATAAAGAATGGTGTTTCCTATTTATCGTTTTATTTTATTGCATATGGGAAAATAGAAATATTATATTAGGTTTATACAATTACATGAGATGAGATAATTAAAACTTGTTCAATGTTCTTATGTGATGTAGTCATAAAAAACCACAGTTAATCAAATCATTGTGATTTTTCAGCTTCCTCTCGTTGAGGATTAATGTGGTTAATGTATTGGATTTTATAATTCCCCCTCTGTAAGGATGTAAGGTCAAATAGGGTTTAATTTCTCCATAATTATCTTATATATTTCTTATACGTCTATTTCATCCCATAGTAAAATTAGACAATTACATGGAACAAAAAACAATAAATTCTTGTGCCAAGTAACCTTTCAAAATTGAACCTTTAGGATGATTTATATTATAAATATAGTACATAAATTGTTAAATATTTCTTTTAGTTTGTTACATCCAAAAATAAATAAAACGTTCCTCCAAGAGTAATTCTGGTTAGAATATGCAAAACATGATAAGGAATGCATGTGAAAAATGATGGAGGAAATATTTTCTCTAACTCAAAAAAAATTATTGGTTCAACTACCAAAATTTTTTTAAGAATGTTTTTCAAGACTTTTTAGCACAATTATATCTATGAAAATGAAAAAACTAAGAAACTAAAACCTTCCAATATTATATAGTACAATATGTATTTCTATTTTGAATCACCTCATGTAGAATGATGTGATTTTAAATAGTCTTATGATATTTCACATTCAACTTTCTTTTGTTGACCCTTTCTTACATGTTTCATGAATATCCATGTGGAACATAAATATTGTCTATTTCTTCTAGAAATTTATTCTTAATGTTGGTTTCATCACATAATAATAAAAAATAAAATTCCATTTATATTAAATAATACACACCTGATGAAATTCTAGACTAATACCCAATCCACAAAGTAATGTCGATATTATAAAGTGTCTTTTTTTATTATCATTAACAATTATGAAATTGAAATCATCATTAAATTTATATTTCATTCAATGACCATTTTGTCTATGAAATGACATAACAAATTGGTCGAGAAAAAAGGAAACTTAATGTCATTACCTTTTATCATCCAATGGTAATTGATTTCATTAGAACAATTCTTCTAATTTCAATATTTAATCTAACCCTTCATTAATAAAAAAATAAAATCTTACAATTCATTAGTCACATAAGTTCTAAATGTTGGATGAGGTCTATTATTAGTCTCCATGGTAATTTCAATCCCTTTATGATTATTTCTATATGGTTGACCTAATGGTATGAATCATCGATGTCTGCAAAAATTAAAACTATTACGATATTTACGTTTTATAGATCGTGTTCTCTTTATAAAATTATTAAATGATATTTTCCCATCATTATCCATCCATATATTATTTAATTTTCATGAAAACCAGTTATCGTCATCATTAGCACATCACACATTAGAAATATGTCATCAAACATGCGCTATATGTGAGTACACAATAATTCCAAAATTGATTAATCCATTTTATCAAAGGTTTCATTTATTAATTGATACCATTTCTAGGTTTATATTTCTTATATATGATTATACTCATGAACTAAAAAATCATGCATATCCATGGAGTTAGGTTATAAATGAGTATGAAAATTGTACATGTGATTTATGAAGTAATCATCTTCTTATACAAATTCAAATAATCCCATGATATACATAAAATTAAATTGTGTGAATAAATTTAAAAATTTGGATATCTAGAATCAAATTTATAAAATTAAAATCCAACTATAGAATGATAAAAATCATATTTATCATTTTTTCTCTTGGTATCAATCCCTATTACTTTTATTGATATTTTTTCTGTTATGAAAAGATCCTCGATACTCAGAACTAGTGGAAAGTGTTACTTTACTTTCTATGGAACATGATATTGGGTTCAATTAGAAATTGGATTCCATTGGGATGTAAGACATTTTATAAAATCATTTTTTAATAGTTTCCCCCCAGATAAGGTACAATATTTCATTGAATAATAATTTTTTTTGAAAATCAATTATTTTTAGGTAAATTGCATGGAATTTAATAAATTTTGGTAATATCTACATAATTAGTAAGTATTTAATTCATGATTTTATTAATGTAATCAATCTGTGTTTTATAAATATCATACGAGTTTTTTCCCTCAAATAGTCAGATAATAAATTCTAGCCTTTTAATTTTACCAGATTACCGATATAATAGAGTCATGTAAGCATCATTCAATTTTTCCACCTAAACATCATCATCATTTAAATTAAATTCATCGTGTCTTCTGATGTTTATGCATTATTTTGTAGACATACATTAATTCCCTAAAAGAATAATAATAAGATACCCATCATGTAATAAATTATCTAATTATTTCCTCTCATTCAAATCATGAAATTTTTTAGATTTCATTTTTCCCTATTTAGATACAAAACATAATATTTTTTTGAAAAATATATTTAGCTATATTATATATAACATCTTCATGATTTAAATAATATATACTTCCACAATTATAACATGGGAAGTGTTTGTGACCACTATCTGAAGCATTGATAAATGAAAAATCTAAAAATCACTCCAACCTGTTTTGATAATCACATGATATCTTATTAGTTTCATTCATCCATCTTTTATCCTTTATAAAAAAAACTCTATTTGGAAATTCATAAAATAAATTAAATATATTTAAATAATTAGTTCATATTATATAAAACCATAACCAACACACAATTTTATGTAACACCCCAAGCTTTTACGGTACTCTTCTCTTTGAATAATGTAATAGCGTGTGTTGTACGCAACATCGAGTTATAACACACCAAAACCAATCAAACAAGCCATTATGAATAGTAATACACACTTTTTGAAATTTATAAATTTTATTTTTCAAAATGGGCTTCATTTTTGGATTCGGAATATCAAAATTAGCCTGGGGTGAATTTTTTGTATTTTCCTGAAAAACATCATTTTTTGATGAATAGTGAAACCACTAAGTGGTAATTAAAAAAAACTGAATTTTTCATAAAACATAATTTTACCGCTTATGTGAGTGGAATTTCTAAAATCCTAGAGACATGGTTAATATCAATGAGTAAAATGTGGTTCAATGAGATGAAAATAATTTTCGGTGAATAGTAACTTTTTACTATTATTTACCATGGTTAAAAGTAAATAGGGTAATTAAGGGTAAAAATGATATTAATATTACCCTAACACATGTCATAATTCTATTGGACAAGTGTATCTCTACCAAAAACAACCTTAGGAATAAAATATTATCATTTAGGTCCACTTGGTTTAGATTAGGACATTTATTATTATTTAATTCAAAGAAGAGTTAAAAGAGTTAAAATCAAAAGTTTATTTAATAAAACATTTTTAATATAAGGTTATACATAAGGTAAATTATATTTTAAATATTAATTAGAAATATAAAACGATTTACTACCTAATTATATTTTATTTATAATTTTTAAATATTAAATAATTTAATTTATTTATGACACAATGATGATGCAGTAATTACCATAACAGTGAAAACTTAAAATAATTAATATTATAAATACCCAAATAAATATAATTTGAGACTTTTTATGTATTACACTAATTTTATAGGTTAATATGACATGTTATTATTTATTTAATTAACTTTTTTCGAAGTAATCATTCTGTTATGAGTTTCACAGAAATCAATTTTCCATATAGTGTCAAAATTGACATAAAAGCATTTTTAAAAACAATATTATATTATTAATTGATATTCAATTCCTAAAAATCTAAGTATCGGACAAGAGACTTATATATTTATAGGTGTATCTTTAATGGACCACTTGGGGTCTCTTGGAGGTATATAGTATGTTTATTAACTATATAATATAAAAATAAAAAGTGACATGGTAAGTGTAAAACTAATTAACTAGGAGTTAAAACTAAAATATAAGGTTAATATAATGACCCAAACCTATCTAAATTCTATTGGTTGAGTGGTTTTAGACCTATTCCTACCTTAACCTTTATATAATCCACTTTTGAGCCATTAGAAACCAAA
Organism: Viscum album; assembly: GCA_963277665.1. Lineage (NCBI taxonomy): Eukaryota > Viridiplantae > Streptophyta > Magnoliopsida > Santalales > Viscaceae > Viscum > Viscum album. The sequence goes on along the minus strand of OY728122.1, from coordinate 1,159,026,165 downwards.
TATGAATTTATTATAAAATCATATTTCTAGCTTTTCCAAAGGTACCCCTCACCCCTCTTATAAAATGGAACTCGCCCTTTTCATTAATTAACAGCTTAAAAGTCATTTGGCTCTACCAAAACCTGCCCAAATACTCTATCAATTTCCCTCAATTCATCCTAGAGTCCTTCCTTTAGTCAGAAAGCCATCCTAATGAGCGATTTTGATCAAATTAGAAGGAAGAACCCAAAGAAGAGGTAATGTTTTCCCCACCCTTTTTCAAATTCATTTCTTCTTCAACATCTTATTTCATTCCCATTATAAAATAATAAATCCATTATATTATATATACTATTATGTTATTATAAATATGGTACAAAAATATTCAGTATTCTATCCATCCTTTGAATATCATGTTACCATACATGCGTACGTACGGCTTACCGTCTCCACATCGTGGTGTAATTGTTATTCAATATATTATTATTTGGATGGGTATAATAATGATTTTTAATTCATGTAAATAATAAATATAAAATGATAATTATTCTGTATATATGATATACCATCCAATTATATATTATTTTAATATCAAAAGAACGATATTTTCGCTCGTGCGTACGTACGGACTACCGTCTCCACGAACGCGATGAGAATCATTCTCCATCGTATCAATCCAAGTATAATTCTCATTTGATTATTAATAATAGTATTTAAGGAATTGATATCATTCTGGATATGATTAAGATACAATCTATCCATGACTAACATGGCTTACATAACAAAACAAATAAAAGAAAATGAGTATGTTAACACCCAAAACGACGATAATACTAAGATATAATTAACAAAGCAATGTTAAAAGATCATATATGATATCATACTAATGTATAAGATTCTTGTATAATTTAATAACAATTATTTCTCCATTATAATGGAGGTTAACCTACCCTCAAGAAAGGAAAAGTACATGGTAAGGGTTTATTTCACAATCACTTCATTATCCGAGGTTGTTTATACGTAATAATCTATTGGGATTTCTTTATTATCCAAATCCATGTTTCTTAAAAATGTATTTCAAATTTTTTTTTTACTATTTACTAGAATATGGGTTAGGTCATTTATACCCTTGTTGACTTTTATAATTTGTTTATAAAGGAATCTTTCCATCATTTTCCAAACAAGTTCCTTTTTAAGAATTTCAATAGAATTAAGGTATGAATGTTATTTAACTTATACGGTGGTTGTGGCTATTTTCCATCGTTATAAAATCTTTGAAGCTTCCCTTACAATCTTATAAGAAAATTTTCAAAGTAAATGTTTTATTTTATAATTATGTGACTTTTAAATTATTTCAAGAAAGGGATATTTCTCTCAAATAGTTTTGATTTCATGTATGTGAACATCCTTTGATGGATTTTGAGCTTATTTGAAGTTGATTTGTTATGATACAAAACTTTCATATTGTATTGAAGGTTTTGTGATTTTTTTGACTATGGATGTGTTATTTTTATGACATTCATGGTTTATGGAGAAAGTATTGACATTTTTTATGCTAGTTTTAATAAGAATGTTTATGTTATGTTTAAACCTGTTCATATGAGGAATGCATTGGACTTAATATGTGACGGGTGGAGCCCGCTATAGCTCCTCGATGAATTGGTAGGTCTCATTAGACAAACTAGTGCCTTGGCACAAGGCCTTGACAAAATCTTATGTGTAGTCTTGGAATGAGGCCTTGGCTATGTGGTTATGATAGTCTGGAATTATGCATTCCATCATTATGAAAGTGGTTATTGATATTTCATGTGATTATTCGAATAGTAGAATATCCATGTGAATAAGTAAATGGCATTATCTCATTTTATTTTTACCATACTATGTTTAAGTTCAATTTTAAAAGGATTTCTTTAGTTATTCATTTCCTTGAATGTTTATTATTATTTATGAATGTTTCCGCTATATTGTTGTCCTTACTAGGCATTTGAGCTCACCCCTTTTCTATGTTTTATTTTTCCCAGGATGTGAAGAAGTAATTTATGAATGACCTTCAGGGATAGTATGAGGGGATAAGAGTGTGGACTATGGAGACTATATTGTTCAATTTTTCATTTTATGATGTAATGTAACATCTATTAATGTATCTAGTTATTCCAAGGCTACTAAACTAATCCGTCTTTCGAGATTTGATCTTTCTTTTGATCATGCCAATGTTATGTAAAAATGAACCGACTCTGGGTAACCAGGGTCGGGGCGTTATAGTTGGTATCATAGGAAGTTTAGTACAAACCTTGAAAGATATATTTAGATAAACTCTTATTAGAGCACATAGATTTAAGATGGACTTTGAGGATTAGTATAGAAGAACTTCTTAGAATTTTGGTTTTGTAGAGATTTTTTGAGTTTTCCGAGCAATACATCCCTGTCTGGATATGAGAAGGTATAGGTGGCTCTGGAACAGATGTACCAAGGGGTAAAACCCGAAAACACCGCTTTGAGTTGGACTCGAACGGGGACCGGTGCACGACAACGGGCCTTGCTACACTCTTTGTTACGACACTCCTGGGGAATATTCTTTGGATAACTCTCATTTTCCTTAAAAATCATTATGAAGGGTTTATGAGTATATACTTCCTCAACGAAAACATTTTTATGATTATGGATTATATCCATAGATAGTTCAATTTATATTAAGTGTTTTATAAGTATGAAATTATGTATTTTGATTTATAAATTGATCTAGTTTATTCCATTGTTTAGAAATGGCGCCTAGTGGAATAAATGGAAACCGCATCAATGAACGCACTCCATGTAGGGATTTCCCTCCTGCTCAAGATAATTATAGTGGAGCTGGGGATGCAACTGGTGCTGATCAACTAATCACCATACTGGGACAACTCACCCAGGTTATGAATAATAACCTTACCTGTATGGAGAACCCTGATCCAAAACATGGAGGATCAATATTAGATCGCTTCATGAGGCAACAAACACCAACATTAAATGGGAGTACAAATCCATTGGTAGCTTAGCAAAGGATATGTTCCTCAGAGAAAATATATCAGGCCTTGGAAAGTAGTGAAAGGGAAAAAGTTATCATGGCAGTTTACCGCCTCACTGGAGATGCTGGTCAATGGTGGTCATTGATTCAAAACATGAAGGAACATAATGAAGTATCAAATATGGAATGGAGGGAGTTCAAAGTTCAATTATTAGAAAAATACTTTCCTCGTGACCATCGTGCAGATATGGAAAGACAATTTCTGAGTCTAAGATAAAAGGAGGATGCGGATGTCGCAAAGTATGAGGCTAACATTACAAGGATAGCAAGGTATGATGGAGATTATATACGTAACACAAGAAGTAAGATTGATCATTTCATTGATGGGTTAAAACAATTTCTCCTTCGAGCATTAGTCTTACAATCCTTCTCATTGTACGAAGACATTGTCCCATGTGCTATCAAGACAGAAAAGGTATTCTCTAAGTCATATGACTTTAAAACAAAGCAAGAGAAGAAGAGATCTGCTGATCAATCTGGGAATGGAAATAAAGGAATGAATGTAAAATTTCAATATCCATCCTGTAGTAAATGTGGGAAGAAACACCCTGGTACTTGCTTAAAAGGAACGTGAGTCTGTTACAAGTGTGGTGAAAAAGGCCACCAAGATCGTGATTGAAATGGGAATAAGGAAGCTACCGATGTCCAATGCTACAATTGTAGGGATATGGGACATTATGAAAATGAATGTCCTAAGCGTCATGGGAACTTAACTCAGAAAAGGCCAAGGGATCAAGGCCAAGCTTATGTTTTCCCTACTGTAGAGGTAGAATCTCCCAACGAGGCAATGGTAGGTAATTTAATGGTTTCCTTAAGTTTAGAAATTGCATTGTTTGATTCTGGATCAGCGCATTGTTTCATATCTTCCCAGTTTTCTAAGAAAATTAGATATTTCCAATTGGATTTAACAAGGGAGTTGTCAGTTAAAACTCCTAAAGGATGTATCATTGCAACAATGTTTTGTGAATCAGTCCCCATTAGAGCACATAAATGTTCTTTATCTGCTTATCTCGTCGTCATACCTATGATTGAGTTTGATATAATCCTCGGTATGGATTGGATTTTGGACCTTGATGTGAATATTTATTGTAAGAAGAAAGTGGTTACGATTTTTGATGATGATGATAAGGAACACCTTATCTTTAGAGCAGAATTGTCACCACCTAATTCTTATCTAGATCCACCCACAGTAGCTCAACTAAATTCAATTATTGGGGAGGAAGATGATGAAATTAGAGTGGGTGAGTAAAGGAATGATCAAATAGAGGATGTACCTATTGTGAATGAATATGTAGATGTGTTTCTGGATGATTTACCTGGACATCCTCTAGAACGAGAAGTTGAGTTTTCCATTGATTCAATTCCTGGATCAAGGATTATATCAAAGACCCCTTATAGAATGGCCACTGTATAATTAGTTGAACTAAAGAAACAACTAGAGGAATTGAGTAATAAGGGATTTATTCTCCCTAGTGTTTCTCTATGGGGAGCCCCTGTTCTTTTTGTTAAAAAGAAAGATGGATCTATGAGGTTATGTATCGACCACAGGGAGATCAATGCTATAACAATAAAGAACAAGTATCCCCTACCTCACATTGATGATTTATTTGAACAACTGCACGGAGCTAAATATTTTTCAAATATTAACCTTCGATCTGAATACCATCAGTTGTGTGTGAAGAAGGAAGACATTCCGAAGATAGAATTTCGAACCAGGTACGGGCATTACGAGTTTACAGTAATGGATTTTTGATTGACTAATTCACCCTCTGTATTCATGGATCTGATGAATAGAGTTTTCGAGGAATATCTCAAAGAATTTGTGGTGGTATATATTGATGATATCTTGGTATACTTCAAAAGCTATGAAGATCATGAAAATCACTTGCGCATTATCCTGAAGACTCTGAGAAGACATGAATTATATGAGATGTTTAGCAAGTGTGAGTTCTAGCTTGAGGAGATTTCTTTTCTTGGACATATTGTCTCTAAATATGGAATCTCTGTTGATCCTTCTAAGACCAAGGCAATCCAAGAATGGCTAGCACCTACGAGTATAACTGAGGTACGCAGTTTTATTGGTTTGGAAGGTTATTATCGATGTTTCGTCCATAATTTTGCCCGATTGGAAAACCCATTAACGAAGATCACACATAAAGGGGTTAAATTTGTTTGGAAAAAAGAGTGTGAAGAATGTTTCAAAGAACTGAAGAGAAGATTGTTCAATGATCTTATATTATCTCTACCATCAGGATATGATGGGTTCGTTATTTATAGTGATGCATCAAATAATGGACTTGGTTGTGTCCTTATGCAGAATGATAGGGTTATTTCCTATGCATCACAACAGTTGAAAATTCATGAACAAAACTATCATACTCATGATCTCTAGTTAGAAGTTGTGATCTTTGCTTTGAAGATATGGAGGTACTACCTCTATGGTGAAAAATGTGAGATTTATACTGATCTTAAGAGTTTGAAGTATATTTTCTCACAAAAATAACTCAACACGAGGGAAAGGAGATGGATTTAATTACTCAAGGATTATGATTGCACGATACACTACCACCTAGGGAAGGAAAACAAGGTGGAAGATGCTTTGATCAGAAAATATTATGGAGTTTTGAACAATATGAGAATTCAAAGGGACCCAATTTTCATGGATCTAGTAAAGATAGACATGGGAATAACCAGGGAAGGTGAAATATAAATTCTTTTTCAAATGGTTGCCAAACCATCTTTACTAGAAAGGATTAAGATTTCTTAGACCGATGATGAATAATTTCAAAAGAAGATTAAAGCTGTGAATGACTAGAGATTGAGAGACTTTGTGTATGAAGATGGAATTTTGAAATTTGGGAAGAGACTTTGTGTTTCCGATATACCTGATCTAAAAAGGGAATTTTTGGATGATGCTCAGAGTTACAATTTCTATATACACCATGGGAGCACCAAAATGTATAGTGATTTGAAGGAACATTTTTGGCGGGACAAACTGAAGAGAGAGATTGCTGATTTTGTGTCAAGATGTATGGTTTTCCAGTAAGTGAAAGCTCGAAGGCAACATCCTGGAGGAGTCATGCAACCTCTTCCCATACCGGAGTGGAAATGGGACAATATTACGATGGACTTTGTCATGGGGCTACCAAAGACTTCTAGAAGGAACGATGCAATATGGGTTATTCTTGATCATCTTACCAAGTCAGCAAATTTTATTGCAATAAGAGAATATCTACCACTGGAACATCTAGAAAGACTATATATTGATGAAGTGGTGAGACTTAATGGAGTACCCCTATCGATTGTTTCTGATTGTGGTCCCTGTTTTAATTCAAGATTCTGGAAAAGTCTTCAGAAATCCTTGGATACTGAACTTCATTTGAGCACTGCCGACCACCCTCAAACAGATGGACAATTAGAACTAACTATTCAAACCTTAGAAGCCAGGTTGAGATCCTACTCACTTAACTTTCTGGGTATCTGGGATCAATATTTACCTCTAGTAGAATTTTCCTATAACAATATCTTCCATTCGAGTATTCAGATGGCACCATATGAATCGTTATACAGAAAGAGATGTCACACACCAACCTGTTGGGATGACGTTGGTGAAAGAAAACTTGTAGGTCCAGAACTGGTGGAGGAAACAATGGAAAAGGTGAAGGTAATCCAAAACCATATCAAAGCAGCTCAAAGTAGGCAGAAGAGCTATGCCAATAATTGAAGGAAGGATTTCGAATTTCAAGTCAGTGATCATGTTTTTCTGAAGGTATCTCCATGGAAGGGAGTCATACTTTTTGGTATGAAAGGTAAATTGAGTCCTAGTTACATTGGACCTTTCGAAATTATAGAACGAATTGGGGTTGTATCTTACCTATTAGAAATGTCGCCAAGTCTCTCCAAAGTTCACGATGTGTTCCACGTATCTCTGTTGAGGAAATACATGTCTTACCCAACGCATGTAATCACCTATGAGGAATTAGAACTGGAACCTGATCTATCTTATTGTGAAGAGCCCGTCAGGATTCTTGATACGAGAGAACAAGTACTGATACAGCGGACGACTAGTCCGGTAAAAGTCTTGTAGAGAAACCATAAGATGGAAGATGAAACGTGGGAACCCGAGGAACTTATGATGATGAACCACCCGAGTCATTTCATGCGGTAGTATTCTAGAAATTTCAAGGATGAAATTATTTGAAGGAGGGGAGAATGTAACACCCCAAGCTTCTACAGTACGCTTCTCTTGGAATAATGCAATAGCGTGTGTTGTACGCAACATCGAGTTCTAACACACCTCAATAAATCAAACTAGCCATTATGAATAGTAATACCAACTTTTTGAAATTTTTAAATTTTATATTTCAAAATGGACTTCATTTTTGTATTCAGAATATTGAAATTATCCTAGGGTGAATTTTTGGTATTTTTATGTAAAACATCATTTTTTGATGAATAGTGAAACCACTAAGTTGTAGTTAAAAAACAGAATTTTTCATAAAACATCATTTTACTGCTTTTTTGAGTGGAATTTCAAAAATCCGAGAGACACGGTTAATATCAAGGAGTAAAATTTTGTTCAATGAGATGAAAATAATTTTTGGTGATTACTAACTTTTTACTTTTATTTACCACAGTTAAAATTAAATAGGGTAATTAAGGGTAAAAATGATATTATAAATATCCTACCACATGTCCTAATTCTATTGTACAAGTGTATATCGACCAAAAACAACCTTAGGAATAAAATATTATCATTTAGGTCCACTTGGTTTAGATTGGGACATTTATTATTATTTAATTCAAAGAAAAGTTAAAAGAGTTAAAATCAAAAGTTTATTTACTAAAACATTTTTAATATAAGGTTATACATAAGTTAAATTCTATTTTAAATATTCATTATAAAGCTAAACATATTTCCTAAATAATGATATTTTATTTATAATTTTTAGACTATAAATAATTTTATTTATTTATGACACAATGATGATGCAGTAATTACCATAATAGTGAAAAATTAAAATAATTGATATTATAAATACCCAAATAAATATAATTTGAGACTTTTTATGAATTAAAATAATTTTATAGTTTAATATGACATTTTAGGATTGATTTAATTAACTTTTTTCGAAGTAATGATTTGGTTATAATTTTCACAAAAATCAGTTTTACAAATAGTGTCAAAATTGACATAAAAGAGTTTTTAAAACTAATATTATATTATTAATTGATATTCAATTCTTAAAAATCTATGGTTCTTCCAAGAGACTTATATCATGATAGGTGTATCATTATTGGACCACTTAGGGGTCTCTTGGAGTTATATAGTATGTTTATTAACTATATATTATAAAAATACAAAGTGACATGGTAAGTGTCAAACTAATTATCTAAGAGTTAAAACTAAAAGATAAGGTTAACATAATGACCCAAACATATCTATATTCTATTGGTTGAGTGGTTTTCGACCTATCCCCACTTTAAAATTTAAATAATCCACTTTGGAGCCATTATAAACGGAATATGAATTTATTATAAAATAATATTTCTAGCTTTTCCAAAGGTACCCCTCACCCCTCTTATAAAAGGGAACTCCCCCTTCTCATTAATTCACACCTTCAAAGCCATTTAGATCGGCCAAACCCTCCCCAAATACTCTCTCAACTTCCCTCACTTCATCCTAGAGGCCTTCCTTTACTCAGAAAGACAACTTAAGGATCCCTTTTGATCAAATCAAAAGGAAGAACCCGAAGAAGAGGTAATGTTCTCACCACCTTTTTTCAAATTATTTTCTTCTTCAACTTATTCTTTATTTACCATTATAAAATAATAACTCCAGTATCTTATATATAATGTGATTTTATTATAAATATGGTACCACCATATTCATTATTCTATCCATCCTTTGAATAACATGTCACCATACATGCGTACGTACACCTTATCGTCTCCATGTCGTGGTGTAATTGTCATTCAATATATTATTATTTGGATGGGTATAATAATGATTTTTAATTCATGAAATAATAAATATAACATGATAATGATTCTTTATATATGATATACCATCCAATTATATATTATTTTAATATCAAAATAATGATATTGTCGCTTGTGCGTACGTACGGACTATTGTCTCCACGAACGTGATGAGATTCATTCTCCATCTTATCCTTTCATGTATAATTCGCATTTGATGATTAATAATAGTATATAAGGACTTTATATCATTCTGGATCTGATTATGATAAAACCTATCGATGAAAAATAAGGCTTACATAACAAAACATATAAAAGAAAACGAGTATGTTAACACCCGAAACGACGATAATACTAAGATATTATTAACAAAGCAATGTTAAAAGATCATATATGATATCATAATAATGTATATGATTCTTGTATAATTTAATAACAATTATTTCACTATTATATAGGATTTTAAACTACCCTCAACCAAGGAAAAGTACAAGGTAAGGGTTTATTTTGCAATCTCTTCATTATCTGAGGTTGTTTATACGTAATAATCTACTGGGACTTCTTTATCATCCAAATCAATGTTTCCTAAAAATGTATTTCAAAAGTTTTTTTTACTATTTAATAGAATATGGGTAAAGTCATTTATACCCTTGTTGACTTCTATAAGTGGGTTATAAAGTAATATTTCCGTCTTTTTCAAAACAAGGTCCTTTTTAACCTCTTCGGCAGAATTAAGGTAAGAATGTTTTTTTAACTTATACGGCGGGTGCAGCTATTTTCCGACGTTATAAAATCATTGAAGCTTCACTTACAAGATTATAAGAAAATTTTCAAATTAAATGTTTTATTTTATAATTATGTGACTTTAAAATGATTTCAAAAAAGGGATATTTCTCTCAAATAGTTTTGATTTCATCTATGTCAACATCCTTTGATGGATTTTAAGCTTATTTGATGTTGATTTATTATGATACAAAACTTCCATTTTGTATTGAAGGTTTTGTGATTTTTTTGACTATGGATGTGTTATTTTTATACCTTTCATGGTTTATGGATAAAGTATTGACATTTCATATGCTAGTTTTAATACGAATGTTTATGTTATGTTTAGACCTGTTCATATGAGAAATGTATTTGACTTAATATGTGATGGGTGGAGCCTGCTATAGCTCCTCGATGCATCAGTAGGTCTCATGAGACAAACTAGTGTCTTGGCATAAGGCCTTGACAAAATCATATTTGTAGTCTTGTCATGAGGCCTTGGCTATGTGGTTATGATAGTCTGGAATTATGCATTCCATCATTATGAAAGTGGCTATTGATATTGCATGTGATTATTCGATTAGTAGAATATACATGTGAATAAGTAAATGGAATTATTTCATTTTATTTTTTCCATACTATTTTTAAGTTCAAGTTTAAAAGGATTTTTTTTGTTATACAATTCCTTGAATGTTTATTATTATTTATGAAAGTTTCTGATATATTGTTATCCTTACTGGGCATTTGAGCTCGCCCCTTTTCTATGTTTTATTTTTCCCAGGATGTGAAAAAGTAATTTATGAATGACCTGTAGGGATAGTATGAGGGGATAAGAGTGTGGACTATGGAGACTATATTGTTGTAGTTTTCAGTTTATGATGTAAGTTAAACTTTATTAATGTATCTAGTTATTACAAGGCTACTAAAATAATGGGTCTTTCGAGATTTGATCTTTCTTGTGATCATGCCAGTGTTATGTAATAATGCACCGACTCTAGGTAACTAGGGTCAGGGCGTTACATCTATATGAGAATCATCATAAAAAATACAACCAATATATATATATATATAATACTATAAATATAAGACTATGATATTTAATTCCATCATATGAATGAGTAGTAACTTTAAATAATACTACATAACATTTTTCTTCTAATTGTTGTCATTTATTTTTCTCATATTCTATTCACTTTTTATGTTTATGAGATGACGAGTGAATGTATTTTTTAGGTGATAAAATAGATGAAAAGTGTAAAACATTGCAAAAACTAAATTAAAAATGTGAGTGATGTAATGTATTTGACGAAATGGAAATGTGTAAAAAAAGTATTGTATGAGATATAATTGTGAGTAAGTGAATAATGTAAATACAACATGATTTAAATTAATAAAATTACTATATGGTTTCCATTTGAATTTGGTAACATGAAATGTTTTTCTGGATACAATACGTATATGGGATCCTAGAACAATAGTTTTTTATAGATCTGTGATAATAGAAACCATGATTGGGTCATCATTAAATGTAATAAATTTGTATATTATTTGATTCATAGCGGATATAATAAAAAATCATTATATAAAGAAATATCTATCTAGGATAATTTTGAAACTCTATTAGAATTAAGTCTAAATTTATTGACATATTTTATTTAATATTTAATAAATTTTCATAATCAATGGTGACCATCAAGTAAATATATTGGTTTACTATATATAAATTATGGAATAACACTTTTTTATTGGTGATCAATGATTTCATAATGGGATATTTTAATGATAAAAATCTTACCAAATTACGTTGAATATGTTGAATAGTTTATACACCATTGAAGGTGATAATTTTTATAGGTTAATTTTTTAAGGAATCCATTTTAGAAATAATAATTATTTATTGAATTAAACTTATTTTTCTTATTACACTGATTTTTAATGACTTTTATGGGACTTGTGTAGTTTTATATTGGCACTAATTTGTTTATAAATTCTTTTTATTGATGATTATTCATAAAATCTAGGATATCTTATCGGATATGATGTGTTTACCCTTGTATGGATATTCATTAATGGTTAATCCTTATATAATAATTTTACTAGGATTCTAATGTAGTTATACCCTCCAATATTTATTCCTATTCACGGGGATTCCCTCTTAAGAAACACTCCACCATTTGATACGTGTACTATACACTATATAATTCCCATTCCAATAGAATTTTATAATAGATAATGATTATTCAATATGCTAACATGCTTTAACCTATTTATATAAAATTATTTTTATCACAAACGGTATGTTTATTAAACATTCTAAGAATATAAATTTGTTTACAACACCTCTTCAATTTATATTTTATTTTTATTTAATTAAAAAATATTATAAATCTATTATAGAATATAATGAGGTTAATAGTTTCTATGATGATAAGGGAATCAAGAAAAAACAACATATTGGTTAATGATTTCTTTATATCCAAGATATGAAACATATTTTATTAACACTATAATGTTTCTCGATCATTTAACAATAAAATCCATATATAATAACATGTATTAAAAAAATATCCAAATTTATAATGTATTATAATACTAGACATATTAAATCCATGTTCAAATAATCATATATCCTGTATAAATAAGTAAATAAAATTGAATTCATTTATATAACTAAAATAAAATTAAATCTGTAGTTGATATGTTGTACTAATATTATTATATTTTTTTATTATGTAATATTATATTAATGAAATTAAATTAAACAATAAATATCACTCAAAATTGCGTAGAATAGAATTCTTTATACTAAGAACTAAAAAATGTAAACACATATTTTTTTTAATAAACAACCATTTCTATTTTTTTTAGAAAAACATAAAAATATTATGTACATGTTAGATTTAAATATTATTATAGAGTAACTGTATTAAAAATATTCAGCATAGAAAATAAAATTTATTATACAATTAAATAATAAAATATAATTAAAACTATCATTCATTCAATGACTCTAGAATCTAAAAATTAAATTGTGGTTATTCATTTATTCCTAGAGAATAAACAAAAATTATGGTTGATAAGAGAGATGAGGATTTTTAAACTATTAAATTATATATTCAAGAATAATCGATTGAAATATTTAAGAGATGAGAGATATATGTGGATGGGGAATAAAATAGAAGGTCGTAGGGTAGTGTTTTATGTGTAAATAACAGATTAAAATGATTATTGTTAGAATATATGAACCATTTCAATCTCACTAATTTGATGTTAAAGAAATTGAATGAAAATGGAAACTGAGGATGTATTTCAACACATGGGGAAGAAAATTGAGTTCTTCGATGGGGGAAAATGTGGCTCAATTATGGAAATATAAATGTGATTCCCATGTTTTAATTTGCAGAACTCTATACAAATTGGTTTTTAAAACCTCTAGTGCAGTCTATACTTAATTTTGTTATCTCAATGGTTTTTTTAAACCATTGGAAAATAACCACATATTGAAATAGATTTAATAACCCTTTTTTATTGGTGCATAGGTATAGACACCCTTTCTATCAGTGACATACTCCAATTTTTCATGAATATGTATTCAATAATCTTTCTATCATTTTCAAGGAGCTATGTACTCCCATGAATAATTTTGTAAATGTCTTGATGATATTGAATACCTCATTGTGTCTGTTTTATCCAAAATAATATATCCAAATTGTGGAATTTTTAAAAACCAATATTATATGTTCTTGGAAGTAGGTCATTGTTATGTTGTGAGGATTCGATATTTGTTTCAGAATAACACTATTGTATTTTTATCTATATTTTGGTGTTCATTTTTTCAAAATCACTTTTGTAATTTTTTTTTATTTTCAAAAACTCATATAAAAACTATACACCATAGTTATATTTAATCATAGATATATATATTGATTCAAACGTGATTAGATTAGTTTCAATAGTTTCCACAATTTTAAAATTGTTCTATCTAGGTTGCGATCAATCCTGTTTGAATCATTTCCAATAGAAAAAATTATATATATATATATATATATATATTCTATTTTGGTCAACTAGGTTGTTTCTACAATTGGAATATTGCCATAAAATTTTATTTGGGCATGAATTTAAATTATAAAATAAATTCACCCACACCCCAACTCAAGAGCTATTCACTGGGGCTAATATTGTTTTATATAATAATAAATATTTACTTAAAATTAATATATAGTTAATATAGTGAAAAAATGGATTCGAAAATAATTTTATCTCAATATTTATAAAATATTATACAATTATTATTAAGTAGTAAACATTGAATATGAATTTGGTGATGTAAAATTAAATTTCATAGTTAATATAATTTTAAAATTTTAAAATTTCACTTGAAGATAAAAAGGCCATAAATTTTGATCTTGGTGACCATTTGGGGTTCCATGATATTTCAAATCAATGATTCAAATTTGAAGTAGGATTTTAATATTTTGTAAAAAATGTAACATATTTTTCATAGAAAATTTACTCATAAGGCCATCAATATAGAGTTTTTATTTTGGAGGCCCTAGTTTATTTTCATTATGTGGAATCTATCCTCCATTTAAGAGGGTCTTATTTTCTATTTTTGAAGGCTGAATTTATTCCGTTAGATTACATTCATATTCAAACCAATGTTTTAAAAATTTAACCTTTTCCATGTTGTAAGTCCAATTATAAATTAATATTTAAATAGTTTTATATATATATATAAACATATAAAAAATTAGTTGTAAAATATATATTTAAAAATATTTACGTGTAAAATATATTTGAAAATATATAAAACATACTCATGTAATTCTTTATTATAGATTTAATTTAAAATGTAAAATTATCTATTTCATTTAATTTATTAAAATATATGATTCTTGTGCATACCTATGTGAAATCAAATATAATGTTTATATATTAAAATAATTGTATCGGTATGTGGGAAATTTGTTTTTATTAAACAGAATAATATATAAATCAATATTTTAATATATGTATATATGTATGTTAGAATAAGTACATATACATTTATATAATGATTATATATTAATTTACAAACTTCTGTATTAATAATAATAAATAATATATATATATATATATTAAAATATGTATATATAATTACACATATATAAAAAATTAAAATCATTTATGTTAGTGTAATGTGTCCTTATAGACTTCCTCATGATCTGATCATGCTCAATAGTGGTATAGAAGAATGCCAAGACTTAGAGGAACTATATTATTATAGTTAAGCATGTGCATCCACACATGGAGATGACAATAATGAATCATTTTCTAAATTTCATAATGGAAAGTATTTTTGAGTTTCACCCCCGTATCACTTGAATGAAGTATGTCTAGTACTACTATATGTTTTGGGAATATATGTTTTGTATGGAATATTTTATGGGTGGTGGATCAGGGAACCTTACCTAGTCACCCTCGATGAAGGACGGAAAAAATAAAATAAATGGTGAGAAGGATTCCTCCCATTGATCCTCATTCTTCAATATCATCCAATCATATTAGACAAGCATATTTTATATATAAATCTCATATCTTTTGTTTCAAATCTAAAACTGGTGTGAATGTTCATCCCAATCCATTATCCCTCAGGTAGAATCTTAATTTTTCCAACATAAACCAGATTTGAAAATGAATAACGGGTATACACTCTCGAGAAAATAATTTCCCAAAGTACTGTGTTGAATGGGTTTGGGTTTTTCAGAAGAAGGCTCTATATATAATAGCACCTCCCATAAGAAACAATTGATGTGTTCCATAAATATAAGGTCTCCTTCATTGAATAAATTTTACAGGATGCCTTTTTCCTAAATGCGCCCACCCATGTAAATTTTTAAAGGTTTTTATTATATTTATATATATTTATAACAAACAAAAAAATTAAATTGTATTTTAATATTTTAAAGTAATTCGACGCACAATCAAATTAATAATAATAATATAATTATTAATATTTCATAAAGTTAATATAAGTAATGTAATTTTTAATATATTTAATTATATATTTAAAAATAATATTTAATTATTAACAATCTAACAAATATTAATTATTTTCTTATTACCTTAGTTAAATATATTAATAATAATAGTGTTAATTATTATTAGATAATTATATTTTGTTTCATGATAATTATTTTCTCATTGTTCTATTTACTACTAATAATCCTATTAATAATAATGACATTGATCATGTAAATAATAGTATCACTAATAAATATTATTATCATTAAGAAGTATATTAATTAATATCAATTCATAAAAAATAAATAATATTTATATTTACTATTATTAATAAGTAGAAAATATTAATTTTTTTATTATCATTATCATTATTATTTTTATTTTTACTAAGTAATATATTATTATTAATACTTAATATTATCTATTTATTTTTTTAAATCAATTAATTTTCATTTTATGTTATTTTATATGTTTTATGTGTATCTGTTAAATTTTATTGAGAATCTAACAATAATTTATATTTTACATACTTTCAGAGTCACCTACATGTTTTAATATCCAAATGTTATGTTTCTAAAAGAACACTGTTTTGAAACATCAATATTATTTGCTGCTACTATTTTGATGAAAATATTTTTTTCGATGATTAGCCTATGTTTTAAATTTCATTTTAATTGTATTTATAATTTATTTTTTATATTTTTTCATGTCCCCTTCTTGAAACATAAAAAGACATATTATTTTTCTAGTAGGTATCTTTGGAATCCTATAAAATATATATTTTTTGTATAGTCCCAATGAAACACAAAATTTTTATTAAACTTATAAACCATAGTGGAAAATAAAAAATTATAAATATAAAAAATATAAACAAACATACATCAAACCATCTTTAATGATTAATAACTTAAGATTTACATTTTGTTACATTTATTCATATAAAATTTAAAATCATTAAAATCTAAATTAAATTTAAAACATTTTCTATACTAATCAAAATTAATTTAAAATAAAACGAAATTAAAAATAATAATTAAAAAATGACACCAAAAATGGCTATGAAAAATTAATTTATAATTAAAAATATTCTGTTTTTAATAACAATATATTGGGGGATTGAAATTATATTTCATCAATTATTTTTATTAAATAATACTCATTTTCAATTACCATTTATATTTTTATTAATATTTTATTATTTTATTTATATTTATTTAATACTTTGTATTTTATAGGCTTTCAAAGTAAGTTAATTGAAACATTATTATGTTTCATGTTGGCGTCATTGGAGGCCTATAAATTATAAACAATATGTGAAGACAAATGGAACATAAAACATGGATTACACATATAAAAAATAACTAAAATGTGAAATAAATTCATAAATATAACAACCTGAAGTTATTTTATATTCCAAAAAATACATATGGATCAATTCACTAATTTTACAAAACAATCAGACATAATTTTCTCGGTTTTGAGTATATCACTTTTCTCTTTTACTAGTATATAATTTTAAACTCGTGACATGTTCTAAAGGTTATAATGCTCACAACATGTATTGGTTTGAAAAAAAACTCATTCCAACCTGTCACAAAGGACATAAGAATCAATTTTTTAAATTATCAAGTAACTAATATTCTGTTTTCTTGGTTTTTAGTGACTGAAACACATTTTTAACAATCATGTCGATTTTAAACTGATTATGGACAATTTGAGTCATATCCGGACGTGGTGTATCATATTTAGGAGGAAATGATTCCTACACATCCAAAATTAATTATGGAAT
This sequence comes from Viscum album, assembly GCA_963277665.1. Lineage (NCBI taxonomy): Eukaryota > Viridiplantae > Streptophyta > Magnoliopsida > Santalales > Viscaceae > Viscum > Viscum album. Next base: position 1,159,008,586 of record OY728122.1, on the reverse strand, counting down.
GGTGTTATAATGTTTCAAAATAATTTGAATTTTTCTTCTTTGTTCTATGTATTACACTATCAATTTTTACTAAATTTAATTTCAATGATCCATAAGACATTTTTGACATGTAAGAATTAGATTCCCTTCAATCCAACACATGGTGTAACAATTTTGACTCTAAATATGACTTTTATTTTAAAATGGACATTAATTTTAGTAAAAAAGAACTGTGAAATGATGGAAATAGAGAACATGTGTTTTGATTGTTTAGATATATTTTTTAAAACAATACATATGTAATTTTTGATATGAAGTAATCTTCTGCACATCAATTTTATTGATAGTGTGACCATTTTTACTCCAAGTGGTACTTTTCATTTTTTATGGGCATTAATTTTATTATAAAATACTAGTGAAATAATGGAAACTAATAAAATGCATTCAGATTGTTTTGATACATTAGGACAATGATAAAAAATTCATTTTTTATGTGTAGGAATCAGCTGCACCTCAATCTGACAAAGTTTGTGACCGGAATGACTCATGGGGTTTCCTTTTATTTAAAATTGATATTAATTTTTCTTAAATCGAAATGTGACATACTCAAAACCAATAAAATACATTCAGATTCATTTTAATTTAGAAAAAATTATATATATAAGTAAATTGTGATGTTTACAAATAATCAAAACCTAAATCTGATACATGGTGATACTGGAATGACCCCATATTTTTATTTTTATCCAAAATAAAAATTTATTTTTAAAAATTGAAATGTGACATACTAATATCTGAGAACCCATATCATGAATTGACCAAGGTTGACCCTATACCGGTCACCTGGGCTAGTCCACAACATGACTCGTAGCGAGTTACCAATCCCCACTGGCTGACAAATAGTGTCGGGCAGCAAAAAATACCAGAAAGTGGAAAACATAAAGGCCAAACAACTAGGATCAATAAATAAAATTTAAAACATGAACAAACAACAAATAAATTCAATCCAATAGGTAAAAAATATTCAGTTATAAGATATTACTTGGAAATATGGGAACTAAAAATACAGAACATAAAATAAATTGAATAAACTAAACCGCCAGCACATGATCTCCATGTGACCTCTTGGTCATCTCCTACCACAATAATGGACCTTATCAATAGTGAGAACCTGAACCAAGATACTTGAATAAAAGCTACAACTACAATAGAAAATATAGGATAGGTGTGAGCACTGAAATTCTCATTAGGGATGCCAACATTAATCCATGGAATCTAATTATTTACTTTCTTAAATAATACATATAACACAAGTTTGAAATAAAATTAAAAAAATTATTTTTTTCCAGATTTTATAAACTACATAAAATACATCACATTTTCAAATCCAATTTCCATTTGATAATCAAATCCCAAAACAAGGAAAACATGGGAAGTGATGAAATGATGGAGATAAAAAATGAAGGAATATAAAATAGTACATTATAAGTTGAACAAGAAATAAGTTTATTAACCATGGGTGATCCTAAACATCCCTAGAAACCCCTTGGACATACTCGTTTCAGAACCACCTACTCGCAAACAGTGAAGCCCCTAAGTCAATAACCAACCAGTTTCTCTATCCTATCCTCACTAGTGGGACAACCCCCGTAGCCTCTATATAATTCTAGATGGCACAAGCCATTAAAAATGTTGATGGTAATATAACATCATTCTATAATCAAAAATATTCCCAAGAACCCATAGTGATATAAATAATACAGTATATGTATGATGCCAATAAAAATGTTTATCAACTAAACTATCGTCACTTCACTTGCCTACCCTAGATAGATACACCAATATAGGTCAACCACTAAAGGTAAATACATCTTATATATGTTCCCTATTTACATAAATATATATTCCATATCATTAAAGGTTCCTACTAGGCCACCATGATATTAAATAATTAAACCTCTTCCTTAAAACATGTGAACTTCCAAACGAGAAATTTTGAAAACACAATCTATAACGTTTCAACAAAATAATACTCACCCTATATACAATATTACATCAAACACCAATATTAATATTAAAATTCCAAACATGATCATAGGTTTATAGTTTCCATAATTTTGTAGTGAAAATCATTGGTTACTTTAAATTTTTACACAATTTCATTAAGACAAACCAAATGATCCCTTCAGTTCCATTCACACATTCAAAAAATTTTCTAAGGAAAAACAATAGAAACATTGAGGAATAATTATAAAACCATTCCTTTTTGAAACCACACAAAATTTCCCAACTAATTTTAGGAAGACAGAACCATTTATAAAACCAATTATTCAAGGAAAAAATAATTGTTTCCCCATCTTCATTTGAAGACAAATCCACGAGTTCACCTAGTACACCCATGGATGCTCTGAAACCTACTGGTACATAAAACATCTAATGTGATACTAATGATACATTTCCATAAAATAGAATATTATTTAATATCATAACCAACCATCCATTTTATTTTAGGGAACATGAAACAATCCCCTTAAAATCATAAAAACCATTCTGAATCAATTTTAACACATTTAGCAAGATTTAAAATTACCAAACCACACATACAAACCCATGTTCACATATGAAAAATACGATCACAATTTTATAAGGGTTAATAATTTCATTAAACACTTATCCCACTTTATAATAATAAATTAATTTTAAAACAAACATTCTAGGTGCCTTAGTCCTACACAATTCAGTCAAAACTCGTTTGAAATATAACTTTAGAAAACCAAATCATTTCCAAAATTCCATAATATGTTCAAAAAGAGTTCCATATAGGTTAAAATAAACATTATAAACTTATTTTTAAAGACAATCATCAATGAAAAATAAATAGAAAATAAAAACGTAAAAACACAGACCAAATCCTTGTATAGATGGAACGAAACTCCATGGAGAGGAAGGACCGAGATTTATAGATGATCTTCATGCCCTAGACATGATATAATCGATCCAAATATAAGCTTACCCTAACCCTATGTTTCAACCAAGATAGAAAATCCCAAGGTAAATACAAGTAAATTGAATGTGGAAAGATAATGGAAGAAAAATTGGAAATAAACCATAGAAACACACAACAAAATCAAAGAGGAGACCACCATGGGGGAGGAGTGCCAAGGGAGGAGGGTTATTGGGACCCCTTGGTGTGAAAAAAATGAAGCGAAGGGTAGAGGATTAATTTAGGGTAAAAAGGGGTAGAGGGTAAAAAAATTATTTTAAGTTGTAATTATTCTAGACCAACCGCATGGTTTGATAACACATTTTTTCAAGCTGTGTTGTAACCATGTGCACCCCTCTACTCACATAGGTAAAACTTCACTCTTAGTTGGGATCAACTACATAGTCGTCTGCAAGTCATACTATTGGTTTTGTCTAAACATCACCAACCATACAGCCTCTACACAAAGCTACTACTGACCATGTAGAAATCACGTGACATCAAGAAAATCCTCCAAAACTTTTTATAACATTGAAAATATCGACAGGGTCTCTACCAGACCCATGGACTAAGGACTCAATACTAGAAATAGAACAAAATAGTGTAGTATCTGATGCTCTTGTGTGAAAACCCCCATTCTTATTATTATTATTAATTATAAATATGATCCATATATCATTTTTGAAACGTAGGAATCATCCTCACGTTAATTTGACATAAGGTGTTATGGGTATGACACCACGTGTGAATATTTATATAAAATGGACATTAATTTTGGTAAAACATTCCAGGGAAATACAAGAAATATTGAAAACACATTCATATTATTTTGATACTATAGAATAATTATAAAGATGTAATATTTTATTTATAGGAATCAGCCACACCTCAATCCAAAACACGTTGTGACTAGTATGACTCCATGTTTTCCTTTTTATTCAAAAATGACATTACATTTATTAAAATAGAAAATAAAAAAAACTAATAACACAAATTTATATTATTTGATAATTTATAAAAAAGATACATAATTCCTTTTTTATGTGTTTGAATTATCCATACCTCAATAAGAAACATGGTTTGATAAGTAAGACTCAGACTATGTATTTTTATTTAAAATGCACATTAATTTTAGTGAAAAGGATACCTAATACACTCAAAAATGAGAAAAAAACATTGTTATGGTTTTGATACTCCATAAAAATGATCCATAAGTATTTTTTTGAGGTGTAATAATCAATTGAACTTTTATATAATAAAGGATGGGATCATTATGATTCAATTTGTATATTTTTATTTAAAATGATCATTAAATATATTAAAAATGACAACTGAAATTCTAAAAATTGAAAAAAAAATTAAAATTGTTTTCAAACAATATTATAATGATCCATATGTCATTTTTTACTTGTAGGAATCAGTCAAACAACAATCTGACACATGTTGTGTCCTGTATGACTCCAAGTGTATAATTTTATTTAATGTTCACATGAATTTTAGTAAAAAGGATCGTTGGTTTAATCAAAACTAATAAAAAACATTCATATTGTTTTTATATATTACTAAAATGATCCATAATTCATTTCTGATGTTCAAGAATCATCACCACCTCAATTGCAGACATGGTGTTACCGATATGGTTCCAAGAATGTTATTTTATTTATAATGGAGATTATTTTTTTTGTAAAAAGTAAAAGTGAAATACTAAAAACTAAAAAAACACATTCATATTTTTTATGCATTAGATAGATTATCCACATGTAATTTTTTATTTTTGGGAATTAGTATCACCTCAATATGACACACGATGTGATCCGTATCACTCCAAGAATGTCTTTTTAATTAAAAATAACATTAATTTTACTAAAAATGAAAAATGAAAAAAATGAAAAAGATAAAACACATTCATATTGTTGTTATAAAATATAAAAATAATCCATTTGCCATTTTGGATGTGTAGGAATCAACTGTACCATTATATGACATGTAGTGTGACCATTATGACTCTGTGTTGGTCTTTTTATTTTAAATCGATAGTAATTTTAATAAAAATGACAAATTAAATACCCAAAATAGGGAATACATATTTATATTGATTTAATTTTTCATGAAAACAACCCAACAATAATTTTTTATGTATACGAATTAGCCTCAACTCAGTCGGAAAAAAGTTATGACTAATATGACTCAATGTGTGTCTTTTTATTTAATATCGACATTAAATTTAGTAAAATAGAAAAATAATATACTCCAAACTGAGAAATTTAATTCTTTTTAATTAAATAAAATAATAAAATGATCTATATGTATTTCATGACTTGTGTAAATCATCCTAACCTCAATCCCTCACACAGTGTGAACATCATAAATCTATGTGTATCTTTTTCTTTAAAATGGGAAATATTTTTTTGTAAAACAAACAACGTACATTATCAAAAACAAGAAAATGAATTTATATTATATGGATAAAATTTTCAAACAATACCTAAATCATTTGTGATTATTTGGAATTATATACTCCTCAACCGGATACACATTGTTTCTAGTAGGACTCCAAGTGTGACTTTTTTTTTAAAATTGATATTAATTATAGAAAAAAGGACTTGTAACATACTCACAACCTAGAAAACACATTAGGATATTTTTTATATATTATGAAAATTATCCATAATTACTTTTTGTCATGGAAGAATTATTTTCACCTCAATCCGACAAATGGTATGACCGGTATGACTACATGTGTGTCATTTTATTTAATATCAACATTAATTTTAGTAAAAAAGACATGTGAAAAACTCGAAAGTGAGAATACATATTGATACTTTTTGATACTTAAAAAAATGATCTGTGGGTCATTGTTAATGATTATGAATAATATATACCTTAATCAAATGGAATTTGTTACCGGTACTACATAAATTGTGTCTTTTTATTTAAAATTGACACTATTTTTTATAGAAAAGGCAATTGAAACACTCCAAACAGATAAAGTGAATTCATATTGTTTTTATACTTCAAGAAAATAAATCAATATTTCATATGTTGGAGTAATGAATCATCCATACCTCAATTATATACACTGTCTCATTGTATGACTCCAAGAGTGTCATATTATTTAAAATTTATTGTTATTTTAGTAAAAAAGAAAAGTGAATTATTCAAAACTAAGAAAACACATTTGTATTATTTTATACATTATGAAAATTATCCATAAGTGATTTTTGATGTTTTATAATTATCCACAACATAATCTGATACACCATGTTCCTGGTATGACTCAATGTTTCCGTCATTAGTTTACAAATGAAATTTTAGTTCAAAAAATCTATCACTCACTAAGAACAATGGTTATGCACAATGATTTTCTTGATAATTTAGGAAAATGATTAAATAGTAATTTTTTCATTGTAGTGATCAGTCTCACATAATATTATCAAACTATGTGACTAGTATAACCCAAATTCTTTTCATCTACCTAAAATAAAATTTTAGTAAAAAACATATGTGACATGCTCAAAATCGGACAACCACATTTAGGTTGTTTTGATACTTTAGGATAATGATCTAAAAGAAATTTTGTTCATTTAATTAATTTTTGTTTGTTAAATTTTTTGGTTAATTAATCATTTTAAATCTTTTTTATATTTTTTATCCGTTTTTTAGGATTCATATAGCCTTTACTAATAGATTGTGTTATATTGTCTTCCAAATTCGGAAAAAACATACCTAACAATGTTTCAAGTAGGTGACTATGAAAGCCTAAAAATTATAAATTCAATATAAATAATATATGAAACAATGAAAGAAAATTTAAAAAATAAAAAAAATGAATGGAATTTATTAAAAACAATTGATGAAAAATATTTTCAATCTCCCAAATTATTATTGGTTCAATACATAACATTTGTATTATAAATTTTTTACTAGATATTTTTTGCCCCATTTTTTTAAATTTTTTTTTTTAAATTTCTTTATATTTTCAATTAATTTTAATTTGTACAGTCAAGGTTTAAAATTTCATTTATATTTTATTTATTTTAAATTTTTTACACAAATAATATTTAATGTGTAAAAGTAATTTTTTATCAATGATTTTTATTTCATGTAAATTTGTTTCCGTTTTTTAAATTTATGGATTTTTTAAAATATTATTTATATTTTTGAACAATGATTTATGATTCATTGGGATTTTAATTATAGATTTTATTTTATTGGCTTCAAAATTTACATACTTCTAAGATAAATAGTACTTTTTTTAATGCTGGAGACATTAAATACTTATAAAAAATTAATAATAAATATAATCAAAATGAAATTTAAAACATTGAATAAAAAAACTAATTTAAAAATTTATATTTTCATCAAAATAATAAATATAATATAATTTAAATGTTTAGAGACAATGTTGTTTGAAAACATTACATTTGGACTTTAAATGTAGTATGAAAAATATATATTATAACATATAAACATTTTATAACCTATAAAAAAATATAAATTATAAATTATTGATAGATTCTAAATGAAATTCAAGACTTTCACTTAAAACATAAAAAATAACTGAAAATGAATGTAATTTCATAAAAATATAAATATAATTTTTTAAGTATTACAAATAATATATAACAAAACAATAATATTGAAAATCATAATTAATTGAATTAAAATATTAAATATTTTCTACTTATTAATGAAATTATATATATGTAATTAATTATTTTATGAAATAATAGTAATTATTCAATTAAATATACATAAAACTATTTAATAACGATACTATTATTTAAATGATTATTATTATTGAAAAATATAATAAACAAAAAATAATTTACATGAAACAAAATATTATTCTCTCATACTAATTATAAACAATTTTAAAAATATAATCATTATTAATAATTATTCAAATAATAAAATAATTAATATTTATTAAATTATTAATTATTACTAATTATTTTTAAATATCAAATAGTATAAATTTGTAATTACATTACTTATATTCACTTTTATAAATTATAAAAAATTATATTTGAGTTATTAATTGTATTATCAATCAAATTACTTAAAAATAATTAAATATTGATAAATAAATAATTAAAAAATATAAATTAAAAAAAATTATTAAAAAGTATATGGCTCGGAGCATTTTAGAAAAAAAACCTCCTGTAAAATTTGTTTTGTTCAAGGAAATTTTCAATTTATTACATTCTTCAATTTTTTCATATGTGATATATTATTTACATGGATCCATATTTTGTAAATTAATTTAAGAAACTATTTTCCCCTAGCTGTATCCAGAATTACCTTCATTATTTGAATTATGTCAGAAAAAATTTACCATCTTCCATGCCAGTTATTAAAAAAATGGAAAATAATTAATTCTCTCATTTTTTCATTCAATAGATATTTTAAATTTTATATTCAATTGAAATACATTTAGAATAAAATATTGTTCTTTATTATTACTAACATCGGGAGCCTTCCTATCTATAGGTTTCTTCACTTCCCTCACCATTGGTTGAAATTGAACAGAACATGGTATGGATTTTAAAATTATTAATAGATTATATGAGTTTAATATATAGTAAGTAGTTATTGAATATGATTTTGTGATCTTGTAGAATTAGGATTGGTGTGAGAACATTTCATTTAAATTAATTTCATATTTCATTATTTCATTGTAATTTCTAGTACAATATAACAATTATATTGGACATCAATTCACATAGGATTTTTTTTATACAATGATTACTTAAAAATTATTTAACTATAATTATTTATTGATAAATGAAGAAATTATATATTTACAAATGTATAATAAAAAATATCTATGAGAATGTAGGGTGCTTCAAAAATCATGTAGGTAAATAAATTCTCACACAAGCACTTTGAAAAAGCAATAAAGAATTCTTACTAGTCCATTAATGAAAATGGATGAAAATTTAATTGAAAAATTAGCAAGAAACAAGAATAAATTGAATTTCTTAGTTGTTTTATGTCACCCGCAAACCACCACCAAGAAGGATTCATGGAATACATGAATCACGAAGCATGAGTATGCGGATGGACCCATGAGGTGCTAGCCCATGGAGCAATGGCTAGCGAACCCAGGATTAGCTGGACCACATCATTAGCAGAATCAAGAGAACAAAGGCAATCTGCATACTATCTCAGGAACTCGTTAGTTTTTTTATGAATAAAATTGTTATGGTTTTGTTATCCAAGACTTTTGAACTGCTGCATTTGCAATCCCCAATTGACTGAGTCTTCTACGAATTGAGATATCTCTTCATGGGGTTCTGAAAATGGTGTATCATTCCCATTCATATGATTTTCCAAGTGATCTATTAATGTAACCCAAGAGTAATTGAGAATTTATGGATGAATAAAGAATGGAGTAGACCCTACAGATTAGAATGAATTTTGAGAGGACTTCATCCTTAGTTTCGTACAATCTATGATGTTCAAACCACAAACCACATTCCCACAGCTATAACAACATGGGAACCATAAAAATAAGGTAATTAATAATAAAGGGTAAACCAAAAACCTAATTTGTGTCCTAGTGAACTACAAATTCCACGTAGATGAACTCCCCATGAACAACGGGTTCCAAGAACCTCCTTCAATACAACACTCTACATAGTGTATCACTATAAAGATCAAACCCCACACTACGTACTGCATCAATATGATGATGGAAGCCAATGCATCGTGGGGGACAGTATCCAAGAGCGAGTACCCCATTGGCATTTGATGGTTTATTCCTAAGCTCGCATACTTATTTGGTTTGCAGATGACCCCTCTACCTGCAGACCACTACGGTATACGGTGGTCCCCCCACCCCGAAAGTGAAAATAGTATACGGAATGGGGAATACTTGGGTATCCTTCCTTCTGACTCGAATCTCTCCCTTACATAACCATCCATTCCCCCAAATATCCTTCATGAAATAGTCCCCTGATATCTGGCCGAAGTCTCCTAAAAAGCCACGGGACCCGTATGATCAGATCGTCGGGCGCATCAGCATTCTCCTTTGAGTGTATATACACATGGTATGTGGATTCATGAAGGCCTTCCCCACAACATTTTTGAGTCCTGAGATTTCTTTTTTTCAAAATTCCCATGGTAAATTGGAGTCCAACCTTGGGATGATGACGTGACCCTCCACATTCTAGGGATTAATGGGGATTAAATGCTTTTCCATTCAATGAGAAGTAGTGAATGGTTGAATGAATCATGTTCGTTTCTCATTTTAATGAGAGGAGACACTTCTCCCCATTCCAAAAGAACATTTTGGGGAACTCTCACTGAGTTAAGTCCCTATAATTTTATGTGTCGAGCCACATGACCGCCAATGGAATTCCACAATGAAGGGTTCATTACACCGCACCAACTCCCACTTTCACCTCATCCTCTTCCATAGTAGGGCCGATGCCTCCCATAAAAGGGAGAAAAGATGTTTGGAAGGTTAAATATGTCACATCCTCTTATTTTTCACACCATGTATAACACACGTGGTATGATTGAATTTTTATGATTAAAACTTCCACAAAATAATTCCTGGACCTTGAGAACTCTGATTCCTATTCAAACTAGGGTACGTAGAAAACCAACTTGAAGGATGGAGCTCAAAAGGGATTCCCATCTGATAGGGTTCATCCAGTCATGTTCTCCTCTAATGGGTAGCTTCCATGTGTAATCACCCGCTCATTTCTGTAATACATGAAATCTAATTTCTGTTCAAACTAGGATACATGGGACTCCTTCTTGAAGGCCTGAGCTCAAAAGGGTGCCCTTCCGAAAGGGTCCACCTAGTCATGTTCCCCTAAAATGGTTAGCTTCTGTGAGTATTCCCTAGCTCATTTTAGAACTATGAAAACAATACACATGATGCCTACTTGAATTTCCATGCTCAAGGGGTTCCATTTCAATAGCATCCACCCAATCATGTCTCTTGAAATTGGCAGGTTCCATGCATAAGCCCTAACTCATTCTTGAACTATGAGAACTCTGATTTTTGTTCAAACTAGGATATTCATAATTCCTTCTTGAAGGCTCGAACACAAAAATTTTCCCTTCCAAAAGGGTCCACCTAGTTATGTCCCCTAAAAAGGGCAGCTTACATTCCTCCTAGATGACTACAAACTTCAGAGTTCCATATTTCATGGTTTATGTTAGCATTGCCTCTATAGAATCAGATCCATGTATATCCATGATGATCCGGAAAACCGTTTGTATCACATGGATACACTCTCTGAGAGTGAACCAAGTATTAACCAACATATGAACAAGACATAAATCTATAAGAGATTCCTAGAATATGGAATAATTTCCCAAAAAAGTGTGGGATGAGCCCGACCTCCCACCCTCTTGACCAATAGAATCCTTAAGTGTCGTCCAAATTGCCATTCGACAAGCACCTTCCATTATAATTTTGGTCCATGAATCATTGATACAAAGGCCATTGGGTGGTTCTAGATGTACGAACAAACATGTATGACACAGTTTGAGGAATTCATATCCTAAGAGGACCAATTTCACAAATATATAACCACATGAATTTTCCTGCTGGGATTATTTGTCTTTGGCACCTCCTTCATAATGAGGAACAGAAAAACGGCCCAATCATCATGAGGTCATTCTAGTTCCCCCAAAAGGATAACTACACAGATAAGGCTGAAAAAAGGCAGCGAAGGGAAAGTCTCTATAACAATGGATGGATAGTCTTCACATGTCTGTCCATTCATTTCATTTTTTACCATCCCCAGAAAAATGCCACCTCAGAGGTGAAATAAAAAATTATGAACCCGATTTGAATCCTCATCCAAGGTGGTGGTTCATCACCACTCAAGACGTTTTGCCACAAAAGGGGGGAAGGTTGTCAAGTTGAATCATCAAATAAGAAAATGATCAAGATATTCTACATTGATGGGGTTTTATTGTTTTTATATTTTACATATAGAAATATATATTACTGGCTTCCAAAGAGAAACCATCGGTCCAAATGGAATCTTGAAAACCAAAGCAGATACGCGCCACCATGATCATGTAGCCTACCGGGGCCCTGATGAATAGAAATACCCCTTCGTATACCTTGCGCCTTCAACACTAGGTTTTAAACATGTTGATTAAAGAGTACCACCTAAAAACTACTCCCCCAACAGTGGAGGCCAAAGGAAAATCCCTCTAGTCTGTAAAATACCACCAACCACATCCTTAGCCATAGCCAGCACCCCAGCACATGGTAGCCTCGATGGTCATCTCGAATCGTTTTGGGATTCTTTCCCTAGAATGTCACAATAAGTACCTCCCTTATGTCATGGAGGTAGATGAAGTTGAAGTTGATGATTTAATCTCAGCTACATAGGGGTGATACTAATGGGCCCTTACTAGAGAGCATCGCTGACAACATTGGGCGACCATGTTTCTTTACTTTAAAGAGGATAATATACCAATGTCACTCGATGATGTCCATAAGACATGGACCCATCAGGCTACCCACCGAGGGAGGCGAACATGTAATTAAGAACATTGTATCACCAAGATTCTTGAGGAGGAACTCCACCATAATAATGTGCATGCATAAATTAATTTCTTCCCCCTCCACTCAAGACCCCCCCCCCCCCCCACAGAAATAGGGTTGCACAATATGAGCACATACACATTCTTACCACTGATATTCTGTCCCTCTATGTATCCATAGTGGAAAATTACAAGAATATGTTGATATCTGTTTATGCATTAGATTCCCATCATCTAAATTGGACGAAAACCTGCCTCAGGAAGGAACAAATACCTGCTGATGTGTATCAAGCCAGCAATCCAAAAAGGATGGAAAACTAATATGATTAGATTCAAATTCCTATGGATGCATATCAAGAATGTGAGAGAAATATCATGGAAAGAATGAATATGAAAATTATTGCTCATGAATATGAATCCCACCATTTAAATATGGTGGAAACCACAAATGAAAATTGGTAGCATAATTTTTCCTTTGTCTCAGAACATGTGAACTTCTAGTATCCACTGGAAACCTATAGAGCATCTGAGGGGACACAAAATCTTGCTTCAATATCTGAATGAGACTTTAGGCCCAGTCTATCCAAAGATGTTTCATAGTACATTCTGGAAATTCTGGATGAATAGACATCGATTCTAGACCATATCGTCTAAATATGCTAATATATCATTGCATCGGCAGCAAAGGTGAGGAACCAAGCCCAAGAACCAGTTTCCACGAACTGAATGACTTACTCGCAAAGTGGGTTAATCACTCTATAGGATTTATGGATATACACTATAGTCTAGGATGTTCAAAAATAATATCCCGCAATACATATGAAACCAGATTAGTAGTAAATACATGTTTCAACTGGGGGGCACCAGTCCAACGTGGTGGCCACTCCAGGCCAGGCATATATCACTTCCAAAACCCAAAATGTTTTTTGTCATATCCTAGTGACATAATGGTACCCAAAAAGAGAGTGATATGTATATCATGATCATTACAAAAAGCAGATGACCCCAATTACCCACAAGAGAGCGGCCAAAAATGAAATGTTCCAAAGGGTTCTAGAAAATGAAGTGGTCATACCGGATCCTTCTCTACTAGAATATAGAGTTCATGAAACCCTAGAACATATATCAATAAAGGATAAATACCATATAATTCCATTACCGAATTATGGAAGGTGCGGTATAATTTTCGAAGGCCCTCCTAGAAATGTTACTACCAGCTGCTTTGGAGGTCCTCCCTAGAGTAGACATTGGGCTTACTCAGTGGGCCAAGAATGATCAATTATGATATCCTATCTCATGATTCATGTCGGGGTATCCCTCCCCCTGACCTGAAGATCATAAAGAAAGAAAGTCATCCCATTGATTTTATCTGCCCTGATGGTCCTTCCAAGGGTAAACGTTGTAGATATTCTTATCCATGTAGTCATAATTCAATTCATGATGGTAGTCCTCACTATGATGATAGTCATTTTCATGTCCCTCCCCTCCAAGGAGGTTTTTGTGAATCCCCTCCCCAATGTAACATCAAGAAACAATATGGTCTTCCCCTCACTATTGTACATCCCGAAGGCTATCAATAGGATGTAGACTATAGAAATTTTCTTGCATCCAGATATCGTGTTGTGATATTAGTCCTCGCCCCCATCATATTCATTGAGAAGGAACTTCCATCAGTGAAATAATGTAGTATGAAGATCCTCCCCACGTTTTATCCCTCCTTGAATATCCCTCTCCAAAGTATACACCTATGGGACACTCCCCACCGTCAGACATCAAGTAGAAATGGAATCCCATGCCATTGTAGCACCAATTGTGAAGGTCCTCCCCAGGATCAAAATTCATACTGGAAAGAAGGCCCTCCCCTTTCCATGAAAAATGAGATAATTCCCTCCAATGGAGAGGCACTTAAAAATATGAATTCAGGTATTTCAGACACTCATTCTATGATAAGTGATATCCTCTCTCAACTAGAGGATAGTCTAGGGCCACACTCATCTTCCGGTCCACCCCCAAATCGTGTACATATCAATGAGGCTCCCACCATCCTGGCTACATGGAATTAAATTATTATGAAGTAGTCAAGCTAGTAATATCAGGTAGATGATTCCCTAGAATAACAACAACATGATAAGATTTTAGTGAGATAGAAACTAGATAAGGATAGTATACCGGTAATGTAATTGTCCACTGCCACTTCTCACGTTGACACACCAAGATATTTGTCTGAGAAATGTATGCATAACATTCAACTAAATATAGGGAAGACTCTATGATAGGTAAAATAAAAACTATTTCACATGATGGTTATGCAGACCATGTCAACATATTATGAGAGCTTTTTTGTCTAATAAACTTGGAATACCTCTAGTATCCACATCATCAATGATTATAAAGGTGAATGAAAATCCTTGAAATAGCCTGCCTCCATGAACTGTAGAAGTTATATTTCATCATTGTAGATTCCACATCAAGAGTTTATATTCGAGGATGGGGATAGCATTAATCGCTACACTTCACCACATGCCTCGTCCAGCATACCTCATTGGAAATTAAATCATTCAACGTTATTACTAAAAGATAACGATCAAATAAAATCCCTACATCGGAAATATGGAATACTCAACAATATGTCATCCCCGGAGTATGTATCAAAAGCATCAGGCCTGATGGGATCAATTCATTGAAAAACATCAAAGCCAGGAAACTAGCAACATCCATCATTCTTCCTAAAAATGGGAAGAAAACCAAAAATTAGTGATCATGTCTTCAAATTCCAATAAATCCCATGAGGATCCATTTCCATACCCAGCCCACACTTGTTCAGGAGAGCATGAAATAAAAAAGGTGTAAATTATGGTGGCTACCACAACAAATATATGAACACCCACACCCCACATGCCTATGGGAATTTTGATCTCACAATGCCGCTATAAGTCCAAAAATTCAAAGTTGTAGTGTGTAAGTGGAATAATGGGAACAACCCAGTCTGCATGGCTGGGGGAAATTTTACATTAAATTCCCACACTAAGGACAATTGTCTTTTCTTGTCTGGGAAGAACGATGAGTAGAGAGGTCACAAGTTCCACCCTGTATCATGGTTCATTCCATACGAGATGGAGTCACATTATGAGGTCACATCAGGGCTCCCTTTGTTTCAATTTTAACCATGAAACCCTCAAAATACCGCAAAATGGATGGAGAAAGTCCAACAAAGGATGCAGAAAAAACTCTTACTATTCGCCAGTGGGTATAACACCCCCAATACGGTATGCATCAGTGCATGTGGTAATAATAAACTCCATGCATCTCATAGTAAATGAGACTAATGGATAGGATGCAATAGAATATGGTTCCCTCCTAGAGGAATCCCACACTGAGCCTAATGGTGTGCATACCCGGAACGAGAGAGTGATATTATATTTGGGCGGCCCATCAGTTAATCTGTCATTACCTTCTGCACAAATATCCAACAAGGTGAAGAATAAACATCATGTCATCTATGAACCACCTCCTCATACCACTATGAATGTGTCTCTCTCTTTTGGAATTAATATTCAATAAGGACAATGAAATGAAAGAGATGATGAAAATAAATAATGAGTTTTTTTAGAAAGATATATTGAAGGATGTGTTACTCAAGTGGAACATTAGTAGGTGCTCCCATAACATGTTCCCCTTACATAGTAACTCGTCCTGAGAAATTAATTTATTCTTGGATTCCCATCCAATATAGCATTGATACCATCAACCTACATAAATATTCCCTAGTAAGGACATAATGAATTCCTCCCTTTGGGAAAGTTGCCAAAATATATTCAGGTGAACCCACAATGGATACCCCTGGGTGGGTATCAACCCCAAATTCAAACAGTGTTAGCACATCCAACTTTTCCCCATGTTGCACCCACCCATGCTCAAGTCTAGAAGGATACACATCAGGGGCTCTTGAATACTATCAAAAAATTGACATGTCGACTAGAAACCCTAGAAGGGCATCGCACTCTGATACAACTATAATGCAATCCCTACCCTAATTGGGTGAGCAATGTTCCACCATCACCAGCCATCAGGAACACCGTATTGCTAGTGTTCAATTTTTTGGGATACCTAGAACAACAGAAAATGCACTACACCTATTATTTTGATCTCATGATGGGTAACCAAGGGATGAAACATTTGGTGAAACATAGGTTCTTCATGAGAACCCTAGAGGTTTCAACATTCGTATGGTTTACTAGCTTTCTAGCTCACTCAATCACAGGCTGGGAGGACCATCGGTGACAGGTTCTCTTCCAGTTTAGTTCAAAATTGACTAAGACAGCGGTCAATGATCTCATAAACTAAAAGCAGTGATAGAATGAATGTTTTTCAGACATTATTTCATGACGTAAATTCCTGGCATACTCCCTAAACATGAAACACCCCCATGATGAAATTCTCAATATGTGGATCGATAACCTCTATGATGAATTACGAACAACGCTCATCATAGTGAAGTACACAAGTGGGTTCTGAGATATCTCTTCCATTTCCCAAATGATAGAAGACTAATCTCAAATCCCAACAAGCCCCATCATCCCTGGGATAAAGAACACGAAAAGATGAAGCAAGTTTTCTCATGATTAATCCACCCCGGCACTAGCACCAGTTGTGAGGCCTCCACAATACCAAGAGAGACACCATGGACGCTAACTTCCACCCCCCAACATGGAAATATGAGCGAAGCGGTTCTAAAAGAAATCAGTTCGAAGAATGAAGAAATAATTTCTACTCATTCCATGATGACCAAATATGCAGCTACATCATAGCCTCAAGTAATTTCAACTTACTCTAGTTACTGGAGCCAATGAGAGCCAATGAAGTTGGTATCAAAGACCATCCAAATTTTTTTCCCTATCACCGGATAATAGGGAACACCATCAAAGAGTGTTCCATATTCAAAATTTATCATGCATCATATCATGTATTCCAGACAAGTCATGTTGGGTCCGCCTCCAGCACAAGTGGAATATGTCTCTTCCTTAGACCCAAGAGAGGAAGAGTAATTTCATGAAATCAACAACAAAAAGGGGGAAAATTGATAGTTGGATGGCACAAGAAATAGTCAACATATATCATGGAATCCTCCAGGAACAATTGAAGCAATCAAACGTGACCCCGATAGCTCCCGATGCAAAACAGACATCGTCACCAGCCCCACATCTCTCTGAGGGCAAGAAAGAAAGAAATTATGAGCAAGAAGATGATCCGGAACCAAATTCGAATCAAGTATTGACAGTTTTGTACTTCATGCCAGAAAATTTGAGACAAGAAGAACCACCCCACGAAACAAGAAAACAAACATCATCCTTTCAAATGGCACCAACAGAATAAGACAATCAAATATAAGCATTGTCAGATTAAGAACTGATATTCGCCTCTTTTTATATCAATCACTTGAGGGAACCCTTATTTGATGGGGTCTATGGCCACAAACCTGAATTCTCCATGTCCAACCAGAGAGCTATAGGAAGAGGCTTCATATGTTTAGGGTTTCCTAGAAGTCATGATCATCTCAGGAGTCAAATTTTATGCCACACATTAGTTTAAATCGTTAATATTGCAGAAACTCACAGAAGATCCCTCAAGCTAACACCATAGGTAACATGGTGTTTCTCTGCCCCTACTGGAAGAAATATGAACGCAGTCATCTTGGAGTGTTAGTTAGAGGAATAATTGATATCCAGTCACCCAAGGCGTATAGGTGAAGCAGTTCAGCCAAGCTTGAAAATCACAACAGTGTGATCATCACATGTTGTGGAGGCCAGACCATCTACGTCCAAAGATGAATATCCTAAAGCACCCTTGAAAAAGATACCCATGATGGTAAAAGACAACCATTTGAGTATAAATAGGATATTTGAATGTACGTAGCCTAATTCCTATAAAATCTATTGATCCTGTATAATATGAGTCAGAAAGAATACCTTAGGGAGGAACTCATTGAAGCCTTACTAAGTCCTCAAGAATTTGAGGCTGATGTAGTAGCGGCCAAAATCTACCTAATAGAAACTAATCCCTAATATTTATATTCTATCATCTCCTTCATAAATTGGGATGAAGACGACATTATGAATGGGCAAATCAGACCCTTATATGTGTTTGTAAAGATAAACAATGTTGATGTTCAATAAAGTTTCAAAGACAACAGCTCTAGAGTCAACCTCCTCCCACTATGAACACTTTGCCAGTTATGCTATGATGTGGAAAGTATAACACCCATCACCAAAACTCTACTAGGATATGAAAAAAGAAAATAGAAGATGTTGGGAAAATTCAAGCTTAAAAACTATATTGGAGACCTCTTGTTTGATTCTGAGATTCTGGTAGTATGGAAAAGTATGACCTTCTACATCATGTAAGGGAGGCCCTTGTTGTGATTCCCTCATCATGCCATCAGTGCATCAAATATTGTGCTAATGGGAAAATGGTACATATCATTCCGATAAATCCCAATTTGAATCATGTGAGTCACATTACATCGATGTGTGGTTCTATGAACCGAAAGAGAAGAATTCTTTGGTTGATGATGTTTATTGGATCACCTCTCCAAATGGATTGTAAATGGCTTCTGTAGATACCCTCCAACATCTTGGGGAGGAGTATATATAATCCATCAACCAAGTTTAATGTGTATGTTCATGATCAGATACAGAGTAAGTCATCAGAATCATTTCCGTTATGGCTAAAAATTCCAAAGACGTTGAAGAGCACGTCGACTCCTATGGTGTTTGGGAAAGCCCAAATAAAGATGTCGTTGTCTTATCCTTGAGACCCCATACATTTTCAACCTTACTCACTAAAGCAGAAGACACTTTCTCTCCCAATGCCAATGTGTTCATCTCAAGAATCCTCTTTCTATAATAAGAGAAGAAAATTCTGAAGAGGTTGATGATGAATAAGAAGAAGAAGATTGATAACTCAAAGATGTTCCTCATGCATTCGAATATCATGTCTCCACCATGACCGATAAACATAGGGAGATAATCATGGGCACCAAAGATGACCCAAAACCCACTTTGATGGGTGTGGTTATGACTTTATAGGAGAAAGAGGAATATACCTCCTTCTTAAATAATAATCAAGATGTGTTTTCCATGAACTAAAAAGAAATTCTAGGCCTCAATCATAAGGTTTCCACCCATCATCTGCATCTTCTAGAAGTCCAACGTGGCTATAAGTAGACATCTAGAAGGACCCCCCCCCCCCCCCGACACTTGGTAGAAAATATTGGATGAAGTTGAAAAACTAGTAAAAGATAACTTAATTTAGGAAGGCCAATATCTTATATGTCCACCAAAAATTGTCCGTGACAAAAATAATAATTGACATATATGAATCTGCATCAACTTTAGGGACCTTAATCAGCACTACCGAAAAGATAATTTACATGTACCGATCATAGAATTGTAGATCGATGCGACCACTGGATATGAATCCCTCTATTTCAAGGATGGTAATTCAAGATAAAACCAAATATTAATGGACTAAATAGATGAATATGATACTTATTTCAGTTCCCCCAATGAGTGTTCTATTATAAGGTTATGCCCTTAGGTCTGAAAATTGCTAGAACTACCTATCAGTGTACCATTCTTCATTTTTTCAATTTCATCTTGGGAAAATTTGTTGAATGCTATGTCGATGATCTGGTGGTTAAATCACAACATTGCTCAAATAAAAAAATTTATCATGAAAATGTCTTCAAAAAACTGTGACATCACAATTTAAGGATGAATTTCCGAAAAGGTTCTTTCGGCGTTACCTTTGGGAAAATCCCCAGCTTCATTTTATGCCATCACAACATTAAAATTGAATGTTAGAAGACAAAACACACCCATGGCCTATATGTTCCTTGCAAGATCACTGAGTTGAGGGGTCTCCAGGGTAACTTGGCCTATATCTGACACTTAATATCCATACTTGAAGGTAAATGTTTACCTTTCACCTCGTTAATGAATAATGAGGTTACATATGAGTGGATAATGATTATCCAGATACATTTCAAAATCTCAAAATATATCTTGTAAGCCCACTATTTTTGTTTCCTCTAGTTGAGGGGGACCACTCATTTTGTATGTAATCTCATTGGAATGGTAATTATGTGCTTTCCTCATGAAAAAAAATGTTTATAGAAGCAAGAACAACCTCTATTTCCACATCTGAACAATGATCGATGTTGAGACTCAACATTCATGAATCAAAAAGAAATTCCTTGCCCTAATCTTTTTGGTTCAAATAATCTTGTACTACCTGTAGCACCACGAGGTCAATATGGTGTCCCTCTGCAACCTTCTCAAATATATACTCAACTTCCCATTACTAATTAGAAACCTATCCCAGGGGATAGTCATCCTACAACAGTTTGACATAGTGTATGTGCCCCAAAAATCCATCAAAGGAATAGTGTTAGTATACTTTCTGGTGGAGATCCCTTTGGAAGTAACAATCATGTTGGATGCAGAACATCTAGATGAATGTGTTTTTTTCATCCAAGAAGGCCCCCAAGATGGGAAAATGTAATTTGATAGTTCTTCAAGAACCTCAATATGGAAAAGGATGGAGTCTCCCAAGATCAAAAAATTAGAGTTGGGAGTTATACTCACATCCCTTGAGAAATCCATCATGCCTTACTCTTTCCTACATTTAGTTGGATGGAAAAATAATGAAGCAGAATATCATGCCCTCATTACATTATTAGAGATACCACCTCATGCACGAGCCAAACAACTGCAGATAAAAGGTGACGCAGATCTGGACAACAAATAGGTCAATGGTTATTAGTCCATTAAGAAATAAGTATTGGTGATTTTGATGAACCATGTTTGATATCTAATGGTAGAATTTCCATCAGAACCAACGTCAGACTATATCCCTCTGCCAAAAAATCCTCAAGAACATGCATTGTAAAATGAAACTATAACCCTGGTTGATCCTGATTGGGATGGAGCAGTCATCAGTATTTCACACCTTCGGATAGACATGCCATTTATTTAGAACAATACCATGGAAATCGATAGGATTAGCCCTCTTTTTGAGCCTTATGGTCACACCAATGGTTGGATGACTCCCATTGAAAATTATCTCTATAGGGGGGAACTCCCACGTGATCGGGTGGGAAGAGAACTGATCTAGAGGTGGTTGCAAAATTTTTTATATACAATGGTGAAAACCAAGAATATTTTCTCTAAAAAATGTCCTTGATAGTGTCCTTATCTGGTGCATCGATGGATAAGACACAACATCCATCTTAAAATAAGTTCACACCTGATCTTGTGTAGCACACCAATCAGAAACCATGCTCTCCCATCAAATTTGGAGGCTAGGATACTATTGTCCCACTATGATACATGATTTTTCCACATTCATGAAGAAGTTGCATTCCTACCAATTTCATGCCAATTTTAATCTCCAACCCCTGGAGATACATCACACAACTAAGTACTCCTAGACATTTTTCATATGGGGAATGGATGTTGTGAGACCATATCCCCCCGCTAGAGTGAGACAATTCAAGTTCATTCACACATAAACATACTTATTCTCTAAATAGGATAAAGCCATGCTCCTTAATGTGGTTTGGGAAAAAATAACTTCCAGTTTTGTGAAATCCAACATCATTACTAGATTAGTTTTCCATCATACACTAATGAAAGATAATGGCACCCACATCTGCTCTGCTGAGTTATAAAAGTTATACTATGAGTATAGAATCAAATCCAACCATTCATCCCTCTACCATGTACTGACCAATAGGTAGATAGAGGAATTCCAAAAGACTCTATCCAACATACTCCAGTAAATGGTAGATAATGATATGTAATTGTGGCCAGACATGCTCTTTCCTGCTAAATGGGATTACATGACCACAACACGTACATCCACCCAGGAAACTCAGTACTCACTAGTATACAAGGTATAGGTTGTTGTGACTATTGAAATTCAATTACCATCACTCCAGGTGGTCTTTTTTTATCAAATTTCAATGTATGACAAATCCCAAAAATGGTTTGATGAGTTGGGACATTTGGATGAGAAAAAGTTGCACACTATGCACCATTTGGAAGTCTACAAAAATCGGATCGAATAGGCCTTCAACAAAAAGGATAACCTTCGATTTTTCATCAAAAGAGATATGGTGTTGGTACTCAGAACCCCAATGATACTTGAGATGAAACACCCAAATCATGAAAAAAAGAGGAAGGGACCACTTTTCATACATACGGTCTATTCCAATGGAGCATATGACTTGATATCAACGGATGGAGAACACATCACAGCTCCCACCAATGAAATGATTATAAAGAAGTAATTCATGTAACAATGAGTTATATGGTCCAAACTCTATGACCATAAACTATGAGAATCATCCCAAACACATGATGCTAAACTCTATGGTATTAGTCTCTATAACACGACATTAAACTGTGATGCCAATTTCCTTACTGCATGAATCTAAACTGAACAGCATATCATCCTATCTAGAAGAAGTTAAGACCACATAGTATAAATCATCCTAACTGAATAATGATAAACTACATAATCCTCAAAGAACTATGTACTACTTGATTCTCTTACATCAGTGGGATATGTAGTGACGCATCGACCCTCAATCTTGAACATAGCCCCCACATGAAAAAAATTCCTAAATTTCATCCTCTATCTCCAAATATTATGATAGAAATCCAAGTCTCTCTTTTTTTCTCACATATATTATAACTAACATGACCATATGATCAGCGGTAAGTATTCTCTTATATAAACAAACTATAGAAGAATATGATAGAACTGAAACTCATAGCAAATGAAACCAAAATTCCCCTACTTCAGAACTATGTATGGCTTCATTCCTACCCATGACGGGTACGTAGTGATTCCTGGATTTGACATTCAGGTCTAGACACTAGTTAAAGAAATCAATTCCTTATCATGTCCCAACACATGGACTATAACCAGGAAGGTAACATTTAGAACTACAGATGGCTTGATTCTTTCCAATGAAGGATATGCAGTGATTCCAAGATTTAACATCTAGGCCCAACCATCAATTAAAAGAAATTCCTCCTTATGTCCCAACATGTGGACCAGACCCTTGTAGAGGATAATAATAACTACATATAGATTGATGCACATTCATCTTTGGGATACATAGGGATTCCCAGATCCATTATCGCGGTCTAGTCACCCAAAAAAATTTCTAATTGCACAACGTTAAACTTCACTTTTACTTCAGAGTCATGTGCTGCCTGATTATAAATGTTATGAGATCCTACACATGCCCCCAATTTCCAAGACAACTATTTTAATGAGATGAAGGAAATTCAATGTCTAAATTCTAACACTCATAAGGATTCAAAAGATCATGCTTCCCCCACCATATGATATAGATCTTTGTAGAAGATTCAGTATTTCATGGATGATCACAGTCGTGATATTTTTTAAATTCCCAGACATGTCATTACAATTTTTCAAAAACCATAATCCAAGCAAATCTAGGGTCCCCAGAAAAATTCATGGCCATCAGATAAGAAGCCCTATTTCAGGTGGACATATTATTTTACAAATCACATCGTGCCTCAGTGGCTTTGCATATGTCCCCTAAAAATGGTCATCAACAAGAATAAAATATGTCCATAAGAGATTACAATCCTAAAATAGAATTTATAATGGCTTACAAGCCCCATTTCATTCTTCCTGATCCAATGTCCCCCTATACTATGGTTTACAACATCTATCATCACTCATGTCTATGGAATTCTAGAATAGTTTGGCCATGATTAACTCCAAGAAATTTATGGTTTTTGTGATGGGATGTACTCACCGCACAACGCTAAAATGTATGTCCAGAAGGTTCTCAATTTTGTCTTTACTGCATAAAATTAAACTGCATAACATTTTTCTGGAGTAAAATAATCCCTACCATTTATTATGATATTCATAAGTGGGGATCTGGAAACCTCGTAATCCCTTGTTTATTACACTAAGAATATATCAAGTTACCTTTCGTACCATAGTGAGAGATACACAATTACATCATATAAAATAAGTCCAAGAGTTTTATCCAAGCAGCATGAACCTAAAAAAACATGTTATGATTCACATCCCCATGAGGAACCCTGGGTCTTGGCCATATGATGTTAAACTACCAGGTACTCCAACGATGGGATGAATTCCTCACCATACATATGAGTCAGCTATATATAGGGGATTACATGATCCCTTGAGTGAATCATTTCTTGAATGTTTCTAATGTATCTGGGTACACTTCTTCCATGACACAAACTCTATGATTTGAGTAATCATGAATCTCTATGATCTTCCATGGCCTTCATAGATGGAAGGATCGTGTCTTGTGGACACCATTGTTTGACAATGCACATCATGCATAGATGGATCTCCATATGCCTCCTACATAACGTCTTTCAAATAAAGGAAAACTCATCCTCAAGAAATTCCTCTCTTACCTCAGTACACCAAATAGCTTCCAGGCCCCATGATATCCCTCTTGATTCCAGAACACATAGAGACATGGTTTACATTCTATTTTCTACCCAAGTCCTAAATATATCAGAACACCCAATCCTAATTAATCTATCGTTTATATTAAGGCTTCATTAAAATAAACATACCCCAGCCATATGAATGAATTTGATACATGTGTAAAAAAAATCCTTCAATTATTTCTGATTTTCCTAGTAAAGTTCAGCCAAAGAAATTCCCCCTTTAATGCTTAGGCCAACCCCTTGTTGGAAGTCATGTGATGTGTTCAGAGAGGTCCGAGTCTCTATAATATATAATAGCCATTAGAGATGGAAGGACAGTGTTAGGTAGATACTTATTTGACTATGCATGTCATGCCCCGGTGGATCTACATATGTAGTCTACAAAAAGACAATAAACCAAAGTCAAATTCATCCTTAGGTGAGTCCTTTGCAGTTTCCGTACGCTTGTATGACATTTATGTCCCGTGTAACTCCCCAGATCCAGAAACCCCCCAGATAATGAATTACATAAAATTCCCTTTTCAAATTCTAATACATTAAAGGCATTTCTAATAGAACGAATGAATCATTTACTCTCATTTGGTCAGAGAAAAATAATCTCCAATAATGGGTGACAATTGTCCTAGGTGTATAACATTAAACTATATCACTCGCCAGTCCTCCCTTAAACAAGTAAAATTCATGTGGGAGTGGTTTCCACATAATATTCGATACAAATAACCCTAATACTTTAGGACATAATTCATTAGACCAACCACCCAATTTTCCCCCCAACCACAAAACGAACCCAAAAAATTATAAATTCCCCCAAGCCATAAGAAATGGATGGCCAGCGTTCTGCAGACACTATTGCATTACTCTTCACATCATGCCCTAGTGGATATGAAAATGATTCCTAAAAAATGTCCTTCAACCAAATTCAAATGCACCCTTGTGATATTCCTCTCCAACTTTCTTACACCTAAAATTTCCCTCAATACTCATATACAACCCAAACTCACAAATTTGGGACATGAAAAATCCATCATTTTTGAAGAATATTATTAGGACATTCTTGGTTGACGAATTCCACATTGGGGGCCCCAACCCCATAATTTTTGGTAAAGGTTATTTGACATAAAACACCAGTGATAGGTTTGAGTGGAAAGACTATAACCTATTTGCGAAAAAATGCAATACTTTTTAGAGTGATCCTACAGAGGGAGCCACTAGATAAAATTTGAGTACTATCTCATTAAACATATATTGTGTATGGTTTAGGAAAAAAATATGAGTTTTCAAATAATCATAAGTGAAAAAAAATTTTAGGTAGAAAACCTACTAAATGTGGCTTGGGAAAAAGTCTTGTTATACCCACTATTCCCATATCAAATAGGGTTAGGAAAAAATAAGGTTCATAATGAAAAAAACACAAAATTTCGTGGGTTTTCAATGAAAACCCAGAAATAGTCAAACTATGATCACTGAGTACCGCATCTTAGGAATAATTTAGAGCCTGATTCATTTATTTCAATTTACTAGTTTCGAATCATAGCATAAAATTAATAATGGATCAAAATAATTATTATATGGTTTATTGTTACTAATTGACTTGACAGGAAAAGGAATGGTATAAGTATTGGAGGGAAAATTAGTTCCATTATGTTCAATAGAAAAATCGAAGAACATCCCCAGTCTGAACATAGTGTCAAAATAAAATGAGTACTTTATGATTCGGGAAAGTTATAGTAAGGCTTAGCTCACCCTTTCCATAAAAATTGAAAGCGATTGTTGTGGGACATCAAGTGTTTGGTCTAAAGAGGCACTCTCAACTAATTCATCTTTGACATGTAATGTCCCGAAATATCAGTGTAATTTTTTTTTATATTTGATGGAATTATTCCAAGAGCACACAATTGGATGGAACATGATTCATAGGCCCAGTGAGCCTAGAAATAAAATTTAACTTTCTTTATGTTCACATAAGTAAATGTGAAACCGGGTTTTTTTAACTTTTAAAACGTTTCTTGGATCAAAAATTGGAGGGCACTGTAAAACATAAAACACTAGAATTCGTCTAGAATGGACATAAAATCATCAGGAATGGGTTGAACAGAAGAGTAATTTTGTTTAATTTTTGGTAAATTATAAAATAACATTAAAAGTTAATTCATTTATTTTCTCACCATTGAGCTGAGGATGATGGTCATGTGGTGCGGTGATGAGGCACATTAAATGAACTCATAATCACTCGTTTTTATGCATTTATAACAGATACATTGTTTCATAAATGAATTTTCATAAATACACATGTCACAGCGTAACAGAAAAGTTGCGATGTGTTTTCTTTTAATAACATTTTGAGGAAATAAATTGGTGGAATTTTCTCTGAAAAATGTGGAACCTCTCTCTCTCTCTCGAATAATGAATGATGTTGACGAACGCCGGTGGGACATATTCAAGAGAAGATTAATGAAAATGAACCCTAAAGGATCATGGATCAGAAATGGCTCCAATATTCATATCTTATTAGGAATTCATACTCAATCATGGATTGGGTTTCTGTTGTATTGATTTTCCCTATCTTCTTTCTAAAATAACCAATGCAGATCAACACAAGAACAGGTTGATCCGCGAAGCATGAATTTTTCAAGAGGGTGTAATTATTTGGTTTTCTAACTGGTATTTTTTTATTGTTGATTGAAATATGATCCCATGCATCCCCTGTGTTTTTAAAATTCTAATGCGGAGGGCATGGGCTGACCCGAACAAGGCTTGAGCCTCTCCTACTTAAGCGTTTTTCATGGCCGCTTCCTTGAAATGGCGGTAAGATGATTCTGAGGCTGTGGTGGTGATGATGGAAACCTGAGAGTCTTGAGTGAATAATATGGATTGAAATTATACCACTAGAGTGGACCCAGTTTCCTGCAGATGGATCCACCAGCGACTTGTGGTCATAGACAAGAGGTAGTGCCAACAAGCACCACCTGTGGCTGAGTCGGTTGGCCCTCGCCGGCAGCACTTGGGGAGGCAGTGTAGAACATGGGAGAGGAGGCCGCAACCCATCATTTTTGGTGGATGGATAGATGAGGAATAGTACTGCTTCTGTGTTGGAGGAGTTTCCTGCCTGTAGTTAGGTGGGGGGGGGGGCTGACCCATCACGCATGCCCCAACCAGACTGGTCGAGCCAGTCTGGGCTGAATCAGACTGGCCGAGCAAGCCCAGGATGAATCGGTCTGAGCCTAGCCAAACTGGCCAACTCCCCAGTCCTATCGGGGGAAGTGGTACGAGCTTCCTGAGTGGACCGATAAAAAATTTTAGTTGATCCCCTTTAGTAGACTTGGCCGATGAGATAAAGTCATGTCGTTATGTGGCCTGAGCTAGGAAAAAAGATAGGCCCGCCAGTGTGGGTCGGCCAGATAATTTTTGTGTCACAGGGTGACCAAAAGGATAAGTCCAATTATCATCCTTATCTAGGTCCAGTAAGGCCTAATGAGCCAATTCAATGGGCTAGATAGATAGAGTCGGGTCATGCGGGACCTTGGGATAGGTTGGTCGGGTCGGACCGAACCAGTTAGACCAGGCCCAGATGCAACTGGCCCCTATTTAAAAAAAGGGATATATCTCCCATAATGTGCATCTGATTGATACGTCATCTATGGAGTTGGGACCCATGTGGTGGGCGTTCCATATGAAGTCCTCCAAGTAATATTTTATGTATGTTGACCAAACGAGGCTTGGTGACACAACTATGAGTGAGACTTCATGAATCAGCTACACATCGAGACTCCATAACTCAAATATCAGTGAGACTTCATGAATCTTCTACTTATAATGACTCCATGACTAAAAAATTAGAGATATTTCATGACTCAACAACCCAATGAGACTATGTTACTCAGTTACCAGTGAGACTATATGACTCAGCTACCCAGTGAGGCTTCATGACTCATCTATCAGCGAGACTTCATGAATCAGCTACTAAATAGGTCTAGGTGACCTAGCCGTCCTAATGGAATCATCACTGATGAGTTCCTTTGTAGTAATTGATGTTCATTAATCACAACTGTTGGTTTTTCTTTCAACACTCTATGTTGTACCTCTTTCGAGCTCACACTAGTGACAGTAATCGTTGTTCATTATTTTGTGATTTCCGTTGTGGATTTTTGTGAGACCTGAGTTAGTCTCAGGGTCCCAACTGAGTATCTTTATGCTCACCCATACATGAGATTTTCCCACTTTTGTTGTGCCCTGTATAGATGACAAATATATTTGACTAGGATTTTGGAGATCTTTTGCAATGTGGTGCTCAGAGGTGGATCTACAAATGCCATACGCTTCAGCGACATCAAATAGTGAGTTGTACATACCCTTCAGGTAAGATCCTTGGTGGATGACCCTTAGATATTGTAATTCCTTTTACTACACTTTCCTTTTTAGTTTTGTTTTTATCTTAGCCCCTTTTCCCTTTAGTTGAAACTTTACCTTTGTGGATGCTTCCTCATGTGACATACATGTTTTTGGTATTCCAGTTTTAGCTTTAAATTCTAATGTGTGGGTTGTGTGTGTATGCAGGGTTAATGGGAATGCCTTTTCATTTTGGGGATATGCTTTTTGATCCTAGTCACTGCCACTTTCTTATGGAAGGCGGTCATGGGGTAGTCACATCATGGGCCCCAGGGGACGGATAATGACAGAGTGGTATCAGAGGACTTAAGTTGTACCTCAATGATTTAGATTCAATTGTTTTACTTGGGTAACATTGATAAATTATTCGAGTTCATTTTTCAGATTCATTGAGTCCAGTTTTGGTGTGGCAGCCGACGTATCCATGCACCATGACCCTGAATTTTTATTTCCGACTCAGTGCATGAAAACACTTGCTTATTGCATCTTTAATTTTTTTTCATTATCTATTTGAGTCATAGTCAGATAAAAATGTTAAATTATCAGACCGTGGTTCATCTTGATTTCCCTCAGGATACCGCCACAAATACAGCCAGCCAGGATCATGGTACAATATCATGATGATAGTTTACCAAGTGATGTTGCATCTTTGTAGTGACTGGTTTCTAAGATGGCACCCCTGTGTGGTGTAGCAGGAGAACCACAACCTTTCGAGCAGTAGTTTCTACCATCCTTACTAGTTTAGGATGCATGCAGACTGAGCATGTTGTGTGAGTTTTACAGTATGAGGCCTCTGAGGTTTCGAGGAGAGACAGATCCTCAGGCAGCTGAGGATTGGCTGGAGGCGGTGATGTGAGTTTTCTATCTGGTGATGACACCTACAGACTATATGGAGGTTCTAGACACTATCCCTCTACAGGTAATGATAGGGAGATAGTGGATGATTACACTACCAGTGAATGAGGATGAAAATGTCACCTAGGAAGACTTCAAACACCTTTTAGGGAGGATTTATTCCCAGCGACCATGCACTCAGTACCCATACATGAGCTTCTCCACTTATGGAAGGGCAGCTTGACCGTGGATGAGTACTCTGTGAGGTTCACAAACCTCTACTAATACGCTTATGATATGGTGTGTGACCCTTTATTTTTGACTAAAACCTTATAACAGGTGATCAGATGGGAAATTGGAGCCTTTATGATCTCCCTCAATATCCCTACATAGGTTGGGGGTGCTATAGAGAGCTCTTCAAGTGGAGAAATTTCTAGCAGAACCTGCAACGAATCTAAGAGATACCACCAGATGATAGTTAGCGGAGTCTGCAGCAGCGGGCAATCGATAGCTAACACGTGGGTCCAATAGTAATAGACCCTCTAGGGGACGACCCCGTGAGCATGGGTCAGCTATGAGAGGACCCATATATAGTGGACACTAATAAGAGAATAGGTTGTGCTTCACTAGCGGAGGGTAGAGACACATGGCTCGAGACTTTCCAACCCATCGTATAGATGATCAGGAAGTGGTCGAGGGACTGACTAGGTAGAGGCATAGAGTTGAACGGGGTAGTCAATAGGGAGGTGGATGTGGCAGGGGTGTAGGCAGACTAGAAGATGGTGGGAGGATATATGAAGTGATAAAACCACCACCCCTAGGCAGCCCACCACGAGCTCCGAGAGATTGTGGAAAGGGGTGGGGCCCACTTCAGGAAATGGAGGCCTATGACCATGAAACTCCAGAGATTATTATAGGTGTGATATGTGTCTACTACACTATAGTTTCAGTTCTTATAGACACATATGAAAGTCACTATTTCATTTCCACTGTCCTTGTTCGAGGCTCGACGATTCTGGTGGAGCCAATGGCTCGATCCTTATGATTAGAGACTCCTAAGAGAGGGGATTAGATGATAACACAATAGTTCTAGTAGTGTGAGATTACACTAAGAAGAAAGAGCTTCAGCTAGGATCTACTAGTAGTGGCATCGAGGACATACGATGTCTTCTTGTGCATGGACTGTTTATCTATATTCCATGCTCAGATCGACTGCATTAGGTGCAATGTGAGGTGTGTTTTTGAGGATAGGACCATGTTTTCATTCAATGGCTGGAAGGGAATTTCTGTAGCACAAAATGGACTTTCTCAAAGGAGGGTGAAACCGATGAATCACTATTTTCCTAGAATCACCCTCCATGTAGTGGAGGATATGACTAAAATCATTCCTATAGTGGAAGACGAGTAAGAGGATGTCTTTTCTGAGGATCTTCTGGGACTCCCTCCTTGATGGGAGGTAGAATTATACATCAATCTATACCTAGGGATAAAACTGATATCCAAATCGGAATATGAGATGGCTCACGTAGAGGTTTGTGAATTGAGGGAATTGCTAGAGGACTTGAAAGAGAAATGTTTCGTAAGGCATAGTGATTCCCCATGGGTAGCCCCGATGTTGTTTTCCAAGAAGGAAAACGGGATCTTGAGGCTATGAATAGACATATGGTGCATGAACCTGGTGACTATAGAGAACATTTATCCCCTATTGTGGATTGATGACCTCATAGATCAGTTGAATGGAACGAGATGATTCGTTAAGATAGACCTTGGGTCTATCTATCATCTGCTTATATTACGGGATGGCTACATAACTAATATGGCCTTCACATTTTGGTATGTCCACTAAGATTTCGTGGTGATTCCCATCGGTGTGACCAATTACCCATTGGTGTTCATGTTACTCATGAACAGTTTCTTACAGCCTTACCTTGATCCTTTTGTGGTGGTCTTCATTGATAACATATTGGTGTACTCGGCGTCATAGGTGGGGCATGGTATACACCTATGGATTTTTTTGGATACACATTGAGAGCACCAGATTTATGGTACGATCTTGAGGTGCTAGTTCATGATTCGAGAGATCAACATTCAGCGACATGTCATCCCTAAGGCTGGAGTTGCAGTGGATCCATCTAATTTTGAGTAAGTGCTTTCTTGGGAGCCACCTAGAAGCGTGATTTAGGTTTGTAGTATCTTGGGGTTTTATGGATACTATTGAAGTACCGTTCCTAACTTATCTAGAGTGTTATCACCCGTTTCATCACTGAAAAAGAATGTAAAACACCTTGTATGGATAGAGATGTGCTAGAAGAGTTTCAAGGATATTAGGTGGAGACTAACGAGTGCCCCCATATTGAAACTACCAAAAGAAGATGTTGGGAATGTATTTTTCTATGAAACATCAAGGACCAGATTAGGTTCTGTATAAATGATGGAGTGAATAGTGACTGCCTATGGATCATAGTATTTAAGGAAACATGAGAATAACTATGTAACCCATGACCTGGAGTTAGCAGCATTGGTCTTTTCTGTGAATATGTGGTGGAACTACTTGATGGGTTAATGGTTTACCATCTACTTTGTCAACAAGAGTCTTAGTTATAACTTATCAAAAAAGTCCCTAAACATTAGATACTAGTGATGATTGGTCTTCCTCTAGAATGATGACATTGAGATAGTCTATACTCCCAGGAAGGGGAATGTGGTGGCAGAAACACTCAACAGGAGGTCAGGTTTACAGCTACTGAGCTAGGTGACAGAGCAGCTAGTCGTGATGCAGATATCCTTTATGGATGGTGATTGAGTAGCTTACCTTCAATCGATGATTGTCACTTCTCCACTCTTACAACGAGTTAGGGAGGAACATATTATGGATATTCATTGTGAGTGATGACATGCTCAGATATCCTTATGATAGGCTCCTAATGGATTTTCGATAGGTGGGGATCACATCATCCTTTCAGAGGTTGCACCATTGTACCGGTGACATTATAGGAGGAGGTTTTGAGAGAGTTCCATACATCCATTTGGTCTTAACATCCTGCTGTGGAGAAGATGTACCCGGAACTCCAACATCAATACTGGTTTCCAAGGATGATGAAAGTGGTGCAGATTTCGTTTCACGTTGCCTCTCTTGTATGTAAGTGAAGTTCAAGCATCAGGTCCCATTAGGCTTGGCACATCCACTTTAGGTACCAGAATATAAGTGGGATGGTATCTCCATGGATTTTGGGATGGGGTTCCCATGAACTTCTATGGTCCATGATCTTATCTGGATGATAATTGACCAACTCACCATGCCGGCCCACTTCCTACCCATCCGGGAGTAGGGAACAGTAGATGTCTTAGTACGCCTCTATGTCCAGTGGATAGTGTGGCAAGAAGGGGTGCCTTCCCTGATCATCTCATATTATGACCCTGGTTTTACATCCTGGTTGTAGAAAGGATTTTAGGAGGCATTTGGGACTTAGCTGCACTTGAGAACCACTGTAAAACCTCAGATAGATGGTTAGACGAAGCATACCAAATAGACCCTAGAGGATAGGTTTCGTTCTTGCATTCTTGATTTTGGTCACAATTGGGAGGACTAACTTCCATTGGTGGAGTTCACATTCAATAGAAGCTATCACTCCACCATTGTCATGTCACCATTTGAGGCCCTGTGGGGGTGGCCTTGCAGGTCACCACTATACTAGATAGTCCCAAGGGATTCAGAACTCATGGGTCCATAGTTGGTATGGGATACCACTGTGAAGGTTCAAACCATAGAGGAGTTTATGAGGAATACACAAAGTAGGTACAAATCATATGCTGAAAGAAGATAGAGACCCTTGGAGCTCAAAGAGGGAGACAATGTTTTTTTTCAGGTCTCACCTCAATGAGGACTGCAAAGACTAGGGTGTGGATGATTTTTATCTTCAAGGTTCATCAGACATTTCCAGATCCTCTGCAGAGTTGGTGAGGTGGTGTACGGCCTATCCCTTCCCTCATAGATGCATTGGCTGCATGATGTTTTTCGTGTGTCGCTTCTGAGTAGGTACGTGCATGATCCATTGCACTTCACCGACTAGGGTGAGCTGGACATTGATGATGTGGTGACATTTTCGGTGCTACCAGTAGAGATAGATGATCAACATTAGTGGGTCATTCGTGTATTGTCGATTCCTATGGTGCACGTTTCGTGGAAGCACAAGAACCTCCCCGAGATCACATGGTAGCCTATGTCTTAGATTCATTCTTAGTACCCCCATTTTTTATTAGCATTTTTTTCGATTTTGGGGATGTAAACCCATATGTTGAGGAGAATTTAATGTCCTTCAATTTCTGTGTATTTTTTTAAATTGTATTGAATTATTATTATGAGACCACACACTTTGAAGGAACATGATTCTAAGGCCCATGGAGCCCATAATGGAATTTTTTTACATTCATCATGTTCACATAAGTAAATGTGAAATCTTGTTTTCTATCTTTGGAAACAGTGCTTGAATAGAAAATATGAGGTCACTGTTACACTTGGAACGCCAGGATTATCCAAGAAAAGAAAATCACTTTGACCGGTAAGGGTCGTATGGAAATGTTAATTTTCAAACTTTTTAAAAAATAATAAAATTACTTAAAATTATATTATATTTATTTTCTCACTGTAGAGTGGTAGATGATGGATTTGTGGTGTGACAATGAGGGACATTAAAGGAAAATCATAATGGATCATCTTTGTACAAGCGTAAATAAGCGAAATCACAACGTAACCGAAACTCTGCGACATGTTTTCATTTAATAACTCATTGATGAAATAAATTTGGGAAATATCTCTAATGAACGTTGAACCTCAAATAAATAAATAATCCTATAAAGGTAACTTCTACGAGAGCTTCCATAAGTCCTAGGGTTTCCTGGGCATGGCGCGATCACAGATCTCGTTTTGTGGTGGTGGTGCGGTGTGGTATCGATCAGCTGACAGTTTCATGATATGGCATGTCCTTTTGAGCTCTGTCAATGAATCACTATCATTCAACCTCCCCCGACAAAATCACTTGGTCTGTATTCAACCCTACTCACCTTACAACCACCTGTTTAGGCTCTAATAGCGCCTTCCACAGTTTTAGTGATTGTTCAGCGGGTGTTGTCTCTTGATCTCGGCCCAATGGTTCTGCATTCTTGAAATCATTCAATCAATCCTTC
This sequence comes from Viscum album, assembly GCA_963277665.1. Classification (NCBI taxonomy): domain Eukaryota; kingdom Viridiplantae; phylum Streptophyta; class Magnoliopsida; order Santalales; family Viscaceae; genus Viscum; species Viscum album. The sequence continues at coordinate 1,158,973,153 of OY728122.1, read as the reverse complement.
ACCGTTTTCTATTCTATTCCAATGGTTATATATAGGTATCAAATTTTTTCTTGGACTTGTTGCATATTGGATTGTGATGGAGGTGTTGGTAGTGGTAGATCTGTCGATGTGGGGGTGCGACCTATTCTCCTTGCCAGATATCCAATTCGTTTTGGATTTGGGTTTGTTTTTCTATTTTTGTGTGGTTACCTAGAGTTTTTGGTGTGGTCGGGGACCCCGTGTTGTGGCTGGGGATGTGGTGAGTGCATGGGGGTGCTCTAGCATACACTGGTGTGTGGATGCGTAGTCCAAAGTATCGGCGGTGGTGCTACATCTTGAGGACGAAGACATGATTTTCTAATAACGGGGGTGGCGCTGGGTTTCTCCTAGGGTTTGTTGTGGTTCTTTCAATTGTTTATTCCCTTGGTATCTTTCGGTTATTGTTGTTTTGGGTCATCATTGGTTCCTACAATGGTTGATTCCTTTAGGCACACATTTTTTTCTGGTTGTTCTTCCTTTTAGGTTCCCACATTTTTAGAACGATATTTTATTGGAAAATTATAGTAAAAAATTGTCGAACGTGGCACATCTCTTCCCCTCTCTCTCTGACGATGATCTTTACTAACGAATGCCAGTGAAATAGAATCAACAGATGAAAAATGGTGACATACCCTAACAGGGCAATGATAAATGATGGCACAGTGCTTCATCCCTCGTCACCAATGGATCCTTAAACCAGGTAGAGGTTTATGTTGTTTTTATATTCTCATTCTTCATTCTAAAATAATGAATGTGGATCAACCCACGAATAGGTTGATCTGCGGATCATGAGTTCTTGTAGAATGGTGTCATTCTTGGGTTTCTTAACCAGGATTTAACTATTATTGATGGAAAAATTATTCTAATCCTTATTTGTGTTTTTAAACTTATAATGTGGAGGGTAAAGGCCGACACGAATAAGTCTGGAGCCCCTCCGCTCATGCGTTCATCATGGACGCTTCCTCAAAATCGAAGAAAGGATAATCCAAGGTCATGGAAGTGTTGGAGACAACCTGAGATGCCCATGTATGCTAGCAGAATTGATATCAGATTGCCCAAGTGGACTCGGTGGCCTGCAGAAGGTGCCATTGAAAATCGGCGGCACATGTCGTAGGCGAGAGGCAGTGTCAACCAGCCCCACATGTGGATGAAGCAGTTGTCCCTTTCTAGTTGCGCAAGAAAAGGTAGCTTTACTGGCACATGTTGTAGTGGAGGAGACCATCACCCATCGTTCGCAGTGGCTATATGGACACAACTCCATGTTGGAGAAGAGGCCCGCTCTTTTCTGGCAACGTGTGGATAAGGGGGATGGGTGGTTTTCTGTCCACGCATGCCCGAACCGGAGAGGCCGAGCTGTTCATGGGTGGGATGAACAAGCCATCCCACTGGGTAGAGCTAGACAAATGGATTGGGCTGCCCAAGCGGCTGGGATAAACATTAAAGCTGATCCACATTAGTAGAAAAGTTCAATGTGATAATGTCAGGCCATGCGGTGGCCTAGGTTAGGAAAAGTGACAGGCCCACAAGTACGGTCAGGGCCACATACATTTCGGGTCACTGGGTGACCAATATGACTAGACCCATGGCCAACCACATACGGGTATAGTAAGTCCCAATGGGCTAGGCCAGTGGGATAGAATGATTGGATCAGGTCGTGCTGGACCCCAGGTCAAGATGGTCAGGTCAGTCTGAACCAGTGAGACTAGGCCCAGACGCAACAGGTCCCTGTTTGAAAAAAGGGACGTATCTCCCATACCATGTGTCTGATTGATGCACCGTCTATGGAATTGGGACCCACATGATGGGGTGATCCTTTGAAAGACATCTATGTAATATTTTATAGAGGTTGACCCAGTGAGACATTGTGACTCATCTACCCAACGAGACTCTGGTACTCGTCTATCAATGAGACATCATGTATCATCTACCCAATGAGAAGCCATGACTCAACTAATAGAAAATCATCATGACTCAGCGACCTAGGGAGATCTCAGGAATCATCTATCATCAAGACGTCATGACTCAGCCACCCAGTGAGACTCCATGAATCAACTATCAGTGAGACTTCGTAACTCGGCTACCCAGGAAGGCTCTGTGACTCAGCTATCAATGAGATTTCATGAATCAACTACTGAGTAGTTCTAGGTTACATAGATAGCCAAAAGGACTCATCTGGGATGAGTTCCTTTGAATTAATTGAGGTTTAGCTATTGTAACATTTGGTTTTATTGTAAAAACTATAAGTTATACCTTTGTTGAGCTGACTCTCATGACTATAATCTTTTTGAATTATTTTGGGATTTACTTTGTGTATTTCTGTGAGACCCGAGTTTGTCTTGGTATCCCTAATGAGTATATTTATGATCACCCCTACAAAATATTCTCCTGCACATATTGTGATTTATGAAGATGATAGATAGATTTGATTGGGATCTTGGAGAGCCAGGGACAGGTGGTGATCATTTGTGGATCTACATATGCAATACAATTCAGCAACATCTGACAGTAAGCTATTCCTTCGATTCAAGTAGGATCCATAGAGAACGACCTCCAGAGCTTGTACATCATTTTACGATAGTTTCTTTTTTAGTTGGTTCATTTTATGTCCTCTTTTTTCCTTTCTGTTTCACCATTACATGTGTGGTTTCTTCCTTGTGTAACATACTTGTTTTGTGTATTATAGTATCATCATTACATTCAACATTATGGGTTGTGTGTAAAAAGGTTTAAAGGTAATGCCTTCCTGATTTGGGGATGTTTCTTTGGGAGCTAGTAAGTATCCCCTAGCCTATGGAGGGTTGGAAAGGGGTATTCATAGAATAGTCCTTAGGGGATGGGTCATGACATGACCTTGAGGCGCACCTGTTCAATAATGGCTTTAGGGTCCTAGACATTCTATTTGATAGCTTCATAATTTTCATCTCAAGAAGTCAGTTTGGCCTTCAAACATGCTATGTGATCCTCAAAGTCATGCATCTCATCCTTATAGGTGATCACAAAATCAAGATACTTCACTTATTCATCCATTAGGTGATCAAGTTCCTCCAAAACACCTTAGAAATTCATCACCTATTGATGGGAGGAAATGAATTTTGAATGCTTATCCTAAAAAGACATGAGATCATGGTCGACTATGACAATCTGGTAGATAATAATATGTAGATGATGGTAATCAAAGACACTATAACCCAACTTGAAAAATAACCATCAGAGGATTTTAGTCTCATTAGTAAAAATATCGAGATGTATTTCCATGTAAAGGGCACATAACTGATGTTGCACCTATTTTCACATTGCCTGCTACCCCCCCCCCCCACGCAACACCAGGGCCTTGGTCCTTCCCTACAGTAATGAGTCTATATGTAAGAAGCATCATCGCGGGAGTGTAAAGGGAACTTAGATTGGTTACCCAATATGGGGGTCTCTCTTTACCCTCATATCATTCAATTGTTGGATCCGGATGTGGAGGACTAGCCCCAAAATCAGTTGTATCTGGTGACACTCTGCTAGGACCAGGCTCATTATGGGTGTGGGTGGTATCCATAAGATGGTATTAGTCTGAATGAATCCCCACCAAGATATACCACATAGATTTAGCCCCTTCCAGACACATCTAATGACAGATCAAGTGTCTTCTCAACATAGGAGTCGGAATAGGGTGCATGGTCATCACACTCACAATATAAGAAAGAATATATGGAAAGGACATTGAGGTAATGATATGGAGAAGTATAGTTAAATGATGTTGTACTCATAAAATTCAACTTCTTAGTACCCCGTTAGAGTAATAGTCTACCATTAGTTGAGCATCTTCCAGGGATAGTAAAGTGGATCATGTAATTTTAAGGATGATAACCTCCATAACAGCAACTTCCCACCTCAACATAATCCATAAATGGAGAATAATTATAGGATAAGTTTCTCCCCTTATCAAAATGTAAGGAATAAGAAAAGTCTATTGAAGACACCCAAATTTCCTGGAGAATCTATATGGGAGCTATGACTCACAAATGTCCACTATATTTATGTGAGCAGTGAGCATTCCATCCCAAACTGTGGTAATATATAAATTATCTTCTAAAGAACCACCTATGTCACCCATTAATGAAACATGGGGGTTGGGTGTAGGGTAAATGAGAAGTGGGAAGCATCAATTTTTTTGCGTGATTACATCACTAACAATTAATGTAAAACGAAGAACAAAGACGATGTTAAGAAGGGAAGGATGATCGTCGAAGAGAGGAACCTTTGCAGTGAGTCAATTTTAATAGAAAATGATGTGTTCTACTATCCACCAATACAGTAATTAAAATAGTCCCTTGAGGAAATTCAATGGTTTACCTTATTGTATCTTTCCCAATAACTCATAAAAAAAGGGAAAGATAGAAATGGCTAGGTTAATTAGTGGGCCCTCTGCTAGTGTAGTTGTAATAATCCAAGTGCAATCCCTAACCAAAGTATAAACATCATTGGATGGGAAGATCCATCCTATTAGGAACATGTAAAATAATCTAGGTAATCTAATATCTGGTGGCATTTCTTGTCGAATATCGTATCCATAGGTTTTATATCATCATGCTTCTAGGTTGGTGCAATATAACCCTTGAATTTGTCGAGACTGACATGTTGGATGAGTTCGACTCTTGTGGGATCTCAGCATAGGCCCATTCATTTGCAGTATAGACCATATGAAATCCTAAAATGGTATAAGAGAGAGATCATAGAGGGGTTGATGATGTAATCACTCTCCATAACTAGTATCCTCCTTGTCAATGGGGACACATGGTTTGTATCTTCCCAAGTGGCAGCTGCTGGTATAAATTATTCATACATATTTCCATCGATTGAGAGTCCACCGATTTAGTGGATGCCCTATAAGCTGATTATGACCTCTCCATGAAAAAAATGGCAGGTGTTGATGCTTGAACATTAGAAAATCATCAGTTCGAGGAATATTTTTTCCGAAGCGAAAGATGTGAACTGGGAGACCCAAGAAACCTGATATATGTTCACCACCTCCAACTGTTCAAGGGAATATAAATAGGTTGGTGTACCCAGAATTCCAAGGTCCATTCATCAGAGAAGCATCCTCTAGCTCGCAGGTCACATTTGGTTCTCCACCCACCATTAGGGTTTTCATAATAATGGTTGATAATGGATGGGTACTGCAGGGTGACTAGTATCAAGGCAGTATGGAGACACCTGCGATTTCCCTGAGTCCATGTCGATCCCTTTAATATGGGCACATTTTTCTAAATTGGAGTATATTTGACTTTTCCTTTTAGGGAAAATATCAGCTCATTTATTCCCTAGGGGTGATTCCGGGAGAATGAAAGGAGTACTGGGGTCAGCCAATGGCAAAGGAATGTCATCATGAAAACCAAATCCACAAAGAGGAAGATGCACAGACAATGGGTAATCTAGAAGCTCTGGAGTAAAGACATATTGTAAGAACCTATCTCTTGGAATAATCTAAAATCGATGATTCACCTCAATTCTATCAACCGTGGATTCCCATTCATCAATGTCTGTGGAACATCCAGTTGCAGCCTACACAGATATGTCCAAAATCCCACAAAAAGTCAGTCCAATGAGAAAATTATTGGATCAAGACACAAAAAATGGATAGGGGCTTCAAATAGGGTTGTCTTGGGGATCAACATAACGCTCCTATAAAAGGTACATGAAATCAATTTTCCACGAATTTCACAATATGTAGAAGCAATTTTCATCATATTGCAATAGTATACAATATCCATTTCCCAAAAACAACACATTATGCAAAAGCAATATCCTACATACTGCAGCATTACATGGAAACCATACTCTATACAACCACTGGTTTGAGAATGACCCATGAGGAAATTCCCCATGGTGCATTGGCCAGCAAAGATAAGGGATTGTGGATGGAAGAAACCACGAACCGAGTCCTTTCCATGCTAATATTCATAGTTGAGGATTAAAAATTTTATGTTCGGATTAATAAGAATTAATGTTTAGTTCTCCAGTTTTTGTTCGGATTGTAGGACACATAAAACATGTAGAATTCTCCAACACAGAATTCAAGACATTTGTTTTAAACTCCACAACACAGTTCATGAAACCCATAATTTGGTTCGTGGGGAGATGAAATTGTGAAGAGTTTGGTTTGTGGCACATAAAAAGCGAATCATGAATACGAATTTCACAAACGAGATGGTATGAGAATGTAGTGAAATCCATGTTCGGGTCAATAGCTATTTTCACTACAAAAAATTGTAAAAGACAAAGGACCTAGGTCCCTATATATTGGTTTGGTTCCTCCTGCAAGACTTATCTTTTCTACCACAAACCTCATCAATTTATGACCCCTTCTATATCAGAATAGTATTCTCATAATTATAAATGAACCCAATTCCGATTGGGGGAATTTATAGGGTCTTGAAAGCGTCGCAATTATAATTAAATACTCCCAGAAGAACTTTACAGAAAGAAGAATGAATTCCTACAGTTCCAGGAACAAAAATGGATGCCAAATGAATTGCAAACATCGCAAGAAACTTGAAAAAATATAATTTCTCATGATTTATAAGTGACTCGCATACTACCATCCAGAAGGGTTTGCGGAATTCATGATTCATGAACCACCAGTACACGGAAGGACCCGCGAGGCACTAGCCTACGGAGCGATGGCCATCGAACCCAGGAAGCTATGAACTGCATCATTGCAAAATCAATTGAATAAAGGCCATCCAAAAACCATCTCATGAACACAACTGTTCACAAACGATTCAAATTAGCAGGTTTCTGCAAACCATGACTCGAGAACCATATCCTCTGAAAACCCAGTTTGTCTAATTCTTCCACAGATTGATATATCTCTTGATGGGATTCTATAAATGGTGTTGCATGCACATAGATAAGATTTTCCCAGTGCTCTATAAAAGGATAACACGTGGAATTGAAAATTCATGGATGAAGAAAGATTGTAGGAGACCCTAATGATTGGAAAGAATTTAGAGAGGATTCCAACTTCAGTTTCAAACTATCTATGATTTTTAAAACATGAAACATGTTTCCATAGGTATAACCAGCAACGAATCCTAAAAAGAAGGAACTTAATAATAATGGTTAAACCTTGAAGCTAATTGGTTTCATCACGTACCAATTATTCCTCATGTATGAACTCCCTGCGAATGACTGGTTCTAGGACCCTCCTTCAATACAACTCTCCACATAGTGTATCTCTATGCGGATCAAACCCCACACCGAGTACTGCATCAATACACGGTTGGAACATAAAGTGGTGTAGAAGACAACATCCAAAACCATGTACCACATTGGTACATGGCGGTACATGCCCAAGCCCACGTACTACTTCAGTATGTTGTTGACCCATCTACCCTAATACCACTACAGCATGCAGAGTGCCCCATCCTACATGAGAAAAAATTGCGTGGAATGGGGAATCTCCAGGTGTCCTTCCCTCCAGCGCCAATCTCTCCCACCAATACCATCCAGTCCTCCATGTCCCCTCCATGAACCAATGCCCCTACATCTAGCCAATGCCTCCTCTAATGTCACCAAACCTGTATGATATAATCATCAGGCGCATCAACACGCTCAATTGATTCTACATACAAATGGTAAAAAGAGTCACAACCTCTCACCCCACTACTATTCGAACTCCTTGGATGTCTATAAGTCTACATTCCCATAGTAACCTAGAGTCTAACATTGGTATGATGATGTGATCCTACCAGTAATATGTATTAATGGTGATCACGTGCTTTTACATTCAATAAGGTATGTTGATTAGTCAAAGGAATCATGTTCACTTCTCATGTTGATAAGAGTCAACATTACTCTCCTTTCCCATAGCATGTTCAGGGGAACCCTCACTAAGATAAGTCCCAAACCATTTGAGGTCTGATCCGCTTGACCTCCAATTTCTTCCCAAATTGAAGTGTTCATTGCTTTGTGCCCTATCCCACCGTCATGTTTACTTCTTCCACCATATTCCCATCCTCTCCCATCAACATGAGAGAAGATGTGTGTATTGTTAAATATCTCACATCCACTTGTTTCTCCCAAAAATTATGACTCACATGGGCTCAAATATTTGTGTCTATTAAAACATCCAAACAACCATTCTTGAACTTTGAGAACATTAATTCCTACTCAAACTAGGATACATAGGATTCCTTCTTAAAGGACCGAGATAAAAAGGTGTTCCATTTCAAAAGGATTCACCAGTCATGTTCCCCTCAAATGGGATTCTTCTATCTATAATCCCCAACTCATTCCTGATCAATGAGAACTCTGATTCATATTCAAACTAGGATACATTGGTCTTCTGCATGAAAGCCTGAGCTGAAAAGGGTTCCCTTCAAAAAGGGTCCTCCAAGTCTTGTTCTCCTCCAATAGGTAGCTTTGATAAGTACGACCCATCTAATTCATGAAATAAGAGAACATGATTCCTATTAAAACTAGTATATGTAGGATGATTTATTGAAGGCATGAGATCAAAAGGGTTCCCTTCCAAAAGGCTCCACCCAATCATGTCCCCTCAAATGGGTAGCTTCCATGCATATGCCCCAGGTCATTCCTGAACTATGGGAACTCTGATTCCTGTTCAATCCAGGATACGTAGGATGCCTTCTTGATGGCATGATCTCAATAGAGAGCCCTTACAATATGGTTCACCAAATCATGTCGCCTCAAATGGGCATCTTCCATGCATAAGCCCTAAATCATTATTGAACTATGAGAACTCTGTTTCCTATTTAAACAAGGATATGTAGGATGCCTTCTTGAAGGACCTAGCTCAAAAGGGTGCCCTTCTAAAAGGGTTCACCCAGTCATGTTTCTCTCAAATGGGTAGCTTCCCCTTGTATGCCCCAACCCATCCTGAACTATGAGATCTTTGATTCCTGTTCAAACCAAGATATGTAAGACAACTACTTGAAGGCCTGATCTCAAAATGGGTTACCTTAAAAACATGTAATCCCCAATTATAACCCCAACAAATGGGCCTCCCCCCATATCCAATCCCTAATATAAAGGAAATATGTGGGCTCTAATTACTATCTGAAGCATACATAAGAATCCAATATTATGGGCCAAATCCCAACATCAAATAACCATTCATACCTCCTAGATGACGATAAACTCCAGAAAACCTTATTTAATGGTTTAAGACAATATTTCATCCATACAATCAAATCCATGTATATCTATGATGATCATGTAAACCAGGGGTAGCCCGTGGATACACACATTAGGAATGAACATTGGAATCACGAAAATATGAACACAACATAAATCTATATGAGAGTCACATAATAGGTAATAATTCCCACCAAAATGGTGTGATGAGCCCGACCTCCCATCCTATCGAACAAAGGAGTCCTTAAGTGTCGTTGTCCAAATCGTCATCCAACAAGCACTTCCTTTGGAAATCAGGTCCATGAATCATGGATACCGGGGTTTTTGGGGGCTTCTGGCTCCATTTACAAACCCATTAGAGACCATATGATGAATTCATATCCTATGAGGACATATTTCACAAATAATTAACCCATGTAATCGCCCACTGGGACCATTTTACTATGGAAACTCTTTCCTAATGCATAATTTATAAACTACCCATTCCCCAAAGGGTAAATTAAGTCCCCCTAAATGATAACGATGTGGATCAAGCTGAAACAAAGCTGACGATGAGTAAGTATCTATAATAACTGAAAAATTCTCATCACCAACCAGACCATTATTTTCATTTTCTTCCCAAACCCAAAAATGCACTGACTCGGAGTGGAAACAATATACAATAAAATAATCTCCTTATATTATAAAATTTTAACATAAAATGTTTTAAATTATGCATTGGCCACAAGATAACATTTTCACCCAAATTAAATGAAACATTTTCAAAAGGACTTTTAAAATGGGAAATTTATTACTCGAAAAGAAGAATGATGTTTCACATTGTATGATTATTATATATCTACACCAATGTCATCCAAAGTTGGTAAATATATGAAAATTATGTATTTTTTACTGTCATGTATTCTTCATTTAGGGAGATTGACATGAAATTTCATGACAATATGAGATCATTAAGAGATTATATTAGATTTAGAAAAATTATTTAGTTGTCCAACATGATTGTATGATGTCGTAGAACGTGGAAGGATTCTATGAATGTTACCCCATGTGATTTAGTGATCCAACTCCACAAAAATATTTCAATCATATAATGGTTTCCTAGATCATCTGGAAACACCAGATGTTTGGTGGTCTATATGACACTTTGGTTGTCTGTCTATAGAGCAAGGCAAGATTCCTCCTCGGTAATCATGTCATGCATATCATTAATAAACAAATTTCTTATTTTCATATTTATTCATGATATAAAAATATCTATATAAACCTACTTCTGAGCCTTAAATATATAGTTTATACAAGTGCGTGGATTATTTATAAAATAAAAATTTATTGTAATATAATTTATCTGTCTGTATATCTGTGTTTATTTGTGTTTAACACTCTATATGTATATATTTGGGTTTTTGCTATATATATATATGTATGTATGTATATGTATATGTTTGGGTGTGTCATTACATTTAATAGAATGAATTTATATATATATATATATGTTTATTAATACATGCTCCCACACACAAACAAACATATATTCATATATATACATGACATATATATTTTTATACTTATAAAAATATTCATAATTTTTTTATAAAAAATTTTGATAAATTTTTTTTCAAATGAGAATAATATTAAATGATTATTTCCACTAGTGTATATAATTTTACTTTTTTATGTGGTCATACAAGGTATAACTGGACTCCAAAACCGTGTTTTTTGGTGGATATTTCTCAATTTTTTTAATATTGATGGGAATTATCCTTCTCCAATATAGAATTACATTTTTTCATTTGAGACCTAGTTTATTCCATGGGCTATCACTCATATGGATTTTATGGTGTTGAAATTTTACCGTTTTTCATATTGTAGAGTCATTTTTAAATAAATATTTGCATATATATTAAAAATATAATATATATATATATACAATTATTTAAGAATATTTATATATAAATTTTATTTTTTATTACATAAAAAATTGAAAATAAATATTTATATAAATACTATTTAAGATAAAAATATGACCAATTTAGTGATGTTATAATTTTTTAAATATATATTTTCCTCGATGAATGTATATATGATATATATAAATAAATTTATATTTGTATGTCTATCATTTAATATATATATATATATATATTCTAATAATATGTGTAAATATTAATTAATATATATATATATATATTATAAATATATTCTTAAATATATATACATATACATATATATATATATATATATTAATATTTCAATGTATAACAAGTAAAATCATTTTTCCCTGTTTTATCTGAAATTCATATTATACATCCTTGTACATTTCAACAAATATATATTAATATATATATATATATTTGCATAATGACATAAATAGAGACACACACACTGACGTACACACAGACACATACACACCGATATATATATATATATATATATATATTGTTCACACATAAATACATATGAAAATATATTTACATATAGACATAATAGTATTTACAAAAATAAATAATTTCTATAGATGTTATAAAAATTAATATATAAATACACAATTATACAAAAATAATTAATAAATACATGAATATATAAATATATTTTATTTAAATATCAAAATAAGTAAATACGTAAATATATAAATATATATCAATATATATAAATATATATAAACATATAATTTTATATGTGAAAATATAAATATCAACATTAATATAAAAACATATTTTATGAAGGTATTTCAAAAAAATTAAAAATGAATATATAATTATATGATTAAATACATAAAATAATAATTAGGTATATATATATATATTGAAGTGATAGTGGGATTCATATATTATGTGATCAAATATCAATAAATAAAAATGTAGTCAGTCAATTGGGAAAAGTATCCAACTAGACCTAAGGGTCATCGAAGAGACCTCCTGTATCTAAATAATTTCCCTCCCTATTACCCTCCCTTTTGATAAAAAATATTGAGGAAGATGAGAATCAGTGTTTTAGTGACTATATTTTTTATTCCAATGGTCAAACAACTGGAGGTTAGCTTCCAAATTAAAGAAAACATTAGGAACTAAGAGGCAGTCGACTCCAGGGTCAAAGAGCTATAGTATCACTCAATAGAGAACTCTAACACAATTATTTTTTCTTGGGATTCAATATCCTATAGAGGGAGGTATGACCTCCTTGAACTTTAAATTGTAGCCACAATGCAACTTGGTGAGTCTCGAACTAACAATGAAAAATTGGTGAAACATTTTTCTATGGGTTATGAAACCAATATAATCTTAAGGGTTCCAATGATGGTAGATCCCCAGATAGGGGACACACCTATGATATAGGAAATAAAACTTACACTAGTTGTGTCTCCCCAACGATAACTAGGGGTTTCACACTCGATTTATGAGGCTCCTGGATTTCATGTTTGATATTATATAAAATAATTTATTCTATCATAGATTATCCATGAAACTATACACATAGCACTCAACTCCACCACGATGAGAAGCAATGACCATTTAATGAGAATTTCCTAAATTATGGATTTAATTTCTAGGAGGAAATAAATGTTTTTATTATTTCCATGCTGCATGGAACATTCCACAGGACATTGGAAGATAACAAGAAAATATATTTCTATCACAGACTTAAAGATTAAACTATTTTATCTCTCTATCAGATGGAAAAAAATGGATCTTGTGGAATGGTGGATCCAACAGTAGGGTTTCCACTGTAATAAATGTTCATTTGATGGGGTTGTGCTGAACCAGATTATTCTCCATATAATGTTGGACTCCACGTTAAAAATTTCCAATGATGATGAATATCAAGATATAACATGATATATAAGTGATAACTCCCTACTCCAACGGTGGAAATATGGACCAATGTCTCTATCAAGAATGAATCTCATGATATTTCTCATTTCCCTCTCATTAATCAAGGAGAAAAGCATATCATTGTGCATACAATGGCCGACCTACTATGAACCGAAAGATCTGTTTCATTTTCAAAGCTTTGAGGTAGAGGGGACGTTTCTTTAGATTCATTAATTCCATTCATCTGGTAATATATCATAATCTTCTTGGTTTCTCCCTCTTTTTTTCATTAATCAAAATTATTTATGTTTTCATTTGCCTTTATTCTTTGTTGGAGGATTCTTATTTGTAGATGGAGAGAATTTGATGGGGAAAAGGGCCTTATGTTCAAGGAGGGATGTTTTTCTAATTAATGATATATGGATATATAAATTTCCAATTGGATTAAAATGGATATAAAATCATTGAAAGGATTTAGAAGTGGTTCAATACCATTTAATAGAAAACAAAATGAAAACTATCTATAGAGAATTCACGCACCATGTAAATGTTACATGATGTGTCACATCCACCAGCATCATGTTGTAAACCAGTATAGGGTTTGATGTGGTAGTGTTTCATTCAAATCATTCTCATCATGTAAAATTAGAGATGGATAAATATTAACCCAAGGTAATGGTTTTTTTCGGAGTAACTACTAAGTGTGAAATACATTATGTGAAGGGAGGTTACACCTTGTATATTTATCGAGAGAATGGTTTTTAAGGCTCTAGTGTGGATCTAATTTTCATTCTAACTTCATAAAGCTTCCTCCTCTCAACTACGTCTAGATTCATGGTGGTTTTTGATTACTTCCCACATTTTCATATGTTCCTTTTGTGTCACAAATATTTGGTATGTATTTGTATTCCCCCCCCCCACATTTACACTATTATCCATTAAGGTAGTGGAATATTTGGATAGATTTTAGTTGGGTAATTATATATAGATGATTTAGGTTCTTCTTTTGATATTCAACACCATATCCCTCATTTTTATTACTGAATCATTTTGTTAGTAATTGGTTAAATGTTGAGAGTTTGATCCTACCCCTATGGACTGTTTAATTGATGGTATATGAAATATTTTGATTTTGTCAACCATATTTGACATCTAATTAACTTATTCATTGAGAAATGGTGAATCATGGATTTTAATAGTGATTGGGTCCATTTATATATAATTTTTGATACAACATGTCTTTTGGATACCTTTTCATGAGAAAACCATTAATTGGAGTTGAATTGTCTAATGGATTAATGTGTTATTAGTTTGACATGAGACGTTATGTGATTGATTGATATAGAATCCATGGGTAGGTATTTTTTGTTGACATGGTTGTTTATATGTTGAGATATAACTGAGAGTGTAATTAGAGGATAAAAGTTAATTTTTATAATTAACCATTTTGGATATGTTTTTATATTATTATATACCTGATGTTACATATTGATGTCTTATATTTATAAAATTCTTATATAAAATTATATTCAATAACACATGCCTAAATGCTTATATATCATTCAAATCCATTATAAAGGATAAAATTATTATATATTGGGCTATTCCCTAATACTTGTTAATATTAATATGTACTAGTATATTGCCTGAAATGTGTGGAAATGCTTATATATTGGGATATGTCCTAATATATGTTGAAATTATTATATAGCCGGAAATGCCCAGTGACACCAGCTGAAATTCTTGTATAGATTTCCTGGCCAAGATTTTTGTTATTTATCCATGTATATATGGTAATGGTCTGCACAGGTGTGATACATTATTAGAGACATACCAGCATGACATGATAGTTGGTTAGTTGGATATATGGATAGGTTGGCATGGTTCTGATACATGATCAGAGACATTTTCACCAAGGATCTGAAACAAAATGATTGTTATTTTGTATTAATTGATTAATTAATACAACTATTTATTATATATTTCAAAAAACTATTATCATACTGGTTGTTTTTTGGGAAATTCTTATTAACCTACTAGGTTTTACTTAAACCCTATTCGGGGTTCCATTGGGTACACGAGCAGATTTCACGGTCATATGTTTAGAAAAGGGAGAGGGAACTTATTTCTAATTTTATTGCATACAGGTTGGGAAAGAGTTTAGTTATGGGATATACATGGGGTTCAAGACAAGAGACTTATGGGTTTACATTTTATCCATTTATTCCTTTTTTGTATTTTTTTCAATTTAGCATTTAAATACATGTCATCTTGTCGTTACATTATTCATTAGTATTGATGTATATATACCTTAGTTTATTTCCTAGTGGTATGAGATGTTGTTTCTTCTTGTATATTACTCTGATTATGTTATATATACTGTTTATTTCTACATATTTTTCACTCTATACTAGGTATTTTAGTATCCCCACTATACTGATCACACACCCATTACTACAGTACTAGAAATTGGATTTATACCAATGGAATTATTCTAATGGTTTGTCAAAAAGCATTAGTTTAGGTGTCATTGAGATACCCTAAACCAATGGTTTTGTCTAAACTATTATTATATGTGATATCTATACCCATGGTATAGAATAAACCGTTGATATAGGTACCCTAAAATGATGTTATACCAATGATTTCATCCAAACCGTTTTCATATGTTATATCTATAACATTGGTTTAGATAGAGACATTGGTATAACTTACATTGAAATTCCATATAAGAACAGTTTTGGAAAACCCTTTGGTATAGGTCTCACAAATCGGAATACCTACACCAATGGTTTGGATAACTGTTTGTATATACCTACAATAATGTTTTCCAAATTTTTTTTGTTCTATCTAATCATATTTTATTATGAATTTTTTTATCTAATAAAATTGAATACATAAAAATTTTAATTAATTTTATATATACATATATATATATATATATCATACTATTTTCACATAAGCCATTATATCTTAGTGGTTAGGACGTTGGGGAATTATTTAGAGGTGCTGTAATCAAAACCAACATAATATTTTTTAACATTACCTATAGATATATTTTTAAAACCTGTTGGGGTAGGTATTTCATATGAACTATACCAACGGTTTGAAAACCATTTTTATATCCCAAATATACCAATGGTTCTTGAAAACCCATTTTGAATATATATACTGATGGAAGATAAAGAAACATCCCTCTAAACAATTTTTATTACGTATACCAAGGGATTGGGGGTCAATACTAAAGGATCTATACCATTGTTTTTTGGATATTTCTTCCAGTTGTTATTGTCTATAACATCTAGCGTATGGGAAGGAATTCATGAGTTCACATAACTAACCCTTTCTTTCCACATGATAGAGCATCAGATTAGGGGACATTACAATGTTCTATGAAATTATCAAGCTTTTATTTTTTATTTATTTACTATTTATGAATGGTAGAAAATATATTTTGTTGATTTAGGAAATGTTAATGAGAATGCATATGGAATTAGTTGACCCATCTAAAAGGGGAATTTACTAGTGCCTAAGGATGTGACTACTGATTACATTTTTTTTTGAAATAGTTGTTGTTAGTTCACCTTAGGTGATTAAAATATTTTTATAGGATATCACATCATGATTTTATTGGTTCAATATATTTATACTCAAGGATTATTATAGAGTGGAATGAGTATGGGCTCATTATCATAGGCACATACGAATATATATTGACAAGAATTGTTCATGATTGGGTCAATATATATTGTGTGTGATATATAATTTCTTGTATGAACTATGATATAATATACCTAATATATATGAAATGAAATAAATTAATTGATATGTTATAAAAAAACTATTAATCCATGTTTAGAAATATATGGAGTCTGTGTATCTTCGATTGTTGACACCTGTTGAGGTTTACCTTATTATAGATAGTGTTTTGAGAAGTGTTTTTGTATTGTAGAGAAAAATCCATAATGTCATATTTTACTTGAGCATCGGGAAAGTGAGAATCATAATTATCCTAATGTGAATAAACTAGAGATTACTATTGTTTTTTAGGATCATATGCATGATCCGATACCTGATAAATTCATTAGGGACATCTGATCCATGGAATGAGAGACTGCCCAGACCATTCCAACAATGTTTTAGATGATAAGAGAGTTCCAGAGGAAGAATCGACCAATATTTTCTACTGATGGAGGCCCCCTAGTAGTCGAGGTCGGGATAAACTCAATGAATATGATTATTTTGAATCATGACACACCAATAGATAAGAGGGTGATTCTTGTTTCATATACACATCATGGACTATCCAATCATTGGTGGGACATTCTAGATCATTCTAGGGAACTAGAGGAGTTATATTGTACGGACATTGAAATAAATTTCAAGATATGATTTTATCCCAATACATTGGGAGATTAGAAGGCTCATTAGTTCATTCACTTGAAAAAGGTGGGAATGTTAGTGCTGGACAACAAAAGATATTTCACCAACTTAAATTCCTTTTCACCATCATTATCAACTATTGAGGTCTCTAGGGTGAGAAATCTTTATTATGGTCTTCACAATGATATCATGTCATAGAAGAACATTTTCAATCTAGGAAGCTTTGAGGATGCAATAATTATAAACTAATCATGGAAGGGAATTTGATAGAATCCTTGAGTAGTGACCATCCTATTTTAAAAAGAAGAAATAAGATCTATTCGTATGATGGAAATTCGAACTGTGAAGATATTTTTCTTAGATGAAATTGATGGAAGTTTATTCAAGGTACTGGAAATCCGAATTAGGACCATGTATCAATAAACTTCTATTTATGTGGAATATCATGCCACAAGATGCCTTAGTGTATGTACCCCTTGTTGGAGTGTCGATATTGTAGGTGGATGGGTCACTTATTGAAATTTTTAGGGGAAAAAATAATAAAGTAATGTAATGGGATAAGGTTAGGTTCCAAAGTCTATAAAGGACTCACGTACTCTTAAACGTAAAAGTAGCTGGATTTATATATGAAATTATGGTTGGGGTAGGGGATGTGGTACCCCATGTTGTAATTTCAATAATAGGAAGAGTGAATTGTACATTCGAGTAATACTAGAGCCTGAGGGAAAGGGATTTTCCAACTGCACATTATGTACAAAACTTTATATTGTGAGAATGCAAGTCCATCTACCATCATAGGTATGATTTTTGAATCATATACCCCTCCTCGTGTATATTTATAGGATTGTCGCATTTTTTATATTTTCTTCTTGAAAATAGTTTTGTCTTCATTTAGGAAATATTAGATGTAGTTTTGACCATCAACACACCATTAGGAGTGAGTTTATAAAATATCCAATGATGCAAGGTGGGTTCTATCGAGATTGGTGGTTTTTATTTCATTTAGAAATTTTTTTTGTTGGAAATGATAAGAGTAATTTTATTAATGATATGGATTGGATAGTTCTATTCAAGGACCATATAGACTATTACAAGATGAGAATTACCCTTCAATCTCTATAAGAAGGTGGATATACTCACATGGGTAATTTGGGTATTAATTCTAGCAGTGTAGAACCAACTTAGTGAAGACTATATTTTCTCATGTCTTAGATATCCATGTGTTCTATATATTATGTTGGAATGAAGTAGGAATATTATCCAATAATGTAGACTATTTTGAGTATTTCTTTGCAAACGAGTTATATGGATTATTGCCTAATTTGGAGACTGAGTTATGATTGAGTCGGGACCATGAGAAGATTGAGTTTATATCCTGAATTAATGGATAGAATCGGCACAACATCCAATGTTTAATGTTTAGTTGGAAGATTTAGAATAAAAGTGTTTTATGTGGCCAAGAATGAATCCACATGGTTCTCTATTTCTTTTTTCCAAGAAGGATAATGGGCCGCTTCATTTATCTATTGATTATCAGAGATTGAATAAGATAAATGTCTAGAAAATGTATGCTCTTTATTATATCAATGATCTCCCAAATAATTTGGGAGGTGAAAAGATATTATATAATATCTGTTTTATATCAGGTTACCATTAGTTGAGGGTGATACTAAAAAACAGACCCCATTCCACTTTTAAGAGAATGTATGGATTATATAAGTTCATAGTGATGTCGTTTGGTTTGAAAAATTCACCAATGTTATTCATGTCCTTTATTAATTGGATATTTTATCCCATTCTAGTTCGATTTATTATTGTTTTACTATTATTTATTACTGTACTCACAGTCATCAAAAGATCATTCCATAATTCTTGACAAAATGTGGCTACATTAAGATTGTTTCAGATTTACATTAAGATTACCAATTATTGATTCATGGTTGATTAGGTTCACTTATTGTGCAATGTAATATTTGATGGAGAATTTTATGTTGACAGAGAGAAGGGTGTAGCCATATTATGTTGGGGGAGACTTAAGAATTTCATCAGTATTCAAAGTTTTTTATGTTTAGCAGGTTTTTTTAGAGATTTATCCGACAGTTCTCCAATTTTTCAGTACTGATATATTGGATGTCCAAGAAGGAATTTTTTTTGTCAGTCTCAGGAAAAAGTTATTTTAAAGATCTAAATGATAGGATAAAATCATCACCTTTTCTCATATTACCTATTATGGTTAATGAATATATTATGTACTATAATTCATCTATAGTTGTACTTGGAGCAGTATTGATGAATGAGGATTGAGTGGTTGCATATGCCCCTAAATTTACGATCTCATGATAGGAATTAACATACTCCCAATCTTGAGTTAGCTATAATGGATTAATACCTATTCTAATGGATACACTATCATATGGGTGAGAATATTTTGGTGTGCATAGAGCACAAGAACATCAGGTTCATATTTTCTTAGTGGGGCCTAAACCTTTAGAAGAAGAGGAGGGTCTAGTATATGTGGTATTTTCAATTTGAGATGGACTATATACTAGGAAACAGAATCATTTTACTGATTCTTTGAATTGAAATATGTAACACTGCAGGATTTCATGGTACGCTTCTCTATGAATAATACAATAGCTTGCGTTGTACGCAACATCGAGTTCTATAACACCACGACCAATCAAACTAGCCATTATAAATAGTAATACCCAATTTTTTAAAATATATAAATTTTATTTTTCAAAATGGAATTCATTTTTGAATTTGGAATATCAAAATTAGATTAGAGATAATTTTTTATATTTTTCAGAAAACTTTCAATTTTTAATGAATAGTGAAAAACTATGCATTTTTGTTTTAAGCAGACATTTTATTTAAATAATTATTTATTTTAATTTAATTTATTTTAATCAAAAATAGACACATAATACCTATCTGATATCAATATAATTCATTGAGGTCATTTTATAATAATATTTTATGTATAAAAATTTTGTTGAACTTTTTACCGTCTTTTAGCCACCTTCTAGGTGCATTTGAAAATTTGCATAAAAAGTAATTTTACAGCTTCTGTGAATGGAATTTCAAAAATCTGAGAGATACGATTGAATTCAGTAATTAAATTGTGGTTCAATAAGAAGAATATAATTTTTGGTAAATAGTAATGTTTGACTTTTACTTACCCCGGTTAAAATTAAATTGGTTAGTTAAAGGAAACAATTGATTATTAATTACCCTAAAAATGTTTTAATTATATTAGATAAGGTTATTTCAACCAAAATAAACCTTAGTAATAAAATATGATTCTATTGGACCTCTTGTATTAGATTAGTTCATTTATTGTTATTTTATTTAAAGAATAGTTAAAAGTGTTATACTCAAAGTTTAATAACTAAACTATTTTAAATATAGGGATATAAAAAATGAAAATTAGAATATAAATAATAATTAGAATAAAATATTATTTCATACATAATATTATTTTCTTAATTTTTAGGAAAAAAATAATTAAATTTATTTATGACACAATGATGATACATTAATTACCTTATTAATAAAATATTAAAAAAATTGATATTATAAATATCCAAATAAAATTAAATTGATACGTCTGATGAATTTAACTAATTATCTATGCTAATATTGCATGTTTTGGTTTAATAAATAATTTTATTAAGTGATAATGTTGTTATGACTTTCACAAAAACAAAATACCAAATAGTGTCAAAATTGACATAAATGTCTTTTTAAAACAAATACTATATAATTAATTGATATAATATTCCTAAAAATCAAATGTTCAGAAAAAGGACATAGATAAGGTTTTATATATTAATAATGAACCACTTTGGGTTCTCTTGGCTCTTTATATTATGTTTATTAACCATTTATTATATTAATACAACAATACATTGTAAAAGTCTAACTATTTAACTCAGAGTTAAATATATAAATAAGGTTAATATGGTGACCTAAACCTATCAAAAACGTATTGGTTGAGAGTTTTTCGACCCATACTGACCAAATCCTTAGAATAAATCACTTAGGAGACATTATAAACTGAATATTATTATATAATTATATAATATTTCAAACATTTCCTAAACTAACCTTCACCTCTCTTATAAAAGCCTACTTCCCCTTCACTAAAAATCACACCTCCAAAGCCATTTGGATCCACCAAAACCAACTCAAATATCCCCCCAACTACCAGAAATTTGACCTAGAGGCATTAATTTGATCATAAATTCAACTTATGGATCCCTTTTGATCAACTCAAAAGTAAACCCCCGAAGAAGAGATAATAATTTCACCACATCTTTTAAAGTTATTTTCTTCTTCAACTTCCTCTTTCATTGTTTTTTCCATACCAAAATAATAACTCTAGTAATGTATAAATACTATGATGTTATTATTAATTTGGTACAACCATATTCATTATTCATATCATCCTATGAATGACAAGTCACCATACTTGCATACATACGGCTTACCGTCTCCACATCGTGGTGTAGTTTGTTATTCAAACACTTAATTTTTTGGATTGGTATAATAATAAGTATAAATATGGTTGATAATAAATATAAAATGTTAAGTATTATTTATATATGATATAACATCCAATTACATATTATTTCACCATCAATAGAATGATATTGTCTCTCTTTCGTACGTACGGATTACCATCTCCATGAACGCGATGAAATTAATTCCCCATCATAACCATTCAAGAATAATATTCATTTAATGATTAAAAATAATGTTTAGGAATGTAATATAATTATGGATATTAATCAAATACATACTATCCATAACAATCATGGCTTATGTGACCAAGCATATAAAGGAAAACAAACCAGTTAACACCTGAAATAATGATACTAAAGAAATATTATAAACAAAGAAATATTAGAGGATAATATATGGTATCATATTTACATATGTGGTTCTTTTATAATTTAATTAAAATGGTTTAACTATTATACAAGAGGTTAAAGAACCCTTGATCAAGGAAAAAGTTCATAGTAAGGGTTATTTCTATAATATCTTCATTATCTGAGGTTGTTTATACGTGAGTATCTACTGGGTCCTCATTATCATCCACATCTGTGTTTCATAAAAATGTATTTCAAAACATTTTTTCTCTTTCTTAGACTATGGGTTAATGTAATTTATACCCTTGTTTTAATTTTTATAAGATTCTTATAATGGAATCATTCAGTCTTTTTGCAAACAATTTCCTTTACGACATTTTTGACAAAATTATGGAAAAAATGTTTTTTATCTTATATAGTGGGTGCGGCTATTTTCCACCGTTATAACTCCTTCGAAGCTTCCCTTACAGGATTATAAAAATATTATAAAAATAATTGTTTTATTTTAAAATTACATAAATTTTTAATTATTTCAAAATAAAATGAGATATTTCTCTCAAATAGTTTTCATTTCATCTATGTCAACATCCTTTGTTGGATTTTACGCTTGTTTGAATATGATTTATCATGAGACAAACTTCCCTATTTTATTGAACGTTTTGTGAAATTTTTGACTATTTATGTGATATTTTTATACCATTCATGTTTTTTTGTTAAAGTATTGAAATTTCATATGATTGTTTTAATACGAGTGTTTATGTTATGTTTCAACCTTTTCATATGATTATGCATTGGACTTAGTAAGTGATGAGTGGATCCTGATATGACTCCTTGATGCATAGGTAGGTCTCATGAGACAAATAAGTGTCTTTTCACAAGTCCTTGAAAAAATCTTATTTTTAGTCTAGGCCTGAGGCCTTTATTGTGTGGTTATGATTTTCAGAATTATGCATTCCATCATCGTGAAATTGTCTATTGATATTACATGTGATTATTCAACCAGTTGAATATCTATGTGAATAAGTAAATGGAATTATTTGATTTATCATTTCCATATTATGCTCATGTTTATGTTTAAAAGGCTCGTGTTTTACTATTATACATTTCCTTAAATGTTTATACTTATTTATGAACGTTTCCGATATATTGTTCTCCTTACTGAGCACTTGAGCACACCCCTTTATAAGTTGTATTTTTTCAAGAACGTGAGAAGTATATTATGAATGACTTGCTAGGATAGTATAAGGATTATGAATGTGTTAAAAGGACACACAATGTTGATGTTTTTCATTTCATAATATAATGTAAAAAATATGTATGTATCTAGTACTTCCAAGGATACCAAACTGATTGTTCTTTTGGTATTTGATCCCTTGTGATCATGCCAATGTTATGTAATAATGCGCTGACTCTGGGTATCTAGGGTCATGGAATTATAGTTAGGGAGCTATATAAGTACTGTTCTGTTAGTCTATATTGTTTCTAATCATAGAAGAGGCATCCAAACACCAGTAACATTATGACATCAGAGCATGAAGACACTCGACAGTGAAATTGTATCACAGAGCCACTGTACAAGACATATTTTTAATTGTAAATCCTACACATGAAGAGAATAGTGTCAAGCCTTCTACGATGAGTGGTATGATCTAGTTTCCGAATAAATTTTATATTCATTTTTGATAATGGGGAACCATATAGTTTCATATATATTCATTTTCTAGATATCCATATGTTCAATATACTATTTTTAATGTAGTCAGGAGATTGTCTCTCAATTTGGTATCATAATAGAGGGCATACATCAATTTTGGGTGCTTACCCCTTGAGTTTGGTTGGTGTCACCGCATTTGGAATATTGTTTTACTTGAAATTAATGGTTTTGAAATCATAGTCATAATGGAATTACTAGTGGATTATCGATCCTTTGTTGACTTCTATCGGTAGAGGGAGACAATTACATCTTTTTAGGTTATATTTTATAATCACAAGGGAGAATGTTATTTCCATGTGAGATGAGCTATACCACATCTTTTGGGGTGGACTCGATGATAGTGCATATTACTCTTTTTATTTAGAAGACCTAGGATCATGTGAGGTGGTCTTTCCTCTAGTGGTTGATTATTTTATGGATTTCTTCCCATATTACATTTCTAGTTTACCTACTAAGAGAGAGTTGAAATTATATATCAAGCTAGATAAAAGAGTTCTTCCATTATCCATTCCTCTTTACCAGATGGATGTGATGATCTTTACCAGATGGTTGTGATGATGTTGCAATAGATCAAGAGTAATGTAGAGTATTTATAGGTAAACTGTTTGATTTTTCCCAATACTTCTATTTGTGTTTCTCTAGTCCTTTTTGCAAAAAAGTATATGGTACTGAAATGATGTGTGTAATTTATTGGAAGTTGGACCAACTAAATGATAATAATCGATATAAATTATAATGAATAGAGAAATTGATTGATTAGTTTCATGGAGCTAGGGTGATATCAAAAATTGACTTGATATCCAGGTATCACTAGGTGCGTGTTTGGCCTCCAGAAATACCTCTCATAGCATTTCATTGCATGTATGTCCTATATGAGTATTTTGTTATGTCTTTATCTCCTAGAAACACACATGTTGTTTTCAACATGATAATGAACCACGTTTTCCATCCATATATGGTTTTATTTTTGGTTGTTTTCAAGGGATATATTTTTTTTTATTCTAACAATAGAAACCAACATTCCAATAATCATGAGATCGTTTCGGATACACTAAGAGAGCATCTATTATAAGATAAGATAACAAAGATCCTCTTATGGATGGATAATATTACATTCCTAGGTCACATAAAATAGAATATTAGAGTATCCTTAGTCCTAGAGAAGCTGAGAGTTATATTTTACTTGTAATAGCCCAATAATTTCTTTCACCTATATAGTTTCCAAGTTCTTGTTGGACATTTTAAGTATTTTACAAAAGTCTTCTCATACATATAAGCATGAATAGTTGTCTTTAATATAAAGGGAGTGATGTTTTTATATTTAGATTCATGTGATTAGGAATTTCATCAGATTTAATTGAAAATAAAATCATCACTGGTCATAATTCTTCCTGAACAGGGATGATGTTACATTGTGTATTAGAAAGAATTAGGTATCGGGATAAGAGAAAATCATATTCAACGGTATATTTGGGGTGCATGTGTATTGGTTGGTGAGGCCACCTGATAAGATCTACCCAACACACAATCATCAGTTAGCTATATTTTTTTATTCATTTCACTATTAAAAACAATATATAATGGGAGAGTATTTTGTGGTGTGCATAGGACAAAAATGAATCATATTATATCTACATAGTGTGATATGAATATGAGGAATTGAATTTTGGTTGATTACATATTACAAATTTACATCATGATTTCCCATATTCCTAAAAAAGAAAATGAGTTGGTTGATTCACTGAGATTGAGGACTTTGATATAGGATGTTCTAAAGGGATATAGTGAGTGTCTTCTTGTTGCATTGTTCTCTAAGATAGAAAGGGTGGTGTAAGATAGTTAGGGTAAGTCATTCCTATAATCCTTAGTTGTTAACTCCACCCAACTATATAGATTTAGGATGAGGCATCTATTGAATTCGTAGGTTTTATTCCTACAGTAGAGTGTGCAAGTTGAGTACGCACCTACGGGTTAAACCATAGGAAGAGAGGAGGATTTTTGTATTCATGGAAATGAATGGGTTAATATGTAGAAAAGTGAGGATCTGATGCGAGACTATAATTACTTAGTCTGGGAAATGCATACTTGTGACACCAATATGTACTATGACCTGTACTATCAGTATTGTGGTTGGGTAAGAAAAGAAAAGTAGTTGGTGTTGTTACGAGGTGTTCTACCTATTAGCATGTGAAGCTAGAAAATCAATGATCATCCATACTTCTAAATCAGTTACCTAATATGATAAGAAATGGGATGATGTCATGATGGATTTCGTGGTTTTTTTACCATGGTCATCTCGAAGTAGCGATGCTATATGGGTTGATTTTTACATTCTTAGAATGGTTTCACATTTTATACTGATCAAAGAGACCTTCAGTATGGATGATTTTGGGAGGTTCTATATCTTTGAGACAGTGTGCCTTCATGGAGTCCCACAAACTATCATTTCATATTGGGATTCCTGATTTATGGCTTATTTTTAGTTGATTTTTTAGATGTCTATGTGTACATAACTGCTTCTGTTCCAAACATTCCAGCCTCATATTGATATCTAGTCAAAGCATAAAATAAATTTTCTTAAGGACATGCTATGAGAATGTGTCATGGAATTTTGGGCCTCTTCCATGAGGAACATTCTAATAGTTGAGATCACCTAATATAATAGTTATCATGTGATGATACAAATAGAGCCTTATAGGGATTTTTCTTGAAGTCCATTCTGATCACCCTTGTGCTGGTTTCAGGCAGGTGAGGTGGCTTTACTATGGCTAAAGCTCATACAAGAGACATCTAAGAAGGAATAGTTGATTCAAAAGATGATGGAAACTACTCAATATTGATATAATTCATGTGTTGTTCACCCCAAATGACCTCTAGTGTTAGAGGTTGGGGATCATGTCATTTGACATGTTTCATTGAGGATGTGACAGAGATTGATCAAGAGACAATTTAAGCATTAAATGTGATTAGTCATGTCATTCATAATTCTTGTGAGTGTAGGGTTTATAGCCCATTGATTTTTGTTAAATCATATGTATCGATTCAGTCATTAAATCTGTCATATATCTAATCTACACCATTATCATTTAGACCAGTCTCATGTTTTTTATCCTCAGAAGGTTGAGTTATATATAGATTTTTCCTTTGAGGATCATCCAATTAATAATTTTGTTAAGATAATAATGGTTATATGGCAATGATTGGTTCCTCTAGTGCGGGTGATACGAAAGAACAACCATTTACAGGACAAGACTGGGGGTGTGGGAGGCTGATTTACATGATTAGTGGTTGGAATTGTTCTCATATGAATCTTAAACACCCTTGAGAGGTAAATTTGGGGATGCACTTTATTAAGGGGGAATATTTTACGAGCATGGGTGTTCATGTAAGGAAACGATCAATTTTCTAGTTTAAATGCATATTTATAGCTTAATTTGAATAACAATTGAGGTCACGGGTTTATCAAAGGTGTATGGGCCTTGTTCGAATCCCAGAACCTAATTTTTATGGTGAAACATGCATTTAGTGTGGTTAGTGGACACCATGTGTGGTATGTATTTTCTTACTACTAATTGTGTAAGACCTAGCAGAGAGTTTTAGGAGCATTCAAGATTTGGTAAACTATGAGATTTGAGGTTCACATTCGTAAGGGAGATCAACATTTTTTTATAAAGATGACTTACACAGTTTTCCCACTTTTAGTCAAATCATTCGCACTACCCATGTAGGATTCTCCATCCTATATCCAAGGTTGCACATTTGGTTCATGCTTTGTCCAACTATGTGGCTAAAAATTAGAACCCAAGGATTTTTTGTGAAATTACAATTTCCCCCATAATTAATCTATTATTTCAACACTAATTTCCATTTTCCTCTAAGGAATGATAGAATCCATTGAGTTATATTCCATGAATGTAAATGGTAGATTTAGATCATCTTCCTCCATCTAATATCAGAATCGTGCATCATTCATCTTATCGAATCTACATTAGTGAATACTCAATTGTTTTTGTACCATTCCTCATTTGGTTTGGTATCAGCTATTCTATTTCATTGTAGGAAAATTTGTCTTATTTTGAGGTTCTTTAGGCATTCAATATTTTTTCCTAGATCTGATTTGAATCATGAGCTTTTATTGGATGATCAATTTACTACCAACCTATGGTAGGTGGTCTATACTTTTCCTATTTGATTTGGTGCTTTATTAGGCTAGTTTTTTTGCTTCTTCCTGCCGAGCCTTTCTACACGGCCCAAAAAATGATTTTCTCAATTGAATTAAATTAAATCGAACCTATAACATGTGCCCATTAGTTTCCATGAGACTCATTGTAGGTTGTTACCCCTACAACGGGCACCCATGGGATGTTTACATTTCTGTTTCCTATTATTAAACCACCCATGGGGTGAGTAGGTGATTTCCTAGATAAGAAGAAGTCTTCTTATAAATGAATTTATTTGAATTAATTTACTTGGAGATATTCTGCGTTCCTTTCCTTGTTAAACCGGGAGTTTAATTTGTTTAATTGATTGGTAGATATGGTATATGAGTGGTTAAACTCATTATATGTGAACAAAATGAAATTGTGAACAATGAGTGAGTATACTCTAGGATTGTCGTTGGATTCTTGTGAAATGATAAATGGATCAAATGAAGAGTGGTTCTATTTAGAACCATAGATGTTTCTACCTTGTGTCATAAACATGGTAGTGAATCCATGGATGAATATTTCTCCTTGGGTATTGATTTTGTGGGATCTTTTAGGCTTTCTACACCTTGGATATAGTTTATCATTCCTCTCAATGTACATGGTCATTATACAAGCTCCATGAACACCAACTCAAGGATAACCATGTTTCCATTGATATACTTATAGGACTAGATGAGGACAAAATTGTCTTCTACACCATAGATCCAGCCCTTCATGGTGTGAAACATTGATTATAAGACATGGACATGGTGAACATGGAATTCTTGATTATACTACTTTTTCAGGACTGTTCGGGGACTTTTGGTTATACTGAAAGGTTTTGGTTGACAAGTATTGTCTATATGTATGGATAGGCCATGGTAGTTACATTTTTTATTCTCTTTCCTTTAGATAGGATCCTAACAATATTTTTTGTAGGGATCATTTTACGGCTATACAGTATGATTAGTTTTTTTATATATGACATGTGAAATTTAATTTTATATTTGTTACCTCCATTACTTTCCAACAACATAGATTATATTGGAAATCCTTGATTATTATAGATCGTTTGGTTGTTATATATATTTATTGTATCTCACACCCTCTTCAGGCTATCGTTGGGTATCCAGAAAAATTATTTGGGTGCATGTAGGGTTTAGTGAAAGCATCCATAGTTCAATTATTTATTTTATTCCATGCTTTGTATTTGGGGAGAATGAGACCATGATTAGGATTCTGATTCTATCAGTAGACATTGATTTTTTTTATTTTTGGTATTTTGAAATATGTATTGTTTTTTGATTCCCTATCTTCTTGTTTTGGATGGTTTTTAGAAACATGATAGGTATCATCATACTTCTTATATGGGATCCTTTTTTAGAAACATTATCTACTCTTTTCTAGGTTATTCCTCCACTTTCTGACTCCTGTATGTGCTTTCTATTTTGAATATTATTATATTCCGCTCTATTACAATCTCTTAATGAGGGAATAGTTTCCCCACAAACACACCATAGGATATCACTTCTAGTCAGATGTCTCTCATGTTTAGGGTGATTCATTTGAGGCCATGTGGCCGACTGGTCCTATGAAACTGTTGAGTGGCATCCAAGTCCAGGATGTCACCTAAACAAAGATGGATATACTGAAAATGAACATTTTACATCATAAATAAAATATTTACAATTTGAATACATTTTATAAGTAAGGTAAAGGTAGAAAATATTTATAAATACAAGTAATGTATGGAAATGTGTTTTAAAGGAATACATGTGTGAGTCACACTTTAAATCTACTTCATCCTTTTTTTGTCATAAATTCAGGTTTTTTGGGCATCCCTAAACAATCATTCATTGATAAAATACCATTATAATATATATGAACTAATATATATATATATATATTTATATGTAATACATGACATTATATATATAAAGTGTATATTTTATTAAAAAAAATTATACATTTATTATAATTCATGTATTAAATTCAGGTGATAATAAATATATATATTTTTATATCAAGTTATTTCTCTTGAATGCTTATATTAAATATTACAATCTCTTATGAACGGATTAATTTTATTGACTAATCATTGATTATGATTCAATGAATTATTTCAATAAATTTAAATGTAAATATTTTATATGGTTGACAGATTTTCATTAAAATAAAATCTGTCATTGATGGATATATAAAGGGATGTGATTCCTCCTCGTGAGGACGTGTAATATCAAGTAAGATTCTCATTTATCTATTCCTCCCATTTTAATTTTCAACATCTGAGATAAGTCATAATCCCACCATCACTATTGAGGTAGCCTCAATATTCAATAATATATCCATTGGGTTGTGTACCCCTAATAGGCATAGTGATTTGTTTCAATGTTTTGGGATATTCATCAAGCATTCTCTTTCTCTGAGAATGTTGATGACAATTGTCATTAATGATTTCTAGGTGCATTTTTTATACTATTTATTTATGTGTTGATTATATTAATGTTTTTGGGTTGTATTCCACTATATATGGACATAAAATGATCATAAAGAATCAAAAATGGTATCATAAAGTAGGAATATTTGATTAATCAACATGATAATTGATTAATAAAAATTACATTGTAATATTAAAACACAATTTTTCAAGCATAGACATGAAATATGAAATGTTCATACATATTACTATTGTAGGTAAAAATAAATTATTTATTTATTTTAATCAAGATAATTAAAATTAAAACATAATTATATTGTTTATTAATTTTTTATAAATATTGAAAAAGTTATTTGTAAATATTTATATAAAATTATAAAATTATTTCAGAAATTAATTATCTATAAAATATTAATGGTTAATTGATAAATATTTTATAATAAATAATGGAAAATTATATGGACTGATATATGATATAGAAATAAATGGTTTATTTAGAAATCATAAAAGGATATTTTTGATGAGTTTAAAAATTACATCATATATTATATTTACCTAATATAAAAAAGATAATATTTTAGATATATAATTATAAAATATTTATAGATCATAAAATATAATATAAAAGATATTTATCATCAAATGCGATAGGGTTAATAGTGAAAAATGTTTAAATTGTTATTAATTTAAAAAAATAATTTGAATTTATTTATGAAAATGTCATAAATGTTTAACTAATAATTAAATATTTGATTTTTTCATTTATTAAAATTTTTTTCTTGTTATATTTATTATTATTATTTATATATATTATAAATAACTATATAAAAAAATTTATATGATTAATTGATTCTAGGATATAGTCTTTCGTATCATGTAATGATTGATATCAAAAAATATGGTTTTCATCAACCATGATATCAGCTTTTTATTTCTTTTATGAGCATGAGAATATTTGTTGGTTATAGATTGTGCATGTTAGGTGTTATATTTTTCATTAATTGAATTCTATATTGAGTAAAACATCCTTGGGTATAGGGACTTAGGGACCAACCACCTACATTCTAGGAGGATTTCCTTTTTTAGGATAGTGAATTGGGTCATCTATCTGTCACTTTGATATTATTCATATGGTTCTTTTAATATCATATATCTCAATACATTAAATTAATTTTTTATATACCATAAACATATTATGACATTGGTTATGTTTGAATAAACTTAAATTATGTTTTTGGGTGATTATCATAGGATTGTGGGTTGTGAAAAAAGATACACATTAATGTGGTTAGAACACATTAATTTGGTTATTGGAAGAATGATTCAAAAACTAAATTATTATAAGAATTATTACACAAAATGGGAATGAAAAATAAGAAGATAATTATTAGATATGATGTATTAGATATGGATTTAATTTTCATATCACGTATACTAAATTGTTGAGACCATAAAAATCAATTTATGTCATGAACCATCTT
This sequence comes from Viscum album, assembly GCA_963277665.1. Lineage (NCBI taxonomy): Eukaryota > Viridiplantae > Streptophyta > Magnoliopsida > Santalales > Viscaceae > Viscum > Viscum album. The sequence goes on along the minus strand of OY728122.1, from coordinate 1,158,941,103 downwards.
GGGTTGACCCTGAACCTGTCACCCAATGCGGTCCACAGAATGTCCCGAGGGGCATTCCCAATCCCCCTGGAATGGAATATATTGTCTTCAATCGATGTATACATGAGGTAAAAATTTATGTCCAAGAGATAAAACTAGGACTATATAAATAAAAATAATAGACAGAGCAAACAACAAAATGAACAATGGATCTTAAATAAACAAATAATTAGTCTAGATACAAAGTACCACTAAAAAGAACAAAACTGGAAACAAGACCTCACTACAATGATCTATATGTGACCCCTTGGTCACCTCTATCCACAAGCCCAAAATCCCTCCTATATTAGCATCCACTAAAGAAATGTCTAAACAATAGTTGAACATACAACTAGAATGGTAAAAGATAGGCATGGGCACAAATATGATCAGTAGGGATGCCAAAAGTAAACCCACTAAATCCAAGTGTTACGTTACCCAAATTTTTTCGATAAAACATGTTTGAAAATGAAATTATAAAAAAAATTCCCATTTAAAAAAATAACACCTATTTCCATCTATAAAAACCTACTCACACCATATATTATTTCAAGAACTATTTATTATTTTATAAAAAAACCAAATAAGTAATAACTTGGATTTTCAAATGGGAGACAAGTAATCTATACAAGCTGAAATCAAACCAGTGTAGTAGAAAAATAAACAAGAAGTACAAAATATAACCATGGGTGATCCTGAACATCCCTAGAAAGTCCCTGGATGCACTCAGTTTGGAACCACCTGCCAGCGTGTGGGGACGCCACATAGTCCATAACTCACTGATCTCCCTCGTGATAAAATCTGGGGAAAATCCCACCTAGCCTCTATATCTACTAGAGGGAACCAACCGGTCTAATCGTGGCTGGTGAGAAACTATCACACGATAATATATAATACACCCAGGAACCCATAGTAGTTATAGCAATATTGTGTAAGTAGGAGTCCCTTGCACGCATGACTCATCTCACAGCACTTGCCTACCCAAAACATGGACAAAAATATATGATAACCATTAATGGATATGCCTCATATAGAGGTTCTACATATTTATATACATGTATTTCATGTCACATGAAGGTTTCAAACATGCTTCTATAACATATTAACATTTAAACATTTCATAAAATGTTTAAGGATTCCAACCAGGCACACACATTTATTCAAAATATATTGCAAACACGACTCTTACATTTAAAAACCTAAATGGGGCCTTATGTTCTAAACACAAATTCAAACACTTCACAATTATCAAATATTATTTTACCCTTTTCCGACCGATACAAAAACATGTTTCAAACCGAATGGACAAACCTTTAAGAACACCGTATGAACCCTGATTTCCAAAACACTTAAAGAAACACTTTTTCAAACCACATTTAAAAAATACTTTAGAAACTACTCAATGGGTACAAATTTATTTGACAACTAAAATCCATATAGAAAACGAATCTTCCAAGAAAACAACAATCACCTTAAAACAATAACTGGCCACCTACTTTATTTATAGAACATAAAACAATCCAAAACAACATTAACCCATTTTCATCACATATTAACACGTTTATCATGATATAAAAACATCAAACCATACAAAACCGAAATCATATTTCGAAATAAAACGTACACGAAGAAATTTTTTTTGTCTTTCCCCAAAAAAACACCACTTACCCACCTTATTTTAAAGGGATAGCAATTACAAATATGGAATTCATTAAACCCATAGAAAAGTGTTTTAACACCATAACCAAGCCCTAACACAACTAAACCGTGTTCATTAATAACCAATGTCATTGAAACATAATAACGATGATACATTTCATAAGGACTAAATTCCTTCTTAAAGAAACATATGCAATTCAAACAAGCTTTCCAGGTATCATTAAACTATGTAATTTACACAAATACTAATTTAAAACATACATTTAACAAATCAAATAAATTCAAAATTGTTATAATAATTCAAACAAGGGTTTCATATATCTTCGAAACTATTTTAGAATTATATTTAAAATTTTAAGCATCTAACGAAAGGCTTTAGGTAAGAAAAAGATAGAAAAACCTACCGAAACCTCATGAGATTAGAGTGAAACTTAAATGGGAGGAAGAATGACACCCTCTAGACTAATTGCACACCCTAAATCCAAAGGCATCCTCAGATAAAAATTAACCATAACATTTTGGGTTCATCCAACAAGAAACCCCACATGAAAACCCTAGAAATTAAGTGAGGAGAAGAAAATATAGAGAAGATAACATTCTAGATAGAACAACTGGAGGAAGGAGTAGTCATAGGAAGAAGTGTAGGAGGGGAGGATGCATTCTTGAGAGGGTATGTGGAAGAGGGATGTGTGATGGATAATTGGGAAGAGTGGGTGTAAGGGAAATTTGGGTGGGCATGGGAGATAAAAAAAATGATTTCTGGTGGTGTGTGATGGGTTACAGAAAAAGTGGGTTCTGATTGGAGAGAGGAATGAGTGGGGAGAGGGACAAAAAAAGAAATAAGTTTAGAGAGAGCGGGGATGCGTTATAGATAATGTGGTGATGGGTGATTGGAGAGAGGGAATAAAAAAATAGAAATGAATTAATGTTATATAAAGGGGTGATGCGTGAGCGATAAATGAAAGTGGGGAGGTGTGATTGGAGAGAGGGAGATAAGAAAAAGCAATGAATTAAAGGTGGAAAATGGGTTAGTAGAGAGTGGTGGAACATGAGATAAAAATATAGATGGAAGGCATGAGAGAATATGGGGAGTGGGTGTGCATGGGGGATTAACAGGAAGATAAGGGTGAGGTGTAGAGGATAGAAAAAAGAGGGATTAAAGACCTTTAAAAAACCTAAAAAATATAACAAATAAAAAAATATGTTAATAATAATATTAATAATGATAATAATATGAATAATAATAATAATAACAATAAAAATAGAAAAAATAATAATTAAAAAATTTACATGAAAACATTTATAATAATATTTATAATTCTGTAATAATAAAAACGTCATTAATTTTATTAATGATAATAATAATAATAATAATAAAAATAATCATAATCATAATAATAATTTTATTAATTTTTATTAAAATAATAACAAAATTAATTACAAGGGAATAATAATTATATTTATAACTATTTTAATGATAATAATATCATTAACAATTTTAATTAAAAACATTTTTTATCTACACAATAATGTTATTATTGTTATGTCTTAAAATTTTACTTTTTTTTATTCTCAAAAAGTTTTATTATTTTATGTAATGGGTAACCGTAGGGGAATCTAGGAGGACCACATAGTTACTACCAACCATGCGGTTCCCGTACAACGATTCAAAATCACCCAAAAACATTAAATATTAAAAAAAATGAAACACGCACTCAATCTACACCTTGAAAAGCCTAACTGATGCTATGAAACAATAGAATAAAATAGTTTAACTGGTCGGGGTGTGAAAATTATCCCCACCCCAAAACATTCTTCCCCAGAATGTCACTCAGATGAAATACAACCAAAACTCAAGTCAATGACTAACTAAAACCATTGAAAAAAAATGAAGCCTCGAACTGACTATTCACTCTACAAGTTACACCCGACCAACTCAAAAAGAAACCAATGAAAAAAACAGAGGGAGAACATGAGATGATACTCCCCACCAAAATAATTCCCCTAATGTATGAATTTGAACTCCGATACACCACCCTCGGGGGGGGGGACCTAGAAACTCCCAACCGAACATACCGATTTCTCAACATGAGTTGAACAGGACCACTGAGACATAAATGGATAACCACTACAAGGCCACCCAAAATTCTGGGGCACTGAAATAAAGAACTCCCTATAAAAACACCACTGGAACTAAGAATTCCCTACACTAATCTAAAACTCCCCAACACATCACATATCTGAGTGATCACTAATAAAACTAGGACCAATCCACACAAGGTCCAAAAAAACTTTTATGAAAAACTTATGATTTTAGAGGTCACATTAAGAAGAACTCAACAACTAAAATCATGAAAGGATAAGTTCATCTCACTATCCCCACATAATATGAACTTTCAATAGCAGAAAAACAAGAAATAGGGAACCATTAATGTCTCTATTCCAAGAAGAATGATAAAAAAATCAAACAACGGTCTCATATGCATCTCACACACTGACCGTGTGTGACCTTCTCCCGGAGTCCTATGTCTGGTGCTCTGATGGTGAACCATCTTATGCCTTACAGTTAGACACTAGAACTACCAGATCAGAACTCTTTCATCGAACGACGCTTCCCAATAAACTTCCCCCGATGACCCAAACTACCATAATGATGACAGGACTTAGGTGGGATGCAGCCCGACATATCGGAATGCTCTAACCAGCAATACTGATGGCACGCCCAAAGGCATCATGATGAACTAGGTTCCATGATCAACGAAGATGACCTATTGAGGAAGGATTCGCATACACATAGTCCTCTCCATATAGGGAACCTGAACAAAAATAAACTATCGCCAACTACTCCCCAAACTCCAATGATGATATGAAAAGAAACCTCCACTGGTCCCAAATTGAAACCTTAAACAAACCTGAAATGGCACGAACCTTAACTACCTAGGGAGTTCCTATCCACCCAAATACACACTCCACACCCCTCAAGTCATCCCACCACCTCTAAGAGACCTCCAACACCTCCAAGGGAGATGACACTTAAAAGTACCGGATCTTGGGCATGAATCATCGACAACATTAGGTACCTTTCTAGGTTGCATACACCGAAGAACCCATGAAACACAAAACCAAAACATTATTCAAGCCAAAATGCAATTGAAAAGAACAAACCAATCCAAGACAACTTGCCCGAAATCAAATCAAATATAAACACACCAAAAACCCTATTTTCCAAAATCACCATTTTCATTTAAATTTCAAGACAACCTTATCCCAAGGTCATTTTTCAAATACCAAAAAACACTTTTCACAATAAAAAAAATATACACTCCCTAAGGAAAAACCAATTTCCAAAACCATTATATTTTAAAACTCTCCCAATGAATCCTAGGGATCATCACATGTGTTTCCACCCATTTCTGTCCACCTCAACCATAAAAAGGTTCCCCCACACACTTATCATACACACCAACACACATGGGACCTACCATAAAGAGTAAAAAGGGCCCATCCTTTCCTTATCAAAACCCAAGAATTTACTAAAACCCTTCCAATTTTAAAACTCATTTTATCAATTTAAAATAATATTATAGAAAACACTTTCATTTAAAAAAAACCTCACTTCCATTTCCAAAATAATGCTTTCACCAACTGAAACCAAATTGTCAAAAACTTACAAAGAACCACTAGAATGAGGAACTAGTAGTTACACTTAACTCGATGAAAAAGTAGTGAACCATGACCTATGTAAGCATAAACAACCAGGTGGAACATAAACCATGCACTAAGACTCCACATGGGTCACTACTCCATGTGAGGTCACGACGTGACATAGACATGCCTCCGTTGACTTCCCTCAATCCAAGAAAAAGACAAGAGACTCTAATCCCAGAGTAGGACTGGTAACTCAAGGTTCAGAATGATAAGGGATTCATGACGCCCTTCCCACACCTACCTTTCGACTCCCAATAGTCCTAGTCTTAATTTACCAGACACCACAAATAACAAGGGCCCCTTTGATAGCTTGTTTTCACAAACCAGCATGGTTTGACCCTGAACTGGGCACCCAAGGCGGTTCGTGGAAATTACTGAGCAGAGTTCCTGATTCCCCTAGGATGGAAACTAGTGTCGTGCATCAATGTATACACGACTGAACGATTTAATCCCAATAGATAAAACCAAGACCAGATAAATAAATGGAAAAGACAGAGCACATAGCAAAATGACCACTGAATCTTAAATAAATAATGAACCGAACTAGATTCAAATTACCACTAAAAATAACAAAACTTGAAACAACACCTTGCTAAAATGATTTTTTTGGCCCCTAACCACAATCTTAAAACTGCTCCCTCACGAGAATCCACTAAGGAAATGTCTGAAAAACATTTGAACCTACAAATGGAATTGTAAAGGATATGAATGAGCACAAAAATACTCATTAGTTACACCAAGCATAAACCACTAAATCCAAGTGTTTCCTTACCCAAAGTAGTCCGATGAAACAAGTATGGAAATAAAATTATAAAAATAAGGGTTTTCCTGTTTAAAAAAAATAACATCTCTTTCCCACTATAAGAACCTACTCACGCCAAATATTATTTCAAAAACAAAAATTATCATTTTATAAAAAAAACCAATCATGTAATAACATGGCTGGGTAAAAGAGAGATAGATAAACTATACAAGATGAAAGAAAACCAATGTAGCAGGAAAATAAACAAGAAATTCAATCTATAACCATGGGAAATCATGAAAATCCCTAGAAACTCCAGGGAAACACTCAGTTCAAAACCACCTAAGAGCATATGGTTAAGCCCAATAGTCTATAACCCACTAATCTCTCCTACGACAAAATCAGTGGAAAATTCCACCTGGCTTCTCTGTCTACTAGGGACACTAACCCGTCTAATCGGGGCTGCTGAGAAACATTCACTCAATAATGTAAAAGACCCCCAGGAACCCATGGTGGTTATAATAATATTGTGTAATTACGAGCCCCTCGCACATGTGACTCGTCTCACCCCACATACCTACCCCATGCGCGAACACCAATATACGATAAACCATATGGGATTTCCCTCCTATAAAGGTGGCCCATACTTATTTACATACATTTCATAACCCACGAAGGTTCCAACCAAGCTGTTATAACATATAAACTTAAAAACATTTTAGAAAACTATTTTGGTTTCCAACAAGGCACACACGTTTATTCAAAATATCTTACAAGAATCAATGGTATATTTTCAAAGCTAAACGGGCCATTAAGTTCTAAACACACATGAAAACACTTCAAAATTATCAAACATGCTTTTACCCTTTTCTGACCCACACCAAAAGATTTTTCTGAACGAATGGAGAAACCTTAATGAAAATAGAATGAACCATAATTTCCAAGACAAATAATGAAACACTTTACAAACCACATTTAAAATGATCTTTGTAAACCACTCAAGGTTACCAACATTATTTGAAAACTAAAATCCATTTAGAAAACTTAACTTCCAAGAAATCACCAATCACCATAAAACCATATCTGGCCACCTACTTTAATTATATGACATAAAACTATCCCAAAAACATTAAACTATTTCCAACAAATTTTCACATATTTAACATGTTATACCAACATCAAACCATACACACCCAAATACTCTTTTAAAATCAAACATACACTAAGAAAACATTTTAAAGTATTTCCCATAAAATCACCACATACCCACCTTAATTTAAAAGAACACAAACTAAAAATATTGAATTCATTAAACCCTTACAAATGTTATTTAAATATATAACCAAGCCTTAACATAACCAAACCAATTTCATTTATAAAAAATTTAATTACAATATAATAATAGTTATATGCTTCATATGGGCCCAATTACTTCCTAATGAAAATTTACCAATTCAAACAAACTTTTTTGGTATCATAAAACTATGAAATTTACAATAAAACTCATTTAAAACATAATTTTAACAAATCAAATAAATTAAAAATTGCTATAATAATTTAAACAAGGGTTTCATAGAGCTGTAAATCTATTTTATAAATTTATTTTATATTTCAAGAATCAATGTAAATGATTTAAGAAAGGAAAACATGGAAACACCTACCGAAACCTCGTGATATTGAAATGAAACATCAAAGGGAGGAAGAACGACACCCCTCAGACTAATGGAACACCCTAAATCCAATGGAAATCTGAGATACACATTAACCCTAACATTTTGTGTATGACTAAAAGAAACCCCACATGGAAACCCTTGAAATTAAGTATGGAGAAGAGAATATGTGGAAGAGATCTTATCGGATAGAATCACTAGAGGGAAGAGTAGTTACTGGAAGAATCGCTGAATGTGAGGAGGTATACCATAGGGGGTAAGGGGATGAGGTATGTGTGAGGGAAAATCGAGGAGAGAGGGGTAATGGAAAAGTAGAGGGTGTGGGAGATAAAAAAAGGAATTCGGGTGGTGTGTGATTGGTAAAGGAAAAAGGGGGTGTGATTGGAGAGTGGTATGAGTGGGGAGAGGTATAAAAAAGAAATAAGTGTGGAGAGAGGGGGATGCGAGATAGATAATGGGGAGATGTGTGATTAGAGAGAGCGAATAAAAAGGAGAAATGAATTAATTGTATAAAGATGGGTGATGCGTGAGGGATAAATGAAACTGGGGAGTTGTGATTGGATAGAGGGAGATAACAAAAAATCAATGAAGTAATGTTTGAAAGAGGGGTTAGTTTAGAGAGTGGGTATATGATATTAAAAAATAGATAAGGGGTGTGAGAGAATAAGGGGAGTGGGGTGTGTGTGGGGGTTAATGGAGAGAGAATGGTGAGGTGTGGATGATATAAAAAGAGGGATTAAAATCCTTTAAAAAACTAACAACAATAACAAATAAAAAAGGTGTAAATAAATAAAATGATTATGATAATAGTAAGAATAATAATTGTTATAACAAAAATTAAAATAAAAAAATTAATGACATCATTTATAATAATATTAATAATTATGTAATCTTAACAACATAATTAATTTTCTTAATGATAATTATAATAATAATAACAATAAAAATAACCATAATCATATTCATAATTTTATTCATTTTCTTTTAAATAATAAAAAAATTAATAAAAACTAAATAATAATTATATTTATAAATAATATAATGATTATATGATCATTAACTATTTTAATAAAAAAACATTTTTTATCTACACAATAATGTTATTAGTATTATGACATAAATATTTACATTATTTCATTCTCATAATGTTTTATTATTTTAATTAATGGGTAATCTTGAGGGCATTCTGGTTGACCACACGATTACCGCCAACCGTGCTATGCCCGTGCACCAATATAAAACCCACCAAAAACATCAAATATAAAAAATTTGAAACTTTCACTCAACCTGCACATTGAAAAGACTAACTGAATCCAATAAATAATAAAATAAAATAATTTAAAATGTCGAGGGTGTGACAATTTAAATACTAAGTTTGATATTCCTAATACTGAAATAGTTTTCATGAGCTTTATATTTCAAATTGGTTTTTTCATTCCACAGTAGGGTGCCCCTGGATTATCTTCTGTATGGAAATTATGTTTTTAGTGACACAAGTTTATTCAATGGTTATTTTTCATGCCATAGTAGAGTGCCCTAGAATTTTCTTGTATTGGATTATATTTGAGGTTTTCTTTGTGTTACACATATTTGGGTAACCCAAAGGGTTGGGATACTAGAGGAATATAATTCAGTGAACACAGATGATGTATTTAGGTAAAGTTTAATCCAAAAAACTGTCTGAAAATAATAACTATTTTGATTGGGATAATTTCTAGCCTTAAGAACTAAGTTGTGAGTTTCACGCTATATGTGGTCATTTTCTTAGTGAAATATAGATCACGGCTCACTAAATGGATATTATATATGGAATCATCATTTTAGTATGAGAATATTCCTTAAAATTAATTAAATAATATATTTAAGAGATGATTTACATCTTATTGAAATATATGTTGTAGAAAAATGAATCTTCATCATTAAACTAAATGATTACATTAATCTATGAAATAAGGTGATTAAAGTAAGGATGTCCTAAGATTGGTAGTTTAAGAAAATATTTTAATTATGGGGGACAATGTATGTGTTATAATTATTCCATCCTTAGACTCCAAGCTTTATTATTGTTCAAAATGAAAATGTAGTTTCCTATAGAAATATGAAATGAGTTTATTAAATGTAATTCTAATCCCAATCACTAATTAAATAATAGTATCCACTCATGTACTCTATATGATTGGTTACAATAATAATTTTAGTCCAATATTATTGAATATATTAAGGACTTGGGGAGACTAAAATATTCTTTATTGGATTATTGGTTATTGAAATCAATTAAATTGTTTTGTAAAATATATGATATCATATATATATATATATATATATATTATAATGTGTTGTAAATATACAGAAGTTCATAAAATATAAATGAATTGATTATTATTTTTCATGTAATAAATTTAAGGAGTTTCTAAATTGATAAATTGGGCGGTTTAACCTAAAATAAACCCGTACTAAGATTTATTAAATATATCAGTTATCTCATGTCATGAATGTGTAGATAATGGATATTTAAATAAATGAGGTTTTTGTATTTAAACAAGGGTTATGATTATTTTAATTCTATAACATTCTTTAGTGGTGAGACTAAAATATCTAATTCTAGTTAGGGAATTTATAATATTGTCATTATTTGAAATGTTTCAACAATGTTAATTAATTATTGAAATTTATACTTTATGTTACAAATGTTTTGATAATAAAGAACTAAACATATGATGTTTGGATTTTTGTATTATGTCATCAATATGAATGGTTAAAGGATCTAGGTTGAAGAAGAATGTTACTTTGAGTGTCAAATAATACTTCTTTAAGAAACCAGTGAATGTTATTTTAAACTCGATGATGCTATATGGAAGGAAAAATGATTCCATATAATGGTGTTATCTATAATACTTAAAAGTAATTTTGGAAATCCATGGTATTTTTATGTCATGTATAAGGAATATAAAAATTAATTCTACTATTTTAAGGGGTTTGTGATATCAAAATTTTATTTTAAAATGTGTTATAAATATATTGGAATTAAATATATAATGTTTTAAATATAATAGGTTGTATTTATCATTCATGAGATGATATAAATTGTTACTACATGCAGGACATTACTATAATAGATTACATCATTTTCAAATGAATTAATATACATAATGTGTTTCTTAATCACATATCACTCACGTGATAAGAGAAGATGATTGATAATAAATAGTTGTTATGAACATTTTTGAGATTATTAATTGAATACATGTGGATTATGATTCATCACATTAAAGTACATATTTTTTTAAAAATATTTTGATTGAAATATTTATTTTGGTTAAAAGTGATTATCCATCTATTTGAAAAAATCTGTGGGAATGTGTTCTCAATACCCAATGATTAGATATTCTAATAAAATATTATTCTAAAATTTAAAGGTAAAAACCCATGGAATGCCAAATATTTATATTGCATGGAAACAATAATGTATTTGATTCATATTCTGAATAAAAGGATATTAATTTTATTTCTAAAAAAAATTCTTTTGTTATTATAGAATGATATTTGGAAAATAATATTATATTTATGGGGAAGGTGTGAGTATGTTTGAACATAGATATGTTCAAAAGTAAAAAAATAAAAAATTGTATGACATTTATTTTAAGTGATTATTTACTTTATATTCTAAAAGGCTATGATATGTGATAGTCAAGAGAGATTTTAATAGTTACAGTTTCTTACTATGGGAATGTGAATATTACTATAAACTAAAGGATTATAGTACTATATTATTATAGTTATTATTCAAGTAATGTACTAAAATTTTTAGTATATTTGATGAAAAATAAATATAATGAGTTATGTTTAGTTGTCATAAAAAATTGAATTTTACAAGATATCCTAAGAGATGATTGAGGATATGAATGTAAGGACAAATGTAAATTGTTACATTAATTACTATTAGAATGTGAAGTTTACTTAATATTACAAAATATATAATTATATATTGGAAATGAAAATTTTAAATAGTTATATTTAGATACCATAATAATTGAATATCAATATTCCATAAATTATTATAGTAGTTAATATCTAATGTATAACACTGTATATCGTAGAACTGTTTAAGGTATAATGGTAATGAAAAATCTAATGAGTTAAATTATTTACTATAGAAGTTTTTCATCAATTTATCCTAAAAGATTATATGGTAAGGAGGTAACGAAATATTTAAATGGCTCCATTATTTATTACTGAAAATTTGATATCAAATTGTCCTCATAGTGTTTTTTTGTGTTGTGAATGTGATAATTTAAATATATACATTATTTAAAAAAAATTAAAAAATGATTGTTAAATAAAATTTGTAGGATGATGAAAAATTAATTATAAATGGTTCTTTAAATACAATATATTATAACATTATTACATTTAAAATTATGAATTTATGAAGTTTGAATGTATGTTCAAAGAGTAAAAAATATAAAATATGACTCCAAAGACTCACAATAATTCAAACTAGATTACTTCATAAATGTTACTCACTAAAATGTTGGTGGGAGTATTTTTCATATGGTCACAATGGGATGTGATATTAATTACATTTTGATGCAATATTTAAAAAAAATTACTAAAGCAACTGGATGAGTGTTCTATATAATCTGGTAAGATATTAGTTGTATTGGTTTTAAACATGTCATGTTATTATTATACAGGAAGTCTCTATTTATAATTCATTCATTTATGACACAATTTATTATACATGAATACTTTAATGATAAATATCTCCTAAATATAAAAAATTTTGTTTCCATAACTGATGGTCATCATGGAGTTTAATGGGATATGATGATTTTAATTGATATATTTAATAGATTATTATATCTATTAGAAATTTTTATAAAAGAGATATTGATGAATTTATTTTTTACGTAATAAGTAGAGACTTTTATGTTGGTCTGATCATCTAAATTATTTCTCATGGATTGTCATACAACAATATATTTACTTTGTGAAGTATGTTTATCAGTAGTCCTTCATACCTGAATTTGGTGAGTTACATGGCATGAAAACCATCATAATTTGATATCCTACTTAACCATGTCACAATATGTACTTAGCTAATCATGGGGTGGTTTGGTGTGTTTTTTATCATGTCATTGGTTGGAGTGCAAACAAGAAGGGGGTTATCCACATATATGAGATGGAAGGACGTCTAGTTCTTCAATGGATTAGATTGATGAAATGCATGACCATGCATAGTTCTATCACATATGATGTGTTCAACTAAATGGATAAGAAAAATGTGATGTTATTATTATATATATTAAGGACATGTGATGAATTCAACCACATTGTTAGTTTTTTCATTGGATCGAGATAATGATTTCATACACTATATTGACATGTTCCATGTCTATTGGTTTCTCAATTTCAATGAAAAATGTATTATATAAGATATATATTGTGTATATGATACATCTTTTTTAGAACATGTTCTTATAAAGATATGAATATTTTTTATGGAGGTCACACCAGACCCCATAGTAAATTTATTAGCCTTGGTGCTCTACTAAAGGCTGCTCTTTTCATACATTTATGAAATATGTAGTTCATATTTATTGTCAATTTAAAAAAGGACCGAAAGGCCACACAATTAAGACATTGTATAAAGATAAAATTTTGGACAAAGTTTTTGTTCAAAATAATGATATTTTGATAAAATATACGCATCCAAAAGACATTAGATGGATTAACAAAGGGTTTTTAATTTATTCATAATGTACTTATGGGAAATTAGTTAAAGATAGACACTATTATATATTCACTAATATATATATATTTATTTATATTACTCATATTTAGTTTATATTTTATTACATTCATTTGATGAATTTATTGTAATTTATTTATTAAATTCATGTGATAATAAATATAATAATTTGATATATATTTATTTCTCCAAAATGGTTTTATTATCTGTTAAAATATATTATGAATCGATTAATTATATTGACATATTATTGGATAGGATCCAAGAAATTTGGTGAATTAATGTATCAGGACACAATTACTATGGTTGAGGCATTTACATTAAATGAAAATGCATCATGGATGGATATATTAAGCATTACAACAAAATGTGTCTATGGCCACAGTTTATAACCATGGATGTAGAAACTGAAACTAAGACTATATTAAATAACCACGATTTTACTGACTATGGATTATAATGGCATGAATATAGGGAAAATATTATAAACATTGTTATAAAACATGGCTATAGGCTCTGTAATGTTGATTTAATGCCATGATTTATAACTTTGTAAATAACACTATAGACACAGTTCAGACCATGAAAATAGTTCTACTAAAATGGTTTACAACCCGGACTAAAAGATAGAGTCTACAAAAAGTATATATAGATCTATTTCCATGGTATCACTGAGTTTTCAAAAAATGATCCAAACCAACAATTGTAGCTACTACCCCTTGTTTCTGGAAAGAAAATCTGGCTCAACTACACCCCTTGTTCAGCTGATGCTCCCTACCTCCCTACCTCCGCCCTATCCTATGCTCCCTTCTCTACTGTTGTTCCCTACTCCCTAAACCCTTCCAATCCTTGACCCTCCTACCTTCTCTTATCCCCACTCCAAATTATTTACTCCTTTCTCCCTATTCCCATCCTTTGTGCCTCCTCCCTAGTCCCTTATCTCCTCCCTACATTCCACTCCCTACTATAATCTCTCTACCACCCTTCCTCTATACAATCCTCCCTCCGAACATAGAAGAAAATATAATATTCTATGTTATAGATCATTAGTTCATGAGACATTATCAAACATAAGAACACTATTAAAATCAATATATAATGTTCTATTCAAATAAAAATATCATGGTATATACAAAATTTTCATGTGAATGTAGATAATAACTATAATTTCTATCACTTTTCAAAATAAAACATTATATAATTAATTGAAAACATTCCACTAAGTGAAAATTTCAGCAAAATAATGTAAATAAGAAAATATTTCATCAATTATTATTTTTAAAAAAATTCAAGGTAGTTCTACTAAATTCACTGATTTAAACAATTATTAGTTCCCAAATTATAGTCAAAATATTATGTTCCATCCAAAATTCTTGAAATGTATAGTTAAAATATATCATTAATAATCCATCACAATAATGTTATTTTCCCATTTTTTTAATATAATAAAATAAATACAATAGTACCACTATATTAATGAAATATTATCTTTAACGTGTGAATGTGTGTAAATTTTTAGTCACTACTTCAAAGTGTATTTACACTCTCATGAAAACAACAATCATTGTTAAATTATTTACACAATTTAATATTTCACCGAAATAATATTCAAGTATATAAATAAAAAAATCAAAATCAAAATCATTATTTCTAATTCAATTATAATTATTTAGAAAATTAGTCAATGAAAAAGAAAAAATAGACTCCTCAAAAATTGTAACTACCATGAAAAAGTGAGGAAATGTTTTTTTTATTTTCACCAAAACATTCATCATGATTTTTAAATGAATTTAATCCACTTCACTAACTTAAACTCAATAAAAATTTAAATTTTGAGTGAAAGATATAAATTTGAGTGGATCTAAAATTTTAAAAAGGGGAACAATAAATTATGACTCTCCAATGGTTCCTTATCATTGATTGTTGATGATAATATATAACATTAATAAATTTTAATAATGATGGATTCTATGAATTATAGACCATTTTAGTGTTATTAATTCAGGTTTATATAATTTAAATGGTTTTCATCATTATATTATGATGCTAGATAATTTATTGTCATGCCATTTCCTGAACGAATCAAGTTCCTTAAAAATATTTCAATAATGATTTAGAGTTAATATATATATATATAATTAATTCATGTTACATACCTAATAAAATATGATGAACATGTTTTACATGTTAAAAATAAATCACTATGATTCATAACTTATAGTGAATATTCATCGATGTCCAGAAAAAAATCGCTCTACAAGAAAAAAATAATGTCATTAATAGAAAAAAATTGATTAAATTGTCGTAATTATTCCTATATGAATATCGTGTAGAGTGTTTTATACACAAATATCTATATTTTTTATGTTAAGAATGTTAATATAATTATACACATTGGAATTATGTTAACAAATGTAAATTATAGATTATGATTAAATATATGAATTTTAGAATTTCTAGCACCATAAGCATAAGAACTATAAACATTAAAATGACTATATATTAAAGTATATCCATCAACATAAGAAATAATTTTCACTGACTACGTGCATATATTTTTTATTTATGTTTTGTTATATGCATTAAGCTTAATAACAACCATAAACATATGCATAAGTGTGTAAATACAGATGTTTATGTATAGGAACAACCCAAACCAAATGAATTTGTTATGATTTATATATTATCATAATTTTTACAATAAATTTATTTTATAGTATTTTAAATTCTTTATGTATTATACTATTTGTATAAGAATAGCTATGAAAATTATCATACACATTTTCATGAGTTTAAGAATATGAATAAACATATGCAAGGTTAATATCAAAATATCTATATATCAGTAATTATAAAAGTATTATCATGAGTATAGGAATATGCATAACAATATGAATGTATACTTTAAATATTTGTATAATTATGACTATAAGAAGATTCATAGGTACTTTCCTGGTAATATATATTGTTGTATTATAGTGTTTTTATATTACAATGGAAGTATAAGTAGAAGTATGGTAAAAATGTGTATCCTTTAATATCTATTGGTATGTATATATTATAGTTTTATTAAATTTGTATCTTCTTGTGTTTTTTAAGAATAATATGGACCATAAGCTGAGAAAAATTTAAAATAAAAAAACAAATATGGGACAATATTTCTGTGGGTATCAAAATTATTATTTTATGAAACTTAAAAAAAATTATAAGAATATATATCTTTTAGTAATACATTATATTCGTTACATATGTCAGATTATTAAAATGTTTATATAATGAGGGTTTTTTATATTACCATTATCTAATTATTTTTTACACTTTTTATCAGTTTAATGTGTTACTTTGGCTTATACATTTTCTATTTATGATTAAATTTTATTGAAGGTTGATAACATTTATATTCATTTATGTTAATGTAGGTAAATCACTTAAAAATTAATCAAAATATATAAGTGATCAATCACTTATGGTCTTCCACTCTAAGACTCCTTTACCCCTTGTATGAAAAACACCTTTATTGTGAAGTCATATGCCCATGCTCTATTGAAATCACCTATAAATTTCCAATGAAATCCCCAAATACTAGTTTAATTATCACTCAATTATCAAACCCCAACATATTTATGGACATCCCACTTTGTAAACATGATGTCAAATTCTGAATTTAACTATGAGTCATTAATTTCACTAGTTATCCACTACCCTCATATGAAATAAATATAATACTCGTTGACCGAGAGAGCAGTCCACTCACTTCCCTAGAAATATCATGCTTACCATTCCCAATCCAATATTGTTATCCCACCATTAATTAGTGAGATAAAGAAAGGAAAATTTCTTCTACTAAGGGAAGAAATATATTTTAAATAAAAATGAGAAAATTGTAACTTTTCCAAACCACTCTAATCAAGAATTGTTCCCAAAAATCCACCAACCCTGGATCTAATTTTTCAGAATCAAAATTTGAATCTCCACCATAGGCGTAAGGATTTCATAACCATAAATTCGTGTACTCTTACCAATACTCTTTTTTGTACTACTACCCTAAATTACAACACATGTTGACAACATGGACATCCATTTTTGGATTACTATGAAATAATCATGCACAACCACACTAATGAATGATTTTAGTTAACTTATATTGTGATATTAAAATATTTAGACTCCATATAAAAATATTTAATACATAACAAATTTCATAAGACAATTATAGACCATAAATATAGATTCAAACAAACAGAAATAATTAGAATCTTATAGAACAATGATCCAAATGACCCCCATCAAAAATACTATTACATATATCCCAATGGATAGAAGAAGTTTCGAGAAGAAAATACAAAATTAAATACAAGTGGGTGTTATAAGAACTAAAACAAGATGTATGCTATTGATTCTAGACATTGGAAAGATACCAATATTCCACAATGAAATAAAAAATTTATACTCAAAATCCAGATCATATTGTCCGTATTCAAAATTTATATTGTATAAGAACATGGTGGGAAATTAGTATATATAACCATGTCCTTATTGATCCCTTGAATTAATTTCCAAATGATGATCTAGGATGTAATCCTTCTTTATAAAACATTGTTTTTATACGGGAATCGATCTTCACATGCACAATATTCTTCCTCACAACCATTATTATAAATGGGGCTCCCAAGTCCCCCTGATCCTTCTTTTCCAATCCCTAATTATAAAGATGGTGTATTGAACCCTTAGGCTCAATAGTGACTCATTCTTTTGGACTGGTTTGTTAACAACATCAGACCCATCCTTCAGAATAGAACTGGTGACCAATAGTAAACTAAACCCCACCAGAAATCAAAATTTTGTGTCATGTGATTATTTCACATAATCATATAAATAAATCATTTTCAAACCCTTGAAGGAAATGGTTTCAATCAAAATTATGTTTATTCCGTTGATATTATAAGAGATAATTGAATGATTAGAATTTTCCCTAAAGATATAAAAAATGTTCCTATTCCAAAGGAAGGGATTACCCATCATCAAAAATAGATATATCACTGATGAATATATTATGATATTTAAGCTACCTATCTTGTTGTTATTTTTTTCCTTAATCCTACACAATCAAGTGAAATGTATGTGAAACCTGTCGATCTTTCGGGTTTTCATTCTAGGTTAGTATGTGAGCATGTGTGGATGTGTTGAACAATTCAAAATCAATGCAGGTGAACCAATGTAGTAGCAATGGATATGTAGTGGAGTTCACACATTATACGTTAACTGTTTGTATTCAGCACATTTGTATTGATACAGAATATAACTAAGTTATGAATAATTCAATCTCTCTAAAACAGAGTAGGAAGGAGCGGTAAAAAAACATCATAAAAGAAAATTATAGTTATGTATTTATTATATGGGGCTTATGTATAGTGTATTTAATAATGACAGAAATGTCTGTAAGATAATATTATTGTTTGTATAAAAATTAGTATTTGAAAAAAAAAATCGCATTTATAATGACATATATCAATTACTTATGTATTTCATTCATTCTTCAAGATCCCCACTTGATCCACCATCTTTCCACATTAATAAAATGATTAAAATCAATAGTTCAATCCCCCCACATACATATAGAGACTAGTATTACCTAACTATTTTATTTCTTAATCCCTCACTTGTAACACAATCCACATTGTAGAAATATCCAAAATACATTATTCTGGTCCATGTTTTCTTAAACAATCAATGATCCTTATCAGTGTATCTTTGCTTTAATGAACTTATCCAAGTGTAGTGCCCATCCATATCTAAAATAAAATCTATTCAAAAGATATAATCATCACTGTTTGTGCCCAAGAAGATCAATATTAAATCCTAAACATTCCTTATCAATTTCATAACCTATGTAGCCACAAACCATGATGTCCAAAATCATATTAGGACACATCAAAACATTTATGCACCATTAGTTCCTGGATAACCTGATCTATGTTTCCACCTTCCAACCTATCACATTATATTAATCTATATATGTTGATGCAACACTAATAATTAATCATAATAAAAACACATTTAGACTTTTATTATATTGATAAACACATATCGGTTTTGTCAATGGTCCAGACACTACTCACACCCCCGTTAAATATTCATCACCTTAAATTTGTTCCCATTTTGATTGATGAAAAACATAAATGAATAAGTTCCAACTCACCTTGTTTTTTCTCAGTCAATACTAAAACATATTTCTAGTCCCTATCCCACTTCTTCAAATCCCACAAGCTTTTTTCCATTTAAAATATGAAAAAATCCCAATCCAATGGACTAACACCCAATGTCCAGTTCAGTATCTCCCACCTATTTACACACATATCACTCTATAAATTTTTCATACACTACATAGCACCAAACCAAAGTTATACCTTTCTTATTGATGAATATAGGACTATATCATTTAAATTAACATGAAAATCAATCAATCTAGAGTTATAATAAATGGTATAAATTATTCCTGGAATTAATTTTTAACTATTCTATTATATGTTACTTTACATCTAATTTATTATTGATCTACTTCTTATCACATATGGATGAAATTTATAATTCTTGAGTGTTTTTAAATATACAAATGGGAAAATATTAGATGATTTTATTATAATTTCTCAACTCTATATCCAAAAATTTCCCACCATAAAACAAATAATGTACATAGATAATTAATTTTTCATTGTATGATGAATATTCCATTCAAAAAGTATTATATTAAAATTAAAATCACTACTCCAATCAGTAAAAAATGTTAGAAGTACATGTATAGGAATACATCATCAACAAAATCCTTTGGTTTAGTTCCTCTTCCTAATTGTGTAAACTCAATATCCTATAGTATTATTGATTGTGTTTACAAAACTAAAATGTCACATGTGCCTACTCTAATAGTTGTCCACATTCAATACCCTATCTAAAACCACTCAAATTTTACTCATCATCCATGGGATACTGCTATGGACATCCATAAAATGGATTTTCTCTCTTAAATACTGGCTCTTATCAGAACATTATCAATGATTAAAACCAAGTGGACACATTCAAAAAATTTATATTCATTTACTAATAGACCTAGAATAGTAAATCAATAAAATATTTAATATTTAATATGTGTATCCATACCATAAACTAATTATTTATTTTAGAAATAGTAATATAGGATCATTAATCAATTAAATACATAAAACAATTTTGATATCTTATAATAACATATATAGTAAAATTTACAAAATATTACATAAAAATTTCTATAAATTCAAAGACAAGGTAAACGGTATAACTAACCACTGTAGAAACTTTTTTCATGACTCTTTTAATAATAAATTTTCCATGGTAACATAAAATATCAACACTAAATTAAGTATAATGTAATACAAAATATTTAGGGAAATAAAGTGGAGTCAGTTTGGTTGATTAGTAAAAAACATAAATAGGTGATCTCTTATAGGTGTGACATTGACTATTTTTCACATGTTTTTTGAAATATATTACATTTTAAAATAAAGTATTATTCCCAACAAGTACATGAAATTTCTAATCTACATGTCCTTTTTAATGGGATATTATTTTAAATGTTTCAAAAATCATCGATGATTAAAAAACATCATTTGATTGAGAGAATATTATTGGGTTAGTATTGAAACATTTAGATGGAATAAAGAATGATCATTTACACATTTATCATATTTAAAATATCATGGAGATACAATGGTGTTTTTCTAATAGAACACATGTTAAATTGTTTTGATATTTTTAAAAAATTCAATATATTTAATGTTGGGTACAACCGCGAAAGCGGAACATGATGCAATGAATAAAATTATAGGAAATGGCAAGCCCGGGGACTTGGCCCCATGACTTGCCCCTCACCCCCCAAACCCATACTACCCCACCACCAACAGTGGGAAAAAACGTGTTGTTGGGTAATGAGGTATTGGGCTGGCCTGGCCACATGCGCGTCGCACGTCCCCAGCTAGGCCCAAGGAGGCCAACCCTTGGGCTTGGGCCAGTTCCCATGGAGTCGAGGGGATGAGAGGATCTCTAGAAAATGGTGCACATTGCCTTTGCGAGGACTCGAACCCGGAACCGCGACAACATGATGCCACCACCTTGAACCAACACACCCATCCCACGCGTGAAAACGTGTTGTTGGGTAATGAGGTATTGAGATGGCATGCCCACCTACGTGTCCCACGTCCCCAGCTAGGCCCAAGGTGGACAACCGTTGGGTTTTGGCCAGTTCCCGCGGAGCCGAGGGGATGAGAGGATCCCTGGAAAATGGTGCATGTTTCCTTTGAGAGGACTCAAACCAAGAACCTCAACGACAGGACGCCACCCCCTTGAACCAACTCACCCAGCCCATGCGGGCAAACATGTTATTGGGTAACGAGGTATTGGGCTTTCCTTCTCACTTGCACGCAGCACGTCCCCAAATAGGCCCAAGGTGGCTAACCCTTGGGCTTGGGCCAGTTTTCGCATTGTCTAGGGGACGAGAGGATAGTTGTCCAATGGTGCATGTTGCCTTTGTGAGGACTCAAACCCGGAACCTTGATGATGGGACACCACCACCATGAACCAACTCACACTACCCCCGCGGGCAAATGTGTTGTTGGGTAACAAGGTATTGGGCTGGCCTGCCCACCTGCGCGCCGCATGTCCCCAGTTAGGCCCAAGGTTTCCAACCCTTGGGCTTGGTCTAGTTCCCACGGAGTCGAGTGGATGAGAGGATCGCTGGAAAATGGTACATGTTTCCTTTGTGAGGACTCGAACCTTAAACCTTGACGGCAGGACGCCACCACCTTGAACTAACTCACACCGCCCCTGCGGGCAAAAAAATTCAATATATTAATTGTAGAGGAAGTACATAAATGTGGTTGGAAAAAATATTCAATTATTTTTAAATATGATATTTAAGAAAACATATTTGAGAAATTACCTTCATGTTTGAGAAATAACATCATGATAATGATTACGTCCACATGAAACATATGTCAGGGAATAAAAAATAACAGAAAATCCACCCTATAAATATAAACAATGTAGACATAGATTACTAATCAAAAAAAACCTTAACATGATGAAAACACTATTTAGTTTGGATAGTGAAACATTTCAAAAAATAATGACGATATTACCTTTCATGGAATTTCATAGTATTTTCAATCTCATGTCTAATGTTTTGTCTACTAAAAAAAGGTCAACGAGGTAGTGGGATGTTTTGCTACAAAAAAATTATAAATAATGTTTTACCAAAATGTGATTAATATTTCAGGCACATAACACTTCTGATGATATATACAAAAATAATAGGTTATTATTATATTTTTTGAGTAAATAATTAAAAATAAGATACGTTTGAAAAAAATTATTCAAATGTGTTATGTATTCTCCATCACATAGGAAATGGAAAATTATAAAGAACATACAATCATGGATTGCTTAAAATAGTTGTTATAAAACGATATTTATTGAGAAAATAACATATATAACCGCTAAATATATTCCTTCTTAGATCAATTATAGTAGTTTATCATGAACATACCTTCTTGAATTTATAAATAACATAAAAATATTATTTTTTCAAGAAAATTTTTTCCTAATTACATTTATCAAATAATATATCAAGAACATACATCCGTGAATATAAAAATGAAAAACAATGGTGGTTTAGAAACTATTAACACATTGTAAAACATAATTATACTCTTTATTCAAGTAAAAAAATATTGAAACAATTATAAATTTCGAAAAAAATAATTTCAATGATAGATTATAACCTATCCATACACATGACACAATCTAAGAATGTATAAATATTGTAAAAATAACATTATGAAACCATAATATAGATAGATCTATATAAATAGTTTATGTGAGGAGAAATCATAAAATAATATGTTCCTGAAAAAAATATTGTAAACAGTATAACTAAACACATATTTTGTCATAATAAAAGTCATCACATATGGGTTATGATATGGGGGAAAGATAAATTCTTAAATATAATTCATTTTTTGGGGAGGATTAATTGATGAAAAATAATAACAAGAATGTTAAAGATATTCTTGTAAAAATTCTCTATGTTGGGATCCCTATCTAGTTTTGAAGATGAAATTCAATATGATAGTATTAGGTAGTGATTTTTCATGAGAAATCATGGAACAAGGGATTTTCATAGTGTCCCTAAATGGGTTTTGTAAAAAATCATATGATTAAGGAGATAGTGAGTGTAGGGATGGGTTTAGATAAGATATCAGGGAGGTGGGTGGCCACATTGGAGGAGAAATAACTAGCGGAGTTCAGGTGGCCACATTGGAGGAGTACCAAAGAATATTGTATGGTCATGTTAAGGTTGTGCCAAGATGCAGAGGGCCACATCAGAGGATAAGGGTCGTAGTGAGGTGGGGTTGTAGAACCACATTATCATATAGGTGGGGAGGTCGTGTCGGTGGGTAGGTGGGATGATTGTGGTAGAGCTACATCAGCAGGGGTGGGGAGGCCAAATTAGAGCCACGTCGGCAGGGGTGGTGTATCGGCTACATCCGTGATGGAGGGGTAAGAGGAATCGCTATGGGAGGAGTATGGGGAGGAGGGGAGGAGGATGTGGTGGAACAGTGAGAGAGGAAGATTAATGGTGAGGGGGTAATCGTGATTGAGAAGGGTTTGTGGTAGGTAGAGGAAAGCCGTGATGGGAGGTAAAAAATTGAGGTCATGTTTCCACATGTAACATTTTCATGTGGCTACATGAATACTTATTTCACAATTTTTATAAAATTCTATATATATCACACACTATAAAAACAAATAATTTAAATGTTTGATATAGATATGTGGATATAGGTCATTTTTATAGTAGTGAAGTGATGTGATCCCCCCTTCCTTGGAAAAGAAAATGCGTGAAAGAATGTCATTTATCTCTTCCTTCAACACTATTGATCATTGTCTGAGATTAAGGAACTCCAACCCATTTGGAATGTTTTTATCCTCATGATATGAATGATGATTAATTTTTTGTTGTATCACCATCAGAGAAAATTTTCTTTTATTCACTGGTTCATGAAAATTGTCAAGCATTATCCACTACCATAAAATATTGAAGACTATTGGGATTGGTGATTTCCATATACAAAATATATATAATTAATTTATGTGTTGACTCTCAAATATAGATCTAACTATGATTCAATTATGTTCCCATACATAACTTCATATGATGATCATACACAAACATCAATTTCATGGAATCCAAGATATCTTACCACTAATGATTCATCCATCGTTTACATATTTAATGTCAGGAACCACTTTTTAAATTCCTTGATGGACTGTTATGATTTTTGACCATTTTATTAGGTATTAATGGTGATCTAGGTCTATATTAATTCATATAAATAGATTTATAGGATTTATATGAAACATATAAGCCATATCCAATGGATTTTTTGCTGAATTTTAAAATATAGATATTGATTTTGTGTTTCTTTTTTGTTTACTTTAATTTCATTTTATTCCTTTTAACCTCATAAGGATATTTTAATTCATGTTTTTCCCTTTTTTCATTCACTCTTCATTTAATATATTTCATTGATTCATTATCCCATATTTCTGCTATGACCTATTACACTCATTATGGCGAGTTACTGACCAGAGGCTTGTTCTTGGGGGAGGTATCATGATATTCCTAGTATATTGTTCTTTAGTTATTTCTAATGTTTCGATTTATTTTTCTATGTACCCTAGTGATGTAGACAAGTGATGTGATCGACCATCAAAACATAGTTATAGAATTCATATTAATTATTAAATTAATTTTTCCCTCCATTCGCTTGATAATACAATTCAAACAATGTAGGTGGGGTTTCTGAAAGGGATTAAATGACATATGATGGAGCTAGAAAACTGTGGGTTTCTCATTCCAAATCGAGGTTATTTATCCTATTCATATATTAGAGGAGACGAGATTAGGTTTTATGAAGATATATTATTAGCCTACACAATTTCACACTCAATTATTTAAAGGATTGAAATTCATCAGTGATTTTTCACAAGGATTTATCATATTTATTCTCAATATACAAAATAAATAATGATGGAAACCTTTGAAACCAACCCATTGAACCAGGAACATTATTCCCTAACACCATATAGTTTTCATCTAAAATTTTGATTTATATTTTTCTTCTATAATTTAAAAATCCAAAAACTTAAAATATTTAATAAATAAACAATCATAGAAATATACTGGACTATGTGAACTTGAATTAGTGATTAAATAGACTAGAACGGTACTCATGTTTGATAAACCTATTAAACCATTCAGTTTCATTAAGAAAAATAAATTATACTTTGTAAAAAACTAAGATAGGTGTGTTAGCAGTCTTTAGAAATAGGGAGGTGAAATCACCAATAAGAAAGAGTCTTTTAAAATGGGAATCATTAAAATGGGATTGGTTTTATTTTATTTACTCATCTAAATAGGTTGGATACACAACTATCATAAACGTCGAGGAACCTTGTAGAAGAGTGTTACACAAAACAAATTCTTATATTTGCAGAAGAAGTCTCTCAATTCATTTAAATTATTAGCCAAATTTATTGGACCATAAGTGGATGACGGATGACAAGATGTGGATTAAAATAGAAGTGATAGGTATTTTTTTTCTTGGAAAATCCCTCCCATCAATTGAGAAACTTCTCTATATCAATAAATTGATTCCAAAAGACTTCATTTTTGGAAGTTGTTTTAAAAATAACATTCTTTGTGGAAAAATTAATTTGTACTCAAGGTTATTGTGTTATGTACTGAATTAACATCTAACATATATGTTTTGTAATATAAAAATTTGCATTCAACACTCTTTATATTTAAATTTTCTCCCTATATTTTTTCTGTAGAAATTCATTAAATAATTTGGGCCTATAGAATATAGAAATTTTATATCTATGAAGATGTTCATGTGTATGAAGATATTCATAATTCTAATCACCTTGGGGATGTTCTTGTGAATACTGATGTTCATGTGTATGAAGTTGTTTATGTATACCTGTATGAAGATGTACATCATACTCATCGATTTGAAGTTCTTCGTGTGTAAGAGTATGTTCATTTTTATGCAGTTGTTCATATTTACTTCTACAAATATATTTAGGATGCTCATCACCTTGATGTTGTTCATTTTTATGTGTAGGAAGTTGTTTATGATGCTCAGCACCTTGAAGTTGTTCATGTGCATAGTTCTCTTCATGATACAAAAGAAGGAATTTATGTGTACGAATTTGTTCATGATTCTATTCATTTGTATGAAGTTGTTCATGTGTATAAATATGTTCATGATACAAAAGATGATTTTTATGTGTATGAAGATGTTCATGATGCACATTTCATTTAAGATGTTCATCTTTATTTATATGAATCTATTAATGATTCTCATATCCATGAAGTAGTTCACATGTATGATTATGTTCACGTGTAAGAAGATGTTTTTGTTTACATGTAAAAGGTTGTCCATGATTCTCACCATCTTGAATCTATTCATGTGTACGATGTTGTTCAGGTTTATGTGTACGAATCTATTCATGATGCTCATCACCATGATGTTTTTCATGAGTTCTAAGTTGTTCATGGGGTAAAAGAAAATTAATGGGTTTTAATTTTTATTAAAGGATATAGTTGGAGGTTTTTAAAAAAGGTTATAGGGAAGGGTGAAACCCTTTTACACTTCTACCACCGCGAGGAAGCATAAACAGGGTTTGAGTATCAAGTGTATGTTTTCTGAACGAAGAGTGAACATCATTAACTCTTCCTCAATTATTATTTTATTTATAAATATTAGTTAATATATATATATATATACATATATAAATAATTATTAATTAAAATAAATATTGATAAAAAACTAATAAATACTAATTAAATTTTAATAAATAATAATTAAATATAAATAAATTTTAATTGAAAATTCTCCATTTTTATTAAAAAAATCAACAGATATTAATTAAATATTTATAAATATTAAAGAATATTGTTAAAAAATAAATAAATATTCATAAATATTGATAATAAAAATAATTAGCAATAAGTAATTACTAAATAATAAATAATGATTCTGAAATATTAAATAAATATTAGTAAATTGTAATGAATATAAACTAAAGTATATAAATATTAATAAATAAAAATTAAAATTAAAAATAAATTAATATTTAATTAATATTAATAAATTATTCCAAAATATTAATTAAAGGTTAATTAATTTTGATAAATATTTATCAAATATTAACAAATATTTAATTAAATATTTTAGAGAAGTAATTTAATTTTATTAAATATTCATAAATACTCATTAATAATATAAATATCATTAAATATAAATACATATAAAAAAATATTATTACATATTAATTAAATATTCAAAAATAAAAATAAAATACTAAAAAATGTCACTAAATAGCAAGGAAATGTTTTTCAACATTTATAAATATATAATAATATTAATAAAAAATTAATGAACATTACTAAAAATTAATTAAATATTAATAAATACTCTAGGTTATTAATAAATATTATTTAAATATTAATTATTGATAAATAAATATTAATACATTTTAATAATTATTAATAAATGTTAAAAAATAATAGATATCCATTAAATAAATATTCCAAAATATCAATAAAAATTAGTTAATATGTGTGAATATTTTTTAACCTTTATTATTATGTAATAAAATTATTCAATATTTATAAATATTTATGATGATTTAATTGATATTTTGTCATATTTAATGATATTTATTGAATATTAATTAATATTTATTAAAATGTATTTAATATTTATTAATATATATTTAATAATTATATATTATTTAGTAATATTTAATTAAATTTAATGATATTTAGTTATTATTTATTAATATTTAGTTAATATTAATTTATATTAATTTATATGAATTAAACTTTAATTAAAATTTATTAATATTTGTGAGTATTTAAATAATACTTACTAATATTCATTTATGAACATTATGCATGATAATCTCAATGCATGTGCCAAATTAATGGCCAGGGATATAGAAAAGGGAAAGGCATTAGCTAATGGGAGACTTCAGATAGATGTTGAGATTTCGAGATGCCACCACTTTATACCGTAGAGGGATTCCATTTTATTTTATTTACCTTTACATCTCAATCCAACACATGTTTGAATTTCCAATTTGGGGGATCATTGGTTATTATACAGTATATAATAAACATATTTACATGTAATATGTTATAAAATTGCTTAAATTTTCTGCTGGGATTATGTATGATATTATTTATGATTGAATTTATTGATATTGAGGGTATAGTATCCCCATAGGCAATACTCTGACAGTTACTAATAATCGACAAACTATTACGTACGAGGTGGTGTGTATAAGACCACGTGTAACTCTAGATTCTATTCAGGGATTCTAGTTAGACAGAATGAGGGATATAAATAATTGTATGGTTTAGTTTAGTCATTTAGTAATATTTTTAGGTAGTTATTTATACATAAAAAATAATATACTTATATTGTAGTAGTGTTAGGAAAATATTTATTATCAATTATTTATGGTGGGGTATTGACTATTAAAAATATATTGATTTTTTATTAATGAAAAAAATTGTTAACTAAACATAAATATATATATGAGAGAGTGTTTCAAAAATTGATAAATAAAATTAAAATTAATATAAATGAATTTAAATATATGAATATTTGAACCTGCATGATTAGATAAGTTATGCATGAGACCATTTGACCTTAATTTTATACAAGATATTGTATGATTATCTAAATAAAAAATATATACATTTCATTATATGTTGTGGAAAAAAACTTATTGATCTTCGGGGAAAATATATTAAAAATTTATTTCAAATGATTTTATGAATAATGTAGAAAAAATAATATTCATATAAAAAAATATTCATTATGAGTGAAAAGTCATCCTATAAGTGTTATCAATGAATGTTAACTTTATATTTGTTAACTAACCTCTATTTTTAATTATAAAAACCACATCATTATAATGTGAAAAAGAAAAGGATTATATCGATTTGTAGTGCCTGATTTTTACAACAAAAAAAAATTAAAAAAAATTTGGAATCAAATTATTAATAATTTAAAAATAAAATTATATTTACTATGTAGAATTTTGATTGAATGTATATAAATTAATATATTTTATAATTAATGAAATTAGAAGTTTTGAAATGATATTTCAGTGAAAGATATGTATATTTAAAAATATATGATGAATATAGGATTTAAAATTATTCATGATATGTTTATTGAACATCGTACATAGATTAGGAAAGAAATTGCACATGATCCAACAATTATAAAATAATCAATTGGAAGAAAAGTCTTAGATGAAAAATGTAGACAACATTTGGAAACACAACATGTCTTATATCTAGGAACCATCGATGGATATACTACCACCAATGAAAACCAAAAACATTGTCTAGTCATGGAAATACCCAGGAAGAAACCAATAATGATTCTGTCTATATACACCACCATATGAAACCATATATCTTGAACCCAAGATTATATATTAAATTTATAGAGGAAGAATTATTAAAATTAGTATAAAAATGGAAAAAATAAAGACAATTATGGTTTCCTAATATTTGGACAATTGATCGGTCGAGCATCAAATATTTGATGCTCAACTAACTTGGGAAAAAATTTCAAATGAATTAATAGTCAGCCGTGAGCTTCAATTAAATATATTCTCATGTGAATGTTTTTTATAAATTCTTATTTTCTTATATAAATATTTATAAAAATTTAAATTCCAATCGAAATATTGTTTGAATAAAATATTTTTACTGTTTTTTTGTTATATATAATTATATATATCAATATTTTATGCATTATTTAATATACTATATTTATATTCTGATTTAAGATTATTAAAGTAATATCAAATTTTATTTTAAAACACCACACATGAATTTTTCTTTTAGGGGAGGTATATTGACATAAAATATAGATTATTCACGTGGGATTTGGTTTCACCTTAGTAGATTTAAAATAATAATATATTAATAATTACATAACACGATGAAAATATATAATTAAAAATATAAATAAATAAAATAATATATCATTAATATACTCATATCGGTGAAGGACATAAGTTTTTGAACATGAGCTGTATATTTTATGAAAAAAAAGTAAAGTACAGAAGAATTACAATGGGGAACATCAATTACCCCCCAAAAAATAGTGGTCCAGAAGAACCCATGCCAAAACTAGAATCGAGGATCCCCATTAAACCATGAATAGTATGCCCACAAAACCAGCATGAGAACCCAAACTAAAATGGCCCAAAGGCTAAGAATATAAAAACTACCCAGTAATAGAAAAAATATAATCCATGAATCAAAGAAATAATATTGCATTAACAAAAATGACATACAACCCAAAATAAAGTCCCAACTACCTAGGTGCATATAGAGGGACCAAATTCAGCACCACCATCAGACATCCATATGGGTCAAGCATTGTCCTGCAGACCAATTTGGCCATACCTGTCTGTATTCAGAATCTCATCAATGGTCTTCACCATATCACTTCTCTAGATAGTCATCCACTTCCCAAGGTCATAGACCAAATGCCATGAATAGAACATGAGGAGATGTCGGAGGACGTCGGAGGACGTCGCCAGCCAAAATAGGCCACCACCATCAACCCTATGTGGATGACCTTTGATCGATTGTCTCTACGAGGATCCAAAATCCATAATTACAGAATGCCAATAAATTTCGTTAACACATTTTATTTGTATTATAATTAATTATGTAACTATTATTGTTATTAGTATATTATTATTATAACATATTCCTAGTGAAAACACATATCACATGAAATATACAAAATGTATGACATGGTCCATTACACAATAATATAGTGTCCCTATTTGGGGTTTTTCACAAATTGGGATTACATTAATAGATGTAATCCAAATAAACCTCTTTATTTCAAATATTATTTAAATTATAAATTTATATATGTAACTAAACAAAAATATAAACATAATATATTTTATCGTAACTAAATAAAAACATATTAATTTAAATAACGTTATATTTTTTATATTAAATATATATATATTCTTATATATATTTATATATTAAATAATATATTTATATTTTAAAAAAAATTGATCATCAAACCATTTGACGATCTTCCACTAGAATATTTGAGAATCAAATGGTTTGATAGTTAGCCAATAAATTTTCCAAAATTATTAAAACCCCAAACCATTTAATTGAAATATTAAAACACATATATAATGATATTCAATAAAATAACATTAAAATATATTATTTAGATTTTGTAGGATTATTCATGTTAGTGTTGGATAAGGCACTATTCAACAAATACCCACTATTCGATGACACCAACTTCTTCATGGGATTCTTTTGTGCATTTTCCATTAAGAGATATGTGAAGAAAAGACTAGAGTTTTGGATAAACTTTAATTATATGATATTAAATAGATTATTTGAGAATTATATATAGTGTGTGGCTTTCAAATCTAATTAGATGATGTTATAGAACAAGGGTCGATGCAAGGATCCTTCCTTACCACCAATATTGATTTTTTTGGCATCATTCTCCAATGGTGATAGTGCAACATGTCCCGATTTGGCATGCCAAAAATCACTACCACATTTTGGAATAAATGCATCACTTACATGTATCTGCGCTAAAGAAAATGTCTTGATTAATGGTGAATATTTATCAATGATAGCTTAATGTGTTGATAAAGTTATCTTTTATAAGCACTGATATATGTGTACTGGTTATTAGAGCTTTTTCAACGACGATAAAATAAAGTAATAAAAAATATTATAATTATATATTATTATAATATTTATATTAAAAAATAATGTTTTATATATATAATTTACAGAACACATGTTTATAATTAAAATAAATTTGGA
This sequence comes from Viscum album, assembly GCA_963277665.1. Taxonomy (NCBI): domain Eukaryota; kingdom Viridiplantae; phylum Streptophyta; class Magnoliopsida; order Santalales; family Viscaceae; genus Viscum; species Viscum album. Next base: position 1,158,908,536 of record OY728122.1, on the reverse strand, counting down.
ATATTAATATGTATTTGGTATTAATAAATATATATATATATAATGTTTTAAAAATTTATTTCTAAAATTATAAATAATTAAATATATTTTTTAATAGCTATAAGATTATATTTATTTTTAATGTAATATATATTTTTATTATATTCAAAATTACCTATATTTATATATTATTAAATAAGGAAATATAATTATGTAAATATATATAATTTTATAATTATAAATTATTATATAAATATATAAAAGCATATATAATTATATCCATATATTTATATAATTATATATAATTATAAAAATAAATTTATTTTTCGATAAAAATAATTATAAATATATTAATTTATAATTAAGAAGTATAAATATATATATATTTTAAGAAAAATTATAATAATAATTTTTAAATAATATATATTTATCATATTAATTATTCTGTATTATTATATATTATTATATATATATAACTATGTAAATATATATATTTATATAAATATATTTATAATTATATATAAATGTTTATAAATATATCTGGTAGGAGCTGGTTCTCTAGACTCCTGAACCTTTTTCCTATAACACAAACTCAGTATCACTTATTAGATCCTAACCTTTTTTGCATATGTCTCGAGCTTGTTTGCAAGTAATGTTTTGTTTGGTGTTATGTACATTTCATTTGGGTTTTAAATTTGTGTATCTTTTGGTGAACGTTTTAGAAAAATTAAAGAATGTGGGGAGTTCATAGTTGGCGTGTGGTTTTCCCAAACAATGTTCTGTTGTCAACTAAATTGTGTAAAACTTGAATGATGGTTTCTGCAAAGCTGGATAATATTTTTTAAAAATTATTTTCCTTAAAAGGAGAAACTATGAACTCCCCTTTAGAGAGGTGCACGATTAAGGTGAAGATTTAAGGGAAACAGTGCGTCTCACCATAAAAAATTATGTGCGGGAATTGTGTTTGCATTAAAATTAAGTTTTTAATTACTTTAAACCCTTAATTAAACTTAAATACCCCCCCCACTATACTCTAGACATCCTTTCAAAATTTCAGAGCCTTATGGTGGAATCCATGCCCTTCTGATATCTATTCTTGGTAGATAGAAGCACTCTTCCATGTAAGAGGATCTCCACACGGTTGTTTTACCATTATTAATTTGTTGTTATATCATTCATTAATGAAATTTATTCTTCATTTTCATAGTTATAGATCAAGTATTTTAAATACTGATCTAGATTTAAAAGATCTTGATTTTTTATCATGATTTAGGTTTCAGATAATGATCTTTTTTACCATCATTACTCCGCTAAAATTGGGTATTTCTGTTGGAAGATCGGTCTTTAATGAGTCGAGAAAGGTGGTCAACAATTACAATCCCATAGTCATGATTTTAATTATGTTTATGTAATAGTAGAAAATCAATTTCATGTTTAGTAATTGAGTTATTGAATAAAATAATTAAGTGAATTAATTAATTAAGGGATATGTGATATTGGTATATTTGAGATTATAAATTTGAGATAATTAATTGTTGAATTAATTTTGGAATACTGATATTGTCAATTGAATGATTATTTTCTGAATTAATTATCTAATATTGATATATTTGATTAGAGAAAATTACATTATTAATTAATTGTGATATATTGAGATTTTAAATTGATATAATTAATCATCCAATTAATTATAGGTTAGTGATTAATATATTTTGGTGTAAAATAAAATTGGATTGATGTGATTAGTTATTTGGGGAATTAATTAAGTGGAATTATGTGATGAATTATTTTTCTAATTTTAGTGATACCAAGATGATTAATTACTTAGTGAATTAAATAATGATATTGGTTTGATTAACTAGTTGTTGAATTAGTATTAAAATTAATGTGGAGAATTAATTTTTGAGTTAATTTTTTGTTGATGAATCGTAACATGTCCATTCATGTTTGAATAAATGAATGGGAACATCTTTATTAACTTGTGACAATTCCATTCAGATGTGAATTATGGAATGGAGACATGTTCATTCAATTATGTGAGGAATTAATAGAAACATGGGAATTCATGAATGAATAAAAAATGTTTTCATGGTCATTGAATTGTGTGAAATAAATTATGGTATCTTGGTCTTCCAATTGTGTGAATTAAAGAATGGTAAAAATATATTCGTGAGATTTTATATCTTTTGGAAAAAGTTCATATTCCCGAATCAGATGAAGTAGGTATTTAGATATGGGTATTGATTGAAACATGGTGGTTTATGTGGTTATATAAAGACTGGTTTATATTGAGATAACTGTTTATTTATAAATTTTTCATTATTATCTATACAAAATAATAAAATAATAATTGAGTGGGTATTTATTTAGACACCATTGGTAGTGGCCTATTTAGTGTTACTCATGCCCTAATCAGGCTACCTGATCTGTACACGAATATATATCATCGTTGTAGTACATGATATGGGCACATGCCCTATGATAGTTGGTTAATTTTGGATGGAACATGGATGTGGGAACCAGAAATTTTTTACTAACCACTTTGGAGTTTTATGTTTCCTTACTTTTGTTTTTTATTTTGGACACATGGCATGCACAATTTTATTGATTATCTATTCTTTCGTTTTGATATTCTACTCTTCATTTTTTTATTATGTTACACTGGAATCCTTCTAGTTATGGTTATATATTTTTTTATTTCTTATTTATATTCCACAATTATTTACTCTAATAAAGGCGGCATATTCTCCCAATGACATATATTAGGCCATTTCTTCAAGTTGGAATCCTTTTTTCCTACGCGGTGGTGTGCTTGACGTCTTGTGACCGACCGGCTTTAGGAATCAATTTGTGGAACGCAGGTTGAGATGTTACAAAGTGGTATTAGAGAAATGTTTTCTATTTTTTTATGTTTTCTTACTATTTGGGGTAGGTAAAAAAGATATTAGGAAGTGTCAGTCCTTGAGAATTAGTTTTTTCAGGGGAGTTTCTAGCCCACGTATGGTGGAGAACACAAGTACCCAGGGTGGAAACTACTGTTACTATTTTTTGGTGTTACAGTTGAATATTATTTCACCATGTGTGATAATATTTTTGTGTGATATTATTATTAATGTATGTCATAGTACAACGTGAGAGTTGAATATCCATGCATCATTCTAGGAAGACAGAATTATTTTTGTGAAATGCATCATTTTAGGCTTGTGTGGGAAAATGGGTTACATGTATGTTGATGAAAAAAAACTATTGTTCATTTATTTTGAAACTAAATAAATGATCCCTAACATGAAATTGAGAAATATTATAAATTGATGAAAAATGAGAAAAAATTGGTTCTTAAATAGAATCTTGAATACGATAATGATTTTACACATTGTCTATTATGACCTAGGTGTAAGATTGTTAGGGGTAGTGGTAGCACCTCAATTATGATCATGTGGAGGGGTTTGAGAAAAAATAAATTTTTTGAGCAGTAAAATTCATACATAAGTTTTTCAAGAGTGTATTACAGGGAAGAATATGATGAATTTTTAGGCTGAGATGAATGTTATGGTTTTGATGTGTTGAGACATGAAGACACTAGTATAAATTTCATTGGATTATACACTTTGTAAAAACATTTATGGACATATTTTATGAGGATCCATAGTTCCTTCCCTAGAATAAAAGCCTTGATGGTGGGGAGTCACCTTTCGATTGCAGCATAATTGAGGATGCGATCATCTATGTCTGGAATGCACTTGTGGTGACAATAAGCATGTCGGAGGATCTAAGGCATTTTTTTAATGAATCAATGTTGTATTTTCATCTATTTCTGACTAAAATTTATAGTTAACTACATTGAAAATTTTAGGCGTTAGGATTAAAAATGGAATTAGAAGTGTTTGTGTCACACGGTTTCACCTATTAATTGGTGAAGTCTGCGCATCAACAACTCAGTGGTTTACTAATGTGATTACCTAATTTGTAATGGATGTGGGATGACATGAATATGTGTTTTTTTTGGTGGGTCTTACTATGATACCTATGAAAAATAACACTATTTGGGTTGGTATAGACATACTAATGTAGGTAGAGTGTCTCTTTCCTATATAGGAGAAATTATTAGTGGGGTGACTGGGAGTACTATATATTCAAAAGATTTTCCTTTTGCCTGGGGTTCCACATACTATAGTTTCAGACCATGAATCATGTTTTATGTTTATATTTTAGAAGGTATTACATAAGGTATTTGGTATGAAGGTTTTGTTGAGTATACCTTTCCACCCACAAATAGAAGGCCATTTGGAGCATTATATGCAATTTATTGAGGATATTTTATGAGCACGTATTATTGACAACTGTGGGTCTTGGGATAAGTAACTATAATTATTAGAGTTATGCTATTAATGTAGTTATTAGGAAACAATAATTATGGAATCATTTGAGGTTCTTTATGGTAGACTATATAGATCACCTCTCGGAAATGTGGATGGAAGTCAGTTTAAACTGTTGGGACCGAGTCTTGTACATGAGTCATTAGAGTATGTATATATGATTTAAATGCAAATAGCTATAGATCTGAGTAGACAGAAGTCATATGATGATAGACATTTAAAAACCTTATAGTTTATATATATTGATCGTGTATTCATTCAAGTGTCACATAGATTAGCTCACGGTAGCATACAAAGACCTAGAAATTTAGTACACAGGTTCAATGGACTATTCGATATTGTAGAGAGAATCAATATGGTGCAATATTGTTTGGATCTTATATATATATATAGTTTTATGTATGATATTTCCCATGTTTCAGATTTATGGAGGTATCACAACGACCCTTCTCATGGGATCGATGTGAATTATGTTGATCTTGAGATATTTCAGTCCTTTGAGGGGAATCTGAAACATGTGTTGGTTTACATTGATAAAATTTTTTGGGGAATTAATTTCCTAATAGTATGTGTATTTTGGTTACATACATGTGTGCTATAAGAAACATGTGAGGGAGAAGTATTAATAAGGGCTCAGTGGCCCAATAAATTTTCCCTAGAATCATAGTGATACAAGGGAGTAAATCTTGGGGATGAGCTACTATAAGATATAGATATTGTGTGATCCATATGTTTTATGTAAATTTATTTGTCTAATTTACATGTAATATATTTTTTGTATTGGGTGAATTTATTTTTTTCAATTGGTGTTTGTTTGGGAGAAATATTATGAAAAATGGAAGAAAGAGGGCAGTGAACAGTTGGTTCATGGTTTTCCCTAACCGTAGACCCTGTCCTAAAAATTGTGGAACCTTGTACAGAGGGGATTTTCATAGAATGAAATTTTTTTCAACATGTGATCCATAATAGGAGAAACAATGCATCACTCTAATATTGGAACATTGTTAAGACACATGGTTAGGGGAAACTGTGTACCTCTTCCCAACAAACTGTGTGCGGGAATTATGTGAACCCAAAAATTAGATTTTTGATTACCCAAATTTACCCAAAATTAGACCCAATTGATCCTAAATGTACATTAAATATTGTAGAAAACCCAAGATATATTTTAAATCCTCTTAACCTCAATTTTTGGTGGACTTATTCCTAGATCGTAGATCTGCACCCCTCCTAGTAAGAGGATCTCCTGCCGATTGTTCTCTCATTCTTATCCTATTTTTCTCCCATCATTTAATGGAAGTTATTATTTGTTTTTTAGATATAGTGTAACATCCCAGGTAATTAAAGAATAAATAATTTTCATATTTATTAATATTTTAGAATTAAATATGAATTTTAATTAAAAGGGGTTGCTATGTTCGATAGCGTACCCGATACGCAACGATGAGTTTCTTTGAAACTTACGTAGCACACTAGTAATATAATAATATTATTTTAAATGTTAGTTAACAAGTAGCCGTTGTACTGGCGGGAATGAATAGAAATAACTGAAATATGAATAGATATGTTTTTAGATGTTTTTACATTTACCCAATAAAAGATAAAGGCTTAAAATACGGAAAGAGTTCAATTTTAGGCTTTTATACTCTAATTTTCACTAAAGGTTCACTTATCACCTTTTAATGGTGAACCGTCATTAAATATAGTTTTGATCACTCTTATACATTCTTTTGGACCAAATAAAACTCTTATTAAGAATCGGGACATCAAATTTTACTTTGTGTAATTTTTGGTACCTTTCTGATAAAGTTCATTTTTTTTTATGAATAGTGTAAAATGTTGCATTTTAATTCAAAACCTCTTTTTGATCTAATTTATTTATATGATTAGATTATGTTTTGAATTGGTTTTTAAGTAAAATTAGAATCTATTTTTACCATTTTATCCAATGGTGGTCATTGGAATCAATTTCACTTTGAAATTAGACTTAAACTGGTGTCAATCTTTTGATACTTATTGTTTTGTAAAAACACGCTATTTGCTCTGGCAGCGGGAATTAATTATTAAATTAATTAATGTGACTTATATGATTAGAATTTTGTAAAATAGACTTCATTTTTGAATTCGGAATATCAAATATAGCTTAGAGTGAATTTTTGGTAATTTTCTGAAAAACTTCAATTTTTGATGAATAGTGAAACCACTAAGTGGTAATCAAGCAAACTGATTTTTCAGTTAAATGAAAGTTTACCACTAATGTGTACTGAATTTTGAAAATCCGACATACATGGTTGTCATTAAGAAGTAAAATGTGGTTCGATGAGATTAAAATAATTTTTTGGTGAATAGTAACTTATTAAGTTTTTAATCGCGATTAGTGGTAATTAGTGTAGTTTAAGGAATAAATAATACTTTAATAATATAAAATGACCTAGACACATGTCCCAACATCATTGGTTGTGTCATGGCCGACCAAGACAAGCCATGGCCAAACTTGGGGACCCCATGGATCCACTTTTGTTGGGAAATGACATAAAATACTTTTTATTTAATGTTAAAGTGAAAATGACACAAACATAATATGTTTTGCGAAAACAATTTTTAAGTGGGGTTATACAAGTCCAAATTTTGATTATAAATATTCAATGGAAAGCTAAAAAGATTTCATATATCATAGTAATTTTTTTATAATTTTTAGACATTAAATAAATTTAATTATGTATGACATAATAATGATGCAGCGATGACATCATTATTTGACGATTTAAATAAAATGGAAAGATAATATAAAATCTATAAACTACACATGTCCAAAACCAATTGGATGAATGGATTTCGATGCCTTATCACCTTATCCACGAATTCTATCAATGTGGGACCTTTTAAAACCGAAACACATTTTCAAATAAAGTAATGTTTCTTTACTTTCCAAAAGTGCCCCTCCTCTCCCCTTATAAAAGGCCCCCACCTCTACCTCATTTCACACACCTCTCAAGCCTTTGGCTCGGCCAACCCCTGCCCATTTGCTCTCTCCACATCCCTCTCCTCATCCTAGAGGATTCCCCTTGGGCAGAATCCTTTCAAAGGAAGCCTTTAGGCTCAAATCAAAAGGAGTTACACTTTTTAAGGTAATTCATTCTCTCATGTTCATTTGTTTTATTTTGCTTCTCCAACCCCCTAAACTCTTTTTATTTACTTCTTTTGTAACAACACCAGTATCTTCAATATACTATGATGTTGTTATAAGATTTATTTGAGCTACACTTCCACACAACTACATCAAATGGTTAAAGAACATAAGGTTTCCGTGGATGGCGAAATTCTGCCTCCCGAAACGATGATTGTTCAACACTCATTTAACACCTTCAAAGGTGGCCATTATGATGTCACTATTTTTATATATGATATATAATATGTTGATGTTTTCCTTAAGCTTCTGTTTTTTTTTTCATTTTGGGCATACCTTTATGGCTTCCATTATGGGTATACGCGATATCTTCATTTAAGGAAGTGCGGACTACCGCCCCCTCAAAGTGATGTGATTCGTTAATGCCATATGTGGGACGTGTAAAGGATGGATTTAAAGTTATTATATATGATGTTATACTGGAATTATAATATACCTATATATATCATTATCATTTATTTCCATTAAAGTATGAGATAGAAATGAAAGTAGCGTTCATGCGTACGTACGGACTACCGTCTCCATGAACGGTGCATTTCATTTCTTATCCCCAAATGTAATGTACTATTAAAAGTACATGTATATAATGGATATATATAATTAATGATATATCTAAATGATGAATATAATTCTGGAATTAAAATATACATAAGTCTCATTTAGTTTTAATTCCATTAATATGACAAAGAAATGAAAGTAGCGTTCATGCGTACGTACGGCTTACCGTCTCCATGAACGGTGCATTTCATTTCTTACCTCTAAATGATTATGTAATATTTTAAATACATGTATGTACTGGATATATATGACATATATGATATCTACATCATGAATATCATTCTGAATATAATGAACCTTTGACCAAATTAACAACATGTAAGTATAAGAAGTCTATTTTTGACTTAAGAACCAAATACCGACAAAATGAACATTATTAACTTAAATGATTACATGATGTTCATAACATGGTATAAAAGGAATAATGAACTTGAAAAAGATTCATAATCAATTAGAGATTAACTCAAGTTTATTATTCAGGAGTTTAAAGAACGGTCGGGTCAAGTTGGATACGAGGTATGGGACTTCGTCTCAATCACCTTTCGTTGAGGCATATTTTATTTTATACACAACTTTCTTTTATACGGTGTATAAAACCCTTTGACTTTTACGTTTATTCAAAAGGAATCTTTTTATACGAAGCGTTTACCAAACGACAAAAGGGAATGTTTTTGTCGTACGTATGCGGCGACAACGACTTCTCCGCCGTCGTAACCGTTATTTGAGTTTCGGCTTCTTCTACAAGCCATTCCTTCTTTTTAAAAGAAAAATAAATACCATGTTTTACTTTTCTTTTATTTTGGTATTGAAAATGGTTTTCATAATATTTTTATATCAATGTGTGGTATTGATATCTTGTGATTGAATGGTGGAAATTTTATGTTTCCTTTATGCATGTTTTATGTGATACGATTATGTTGAGGTTCTTGGGCATTATTATGAAGAACGGGTGGTTCCGTGATAAACTAAGGGCGGGTGAGCCCGTTATAGCTCTCCAATGCATTGGGTAACGCGAAGGAGTGAAACATTAAGGTTTCTCCGAAGAGATTTTCAGGGAATATACTGTGATGGGTATTCCAAACGTAACCAAGAGGGTTACTCCCTACGTAAGAATGTTATGAATGCCTCAAGTTACCTTTATGTCTTATGGTTTCTATGATTTATTCATGATTTTATGAGGTATGTTAAAGTGCCTATGTTTTATGGGTAAAGTATGATTTCATTCTTATGTATATATGAACTCATGTTTCCTTTCCATGTTTTTTTATAACCCATACTGAGTTTTTATGCTCATCCCATGTTTTTGAAATGTTTTTCACAGGTCAAGGGAAAGGTACATGATAAGATGATAGAGTCAAGGATGTGTCAAGAATTAATCCATGTTTTATTTTAAATGTGTGTTCCATTGATGGGAATGAAGAATACTATCTTTATGTAACCACTTTGTTTATAGGTGGAATGTAATGCAAGTTTTATGATCTAATTCTCTAAAACTCTAAACCCGAAAAGATCCTCAATGTGTAATCTTGTAATAACTCAAGATTAAGTAAGGTTTAAGGCTGGGGCCTTATAGTTGGTATCAGAGGTCGGTTTAGACAACTTTAGGAGTTAGAAAAGTGTTAAATTATAATATGATTGAAATGATATAGCATTTACGGATTACCATGTTGCTTCGCCTAAGATATTTCGGTGTTCAGAATGGTTTTCCGCAGAGGAAACAAAGCAGCTATGTTGGGACGACATCAGGAGGAAGACAACCTTCCGAATCAGCATCCAGAAATGGTCGGAATTGGAACTGAACAGTTTGTTGCAGTAATGGCGCAGTTGACTCAGGCGATAAATGGCGGTGGTATCCATGCACGAGATCAGCCAGATCAACCGCAGAGGAACATGTCAGTGGTGGAACATTTCATGAGGCAACATCCACCATCATTCAGAGGATCATCTGACCCTGTGCAAGCTGAAGGGTGGATTAAAGCACTGGAGAAGATTTTTGATGTCATGGGGTGTTCAGACAATCAAAAGGTTAGTCTTGCTATTTACCGTTTGGAGGGTGAAGCAGATCAGTGGTGGTCTATGGTTAAAAATATCAGGGATGCCGATGAGATTGATGCTCTTGACTGGGATGAATTCAAAGGTATGTTTCTTGAGAAGTATTTTCCTAAGGCTGTTCGACTTAGGATGGAAAAGCAATTCTTGGAATTGAGGCATGAGGAAGACTCAGTGGCTTCCTATGAAGAAAGGTTCACTCGATTGGCAAGGTATGCTCCCAATTTTATCCGGGACCTTGATAGTAAAATAAATCGTTTTTACTCAGGATTAAAGCCAAAGTATCGAAGGGCATTGGCTTCTCGTGAGTTTAAAAGTTATGAAAAGCTTGTTCGATGTGCTGAGAAGGTGGAAATGGAGTTTGCCGATGACCAAGTGTTCTATAACAACCAGCAGAAGAAGAGACCGAGGTGGCAGGAGAAAGGTAAGAATTCTTCAAAGAAGTCTGATGGTAAGAGAACTAAGTTTCCAGTTTGTGATAAATGTGGCAAAAGGCATGCTGGGGAATGTCTTCTGAATTCTGGAAAGTGCTACCGATGTGGTAAGATGGGACATAAGGCTCGTGATTGCACTGAAAAGGATCAAGGTGAAGGTAAGAATAAATTTGATTTACAGTTAGTGAAATGTTATAAGTGCAATGAGATGGGTCACTATGCAAACGAGTGTCCGACAAGGAGCTTGAGTGATGGGAAGCAGTTAGACTACAAGCAGAAAGGGGTGGTGAAATCCTTTGCAACTACTTCAGCAGATGTTGGGCCATCGAATGAAGTGGTGTCAGCTCCAGGGAGCTCAGTATTTTTCGAAGATTGACTTGAGGTCGGGGTACCATCAGTTGATAGTAAAAGAAGCAGATGTTCCGAAGATTGTGTTCCGTACTAGATATGTCCACTATGAATTTGTAGTTATGCCTTTTGGGTTAACCAATGCACCTGCTGTATTCATGGACCTTATGAATAAAATTTTCCATGAGTTCTTGGATAAGTTTGTGTTTGTGTTTTGAGGTTTGTGAAGAGGTTATGTGTGCCTTGTGATTCACAGTTGAAGAGAGAGTTGTTATGTGAAGCTCATAGTTCTCCGTTTTCAGTTCATCCGGGCAGTACTAAGATGTATAGAGATCTGCGGGAGTATTACTGGTGGGATGGAATGAAAAGAGATATTACTGATTTTACTGTGAAGTGTTTGACTTGTCAACAGGTTAAAGCTGAGCGGCAGTTACCGAAAGGGATGCTTCAGCCTTTACCAGTGCCAGAGTGGAAATGGGAGAATATATCCATGGACTTTGTTGTTGGATTACCAAATACATCTCGAGGTAATAATGAAATCTGGGTTATTGTTGATCGCTTGACCAAATCTGCTCATTTCCTTGCTATACGAGATACTTTCTCTCTTGATCAACTTTCCCGTTTGTATCTTAAAGAGATAGTCAGGTTACATGGATTTCCCCTCTCCATTGTATCGGATCGTGATCCCAGGTTTACTTCTAACTTTTGGAAAGGCCTTCAGAAGTCGTTGGGTACTGAATTAAATTTTAGTACAGCTTTTCATCCTCAATCAGATGGGCAGTCAGAACGAACAATTCAGACATTGGAGGATATGCTACGAGCTTGTTCTATGGATTATCAGGGAAGTTGGGACCAGCATCTTTCTTTGGTTGAGTTTTCATATAATAACAGTTTTCATTCCAGTATACAGATGGTACCATTTCAGGCATTATATGGGAAGCGGTGTCGAACTCCAGCTTTCTGGGATGAAGTGGGTGAAAGAAAGTTGATGGGACCAGAATTGGTAGAAGAGATGGCAGAAAAAGTTCAGCTGATTCAGAAACACATGAGAACAGCTCAGAGCAGGCAGAAGAGTTATGCGGATAACCGGAGGAAGGATCTATCTTTCGAGGTAGGTGATCATGTTTTTCTCAAGGTTTCTCCTTGGAAAAGTGTGATGAGATTTGGTAAGAAAGGAAAGTTGAGTCCAAGGTTCATTGGACCATACGAAATTCTGGAGAGAGTTGGATCAGTTGCATACCGAGTGGCTTTACCTCCGAGTTTATCTCAGGTACACAATGTTTTTCACGTTTCGATGTTGATAAAGTATATGCCAGATCCATCTCATGTTTTGAGTCCAGAGGTAGTTCAGCTGGAAGAGAACCTATCTTATGAGGAACAACCGGTCCAGATTCTTGACCATAAGGAGCAAGTGTTACGGAATAAGGTGATTCATCAGGTAAAGGTTTTTTGTAAAAACCATGTGATTGAAGAGGCAACGTGGGAATCTGAAAATGCTATGAGGGATAAATACCCCCACTTATTTTGATAAGTGAATAAAATTGCGAGGACGCAATTCCCAAAAGGGGGGAAGGATGTAACATCCCAGGTAATTAAAGAATAAATAATTTTCATATTTATTAATATTTGAGAATTAAATATGAATTTTAATTAAAAGGGGTTGCTATGTTCGATAGCGTACCCGATACGCAACGATGAGTTTCTTTGAAACTTACGTAGCACACTAGTAATATAATAATATTATTTTAAATGTTAGTTAACAAGTAGCCGTTGTACTGGCGGGAATGAATAGAAATAACTGAAATATGAATAGATATGTTTTTAGATGTTTTTACATTTACCCAATAAAAGATAAAGGCTTAAAATACGGAAAGAGTTCAATTTTAGGCTTTTATACTCTAATTTTCACTAAAGGTTCACTTATCACCTTTTAATGGTGAACCGTCATTAAATATAGTTTTGATCACTCTTATACATTCTTTTGGACCAAATAAAACTCTTATTAAGAATCGGGACATCAAATTTTACTTTGTGTAATTTTTGGTACCTTTCTGATAAAGTTCATTTTTTTTATGAATAGTGTAAAATGTTGCATTTTAATTCAAAACCTCTTTTTGATCTAATTTATTTATATGATTAGATTATGTTTTGAATTGGTTTTTAAGTAAAATTAGAATCTATTTTTACCATTTTATCCAATGGTGGTCATTGGAATCAATTTCACTTTGAAATTAGACTTAAACTGGTGTCAATCTTTTGATACTTATTGTTTTGTAAAAACACGCTATTTGCTCTGGCAGCGGGAATTAATTATTAAATTAATTAATGTGACTTATATGATTAGAATTTTGTAAAATAGACTTCATTTTTGAATTCGGAATATCAAATATAGCTTAGAGTGAATTTTTGGTAATTTTCTGAAAAACTTCAATTTTTGATGAATAGTGAAACCACTAAGTGGTAATCAAGCAAACTGATTTTTCAGTTAAATGAAAGTTTACCACTAATGTGTACTGAATTTTGAAAATCCGACATACATGGTTGTCATTAAGAAGTAAAATGTGGTTCGATGAGATTAAAATAATTTTTTGGTGAATAGTAACTTATTAAGTTTTTAATCGCGATTAGTGGTAATTAGTGTAGTTTAAGGAATAAATAATACTTTAATAATATAAAATGACCTAGACACATGTCCCAACATCATTGGTTGTGTCATGGCCGACCAAGACAAGCCATGGCCAAACTTGGGGACCCCATGGATCCACTTTTGTTGGGAAATGACATAAAATACTTTTTATTTAATGTTAAAGTGAAAATGACACAAACATAATATGTTTTGCGAAAACAATTTTTAAGTGGGGTTATACAAGTCCAAATTTTGATTATAAATATTCAATGGAAATCTAAAAAGATTTCATATATCATAGTAATTTTTTTATAATTTTTAGACATTAAATAAATTTAATTATGTATGACATAATAATGATGCAGCGATGACATCATTATTTGACGATTTAAATAAAATGGAAAGATAATATAAAATCTATAAACTACACATGTCCAAAACCAATTGGATGAATGGATTTCGATGCCTTATCACCTTATCCACGAATTCTATCAATTTGGGACCTTTTAAAACCGAAACACATTTTCAAATAAAGTAATGTTTCTTTACTTTCCAAAAGTGCCCCTCCTCTCCCCTTATAAAAGGCCCCCACCTCTACCTCATTTCACACACCTCTCAAGCCTTTGGCTCGGCCAACCCCTGCCCATTTGCTCTCTCCACATCCCTCTCCTCATCCTAGAGGATTCCCCTTGGGCAGAATCCTTTCAAAGGAAGCCTTTAGGCTCAAATCAAAAGGAGTTACACTTTTTAAGGTAATTCATTCTCTCATGTTCATTTGTTTTATTTTGCTTCTCCAACCCCCTAAACTCTTTTTATTTACTTCTTTTGTAACAACACCAGTATCTTCAATATACTATGATGTTGTTATAAGATTTATTTGAGCTACACTTCCACACAACTACATCAAATGGTTAAAGAACATAAGGTTTCCGTGGATGGCGAAATTCTGCCTCCCGAAACGATGATTGTTCAACACTCATTTAACACCTTCAAAGGTGGCCATTATGATGTCACTATTTTTATATATGATATATAATATGTTGATGTTTTCCTTAAGCTTCTGTTTTTTTTTCATTTTGGGCATACCTTTATGGCTTCCATTATGGGTATACGCGATATCTTCATTTAAGGAAGTGCGGACTACCGCCCCCTCAAAGTGATGTGATTCGTTAATGCCATATGTGGGACGTGTAAAGGATGGATTTAAAGTTATTATATATGATGTTATACTGGAATTATAATATACCTATATATATCATTATCATTTATTTCCATTAAAGTATGAGATAGAAATGAAAGTAGCGTTCATGCGTACGTACGGACTACCGTCTCCATGAACGGTGCATTTCATTTCTTATCCCCAAATGTAATGTACTATTAAAAGTACATGTATATAATGGATATATATAATTAATGATATATCTAAATGATGAATATAATTCTGGAATTAAAATATACATAAGTCTCATTTAGTTTTAATTCCATTAATATGACAAAGAAATGAAAGTAGCGTTCATGCGTACGTACGGCTTACCGTCTCCATGAACGGTGCATTTCATTTCTTACCTCTAAATGATTATGTAATATTTTAAATACATGTATGTACTGGATATATATGACATATATGATATCTACATCATGAATATCATTCTGAATATAATGAACCTTTGACCAAATTAACAACATGTAAGTATAAGAAGTCTATTTTTGACTTAAGAACCAAATACCGACAAAATGAACATTATTAACTTAAATGATTACATGATGTTCATAACATGGTATAAAAGGAATAATGAACTTGAAAAAGATTCATAATCAATTAGAGATTAACTCAAGTTTATTATTCAGGAGTTTAAAGAACGGTCGGGTCAAGTTGGATACGAGGTATGGGACTTCGTCTCAATCACCTTTCGTTGAGGCATATTTTATTTTATACACAACTTTCTTTTATACGGTGTATAAAACCCTTTGACTTTTACGTTTATTCAAAAGGAATCTTTTTATACGAAGCGTTTACCAAACGACAAAAGGGAATGTTTTTGTCGTACGTATGCGGCGACAACGACTTCTCCGCCGTCGTAACCGTTATTTGAGTTTCGGCTTCTTCTACAAGCCATTCCTTCTTTTTAAAAGAAAAATAAATACCATGTTTTACTTTTCTTTTATTTTGGTATTGAAAATGGTTTTCATAATATTTTTATATCAATGTGTGGTATTGATATCTTGTGATTGAATGGTGGAAATTTTATGTTTCCTTTATGCATGTTTTATGTGATACGATTATGTTGAGGTTCTTGGGCATTATTATGAAGAACGGGTGGTTCCGTGATAAACTAAGGGCGGGTGAGCCCGTTATAGCTCTCCAATGCATTGGGTAACGCGAAGGAGTGAAACATTAAGGTTTCTCCGAAGAGATTTTCAGGGAATATACTGTGATGGGTATTCCAAACGTAACCAAGAGGGTTACTCCCTACGTAAGAATGTTATGAATGCCTCAAGTTACCTTTATGTCTTATGGTTTCTATGATTTATTCATGATTTTATGAGGTATGTTAAAGTGCCTATGTTTTATGGGTAAAGTATGATTTCATTCTTATGTATATATGAACTCATGTTTCCTTTCCATGTTTTTTTATAACCCATACTGAGTTTTTATGCTCATCCCATGTTTTTGAAATGTTTTTCACAGGTCAAGGGAAAGGTACATGATAAGATGATAGAGTCAAGGATGTGTCAAGAATTAATCCATGTTTTATTTTAAATGTGTGTTCCATTGATGGGAATGAAGAATACTATCTTTATGTAACCACTTTGTTTATAGGTGGAATGTAATGCAAGTTTTATGATCTAATTCTCTAAAACTCTAAACCCGAAAAGATCCTCAATGTGTAATCTTGTAATAACTCAAGATTAAGTAAGGTTTAAGGCTGGGGCCTTATATATAGATCTAGAAAGTTAGATGAATATATTTATTTAAAATTCCTTGATTTTTTTATCATTTTTTATGTTTTAGATCAATAAATCATTCCATGTCGTTACTTCGCTAAAATTGGGGATTTCAGTTGGGTGATTTCTCATTAATTAATTTTGTTTGGCAGTATATAATTAAAATACCATAGTCTTGGTTGGAATTGTGTGTATGTAATTTTATATTTTATATTTTATTTTACCAATTCATTTCATGATTGAATTAATTAAATTTTTTATATAATTAACAATGGGATATTTGTTATTGGGGATATTTGAGAGTATAGATTTGAGATAATTATTTTTTGAATTAAATATGAAATATTGAGACTGTTAAATGAATGATTAATTAAAAAATTAATTATGATTTATTGATTTAGTATATTTGAGATAACTAATTGATGAATTAATTATGAGATATTGATATTGTGAATTGAGATAATTAATTGTGTATTAATTATGGGTTAGTGATTTATTAATTTATCAGTCTAATAAAAAATGAGTTATGTGATTAATTAATTTTGTAATTAATTAAAGGTAATTTTGTGATGCTAATTACTGAATTAGTAATGAGATCAAGAATATTGATTAATTGGTGAATTAATTATTGAGTTTGGTATGATTTCCTAAAATTGGAATTAATAATATAATTAATGTGGATAACTAATTCTTGAGATAATTATATATTGATGAATGGTGAAATAGGAATTCAAGTGTGAATTGTGTAATAGGAAACACTCCTTTAATTGTGTGAGGAATAAATGGTAACATAGGAATTCATGTTTGAAATAAGTAATGGGAACATGGCCATTCAATTGTGTGAGGAATGAATGGTAACATTGTAATTCATGTATGAATTAAAAAATGGAAACATGGTCATAAAATCATGTGAATTAAAGAAAGGTAATGCAATCATTAAATTGTTTTAAATAAAGAATGGTGAAATTGGAATTTTGAGATGTGATATGATTTATGAATATTTCAGACTCAATAATGGGCTGAATCAGGTGTTTGACATAGGTATCCACTGGTTCTTGGGTGGTTTATGTGGATATATAAATAATAAGATATAATGTGATAACTTGTTATCTTTGAATTGTTCTTTATTATTTATAAAATTTCAAACACATTTATTTGAATGGATATTGTTTTAAACATAATTGTTGTTAGCCTACTATGTTTTGCCACAACCTACTCAGGCTGCCAGATCTGTACCCAAATAGATTTCATAGTTTCATGATATGATAAGAGAAAATGAATAGTGTTAGATGGATGAGTAGAAATTAATCATGGATGAAGAAACAAGACATTGTTTTGGACCTGCTCGAGAGTTGTCTGTGTCTTTAATTTTGAGATTGTTTTTTTAAACACTGAACGTATATTAGAATGGCATATATATTGTTTTGTTTTAATATTGTATTTCATGTTTTTTCATCATGTGATATTGAAATACTTATATTTATAGTTATATATTTGGTTATTGTTTAGTTATTTTTCAATTGTTTTTACTCTAACATAGAGGGTATCGTCTCCCCATTACAAATATTACAACGTCATGGATTATTTGTAGAATTTGGCTTATGGGGAGGTGTGCTTATGGTTATGTGATTAGTAATCTTGGGGAGTAGTGTATGGAACTTGGTTTGGATGTTAGAACCATGGATTTGGTAAATGAAAATACATGACCACTAAATTTAATAATAATAAGTAAAACATACAACCCATGATAGAAGCATATCTACATCATAAAAATTTTCTAAAGATAAAAAAATTAAATTGATCATATGTATCTCATATTCCTAGGGTATAACACTCCACCTTTTGGATTTATACCACACCATGATGTCTTGACACAGGGAGATGAAACACATTCTTCCTCTAATGATGATGAATATGAAACGTCTAGAGTGGATCATACCCTGTATTTCCATGAAAATCATGAAACACCATTGTTTTATTGTAATGGATTCCATATTCTATGTTAAAAGATAATAACTACTATACTAATATGTAATAATTTAAGTGTATTAATTGTATCTCCATTGATGAGATTGTTACATCATGTTGTGAGATGTACCAATTTGTCGCTTCCTTATTGATGCCTTCAATGGGCCCTTCACCTACCTTGACCTACCAGGTCATAATATTTGAATTACTTTCCCTTGGAGCAAAAAATTATTCATTAGATAATATAAAAAAGTAAACATATTCATTATTTATTAAATCAGTGAAATGAGGTGGATAAGACCACCCCACATTCCCAGTAATCCAGTAGGATGGAGCATTAGGTGGATGATAAATCTAAAAGTGGATAAACTGCTAATTGTCACTTGTCCTATTTTCTAACACAAGAGGAGTCCCAACCCAAGGGGAACTAACTGGGTCCTTTAAATTCAACATTATATGAACATCATTGGGATCTATGTTGAAGTAAAGATCATTTCCATGACCATAAATTTGTGTAGATGAATTCACAATTAGTGGACCTCTGGATATTCTCAACATAACCAACTCAAATAATCCATCATAAAAAAATTTATCATTCTCTTTTATATAAGAATACCCAAGTGACTCATGTATCGTGTCAATTTTAACCTCATCCTGAACAATATACTCATTTTCAGATTGGTTGTCCTCATTATTAGTAACTGCATCATCCCATTACGTCTTCGTACTGCTTTCACCCTCAAGGTATCTAGTAGCATCCACATTAAGACCCATTAAGTCACAACTGGTGTCATGAAAAACCTGTTCCTTATTGATTTGAGCAACAACAAGTTCAAATCCATGAATTTGATGAGATCTGTCATAGATCCTTGAGAAATAATTTCCACTATGAGTGATACTATGTTCATTGGAATTTTTTAAAATAAATAAACCATGAACTAAAGTTTGTGGAATGTACATAAGGGTATGAAAAGAATACCCATAGAAATATCTATTGATCATTCTATTACGATACTCTAAATGCATAATCAAATGCTTAGTAAGAATCCCATCAGGAATGATCATGCCAGTAGGAGAAGAATAAAGGAACCAAAACACCCTGACATGAGAGGGGTGAATCTGGGATTCAAATTTTCATTATAAACTTGATGGATCATGTTCCCATGTTGGTAAGAACATGTTAATCCTATTTAAAGTATAATTTCATAAAACAATAAATCACATGAAATGTATCGAGACACCAATTTAACTTGTTTCACCTCTAAGGACTTTGTCCACGATTAATATGCTAATAGTGTGTCAGTCATACCAAAAACCACTAATCATTTAAAGTTTGTGGAATAAAGGATTTTGGACAAAGTAAATCTATCTTAGGTGAACTTCCATTACACTGTTTTAGGGATAGAACATTGTGACCCTCAGATCACGTCTGCTGAGTTCCACCTTACTTACTACATTGGAATATTCTTCACACAGTTTATCAACTTGATTTATTCTTCAATGGTTTAAATTTAAATCATACATCCTCATCTATAAATGGGTGCTCTGTTGAAGTCCTGTAATTACCCACATATGTAAATTATTTTTATTTACAGTAATAGGTTATGGAACTTAATTTCTCAAATTGATTTGATCAATTTTCAAGCTTCCTTGGGTTTTCCACATACTATGTTATGGGTATGTTTTGCAGACCACATCCTCCACATTCCACTGCTATTTACTCATACCATCCATCTCCCTCATTAACTTCCCTACTCTGCATACTTCCATAATCCATGTACTTCTCAACATATCCATGTACTAACCTACTCCACTTTCTTCCTTCCTCTGTTGTGTACTGTGAGAGATGCGTCTGCGAACTTTTACTTTCTTCTTTGCACTATTCCCCTTATGCGGATTGTTATCATTGCATACCATATTCTCCTCCATAAACCACTTCGTGATTTACCGTATTTATTCCCAAAATTTTAATCACTAATCCAAAAATCTAATGATGGGGACTACTGCTCCTTATATAGTCACATAAATCCCCAAATCATTCTAACCCGATTTAACCAAATTTTCAATGTGGTAAAATATTCGATTTATAATAAGCTCAATATTCTTACTATTAACTTGCACCGTGTTCCACTCCAGTTTCAAGAACCACATAAATCCCAAAAACCATTAGCATTCTGCATACCACATTACTTCACTACAAATCGTCGCTGCAAACTGTTTTCTATTCTGTGGACTTCTCCATGTATTATTACTACTACTAGGTATGTGGCCTCAAACCATTCTCAAAACATTGTACGCGGCCTATGTTTTTAGGTATTTGGTTCTCTTATTTTTCTGAAATCCTTTCTCATTTATCATACCATTCACTTCTATGGGAAAAACATTGTTTGACAACACCAAAATCCCAATTTTGATGCTCAATAATTTGGAATACACTGGGAAACTATTCCACCTTCAATTATGCATACTTCATGAAGTATATGATCTATTTCATTACAGTCATCATTATAATATATTAAAGGATTATAAACAAAGACAAACCATATTCAATTTATAGCAAAGAATATTCTTGTTTCCAACAATCCCCCCTTTGTGATTCTTGTAAACATAAGATAAATTAAATAGATCACCAACCATTATCAAAAACGGGGATGAAATAATCAACTGATCCAACAATCTTTGCATATGTGAGAAATTCATGTTGTAAAAAACAAGAGGGAAGGCATAAATCATGTTATCATGCGTCTGAGTGAATGCTCTAACTACTTTCTCAATACACAAAATAGTTTTCTCTTTTCTCCCTTCACATTTTCACATTCAATTTATCCCCACTTCTCCCCCATTGGAAATAACCCAAAAGGTGATGTGAGAACATTTTAGTGTTCAAAATATAATCCCCCTTGATTTTATCTCCCCCATAAATTTGAATTACATCCACAGACATATTAACACAGTCATAAAAATTGGGGAGAGGGGAATTTAGTCATCATTTTATGCACTAGGAGGTGGTGGGACACTATGTTCAACCAATGTTTATCAAATAGAGTTGTTGATACTAGATTGGTCATAATGTCAACCACTTGATCATCAGTTACCACATAATCCACTTTGATCCTTTCTTGTTCAACTTGTTCATTGATGAAGTGATATCTGATTTTGATATGTTTCATATGAGAATGTTGAACTGGATTCTTCGTAACATCAATGGAACTCTTGTTATCACAATATATCACCAGTGGTTGTTTGACCTCATCACCTATGTCAGTCATTTGTTCCTTCATCCAATATTACTGAGTTCATTTCATGGTAGTGGAGATATATTCGGCTTCGTAATTACTAAGAAAATTACTTTCCTTTTTCTTTCTCAACCATCTCACCCATTTCTTCCCAATATAGAATGCTCCACCACTAGTTCAATTTCGATACACTAAATCTCTAGCCTAGTTAGCATCAGAAAATTATTATAGTTCACTCTCACTTCTAGTATCAAAGTATAATCTATAATTATGAGTACCTTGAATGTATCTCATGATTCATTTCACTATCTCCATATGTTGTTTCGTTGGATTACTCTTAAAATGGGCTGTAAGGCATGTTCCAAACACAATATCTTTCTTTGTTTCCATTAGGTACAATAGGCTTCAATGATTATTCTATACATGGTGGGATCCACAAAAGTCTATTACTCATGCTTACTAAGCTTTGTTCCAATATAAATCGGAGTCTACATTGGTTTAGAATCAGGCATATTGAATTTATTTAATAGCTCTCATGTCTAATTTTCCTAATAAATGAAATTTTAATCCTCCATTTGAATCACCTGCAACCCTAAAAGTTTATGTGTTCACCAGTCATTGACATTTCTAATTATGATTTCATGGGATTGGAAAATTCATCGATGTATCCCTACTGACTTCCAAAAAAAATAATATCATCCACAAATACCAATAAAATGAACAGAACCATTTTATAATTCATCACATAGAGATTCTGATCTACTCCTCCTCTTAAAAACTCAATCTTTTTTTACAAGAGTCCAACTAAGAGTACCACACCTGTGGTGCCTGTTTTAAACCATAGATAGGTTTCTTTAAATTTAAAACACTCATTTCATCATTTCAAAACCCGAACCCAAATGTTTGTTCCATGAATAATTATTCTTCCAATAATTCATTTATTAATGTTGTCTAGACTTCGATTTCTTACAATTTATAACCTCCATGGATTTCTGTGGAACGAAACAGTCTAATTGACTCTAGTCTCGCTACTGGTGAAAATTTATCTTCAGCATCAACACCTTCGATTTGTTAATATCCTTTTCATTCCAAGTGCACCTTATTTTGTATCACATTTTCATGCTCATAAAATGTATTCTTTCAAATACACTTAGTACCAATGACATTTTGACCATCGGGTATTTTGAAAATATCCGTCTGATTTTTATCAATCTAATCTAGCTCTACATTTATTTCATTCACTTTTGAATCATCATTTATAGCCTCTTCAAATGAGGATGGTTCCACAACTAATTAAAATGTATATTATTCATTATCGATCATTCTCCTTGTCAATATAGGTTCATTTTGATCCCCAATAATGTTTTACTGACCAATCTATGCTCTTCGATTTCTCCTTTAGGGTTCGACCGAATTCTCTGTATTTATGGATTCTTCTTCTAATTATTCATTCTGATTCAACATCATGATTTGACTCTTAGGAGTTTTTTACATCATCTTGTACCTCTGTAATACCATTTGTTCGATGTTCCTCATCTTCTATCATACTAGCTAAAAATTCCATTAAGCATTATTGTTTTTCACTTCAACAATCTGACCATCACTTCTTTCCACAATTCATACCATGGGATTATTGAAACACTTTTAGGATTTTATATTCATTGAGTATCCATGAAATATTCTTTTATCTGAAATGTCACCATAATCCCATTGAATTCCTTTTTCGTTTCAGGTGACACATATTCTTCTGAAAAAACAAATATATTTCAAGGAAGGATTTCTTCCATGCCATAATTAATATGGTGGCTTTTTGTCGCCCATATATATTCCGATTAAGTATTGAATATACAATGTAGCTTGAACTACCTCTTTCTAGTAATGTCTAGTAATATGACTCTCGGTCAGCATAGTTATGGCCATGTTGTATACCTATCGATTCATGCACTCAATAACTCAATTTTGCTTTGGTGTTCTCACAGTAGTGACCTCATGTTGTATCCCATGATTCTCTAGGTGACATTCAAATTCAAGGGACGTGTATTCCCCACCATTTTCAGACCGTAGTACTTAGATATTCCACTCAATATCATTCTCAGCGATTCGTCGATAGGTTTTCAGGAAATCAAGAACTTTCCGCTTCCTGTGTGTATTAATCACACATGTGATTCTACTAAAATCATCTATGAAATTAACAAAGTAAATTTCTCCATGAGTTACATCAAAATTTATTAATCCATAAATGTTCGTATGGATGAGGTGAAGGTGATTAGATTATTTTTTCTTCTTTGGCTGATAGGAACTACAGACCAGCTTCCCACGTATGTAATAATCATAGGGCTTTCCTCATTCCAGCTTCAGATTAGGGATATACATGACTATCTTCCGATTAGATATCATTCCCATTTAATTCATATTTATGTGATCCAATCTCCGAGGCCAAATGTTTTTTCCTCTAGAACTGTTATGTAGAAAATGTTCCCTTTGTTTTCATATTGATATAAGATTCCATCTATTCTATAGAATTTCATGAGAGAATTCCTAGAATGTACTCTTATAGTAAATCTATTCTAATTTAAGGACCCAATAGGATTATAGTCACAGAGATCACTTATGCTAATAAGATTATTCGGCACTCCATTCACATAATGAACTACATCCTTCTTCATCTCGCCATTATTCAGCTCTGTATTTCCACTTCCTTTGATCTTCAGAGATCCATCATTATCTAACATCATTATTCCAACGATATTTTTGGTGATATTCATTAACAGCCCTGCATTTGACATCATATAGGATGAATATCCACTATAAATAATTCATGTGGTGTTTTTATTGGTATCATTGAGAGCTAATTCTGCAAAGTTATATTCCTAAATTTTTATCTTTTATTTCCATGAGATATTGGATTTAGTATAAGACATTGATGTCCTTTCAATTTCCTCTTCAATGTATATAGGTTCTTAAAATTCATAATCTTCTTCCAAAGGAGAAACCCTATTTTAAATAACAACATGGTTGGGTTGAAAATTATTGACCTGTCATTGAGAATTGTATAAATTTCTCATATCATACACATACCTAAAATACACAGCATTATGACCAATGTTAGAACCATGAATTAAACACATTGAAATTACTTATTATATAAGAATTTGGATATGTATTTTTTATCCTTTTTTGAACTCATATCTCTTCCCTATTCATATAGCTCCTTTACTCTTGAAAATATGACATGGTATGGCCTAGATATCCACAGAATTGAAATTTCATAAGATGAAATGTATTCTCATTATGATTTCTTCCTAGGTCTCTTTCCTTGGGAAAAAAGTTTGGATACCAGTCCTTTTTAGATACCTTAGGATATTCATCAGTTATTCTTCTATATTTTATTGATGATTTCTTTTTTATCGCATCAGGTGACTTTTCAACATGACATTATTTCAAATTTCCTTTATTATGTCCACCTTTATTGGTAGCATTTGATGTTTCGGAATCACAATGGATTCCACTATTTCCCTTGTATGTGGGTCTTTGGTCATTCAAAAATTTTCTAATTCCATCAGTACCACACTTAGCTATTTCTAGAAACTCATCATTTCAAAATTTCCCAATTTTTATTTTCGTCTTTGATTCTTTTGAAATTGATTCACTTTCTTTTTTACTTCTTAGTGTAATAACTTCTTAATCAAGAACATAAACAGTCTTGGATTTTTCTTTTACTCTAAAGTTAAGGTATTTAATGACCATTCCCTATTTCTCAATTATAAGTTTTAGTTCTAAAAAAAATTATATGCTTTCATGGATTGATGACTTCACTTTCACAAAATCCTCCATTCGTTCAATTTCCACTTCAAGATGATCAACATATTTTGATTACTCTTCCACAATTCCTTTCCACACATTGCAACTATTACACAGATTTTTAATCATACCAAATGAATCCTTATGTTGAAACTTTGGATTATCCTCAATCGTCAACTGATTGTCACCAAACTTACATTTTTATGGTTTTGATTTTTCAATTATAGCCATCATGGAAGAATGGTTCCCATATTTTAATTCTACTTCCACTTCTTCTTAGTGTTAATTATCATCATCATCCTCTTCATAGACAAAACACTTTAATATAAATTTAGTTCTAGATTTTATGTCTTCCTTTTTGAAAAACCGTTTCTGAGGCTTTTTAATGTCTCTATATTTTCCTTCATCTTCATTGATATTTCATGGGAAATTAGAGGTAATGTGCCCAACTCTTCCATAGAAAATGCAATTAATTGATTTCTTGCCTTCAAATATCCATGTTACCTTCATGAGTTTATTGGAAATGAGATAAAGAAGTTATTTTTTTTATCATCTTCATAAAAACCATCTTATAAAATTTCTAGTATGTTTGTGTCTTTGAATTCAATTTCCTTACTTACATGAATCATTGCCTGTTCGGGTTTGAATCTCATATCATATACTACTAGGTTACTCAGCAGATCATCCAGAGAATGTTCAGAAATAAACCATTCTTCAAGAGCGGAATACCATACATTATAGAATTCTATAAGTCTTCTCATGTTTATCTTTATATTATCAATGTCTTTATTCTCTTTTAAACGCCCTAAAATTTGTCCATCAACATCATTAATTTTATTGAATAATGTATCATCATTTTCATTAGGATGAATATTCAGATCATCAAAAATTTTGTGTAAAACATGGAGTTTCACCTCCTTCACTTTGTTGTCACCTTCATAAATATTCTCCAGTTTCCCCCACATATACATTACTGGCATAAATTTTCTCACGTTCTAATATATTTTTTAGAAAGAGAAGCAGTTATGGAATTTTGTGTTTTTGTATCATCATTTATTTTTTCCTGCCTGTATCAGTCATATATAGACAAGATGGATCAGTGACATGTATTATTTGTTCATTGTAAAAAAGTATATCCATTCTAAAATATCTTAGATGGGATATCATCATGTTCTTCCATATATGAATTTTACTTCTATAAATCAACGGAACTCCCATAACATTAACTATATTATATATTTCCAAAAAATAGGATAGATTTAACACCAGTAAACACTACCCTTTGATACCACTTGTAGGACCCCAAAACACCTTGGGAGGTGAGGGGTGAATCAGGGGGTAAACATTTTCTACTAAACATGATGTATCTTATTCCCACATTCATAGGATCCTATTAAAAATTTCTAAAAGTGAGGTGTAGAGAACAAATAATTGCATGTAAAGAAATGACACATCAATTTTACTTTGTTCACCTTTAAGGGATAAATCCACAGAGCATACGCCGACAGTGTGTCAGTCATACCAAAAACCACTAATCTTATCATGTTGTGTGTTACAAGTGTTTGGCCACAGTTACACTATACCAAGCGCAGTACCTTTACATGGATTTTGGAATATCACAATGTGTCCCTTAGATCACTTCCACTTACTCCCCCTTGCTCACTACACTGTAAGAATCTACACTCAGTTTATCGACTTGAAGGTCTCTTCAATGCTTTGTCTTTAAATCATACATCCTCAACTATAAATAAATGTTCGGTTGAAGTCCTGTAATCACCCGAAAATGTAATTAATTTTCACGTACACTGATAAGTTATGGAAATTATTTTCTCAAACTGATTTGTTTAATTTTGTAGCGTCCTCGGGTGTTCCACATACTGTGTTTCAGGTATGGTTTGCGGACCACCTATTCTGCATACCACTGCTATTTTTTTGTACCATCAAGCTCCTTCGATAACATTCCTACTCCAAACATGAGTAACACGCTGATCATACAACCATGGTCGACCAAACAGTAAGTAGCACACCATCATAGGAACAATGTCGCATAATACCTCATCCTTGTATATACCAATGGAGAACAATACCTTCACCTATTTGGTAACCTTCATCTCTCCACATTCATTCAACCACTAATGCCGATATGGATGATGATGATTCAATGTTGGAAGTCCCAAATTCTTTACTAACCCAGTGACCACAACATTACTATATCTTCCACCAATAATAATAACCCTAAATACCTTCCCATGGATCTTAAAACATGTATATAAACGGTTCTCCACCTTGTCCTTCTCTCCCATGGTCATTTGTGTGATTAGAACTCTCATAGAGACCAAAATCTCGCTGTCTTCCTCATATTATCTATTATAAATTTATGGAGATTCTTCATCCTCTTCTGAGAACTCTCCATCGGTCTCCCATTCTTTATACTTGTTTATGGTCATGGTGCGCCGATTTGGGCATTAACTAGTAATGTAACCCCTTCCTTGAAATTTGGAAAACCAAATATCCTGATTCATTGTTTGGTTAGTTTCAATAGTAGGTTTATTAGGTGGGAGAATTACTTTGTATCTTCTACGATTAACAACCTCTTTTGGAATCAATGATTTTACAATATAATTCCTCATGTTTCTCCATGATGTGAAAGAGGTAGTGTGTTTCCTCATGTTTCTCCTCCTTTTGATTTGTTGCTCGATATTGATGGCTTGATTGATCAAATCATGTATTTCCATATGTTGGTACATTTTCACTTGATCGGAAATATCTTGATTGAGCTATGTAAAAATGGTGTCATGGATGCCCCCAGATCCTCCTCAACATTTTCCTGAATCATAGAAATTTTCATCTCCTTGTAGTAGTCTTCAAAACACTTACTCCCTGGGGTGAGGTGTTGATGTTTTTTGTGGAGATCTCTATGGTAATGTGTGGGAAAAAACAACTTCCGGATGGAGAACATCATGCCTTATCATGTGTTGATGGGACTTCCACTATATCTATACCTTTCCTTTTGAAATTGATCCCACCATATTAATAATTAATCAATGAATTCAAAGGATGAAAGTTTTACCTTTTTCTCCTCAGAATAGGTATGACATGAAAACACCATCTCAATCTGCATCTCCTGCTACAAGTCCACATCTAGGTCTCTTTTCCCTTGAAAAGAAGGGATATTCACTTTGATTCCACCAAGTAGGTCATCATCAAGTGGTCTAATATGGCCTCCTCTAGGTTGTCGGTACAACCTCTTCCTTTTAGGGACATCCTAAAAATAACCATCAAGGTTTTCCATTTACTCTTCCTTGATGTGAGGGCGATGAGGTATCAGAGATCTCCGCAGGTTATCATGGATAATACTTGCACTTGATTGATTCTCCAAGTTATCAATCCTCTCATGTATCACCTCAAACTTCTGATCAAGAATCTTGCCAAAATGGCTCACGAAAGCTTGTATTTGTAGTGGTGTAGCTTCGGGTTTGGAAGATCTACTTAGGATTCCTTCATCGCTAGCATGAGTGATTCTCTTTCCATGATCTTATACCATGATAATTTACAAAAACACAAACACACACAAAGACACACACATGCATTCATGGAATCATGCTCACACGCACGAGATGTGCACACACACAAAAAATATATACACACTCACACCCACAATGATACACACTTATACACATGCAGAAAAAATTTGTACACAATCACACTAACACACACAAGATTTACCCACACACACACACACAAGGATACACACTCACACACACAAGTTATACTCTCACAGACACAAAATGATACACACTCAAGAAGGTTTTTTTCTTTTTTTTTCTCTCTACTAATAAAAATAAATTTAAATCCCATAATATTATGAAATATAATACTTTGTTTGGGATGATGACATGACACCAATACTACCCCAATAAATATTGTTTCAGGGGCTAGTATAATAGATATTGCAAGAGTGTTACAGGGTAAAGGGTGAAAATAGGGTTGATGATATGGGTTAAATAGTGGAAAAGGATAGAAAATTGTACTATGTGGGTTTTTTCTAATTGTGCATGATAAGAAAAATTGATAACAATATGAGCCAAATATAAAATGGAGATGAAGTCAAATTATGGAAAAAGTGATGTATGGATGTGGAAAGTGCTAATAACACAAAGAACAAAGACGTAACTGTATCTGCTTTTTTTCTTTTTCTTTGGTTAATTCTCCCCAAAAATGGTGGTGCTTTGAGTTTTAAAGCACAAGATCAACGAATGGAGAGTATGAATATTTTTTTTAAATATCTTAAATAAAGGATGTGCTTAATTTTTAGAAGCACAAAATTATGATTTGAGATAATTTGATTTATTTTTCTCGATAAAAATCACATATAGCAAATTAAATGTAAAAAGAGATGGATTGATAAATGGATCAATGTAAAAATATTTGAAGATTTCTCTACACAAGACAATTATAGAGGTTTTCAAAAAAATGGGGGGGGGGGGTGGTTGAATGGGTGGATAATGAGGAAATATTAGAAGGTTAATGTAAAAAATTAAATTAAATACAGGGATAGATGCCTACTGTGTCTACCAGAGCTCTGATACCAACTGATGTGGGATAAGCGGGGTGGATCGATCTTCATGGCATAGGTTGGAATATGTAGGATGTATTTTACGGCTAAGTGGTGAATGATGGGTTTTGATAGTGGATTAAAGTAGTCAATAAATGATCTAAGGATCACGACCTACTACTTAGACAACACATTCAAGGGAGGGATGTGATATCTAATCCACAAAACAACGCACTTGGGATGAGGCATAGAATTTGGGGATTTTTGATCTTAGATCTCTAAACTAACATATAGATTGACAAGGAAAGAATGTAAAAGTGCAAGGGGAAATTCAGAAAATTATCACACAACGGAGAGAAACAAAGAATAAGAACAAAATTATATCTTGAGTGAAAATACAATGCCATGAGGTGGATTTTTATAGCCAAGGGATGATACAATAGTCAAGGGTCTAATACCCCAATGTCATAAATGTTAAACCTATCTTTTCCACTTAAAGTCAAAATGATAATGTCTAATAATTACATTTATAAAAGTAGCACACAACATTCCAACTATATCCCACCAGATTTGACATTGAGTGCATTGCCCACCGGATTAGACATTGGTGTCTAAATATGTCATTTCTAGAATCCTCCAAGTGTGCAAGGCATCCAAATTCGTGCAACCATGTGGAAAAAGATTTAAACAACAACTTTGGGTGGGAATAAGTGATATTATAGTCCCATTTATTCTATCCATGAATGTGAAGATCCATTGGGGCATTAATGAAGCGAGATGGGATCACATTGTATTATTGATCCTCTTTAATCTCCCTCGTGTTATTAGGCCTTGAAAATCCATCTCTTCCTCTGACGCAATCGACATGGTGCCTTCAACATGGTTCTCATCCAGCCACATACTCCACTTCATGATAGAGATATTTATATGGTCGTGTAAGATATTGGAACAATCATAGTGTGTCCGTCGGATCATGTAAAAAACATGTCGATAAGGAGGTATTCATTTCCAATTAATATTTCATCCTAAATCATTATCAATTATTGAATATGGTCTGAACCGATGAATGTTGTTATAGATAAGACAATGGAATGATATAAAATGAAATTTCCAATCAAAACCATTTAAGTGGTCAACCACCAAATAAAAAATATCATCATATATAACCTTTACCCAAACCATTAAATATCTGAATTTAATAACTTTAAAGGATAAAGTCGATTCAAAGTCACAAATTGTTAGTAATCACATAGTTCATATTGAAGAAAAAATATAAGAAGAGGCAATTACATAATTCTTTTATCCTGACAATATAAATGGAATCCTCATGTGTGAATGGATATGAGTATCATTTGTAAATGTATGCATGATGTGTCTTTTTATGATTTATTTTTTCAATCGATAGTCTACTATATTAAATAAGATTTATATAATTGTAATTTTCTACAGACATATATATGAATACTAATTGAAGGGATTACTTTATGTACAAAAATATGTACTCATTGGTCCTCACATCACTTCTACAAAACAACCCAAAATGGAATTAGTTCGAATTAATGCAATAGTTGAAAATCAAGAAAAATAATTTAATGTAAGACATATGTAAAAAATGATATTGTTAATACCAATTATATAGGGGTAAAATATATAATTAAATCATATTATAAATATTTTATTTCCATTCATCACTTATTCATTCTTAAGAAACAGTGGGTGCTCATTGTGGTAAATTTTGATACTCTATGGGTTTATTTTCTAGATTCCCTACATGGATACCAATCAATCATACCACACATGATGAGGTTTATCAATTTCTAATAACCAGCAAAAACTTTTTTAGAAAAAAACATAAAGTTAAATATTTTATATTATTTATAATGATAATTATAATATGAAAGGATGGTGTTAAAATATGATGAAAATCATTGCATGGGGATATTACCTTCAAAGAATAATCTTGTCAAGTTCAACTATTGGAAAAATGTTATGTTAAATATAATATGATTTTAAACCCAAAACATATATCAAATCAAATTACTTATTTTTCTCAATTTTATTGGAGTGTCCAAAAAAACATGTATAAATTACTAGGGATAAATGGTTTATAAAGTCAACAGTGGTATCATATACCATCAGAAAACAACATTCCCTGAAGAGGTGTTATCAAAGATAATTTGTATTTCATTTAAAATATTTATGAACCCTATGTTTTGTTATATTTTTTCAGGACTACTGTGAAGTTAAAAAACACTCATATTCCCAAAAAGAAATAGATTTGTTTATAAATCAATTGGAGTAAGGCCTAATGTTATAATTGAAACATATATCATGAAGAAGAAACGTCCAACTTATTACTTAATTTAGTTATTCATTATTTTATTTTTTTTTAATTTCTTCATTTTATCTACTCATTATTTTATTATTTATAGATATTATAACCAAAGGAATTCATTAACAATGATGATTCACATTTATACTATGATCATTCAATTAATCTGTGACACATTGTACCTAGTATGACCTATATTTAAATGTTTATATTTCAAAGTGAAAATTTATTAATTTATAGTTCCATATTTATGTTTAATTTATTTATATATATTATTAATAACCTAATAATATTTTTCATATACATGTTAATTATTTTTCTTAGGCTGGTGTGGTTTGTTCAAATATGAAAATTATCAGACAAGATAGTAGTTTAGGGATGCAATTGAAATAATGAAAATTAGAAAATGGTTAAATAATGTATACTACAATCATAAAAAGGTTAATTTATACTAATTTAATTAATTTTGACATCATTTTATCTAATATTTGAAGGATAATTTCATTATAATTTTTATCAAATAATTACTTATTTTTTTGTATATATTTTTAGAATTCATAATTTCATCCAACTATATGAAACATGTCAAAAAATAAAGAACAAGTTCTCTATGGATAGAAGAGAAAACCCCAT
This sequence comes from Viscum album, assembly GCA_963277665.1. Taxonomy (NCBI): domain Eukaryota; kingdom Viridiplantae; phylum Streptophyta; class Magnoliopsida; order Santalales; family Viscaceae; genus Viscum; species Viscum album. The sequence continues at coordinate 1,158,875,508 of OY728122.1, read as the reverse complement.
ATTTCTTGAATCATGATGTGTTTTATTGAGAATGAGGGTTATCTTCAATTATAATAAATCATGTTCTCTCTTTTATGTATTTTTTATATTTTTTAATTAATAAGACATATCAAATACCCAATATGGCAGAACACAATCAGATAAACAATGTTCCTGGTATGACTCGAGTTGTGTGTTTTTAGTTTAAAATTTAGAATTTAGTTCAAAAAACACATCCCATACTCCATAATGTGAAAACGAATATATATTATTGTGAAACATTAGTACATCAATTCGTATGTCATATTCTGACATGTATGTATCTTCCTTACATCATTATGATGCCCGATGAGGCTGGTATGACTGCATGTTTGTATTTTAATTTTTAAATGACATTAATTTTAGTAAAAAGGACAACTGAAATACCAAAAACAGATAAAACACATTCATATTCTATTGATTCATTAGGAAAATGATACATAAGTCAATTTTGAATTGTAAGAATCATTCTCACCTCATTATGACACACAATGTGATTGATATGACTCCATGTGTGCCTTTATATTTAAAATTGACATTAAATTAAGAAAAATGAACAAGTTGAATACAAAAAAATATGAAGAAACATTCAAATTTATTTGATAATGTAGGAAAATTATCCATAGGTAATTTTTTATATTAAATAATCATTTAAGACAATATAATTCACAATGTGACGGATATAACTCCAAGTATACCTTTTTATTTAAAATTGAAATTAATTTCAGTAAAAATAACAAGTGACATTATAAAAATCATGAAAATACCTTTGTATTGTTTTAGAACATTATGAAAAAATATCCATTTTTCATTAATAATTCATATAAATCAGCTAAATCTCATTTTGACACAAATTCAACCAGTATGACTAAACGTGTGAGTTAACAGTTTAAAATTTTAATTTTGTTTAAAAAAATGAATCACTCGCTGAAAAACATGAAAGCACCCTATGATTATCCTGATAATATAGTAAAATACCTTAAAACTCATTTATGACACACATGATGTTGTTTAAATTCAAATATACCTTGGATGTGTCTGGGTTGATTCAAAGTACATTTTCCTAGTTTAAAATGACATTTTAGAAATAAAACAAAAGTGGCATACTCAAATCGTAGAAAACATATCTATGATGTTTTGATACCCTATTAAAATGATAAATATATCATTTTGACATGTAGGAATTATACACTACGCAATCTGATGCATGGTGTGACTGATATGAATCCATGTGTGTATTTTTATTTAAAATTGACATTGATTTTAGTAAAAAGATAATGTGACATACTCTAAATCGAAAAAATTCATTCATATTGTTTGGATACATTAGAAAAAAGACCCATAAGTATGTTGTGATGTGTAAAATTATAACCGACCTCAATCCAATGCATGAAGTGGCTATTATAACCCTAATTTGATTTTTTTTTATTTTAAATTGACAATAATTTTAGTTAAAAAATAGTGGCATACTAAAATCCAAGAAAATGAATTCAAATGTTTTCATAGCATAATTAAATGATCTATATCTCATAAGTTATGTGTTGGAATGAACAACACCTCAATCTGATGATTGGTATGATTGATATGACCCCAAGAACACATTTTTATTAAAAATTAACATTACTTTTGTTAAATAGGATTTTGAAATGATGAAAACATTGAAAATTATTTTTTATTAATTTTATACATTATAAAAATGGTCCTTACATAATTTTAGACGTATAAAAATTAATTAACCCTCAATTTTTCTCATAGTGTGATTGGTATGAATCAATGTGTAAAGACTCAGAAATTCCAGGTAATTTTTTTAATTATATGTGAATTTTTCAAGACTGCGAAATCTGACGGCGTGCGATTCTAAGGCCTGGAGTTCCCAGAATGATCAATAGAATTTTTATTAATCTTTAATTAGCGTGCATAAGAAGTTTTCATAAAAAATAATAATAACACTTAAACGGTTACTCGGATCATAAATCTGAGGGCATCGTTGCACTCAGAATGGCAGATTTACCCTAGGCGCGACCTAGGTTTAGTCGGCGCGGGCCTCATGTGAAAAAACCCAAAAATGGCATAACCGTAAATAAAATAATAAAATAAATTATTCTATTTTTCAAATGCTTATAACTGAAAATCCAAGACCACTGCTGAAATTTTGAGTGCATGCTTTATTTAAGCAGAAACTAACTTGGCCGGCGTGTGCCACCATTGAATGTTAGTTTTTGGTTGTAAATAAAATAATTTAGTGAAAATTATTTTATTGTAAAATCCATAACATTTAAACAGTAACATGGATTGGAAATCTAATATTACCCTTGCATCCGTTGAGGAATTTTTCAATTCGGTAGAGCCTAACCTTGATCGGTACGGGTCGAGGGTGACTGTTAATAATGATCAAACCTTTATTTGGGTATGTTCAGTAAACGCACAAACGATGTTTTGTAACTTTTGAACTGGGGCTCAGAATTGAGATCTGAGGACACCGTTGAACTCACAGTGCCGGTATTCATTTAAAAAGACATTCACCTTGACCCGAGTAGGTCAAGAGTGATAGTTAGTTTTCGTTTTTTTCGTGGAAATAAATATAAAATAAAGGTAAACTTTTTATTTTATTTTTAACCTCCCAATTGAATGCTAAGAGGTGGAGACTGCCTGAGCTAGAAAACACCCATTGGAGAATTCATGGTAGTGGGGACCACCTGAACCCCTCATTAATATGGGGAAGTCCCTTTAGAAACCTCTCATTTAATTTCACCAACATAAATTAAATGGCTTGACTTTCAAAAACTAAGTAACGACGTCATCAGAATTTAGGAAGGTTCCTATTAAATGAATCTTCATCAATTCCATGATCATTACTTACCCTTCCCCACTCCAATTTATATGGAGCCTAGGGGAATGGATTTGGAATGACATCACCAAGCGACGATGCTCTGGTAATGTATCGCGATGCCCGACACTTAGATGAAGAAGCCGACCCCGCAGGAGGTGATAGACAACATCGAACCACCAATGGGCGACATGCGAGTGGCGTCTTTGGGAGCCGATCACTGGAACTAAGAAAGTGGTCCACTGGAATGTGAAGACGATTCTACGACATTCAAGGAAGGGGTTATTTTGTTTTAGCGTTTTTGATTTCCTCTTCCCCGTTCTTGAATTTATATGAAAAAGCAGGTCAACTGACTAATGAGTTATCCCACGATTCTTCCATCTTTGCGGGAGGCTGTTGTGGGGTATCTTGTAGGGTTTGTTTTTATTTATACCGCATTATCCCATTATTGGCATCCTCCTTGAATTAATAATGGCAATGCCGCTTGCTACCGCTCTAATGCGGAGGGTGCATTCCAACTGAACATGGCCCGACCACTCCGTAACCTTTATGGTGTTGATGTGTTCTTCACGATGGAGGATGGTGACCGGTGCTGGTGATTGGCACCGGTAGGACTCAGGAGCAACGGTCGTCTGCGAATATGGTAGCGGTGTGACTGCGCCGCTGGAGAAGGGTTGTTCCCCGTCGTCCGTGAAGGAGCAAGGGCGGCGGCGCACGTCCGCGTCGCTCGGTGTACAAGAGTCGTGACACGAGGATGAGGCACCGAGGGAGGGCGGCTGGCTCACTGCCATCTACCAGGGATGGCGCAGAAAGAGAACACGCCGCACAGAAGAGAGGTTGGCCATCTGGCAAGCCGGGGCTGCCTGGCGGACGTCGTACTGCGGGCCCCCTCACCACGGGCCGCCTCACCACGGGCCCCCGCCCTGCGGGCCGCCGCACCGCGGGCCGCCGCACCGCGGGCAGCCACGTCATGGGCCATCGCCCCGCGCACTTCCACTCCACGGGCCTCCCTGCCATACCTCGGGACGCCCAACGTAAGCCCGGCCGGGGGGGCCGGGTTGGTCCGACATGGTCGGACCGGACCCGAACCAACTTTGAACCTTTTCGCTCTATCGACCATATATTGAGCTACGGGTGTCCCTTTGATGAACCATCAATAGATCCATAAACATTGGTTCGAGACAACCCTTTTGTTTTAATTTACATGAGTTTTTGATAATGTTGCAGTGCGGCCAGGCTGGATAGAAACCCTAATCCATCCGGGCCCTGGGAGAAAAAATGCTAAAAACTTACAGACTGTGCGTCCGATTGACGCACCGTTAGTTGCATTGGGTATCTTTTGACAGGACAGACCATTGGAATACTTATTCGTGGGACTTTTTGGAAGTTGGAGTATCGACTTGTGGCTTGAGGAACGGAACCTCCTGGAATCAAGAGAGCTTAGTGCGAGAACCTTGTGGCTTGCTGTACGTGAAGAAAGAACATCAATCCTTTGTGGATCAGCATATACCGATCCCGTGTGGGTGAGATCCAATGTGGGTTAGGCCTCATCGATCCTATGTGGGTCAGTGCATATCGATCCTGTGTGGGTAATATCCTATGTGGGTCAGCGCTCAGCGATCCTGTGTGGGTCCGTGCATATCGATCATGTGTGGGTCAGATCTTGTGTGGGTCAGCGGGGGTGAGTTACCTATTGATCCTGTGTGGGTCAAAAGATGTGCTACTTAATATAATAAGATGATCTAGCCTTCAACTAATCATCTGTACTTCTGTACATATGTTATACCTGGTGTGAGCTGAGTCCATAACTTCGTGGTGAAACCTTTGTGGTATTCCTCTGTGTGGCATACATGTGTGGTACTTCCCATCGTGGTGATACCTTGGTGGGATTCTTCTGTGTGGAATACCTGTGTGGTACTTACCTACGTAGTGATAACTTTTTGGTATTCTTCTTTGTGGCGTACCTATGAGGTACTTTCCTTCTTGGCGATACCTTGGTGGTATTTTTCTTTGTGGCGTACCTATGTGGTATTTACCTTCGTGGTGATAACTTTGTGGTATTAATCGGTGTGGCGTACCAGGGTGGTACATTCCGTTGTGGTGAAACCTTTGTGGTATTCTTCTTTGTGGTGCTACCTTTTTGATATATTCCTTTGTGGTGTTACCTTAGTGTTATTATTTCTTTTGTGGAACAGTTGAGCCTTGGGATATGGATTTGGTCCTTGTGTTTCTTCATGAATGAGATGGGTGTACTTGATAACTTAGGTATATGTATTGGCATATACCTAAGTAGGGATGGCAATTGTATTCATGATTTTTGGTTTATCCACTATGGATTTTGAGAGACCTTTGGGGGGTCTCGAGGTCCCTACTAAGTATCCTTATAATCACCCCTGCATAAGATATTCCCTCACCTTGTTGTGTTTGGTCCAGAAGACAGACAACGCTAACTAAGGTCAACGGTACCTGGACTGGATGTAGCTCAAAGGAGGACCATAGATGAGGCATAATATAGAGATGATCGTTTGAGAGCTGCACCTACCCTTCAGGTAGGATACTTGGCGGGTGTTCATATGAGCTATTCAGTTTACTAGTACATTACAGTTTTCTTGTACATTATAGTTGGGCTTCTATTATAGTACCTTTTACTTACTATAAACACTGTTTTTAATATTCAGTTTACTTGTGTTCATATCGTGGTGTGTGATTGGTTGCGTGAGTTACAGGTTATAAAGGCAATGCCTTCCCAGTTTCTTGGAATACGCCTTTGGTGCTAGTCACTAGCCTCTCGCATATGGAAGGTGGGCTTGGGGTAGTCACAGTTCGAACCCTAGGGGACGGGTGGTGAAAAATTGGTATAAGAGGAGTCAGTTCTACCATATAACATTTGACTCTGATCTTTTTAATGGAAATAATGTTAAGTGTAACGAATGTTGATTTCAGTTTAGGGAATCCAGTGTTAGTGCAGCGACAAATGTATCCATACACCAGGACCCTAACATCTAATTTCTGACTCATTGCACGAAAACACGGATTGAGTGTGTGTTTTAAAAAGTTTTCTTTTTTTTCATGAGTCAGTTCACCAGGTATAACAAAATGACGATGGCGCACTTATTCTTTATCAGGATTCCGCTGCATAGACAAATAGCTAGGATTCCCGAGAGAGTACATGATGATGGCCCACTAAGTGATGAGGCTCCGGTGCAGATCTCTCTAACTATGTTGGAACCTTCGGGTGGTGTACCAGCACCACCACCACCCACTGGGCAGCATATACCACTAGCTACATTGGCGGATGGTGCACGCTGACTGAGTTCATTTCACGAGTTCCAGCAGTAGAGGACTCCGAGGTCTTGAGGAGAGACAGTTTCCCACACATCTGAGGGCTGGCTGGAGGCGGTTTCTTGATTTTTTTTCCTAGTTGTGACACTAGTAGAGAAGATGGTGGTCTTAAATACTATACTTTTTTAGTGAGTTAACATGAGGATGGTCCACATACTGATGCAACTTTGGTACGTGGACCATTACCTGATATAGTACCTTCGGGTAGCGTGTCAGCTATATCACTACCTCTTGTTCAGCAGTTACAACCACCGGTACTGGTAGAGGACACATATAGGATTAGTTCTTTAATCGTGATTCAGCATCAGATACCTCTCAGATTCTTAGGCGATCCCAAATCACAGGCGGCTAAGGACTGGCTTGTGGGGGTGGCTGAGAGTTCTCTAGAGATTCTATAGCTCGGCAGGAGGACATGTCGATAGCGGAGTATTCATCAAGGCATACTGGTCATTCTTGGTACTTGATGAATACGATAATATTAGTGCTTCAGGGTTTTGACTTTCATGCGTAGTGTGGTTAAGGAAGTCTGATCAAAATCTATTCCTCTTTACATTCCTACTTATTTTGGGGTGCTAGAGAGTACCTCTGTGATTGAATGATCTTTGACTGAGAGGATACAGCCACTGAATGATAATAGTGGGAAAATAGAAAAGTGGAAACAGTCTTAGAAACATGGTCATGTAAAAATGTTTTTGGAAGAAGTACTGTTAGGGATAGCTGAATATGCAGGGCTGTATACATGTAATCAAATCCAGGGGAGCAGCATGAGGTGGTGTACATTTCGACAAATTACAACCACCCCCCTTTTTGGTCCCCACCAGGATAAGGGATCTAGAGGGACGGGAAAAGGAGTAGCTGCATGCAGTCAAGGAGTGTGGCCCAAGGACTCCATGAATGATTAGAGGTATGTTCTGTGACTACTACTATCTTCCGTATCAATAGACATAGGTACCAATCATTCATTCCTTCCAATAATCTTGTCCATGACCTATAGTATCCAGTTAAATCATTGACCTGACCCTCACGTCCAGATATACCTTTGGGAGGAGACTCAATAATCACACTTATGCTGACAGTGTAATCTGACGCTTGAGGCGAGAGTTTCAGTTGGAACCTCTTTGTGGCAGTGTTGAGGCCTTACGACGTTTGTTTTGGTAAGGACTAGGAATCCACAGTTCATACTCGGATTGACTATATTAGGCAAAACGTTTATGGTTTCTCTACAACGTTGGAATGGGGTTTTCCTTGGTCAGCAAAAAGGAATCCCAGGTAGCACAGGATGGACTCATGCATATGAGGGTGCAACCAATCACTCATGAGTTGGCCAGACATACCCATGTGGGAGTAAGTGTTTTGAATTTTCAGTTCCAAACATGAGTGGCAGAGCATGTGGACATCTTTTCAAAATACATTTCTTGGATTACCTCCTCAAAGGGAGAGGGACATATGCTTGGGATAAGTACTACTAGATATTTGTACATGAATTCCCCTGGGTGGAGGCACCCTTGTCAGCTTTGATGAATAGGGGGGAGACTTTCCTATGGACGAAAAGTGTCAGTAGAGATTTCAGGAGATAAGACAGAGACTGAAAAGTAGATTTACGCTACCTATGACCAGGACTGAGTAGCAGTGGTATTTGCGCTAAAGGTGTGGTGGAATTACATGATGGGTGAACATTTTACAGTCCACTCAGACCATAAGTGTCTCGGGTATATCTTCTCTCAGTAGGACTTGAACCAGAGACAACAACATTGTCTCGAGTTCCTTTAGGACTATGACTTCAAGATAGTCTATAATCCTGGGAACAGGAACATTGTAGTAGATTAATCCTGCAGAAGATCTGGTATAAAGCCACTAGGTGAGGTGATGGAGCAGCTGGATTCTTTATAGATATCCTTTATGGACCGAGATGGAGTAGTTTTTCGTCAATCTCTCACAATCACTCCCCCGCTTCTTCAGTGAGTCAGGTAGGCACAATATGGGGACACTGAATATGAGTCTCTATGTGTTCAGATATCCTCAGGGTGGGAACCTGATGGATTTTCTAAACGTGGGGTGTATGCAGGCCTCTTCAGAGGATGTACCATGGTTCCATGACCTTCAGCATCAGTACTGGTGGCCAGAGATGAAGAAAGAAGTGGAAGATTCTGTATCATGATGCATCATTTGTTAGCAAGTGAAAACTGCTCAGATCTGGCAGAAGTCTTATGTTGATAGGAGACATAGACCTATGGAGTTCAAGGATGGTGACCACTTCATTCTATAGGTTTCACCTCAACGTGGTTTTTGGAGATTTGGGTGGGGCGACAAGTTATCTCTGAGGATTATTGGACCCCTCTATGTCCATAGAATAGTTGGCGAGCCAGATTACCGTCTAGAACTGCCCCTCAGTTTCAATGGGTTCACAACATCTTCCACATATTCTAGCTGAGGAGATACGTGAATGACCCATCTCACGTCATCGACCACAGTGAGCTGGATATCGAGGATGGGGTGACATTTTCAGAGGATCCAGTGGAGATTGAGGATCAACAGGATAGAATCCTTAGTGGGCGATCGATACCATTGGTGCATGTGTGTTGGCAGCACGGGAACCTCCATGAGAGCACATGGGAGTGGGAGGCTCAGATTCATGCTCAGTCCCCCCACTTATATTCTTAGTTTTTGTAATGTGGATTTCTGGGATGCAAATCCCGGAGAAGGAAAGAATGTGAAGACCTGAAAATTCCATGTATTTTTTTAAATTATATGTGATTTTTTTGGGACATTTAAATCTTACGGTGCGCGATTCTAAGGCTCGATGTGCCCATAATGATCCCTCGATGTTTTATTAAGCTTTATTTAGCGCGGTTAAGAAGTTTTTCAGAATATTTTGAATAACTCTTAAAATATTACTCGGATCAGAAATATGATGGAACCATTGTGCTCAGGATGGAGGGTTTACCCTAGGAATGTCTTAAGTTTAGTCAGCGAGGGCCTCCTGTGAGAAAACCCAAAAATGGAATAACATTAAATTAAATAATTAAATAATTTTTTTTTGTTTTTAAAATGCTTATAACTCGCAAATGGTAGATCAGATTGATATTCAGAGACCACAACTGAACTCATGAGGGCATGATTTATTTAAGTAGAAACTAAATTTGGCCGGCATGGGCCACCAGTGAAAGTTAGTTTTTGAATCTAAATAAAATAAATAAATGACAATTATTTTATTGTAAAATCCATAGCATTTAACAGTAACTCAGATTTAAAATACAAGATTTTCGTTGGGGTTTTGGGGAGTGTTTCACTTGGGAAGAGCCTAACCTCGACTTGTGTAGGTCAAAGGTGACTGTCAATAATTTTCTGAACTTTTTTTTGGTACATTTAGTAAACATGCAAGGGAATTTTGTATCTTTTTAACCAGTGCTCGGAATTGAAATATGAGGACACAGTTGAACTCACAGTGTTGATATTCTCCTAAGGATACATTCACCTCGACCGTAGTTGGTCTTGGGTGAATGTTAGTTTTCATGTTTTTCATTGAAAAAAAAATAAAAAATAAATATTTATTCTATTTTTAACCTCCCAATTGAATTCTTGGAGGTGGGGACTGCCTGAGCTAGAAAATACCCATTTTTGAATTCATGGTGGTGGGGACATCCCGAAACCCTCTTTAATTTGTGGAAGTCCCTTGGGAACCCTCCCATTTAATTGTGCCAATGTATATTAAATGGCTTGACATTCAAATATTAAGTAACAAATGTCGTTGGAATTTAGGAAGGTTCCTATTAAATGAATCTTCATAAATTCCGTGATCGTTACTTACCCTACCCCACTCCTATTTCTATGGAGCATGGGGGGATTTATCATGGCTTTAATAAGAAATGAAGCTCTGGTAAAGTGTCACGGCGCCCGACACTCAGAAGACGAAGCCAACCCAGCAGGAGGTGATAGACGACATCGAACCACCAATGGATGATGTGCGAGTGGCGTCTTTAAGAGCTGGTCATGGGAACTAAGGACACGGTCCACCGACAAGTGCTGAAAATTATTTGACATTCAAGTTAGGGGTCATTTCATTTGAGAATTTTTGATTTCCTCTTCCCCGTTATTGAATTTATATAAAGAACGTGGGTCAACTGACTAACGAGTTGTCCCACGATTCTTCGGTCATTGTTGGAGGTTTTTGCGGGGTATCATTTAGGGTATGTTGTTGATTTATACACCCTTATCCCGTTCATCACATCCTTATTGAATTATGAACATATATTCCACTTGCTACTGCTCTAACGCGGAGGGTGCGAGCCAAATGAACATGGACCGACCACTCCGTAACCTTTATGGTGTTGATGTGTTCTTTGTGACAGAGGAGGACAATGACCAGTGTTGGTGATTGGCACCAATGGGACTCGGGAGTGGTGGATAGCACCACGACTGGCCGTGAAGAAGGCGGAGGTGCGACCGCGCCCCCGGAGAATGGGCGCGGCCTGTTGGCCGCAGTGGGGCAAGGGCCGTGGCCATCATCAGCCAGTCACGCGAATGGGCGGCGGCGTTCGTCTGCGCTGCATGGCGTACAACAGCCACGACCCGAGGCTGCGGAAACGAGGGAGGGCGACCAGATTGCTGTTGGCTGCTGGAGATGGTGTGGCGCGCAACCGCTCCACATGGAGGAGTGGCTGGCCATCTGTCCAGCCGGGGCCTCCCACCGGACGGCGCACCGCGGGCCGCCCACCGCAGGACGCCACACCGCGGGCCCCCCACCATGGGCCGCTGCACCACGGGCCGGGTTAGATCCCTCGGGCCAATTATGACCTAGGGAAGTACCCCAGGACGGTCCGGGTCGACCCGAACCAGAACTGGTCGGCCCCGGCCGGGTCGGTCCGACCAGGTCAGACTAGACCCTTACAAACATCGACCCTTTTCTCTCTTTCAGCCATATCATGAGCTATGGGTGTCTATTTGAAAAACCATCTATGGTTCCATAAACTGTGGATCGAGAAGGTACTTTTGGTATACTCCACTTGTGTTTTGGATAAAGTTGGAGTACGACAGGGTTGGATCGAACCCTGAATCCAACCGGGTCATCGGAACAAAAATGTTAATAACATACAGACCGAGCTTCCGATTAACGCACCGTTAGTTGTGTTGCGTTCCTTTTGACATGACAATCCTTTAGATTACATATTTGTGGGAATTCGTGGCAGTTGGTGTATCGACCGTTGGCTTGACGAGGGGACCCTCCCGGAATCGAATGATCTTAGTGTGGGGACCCTGTGCATGGTTATAAGTGAAGAAAAAACATCGATCATGTGTGGATCAGTGCATACCGATCCTATGTGGGTCAGATCCTGTGTGGGTCAGTGCTCAGTGATCCTGTGTGGGTCAGTGCATATCAATCATGTAGGGGTCATTTCCTGTGTGGGTCAGCACTCATCGATCCTATGGGGGAGGTGCATATCAATCCTGTGTGGGTTAGATCCTGTGTGGGTCAGCGCTCAGCGATCCTCTGTGGGTCAGCGCATATCGATCCTGTGTAGGTTAGATCCTAAGTGGGTAAGCATGGTTTAGTTACCTATCGATCATGTGTCTGTCAGAAGAAGTGTTACTTAACAGAATAAGATGATATAGCCTTCTACTAATCATATGTACTTGTGTACTTATGTTATACCTAGTGTGATCTAAGTACTTACCTTTATGGAGATACCATTGTGGTATTCCTCTGTGTGAAGTACCTGTGTGGTACGTTCCTTCATGGTGATACCTTGGTGATATTATTTTGTGTGGCGTACCTTTTTGGTACTTACCTTCGTGGTGATACCATTGCGGTATTCTTCTCTCTGGCGTACCTATGAGATACTTTCCTTCGTTGTGATACCATGGTAGTATTCTTTTGTGTGGTGTACCTGTGTGGTACTTAACTTTGTGGTAATAACTTTTTGGTATTATTCTGTGTGGCGTACCTGGGTGGTAATTTACATTGTTGTGAAACCTTTTTGGTATTCTTCTGTGTGGTGTTACCTTTGTGGTACTTACTTTTGTCGTGTTACCTTCATGGCATTCCTTCTTTTTTGGAACAATTATGACTTGGGCTATGGATTTGGGACTTCTGTTTCTTCATGAATGAGATGGGTATACTTGATAACATAGGTATATGAATGGACATATACATAAGTAGGGCAGATAGTTGTTATCATTCTTTGTTGTTTATCATTTGTGGATTTTGAGAGACCTTTGGAGGGTTTTGCAGTCCCTACTGAGTATCGTTATACTCACCCCTGCACGGGATAAGCCCACACCTTTTTGTTTTTGGTGAAGATGAAAGACAACCCTGACTAAGAACAAGGGTACCAGGACTGTAGGTATCTCGGAGGTGGATCATAGACAAGGTGTAACTTAGAGATGACCGTTTGAGAGCAGTACCTACAATTCAGGTGGGATCTTTGGCAGGTGTTCACAAGAGCTTTTCAGTTTACTTGTACATTCCAGTTTTCTTATACTTTATTGTTTGTATTGTATTCTGGCCCCTTTTACTTATTGTACACACTCTTTTTATTATTCAATTTAATTGGGTTCGCATCGTGTTGTGTGCTTGGTTGCATGAGTTATAGGTTATAAAGGCAATGCCTTCCCGGTTTTAGGGAATACGCCTTCAGTCCTAGTCACTGGCCCCTAGCCTATGGAAGGAATGATTGGGGTAGTCACGACACACTCCCTGAGGGACAGGTCATGAAAAAATGTTCCCATTATCATTTTAAAAAATTCGTTTTAGTTTAATATGCGTCTCACTCATTAAAAACCAAAAAATCATGCTCTGATTATCTTGATAATTTAGGAAAAAGATTTCAAAGTCATTTTTATCCCATAAGATGTATTCTCACATCTAACCATCATACAAAGTGATAGGTATGAATCAATGTGCGTGCTTCTAGTTTGAAACAAAAAATCAGTAAACAACACATGTGATATAAAAAAATTGAAAAAATAAATCAGATTGTTTTGATACTTTAGTAAAACTATTTATATGTAATTTTTAACATTTATGAATTATCTACACCTCAATCTGATGCACGATGTGATCGATATATCTCAAAGTGTGTCTTTTATGTTAAAATTAACAGAAATTTTAGTAAAATAAAATGTGACATACCCCAAATTGTGAAAATGAATTTGAATAATTTTTATACATTAGAAAAATCAATAATTTCTTATTTTCTATGTGTTTAAATCATCTACACCCAGATCTGGCACATAGTGTGAAAGGTATAAATCTTTGTTTTATTTAAAATAGACATTAATTTCATGTAAAGAAATTCATAAAATGAATACTGATAAAATTAAATCATATTTCTTTGATACATTGGGAAAATGATACATAAGTAATTTTTTATGTGTTGGAATCAACCATACCTCAATTTGATTCTTAGTGTCCCTGATATTACTCCAAGTGTGTCTTTTTTTAAATTATTGTTATTTTTATGAAATATAACAAGTAAAAATCTATATTCTATGAAAATGAATTCATATTGATTTGATAATTATGGAAACTAATTCATATGTCATTTCTGACATATAAGAATCAACCACACCACAATCCAATGAAGAATTTGTCTGGTATGATAGTAAGCTTTCATTGTCAGTTTGAAATTTATTATTTTATTTCAAAACCCATGCACTCACTTCAAACCAAGAAGAACATCCCAATTTTATTTACTATATATTAAAATTATTCATATTTCATTTTTTCTTTGTATTACGTATTATCACATCATGTTGACATGTGATGATATTGGTATAACTCAATATATGTGTTTCTATTTTGAAATGAATTTAAAAAAACACAAGTGAAATGATAAAAAATGAACCAACAATTTCATATTATTTTTATATTATAGTAAAATGATCCATTGGTCATTTGTTATGTGTAGGAATCAGCTTCACCGGAATATGAGGTACAATGTTGCCGAAATGACTCTAAATATGTCATTATTTAAAATTGAAATTATTTTTTGTAAAAACAAAAATTAACATGCTCAAAACTATAGAAAACATGTGGATTATTTTGATACATTTTCAAAATGATCCAGAAGTAATTTTCGATGTGTAAAAACCAACTACACCTCAATTAGATTCATATTGTGACCGGTATAATAATAAGAGTGTATTTTTATTTACAATTTATATTAATTATAATCAAAAGAACAAATGACATATTGAAAACTAAGAAACAAATTCATATTATTTTGATACATTTGGATGGATATCGATATATCAATTGTGACTTGTATGAATCAACAAAACAATAACATGGTGAATAGTGTGAATTATATGACCCCATGTGTGTCTTTTTCATTTAAAATGACAATAATTTTAGTAAAAATAACATGTCATGTTCTAAAAACCATGAAAACACATTTTTATTTGGTTAATAATTTTGGAAAATAATAAATATGTTATTTGTGATCCGTATCATTAAAACTCACCATAGTCTAATGCATCATGTGACTAGTATGAATCAAAGTGTATATTCTATTTTTAAAATTGACATCTTAGTTCAAAACATGTGGAACTCAATGAAAATTTAGAAAAAATTCTAATATTATATTTATATTTTAGTAAAATTATTCACAAGTCATTTTTGATTTATATGAAGTAGTGCCATGAAAAGCTGACACACATTGTGACTGGTATGACTCAAAAAATGTGTTCCAATTTTAAATTACATTACTGTGAAAAACACAAGTGACATACTAAAAACCAAGAAAACTCATTCATATTATTTTTATACATCTAAAAATATATTAATAATTTATTTGTGATGTGTAGGAATTAGACTCATGTCATTCTCATAAACTGTGTGACCGATATGACTCCATGTGTGTCTTTTTATTTTAAATTGACATTAATTTTAGTAAAAAAAGGTGAAATGCTCAAAAAAATTCATACACATTCATACTATTTTTATACATTAAAATAATGATCCATATGAAATTTACGATTTGTAAGAATCAACCCCACATCAATATGTCAAACAGTGTGACCTGTATAAATCAAAGTGTGTATTTTTATGTAAAATTGATATAATTTTTTATAGGAAAATTAAATTTATTTAAAACTATGAATTTTTTTTTATTGTTCGGATAATTTAGGAAAATTATACATTTTTCACTTTTAATGTGTAGGAATCAACCGTACTTCAACCTGATGCACGATGTAACCAATATAAAAACAAGTGTGAATATTAAATTAAAATTGACATTAATATTATTAAATAGAAGATATTAAAATAACGAAAAAATAGAAAAATACTTTATATTGTAGTGATACTTTAGTTAATTTATCAATATGTTAATTTTGATATTTAGGAGTCAATCATACCTCAATCTGTCTAATAGTGGGACCATTATGACTTATATTGTTTGTTTTTGGTTTAAAATTATAATTTTTGTTCCAAAGTGATTAATGCATTAAAAAAATAAAAAAGCATTGATTTACATGATAATTTATAAAACTAATTCATATTATATTTTTGACATGTATAATAAAATTTAACATCAAATCGACACACAATGGGTTCAGTTAGACTAAATGGTTTTCCAATTTAGAAATGAAATTTCAGTAAAAATAGGAGTGACATACTCAAAACCAAGAAAACACATTCAGATAATTTAGATACTTTAGGAAAACAATACATAATAAATATTCCATTTGTAAGAATCTTCTTCAACTCAATATAATGAACTGTGTGACTGATTTGACTAAAAAATTTCATTTCATTTAAAATTGATATTCTTTTTAGTAAGGAGAACATGTGACATAACCAAAACCAAGAAATTGAATTTTGATTTTTTATACTGTACAAAAATGATCCATAAGTAATTTTTTGACATGTAGAAGTCAGCCGCACTTCAATTAGATTCATGGTGTGTCCTATATAACTATAAATATAACTATAATAATTGATATTATTTTTTGAAAAAGGAATATGTGACATTCTGAAAACTGATAAAACACATTCATATTATTATCATACATTACAATAATGATCATTAAGTCATTTGTGACATGTTAGAATCAACCTCACCTCAATTTGAGGCATGGGGTGATCTATATGATTCCATGTGTATCTTTTCAATTAAAATTGAAATTAATTTTAGTGGAAAGAACAAGTAACATACTGAGAATTGATAAACCACATTCAAATTGTATTGATACTTTATTTAAATGGTTCATAAGTATTTTTTTTATTTGTATAAATTTACCTCATCTAAATATAACACATGGTGTGACTAGTCTGACTCAAAGTGTTTGTTATCAATTTAAAACTGATATTTTTGTTCAAAACATATGTCACTATCTGAGAACCAAAAAAATTACTCTGATTGTATTTGTAGTTTAGTAAAATGATTCAAATTTCATTATTGACATGTAGGGAGGAGCCTCACAAAAAACTGACACATGATGTAATAAATATGCCTCAATGTTTTAATTTCCATTTTGAAATGAAATTTCAGTAAAAAAGACCAGTGACATACTCAAAACCAATAAAACTAATTAGAATTATTTTTACACATTATGATAATAATACATAATTTATGTTTTTATATAAGAATTAGTCAAACCACTATTCTATGAATTTCGTGATCAATCTAGATCCATGTGTGAGTTTTTATATAGAATTTACATTAATTTTAGTAAATAGAAAATGTGGAATAGTCAAACATGTGAAAAATTTATCTTTTTTTGATAATTTATTAAAATGATATATAATTCATTAATGACATGTAGGAATCAACCAATCCTTAATAAGATGCCCGATGTGATAGGTATAACTCTATGTGTGTCTTTTTATTTAAAATTGACATTAACTTTTGTAAAAATAATAAGAGACATACTGAAAACCGGGCAAACAAAATCATATTGATTTGGTACATTATAAAAACAATCTATAATACATTTTTGATGTGTATGAATCAATTGCACCACAATTTAATGCATGGTATGGCCAATAACACCCCATGTGTGTATTTTTATTTTTATTTGTCAAAAAATTAGTAAATGAATATGAAACATATTGAAAACTAGGAAAACACATTTAGAATTATTTGATACTTTAAGAAAAACGTTTCATATTTCTATTTTGAAGTGTATGAATAAACCACTCCTCAGTATGACACATAGTGTGACCCGTATGACACAAATTTACTGTTACTAGTTTAATATTGACATTTTGGTTCAATACATGTGTCACTTAATTAATATTAAGAAAAATTTCATTAACGGTCTTGATAATTCATCAAAATTTATTTATAAGTCATTCCTGACATATACGTAGTAAAACCATAGAAAAAAGACAGAAAATGTTATCTCTATGACTCAAATTTAATGTTTCTAGTTTGAAATGACATTATAATAAAAAAACATAGGTGGCATACTAAAAAATAAGGAAACACATTCCATTTTTTTAAAAGGTATAGAAAAAATCCATAAATAATGTTTTACATGTAGGAATCAACGATAACGATATTTCATGTATGATGTGATAGTTATAACTCCCAGTGTGTCTTTTAATTCAAAAATGAAATTAGTTTTATATAAAATAACAAATGACATAATAAAAACCAAGAAGACTCATTCTGATTTTTTTAATGCATTAAGAAATGGATCCACAAGTCATTTGATACGTGTTGGAATTAACCACTCTTCAATATAACGAGTGGTGTCATCGTTATAACAGTAAGTGTGTATTTTTATTTACGAATGACATTTATTAGTATAGTTTTTCATATTTATGTTTAATTTATTTATTTATATTATTACTAAGATAATATTTGTTTTCATATATATGTGGATTATTTTTCTCATGTTGGGGTGGTTTTTTAATTGATATAATGATTGGAACGTTTTGAGAGGGGATAACAGGTTCTAATAAAATGAAACATTAGTTTTCTTAAATGTTTATGGAGTGTAATTGTAAATCTAATTAAACAAAAATTTATTTAAATTTATAAATTTGTAATTTTTTTTATGTAATATTTAATTAAAAAAATTAAATATTTTCATACAGGTTTTAGGTTTATTTTCTTTAGTGTTTTCTTATTCAATAAGAAAACTATTGTAATTTGGCCTTAGTCATTTCTATTTCTTGCACTAATAAAGGGGGGCATTATCATCACTTTTTAGTGATGATAAAGGGGACCCCCTTTAAAATCATTAAGGACAAAAGTTATTTTTTATCACTGTAAAATCCCATTTTGCATAATGTTATATGGATGATCAGTAGTTGTGAATGTACTAAGTGTGAATAGATGTTTTTTTGATGATATGTTTTCTGTCAATAACTTTTTTGGGTGGTAGATCCTGACACCTCACATTATCACCATAGAAAAAGGAAAAAAGAACAATTGAAATAGATTGTAATGAAGTGTTTCAGTGTTGATACTCATTTTGTGTCATCATCCAATAATATTTGATAGCTACAAACTATAGATAATTCTCATAAAAAAATATTTAAGATCATAAACTAGCATACATGTTCCTCCAAATCCATGTTCTTTCTTTTCAATCTCCATCCATGGTGATCAAATATAAGAAGTATGTGTGTGAATATCATGTTTTTTATAACAATATCAATTATAGAAACATCGATGAGAATTCACAATTTAAATTACAATCACATAAAATCTGATTCATTAATATATTGGTATGTTATGTATAACTTACCACACTAATCCAAAATATTTCATCATGATTCATTTAAAAAACTAGATATGCGATGCACAATATGAGGAACTTGATTTTTTGAACCAATGGGATAATAGGCGAGTGATGGAAGGGGAAGTGGGATTTGGGAGAGAAGGTTTTATAGGGGTGGTAGGATTACATTGTCTTGGATAATTCCCTCACTTCTACAAAGAAAATTTTGTAGATCAAGAACTAGTTTTCAAAATACCATATTATCATATTTTATAAATTATTATAATATATGGAAAGAATTTATATAAATTAAAGTCTCAATTATTACTTATCAGATTATGTTCAACAGTTTAAATTATGTTGTATAGATTTTTTTATTTAAAAATCAAAATATATAAATATTTTTTACTTTGAGGTAATTTTATTTATTCATTACATGAGAAATATTTTGTGGTTATTGAATAATCATAGTGGTTTTGGTTTATTAATATGGTTATTTAAGACACATAATGAATTTTAAAAAATTAAATTAAAAAATATACTATTTAATTTACATTTAATATTATATATGTATTATGATTATTTATACAGAGGTAGGTTAGATTTATATATTTTAAATTAATTTTATGTACTATGTGAGAGATTTTAAAAAATAGTCTATAAAAGTAGTTTTAATGGTAATAAATGGTTGACCAATACATTTGTTTCATGAAATTCATATGGGTTTTTATGTTAATACAATATATTGTTATGTAATAAATGAGTGTAGAAAATGTAGATCCTTATTATTAGTAATTACTTTATATAAATAAATAAACAGTGCATTATATTTAGTTTTTTAACAAAGAGAATTGAGGCATATATTTATGACAAAACCGAATATAAATTATAGTTCAATCTCACTAAGATGATACATTGAATATGAACTATCTAATCGTGTGTGTTAAATGGTGAAGTATTTTATTTTTATATTTAATCATATCTATATGGAAGCTAGGGGTGGTAGATGATTGAGATTCTATATCAAGCAATGTAACATCAACAATTAAATAATATCAAAATAGATATATTATTATTTAACCCATGACTCAAACTAGGAATCAATACATTAAATATGTAAATGATTCTAGCAAGGTGATAGGACACATGAATATTGTTATAAATGATATATTTCGAAAAAATTCCATGGTTTCCTTCCACCCGGATCATATAAAAAATTACGCATTATTAAAAACCTATAGATATTATAAGACGTGATAAGAAGAAACTTCTTCTTCTTGTTAGGGGGAATCACCATTGAGGTATGTGGGATGGCGAGGAACTTGAAAACTAGTTTGAAATATTCTATAGATGATTTGATATTAAAATATAGTTTTTATCTATCAAACCTAATTTTTTGATGATATAAAATTAATATAACGTGATGACTCTTACTCTCTATCAAATTCATTTTTTGGGATTCCTTAATAAATTGTGACTATGTGAGGTTTCACGAACAACCATGGTTCCCCATATCTTCCAACAATAAGAGACTTACTACAGTTTGTATCTCCCTCTTTCTGGTGTTTTGAGTGATGTAAGAGTGATACATAACCTTACTATCAATCATTTCTTCTATAAAATTATTCATGATGTCCATCGCTATAATGTATATCAAGGTAGTCATAAATAGAGATTCTACTCAGACTCATTTGAGTCAAGTATATAGACTTTTAAACTTGACTTGTAGACTTGTAAGAGTATATTCCAAAAGTAAAAATAAAAAATATATAATTTATAATATATTAATATATATAGACACCTTTTTTAATGTCCAGAAAACACAAATGTGTTATTCACCTTTACTCCATTTTTTGTGTTCTGGTGTTTGAATTTATCATAAAATCCCTCCATAAAGATGTGATAATAGGAAACAAAATATACTTTCTTAGAATTATTGAAACCAAAAAATGAAATATTAAAACATCCCCAAGGAAAATAAACAAGAGGGAACAATGTTTATTGGAAAATAAATAAAAATTTAAAGGCTTCTAAAATGAAAAGAAAAAATGAAAAGATACCTTACATAAACAATAAATAGTTGAATAAATAATATACTAGTTATAATCAATATCATCGGATATAAATTAAATACAAAAAAATAGTAGACATCAAACCCACGCACAAAAACATCACATAACATATGTGCATAGATATAGAGGAAATGAAAATTTTAATGTATAATAATTGGACATTTTGTTCTAAAATTGAATGCCTAATATGTATTTAATTATTTTTATTTTATATTATTCAATAAGTTTCCTATTTTCCATTGTCTTCAATTTCTCTAGTAGTGTTATATAATAGGTGACCAGTCCTAGAATGTACATTATGTGTTTTTTGGGTATCATTCAAGCTGTTTGGGGGTCTATTGCAATGTGTAAATATGTGATGCATGTGAAATATAGGAAATCATTATGCTCGAAAAAATGTTGGAAGAGGTGAGGCACATAGGCTGGTGGACTATATCTACATTAGGGATATATGATGTCGATAATCCAAATAGTTATCTATTGGGGAATCGGTAGAAGCAACATCTTGGGTAAAAATATATGATGTATGAGTCCTCATTTAGTTACCAAAATGAAGTAAAAAAATAAAAAATACACTTTATGAAATATTTGGAAGAAGCTATAATTTGAATTATGAATGAAAATCTTCATTAAAATGTGAATGTTCTGTACTAAAGCTGGTGTTGGGATTATCATTATTCGGGTCTGACCTGTAAACTGGTGTTGTTTGTGTAATGGGACAAAAGAGCGTAACAATAGTGGGTATTGATTGAGAGGAATTATTATAGATGAAAATAATAGGTCCTTTGTGTTCTTGGAAACAATGAAAAAGTAGAGGGGGTTGTTCATGCAAGGATGTAATGGTGGAGATTTTGGGTGTTTCATGTGAAGTAGCAGTAACAGAGAAATGAAAGTTGAACCGTATGAAGGAATCTATTTATGTTTGATATGTGAGCTCAAAATGTTATTTTATATAAAAATGGTTGTATGTTCACTCGTACGACTCTATAATTCAACAAGAAGATACACTTATATCTTGAATTTATGGTTTTAGGTATGATATTTTCCAAAATCAATTCACAACACGAGTGGAATAACTATAGCCTGTTCAATAGGGGATATGTATGATTTTTCAAGTGCACAAGTGATTATAGATACCCTGCTGGATATAGCCAGGATTGGATGAAATTTAATTATAACAATAATAATATAGTTCTAATAAGCCTCATGAATCTTCACTACCTCCATTGAGTTTGACTAGATATGGAGGAAGTCAGATATCTTCAACCAATCATTTCTTATTTATATATAGTCTTTAGATATCAAATATGATTATATGATGTCACATAAGAACGATCCATGTGGGGATGATTCCTTCCAGTCTATTTCAATTCACTGACACACTTCATTAATGGTAATGGGATGAGGTGTCATGATCTACTCCACCCAAAATATTTTGATGTATTATAAAATTTTTAGTAATCATAAATTAATTTATGTCAGTGTATATATATTTTTATGTATAAAGGTACATACATATATATCGACACACAATAAGGACACCTTCCCCTATCTTATATAACTTTTCTCTTTTATATATTGAAATATTTATATATATATATATATACATATATATTCTTAATTTAATATATATATTCTATTTTTTATTGAATCATATACATATATATTTATATATTAACATTATATATATATATATTCTAACACATACATATATATATACTAGAATATATATATATATATATAAATTTTTTTATTAATACATATATGCATGCAAACCGACACATATACTTATATTCAAACATTATATATACATTTTTAGAGGTATTCATATTTTCAAATATTTTTATAGAGTAAATAAAATTGATAATTTATAATTTAACAAAATTGATATTAAAGGATTATTCCCATATGTATAATTTGATTTAAATTATATTTTAGTTGTAAATATTTTTAAATATTTGTTTATACAATTAATTTTTTATATGTTAGTGTATGAAAATATGTGTGTGTATCTATAAATCAACTTATAATTTAAATTACTATTTGAAAATTGCTATCCTTTCAACACTATAATATCCATATAAATTTATTAATGGAGAATGAATTTAGTATTCCCTAAAAAAAAGTCAACAAGACCCACTATAATGTTGTTGAAATCCCGAAGCAAATAAAAAATTATGGAATCCTAAAATATAACTCAATTTTGGTGGCTTTACGATCGATTTTTACTATGTGAAAATTACTTATATGTTAAATATTATTTTAGAATCATCAAACCATTAGAAAACAATGATTAAATATATCATAGAGACTAAAAAACTACCAGATCAAAAAAATTTCATTTCAATGTTCATGTCCGGTTTTCAACTTATTTTACGATATTAAATAATTTTTTAATTTTTCCATCAAATTAAGTTATTGTAAATATCTATTACACAATAATAATTAGAAACTTATTATTTAATATTAGTTTCCATTTATTTTACAAATCATTTATCACTAAATATATTATATATTATGTTTAAATAAATAATTTATATTATAAAATTCATAGGTGGCTATAGTAGAATTCTCAAGAGTAGGTCAAATTGAGATTCCAATAAATTTTTCTGCTTAATGGAAATTTAAATAAAAATACTCTTATTTTGAAAGAAACCTATTTAATCAAAAATTTAGATATATATAATTCAATATTTTCCTAATTTTTCTCAAATGACTAGTCACAACTTAATTTA
The DNA here is from genome assembly GCA_963277665.1 of Viscum album. Lineage (NCBI taxonomy): Eukaryota > Viridiplantae > Streptophyta > Magnoliopsida > Santalales > Viscaceae > Viscum > Viscum album. The sequence goes on along the minus strand of OY728122.1, from coordinate 1,158,851,839 downwards.
AATAATTATTTAATTTGATTAAATATTAATTGAAATTTGATCACACCAAACACAATAAATATAACCCAAAATAAAGTTAAATATCATAGAATGGTATTTCTAAAAGTGATTAATAAAGAAATATATTTAAAATAGAGTTATAATGATTGAATATAACATAATGAAAATAAATACAAGATGATCAGCCTCAAGATAAGTCATAATATTTTCCACACTATTGTGAAATGTCTCCAAGAATATTTATTAAAAAATATCTATAACCACAATATTGATCAGTAATATGGGGTAGAAAAACAAAAAAGGTTAATCATGCTATCATCAATCCCCATCCACATTTATTCATGGGAATTAATATGAATATGCAATGTATATAATTACTATATAGGTACTCGTCAATAATTACATGAGCATAATCTCAAATGATAAAATAGAAGAAAAATAACATTTCAAATGTAAAAATGACCAATGAATGAAAAGTAGGTATAGATATATGTGATATAAATCTATATATTGATTATTATTCTCTATATTAGAAATGATATGAAATTTCGTTTTAATATTTCCCAGTAATTACTTAAGATAATTTGAAATATATTTCTTTGATCAAGCATATTTTGATAGAAAAATAGATTATCTAGATTTTTGAAAAAGATTAAAACAATAATGAATCTCTAATGATTTCCTATATGATGAATATTATTATTATCATTTAAATCAATATGTAATTTCAATTGTTTTTGGTGAATCATTATAAAAGGGTAATCATACGGATTATAAAATCTAGAAATATTAAATTCACTGACTCAATATTTAATGCATCAATGTTTTCTATTAATATATTTTACTCAAATTTATTCTTAGAAAGACAAGGTCTCATTGAATTATTCCATGTAAGAATCACTTTGCATTCCATTAATAGGGTAACAACATATATTGGATGTTTGTTGACTTCCATTGAACATGGAGTCCCTTCAATACATGAAAATTTTTTACTAGCTGGTATATTCGCATCAATAAATTTGATTTTTTGAGTGTCAAACATTTAAACATATGGATCATATGGTCACTCTTATACCTTCTAGATATTCATAATTATTCATGCTCTCACATAACATTACTTTATGGTCTCTTGAAATCATACAAAATCTATAATTACTATTAAAAAAATATGGTTACAATGTGTTTATATAACTTCATCTACATTATCAGTGAGTCTCAATATGAGGTGCATTGGATTGTTTGTGAGGTACCTACCACACCATAATAAATAAAACTAATAGTGTTTTTTCACTCTATTTGGACTTGTGGTCACATGATTAATTTTTCATATTTTCATCATGATCGATCAGGCTGTCACATAGTCGATGAATTTGTCTTGCCACCACTTCAATATTTTTTGTAATTTGTCTGATATCCAGACTCCATAATTTCATCAATGGAAATATTTCATTTTATGGATATATAGATTTCATTCAATTAGATTCATAAAAATATTTTTATAATTTAATGAAAAATACATAACTTCTATAATACATATAATTGAGCAGAAATATAATAAACATGATTTATGAATATTACAAACAATTATTACTAGACTAATCCAACATCTCACCCATTTTAGTGATATATAATCAGGGAATTTATAAAATGAGAAAATATAAATTAAAATTATCATCGACTTATAATTTTTACCCATTTGTGGATTATGATAAAATTAAATTAATATTTAATACATAAAATAAAACAGAAAAATTAAAAAATTAGATCTTGGATGTGAAATAAGAAGAACATATTTTAGGAAATGCATTAAAATATATTTAAAAATAATTATTTGATGTTCAAATAAGAATCTTGGTCAACTGGGAATCAAATTGTGGGGTGATAAAAATGAGAATTATCATTCCCTTTTGATGGAGTATGAGTACATGCACGATGAGGAGAATATATATATCTAGGAATCAAATTAACACTAGAGATATTAATAATTTGATGGATTTCCTGAGGAAAACTAATACCAAAATGTCCTAACAATCTATAGGATTTTCCAGATTTATAAGGGCATGTGCTGTAGAATCTTGTATAGTGGAAGGATAAATACTAGGCACTGAAATAGATAGAGATTCTAGAACTCGATCAATGGAAATATACATATAGGGCTCCATGATCATATAAATTTTTTGAAAACTATAGAACCATGTTCTATAGACTAGAAAAAGTCATCCTTATCTATCATGAATAGATCCAATATAGGATACATTATTATTAACATTTATATTATTTTAATGAATGTTTCGGTGAGTTTTGGAATCTATATGTCATTTTACATAAACAAAAGCAATTTTTTAGATAGGGATTTATGAATAATCAATTAAAATAAATCTTTTGCGAACCACTGACAGTCACTATATTTTTTTAAAATATTAACTATTTTTAGATTAATTTTATCAAATCGATTTTCACCATGATAAAAATTATTTATATGCATCAATTTCATATCTTAATTGAAACTGTCCAGGATAACTTGAATATCATCATACATTATCATTAAAATAATATCCTCATTAATTAATATATTTTTTAAAGGACAAAGAGGTGTTATTTATGAAATGAATGCAGTATTGACATATATTTAGTTCGTCTTAAGAATAATATCTCCCATATATTATCATAGATCCTCTAATTTTACTCTAATAAATTAAATATCATGATCTAAATTATAATCATTCATGAATAGGTTTTTCTGAGGGTGATAAAAAATCAATAAATATTAAAGTCTATATCTTATTGTCTAATATAATGACTAGAAATTTGAATATTCAAAAATATATTTTAAAAAACATATAATAGATCATTTAATATTTGGGTGATGTTTTCTGAGTAGATAAAGGATTAAGAAAGATAAGTGTGAATATGTCTAGTATTGGATTTAGGAATATCCACATCTGTAGGATTCAAAATATTTTGACCATCATCAGAATAATTAAACATGGGCATGCGAATCTATTTAATTTAATTATATGAATCCACCATATAGACAATTTCCCTATGAGGTGGTGAATATATAGGGGATCACATTGAATGAATTTATCTTATTCATGATCATGTTAAGAAGTCAAAACTGGTGCTCGAGGTATTAATATAAATATATCTTGTAACATATCATCCACCGAGTGGTCCATTCAACCTTATCTAGGAAGGATCTTAGAGGATGGAGAACACTCATCTTTCTATTCTACATTGGTTATAAGAGGAATGTCATGTACAATGTGTTTTGGTGGACTTAAACTTTTCTGATCATCCCCATCATCATTATATGGAGGGAATGTTTTCATAACAATTTGGTTTTTAAGAGATTCATCTTCAATAGGAGGTGTGGAATAAAATTTTTCGAATCCCATATCTTACTCATAGTTTGACTATTATCAATTGGATTCTAATTTTCATCACTGTTTGAATCATTAATTTTAGGTTCAAATAGAATATATCTTGTAGTAACCACCCACTTAGTACTTTTTAATACATTCTAAATAGATTTGGTATCTTTGGTAATTTTGGGACCATGGTTAAAATCTTGACTAAGATATTATCCCTTGATTTCATCATATAATATCATAGCTAATTCTGTAATTTTAATAGTCTCATTTTCTCAACTTTGGTCAGATCTGTAGTCATATTAAAATTATTTCATAGGGTCCAAATATAGATCCATTACATCCTTCAGACGTCTAGGATTCATTATAGGATTGAAGTGATCATAATGATTATCATCATAAACAGTGAACATCTTTCCCCAATGGTTTCAACATTTTTATATAATCATTATTGTGTTTTGGTTCATTGAAATAACACCTAATAATATATCCCTTTACCCTCTAATAATAATAATACTATCCTATTTGAGTAAATCTAAAATGAATTTATGATAAATACATGTATTAAATATGGAGGATTTATTTCTCAGCTAATCAAATGACTCATTAGAAATGATGGTGGATTAATCTAAACTACAGATAGCTGAAAATATTATAATAAGATTCATTAATTCCTAATTGAGATAATATATAGTATTCTAGGAAAAAATATACATTCAATAAACATTATTAACATGAAATGATAACCATTTAACTCAATATCACATGAACTCTATGAGGATCTATCACTTGTTAAATATTCTAAATCATTTAAAATATCAATTTGTCGATCCTTTATTGGATATCAAGATCAGTAATACTCATATTCACCCATATGTGGTACTATTTTTCTCTTAACCCAAAATATTGGTGGAAATGCACTTCTATGATGATAAATAATTATCCTAATGACATTATACTATACTCTAGGGTCAAATATCATGATGTCATTAAAATTGATTTACTAAATATGGATAGTGATGTATATTATCATCCATGAACCATTAAATCCATCCTTAGAATAAAATTACTCTCCACACATTATATCGAATGAATATATATCATTAATAATCTACTTCATTTTTTATAATGAATTAATGACAATAGATGTAGCTTTATGAGTTTCATGGGTCCACCTATTCATGATTTCAATATTTTAGAGGTACCCAAACATTATGGATAATATTATTATATATAATTTTTCATTGGTACATCTCTAAACTAAGACTCAAGTGTTGGAGGGATATAATTTTATAATTGAATGGTCAAAATAGGGCTTGGATTTTGTTACCATAAAAGTGGGTCGATTCAGATTCGATTGAGGGAATAAATAAAAAATAATTTTTTTAATTTGTATTAATAGTAAGTCACATGAGAGAATAATATTAACATAATAAAACAAATATATAATATTTAAAACATAACATTGTATAAATCGGTATAAAACAAGGGAGATAAGATTAATTTAACACAAGTTCTTATTAATCTACATTATGGTAAAAATGAATTAATATGAAAACAAATTTAATATTCTATACAAAATGACTTAATCAAATATATTTAGTTACTTGAAACTAATATATTAATAATATAAATATATAACTTCATTAATTAAACATCATTGAATATATAATATGATGAAATTTAATATATCTAAAAATGATAAAAAAAATTAATCATAAATGATTTGGAATAGTTAATCATATCGATTTCGTGTCTGATAAAAATCAATATCACAACATCCATAGGATATGTAATGATTTCCAAATGTTTATAATTAGTGAAAATAATTTAAAAATAATGTCCCAATTTTTAAATAATCTCTCAAAAATCTATTTCAAATATCAATATGATTAGCCTAGGAATGGGGCACATGATTCTTAGATATAATAATAGGTTTCGTACTATAATAATTTTTTGTTACATGTATAAATTTATATCCATAGTCTAGAAATGTGTTTTACATATAACAAAATTTTCTACACAAACATACATCGAATATATATCCAAAAACAATATTTGATAATGAAACCAAATTCATTTTTTTACTAATCTATGACACTGGAGACATTACTAAAATGTGACATGTTATAAAGATAATTTTTCAAAATAATATACATCCATTTAAATTGTAATAAAAATAACTAATTATTCCAAAACATGTTCTATAGAGTAGAATATTTATATTTTTTTTATTTGCGGTTTTGGAATATTAATTTAATAATAATAAAATGAGATTACAAGGGATTTTCTTCAAAAAGAGAACACATACACACATTAAACATAATTTCATGTCATCTAGATTTTTTGTAATGTATACCCTAAATCATAACATTGTATATGATTTAGTGAAATGGATTCCCAATTTTATCAGGACCCAATTTATAGATGGTTCTCATTAGATTATCACTTCTAATTTTCTTATCCATTACAAAATATTTTAATCTAAATATATATACTACATATACATAAATAAAACCTAATTTTCCCTTTATTTTTAAATATTTTTATAGAATTAATGAATATTATTTTACCCATAAAAATAATTTCCAATTATTTCTCCATTTAAAAAAATTAGGACACAAGGAATTTTTTAATGAATAGAAAATAATATCATAAAAATATATTTGTTTATGAAAAAACATAGTAATGTTATTTTGATAAATAATGTTGAATCATTAACACATTTTGAAAATCATTTGAAATTATATTGTTGATTAGCCAATCATTACATGATTTGGCTTCTTATTTTAAAACATAATGTTTTATTTATAAAGTAAAAAATAATTTGGAAAATTGGGATTTAAAATTCCAAGAGGTTGTTTAATAAAATCAACATGAACAATATAATTTTTTTTAAATTAATGCTCTAAATCCATTTGAAATATTTAAAATCATTGATTTGATGAATAAGAAATAAATTTCAAAATTGGTTTAATTTTTTTTTGACAGGGGTATTGTTTATTTGTAAACAATACCTTTTTCATGAATGTATCCTTGTTTCATTAATACAGCTCTAAAACTAAAAATATTTATAAATTCATCATTTTTGTTTATATACATCCATTTAGTGCCAATGTTCAAAAAAAAATATGTTTCCTCTACTTGTTCCCATACTCAATTTCGTTATCACAGACTATGTAGTTCTAGAATAACCCTCACCCAATGCTTATCATTAGATGCCTCATTATTTTTATTGTTCATATACAATAAAAAATGGATTCCAATTAAACATTGGTTCTAAGATATGTTCTTATATCAGTTTCATTACCTATATTACTAATTTCAATATCTAGAGTATGGTCACTATTTGATCTAATTATTCTAGGAATTATGAAACTAGTTTCCTATAGGTTTTTTGTAGGGTATGGTTCATCTAATTGGTCTTTATTTGGATATTTTGTAAATAAAATTAGTATTTTTGTTACTTTTATTGGATTATTATATATAATAAATATTAAATATCATCCTCAAGGTTTTATATGGAATAATTAGGCTCAAATATATCATTCTCATCATATGTGACATGACCGGATTTTCCACCACATTTTTCCTTTAATTAAAGGCTTTATAGGAATAATAAGATATAATATAGATAATCAAAATCCCTCCATCTCTCGTGGGTGAATTTTTATATAGATTATCTTTTCCTCTTATAATGTAAATTTTTCAACAAAATAACATTTAATTATTTTACCTTAGTATTTTCTCAATTATATAATTCATATGGATTATTCATTCAATGTGATTTTATTACGTATATTTTTAATTACATAACTCACATTAATTACAACACCATCCCAAAGATATATCAAAAATTCAAATTCGGGGATAATGGTGCAGTATATTTCATAAAGTTTCCTATTTAATTTTACAACCATCCCATTCTACATTGGTGTTCTTATATAAGAGATGATATTTTTATTTCTATGTTATAAGAAAATTAATCAAAAATAATGAATTTAAAACTATTCTCCAAGAACACATTCCACACACTTAATTTTTAGTTCACTAAGGCTATTTATATATTTTTCGTAATTCAAAAAAATCTACAATTTATAGATTTGAGACCCTGTAAATATACCCATGAAATCCTTATATAACTGTCATCATATCAATAAGAAAAATATTTTTTGGATATAAATAAAACTATAGATGGTCGAACAAATTCCATGTGATCTAGATATAGTGGTTATGAGGTACACTAAACATTATTTGGACTCATTTAAATATTCTGATTCTTTCCCTTTTGATGGTGATTGCAAAAAAACATTTTGAAAATCATTTTTGCTATAAACTATTAAAAATCATTTTTGACTAGTCTTCTAAGGGAGTACATATTACAATGGAATAGTCTCCTTTTAAACAACAATTATTTGTGATGAAATTAATTTCAACATGAAAAATATTAAATTATTGTTTAATGATAAATTTTATGTTTATTATTTGTAATTTTTCTAAAAAAAATTTTACTCCTATGTAGTAAAAAATAAAAATATTTCCAAAAATTCCTTTTTCGCTTTAAAAAAGCAATTTTGAAGTTACATACTTTTTTTATTTAGTTTAAGTTTAATATATTATCTATTTTTTGAAACATAATTTAAATAGTTTCATATAAATCAACATTATATTTGATTTTGGTATAAATTCATTTATATCCATCAATTTTTTTTTTCTAAATACTGTTTTGGATTTTTATTTTCACACTTATATTAAACGTAATTTTCTCTTGTTATAAATATTGTTTAGTTAAAAATTGATTCTATATTTGATATCAAGATTTTCAAATTGAAAAATTATTTAAATTTTATTTTTAATCATTATGAATAGTCATCACGGAAAAAAAGTGTCACTATTGTAAAGTGTATATTGGATTAATTCTAGAAAAAACAATGTGATAAGGCCAAAAATATCATTTAAATTGTGATTGGGTGATTTTATTCTGATACTTATCACTATATATTCAATATTCTTATTCTAGAGCCGCGTTCCAATGATTTAGTGTTTATAATATTTAAATGTTTAGAAAAATTACAAGTGTGATGATCCCATCCCATATAAAATTGTACCTTCCTCCTATATTCCACACATATTTTTATTACACTAGTTTAACAAAACCCTACCCAAACCAATGTCAAATCTCTGTACCCATATCTTGGAAGTTATAGACTACTCAAGAGACTAATTCTAATGTTTATTATAGATGCACTGGATGTTCCTATTGGTCCATTGTCCTAATCATTTTTTGTAGGATTTAAATAATTATTCACAATGTACAATATCTATAAATCATAGAGAAAAATAATTTAATTAATATTGAAAAATAAAACTCAAACACAATGATATGATTGCTCTAAAATAATTTTATTATTAAGTTAACCAGAGTATGATTGGTTGCCTCATTCATGAAATATTTATCCATTGATAATGATGATCGTTCTTACCAAATCGGTGTAGCATCATTGAGATGTGGGGACCCAATGTTGATCCTCTCTAGGGGTGATCTACACATTCCCCTTATATATATGAACAATATTGATGAATAACTAGGTGTTACCATATATGATTGACTATCTTCTTTATTCTCTATTGATTATGTCATGTTTTTTCATTTTTGAAGGAATATATCATTTTCTTCTAATTATTGATATGATTATAAGTAGGGGAAGAAATTTATAGGAATCCATTGTTATAAATGATTAACTTAACCCATAATTTTATGAGTTCTTATTTATGGAACTAGTGTTAGGGTTTAATATAAATTAATTTTACAAGGGCTCTATAAAAATCATTACTCCCCAGGAAACAAAATGTTATGTAATAAAATAATATTACTATATTATTTCAGGGAATGTCATAACTAACAAAATGATAAATATTAATTTAATATCTTGAAAATTAATATTTATAATTAAACTAATTTTTATCTTTACAACATTTTTATATTTTATTGAATATATGAATAGGTATTTATATTAAATATTTATTCATTCAATAAATAAACAAATATTATTTTCATAACCACAATAATTAATATTTATATAATAATTAGATAAATAAATATTTAATTTACTTAATGTAAATATAATCTATAATTTCCATAAACTGTATAACTACCCTCGCATGTGATGTTCCCATATCCAATATTTTCTATATATTTTCAACCTTTTATTTTACTCATCTATCAAGATTAATATACCACATTCACTATCCATTCCTTAATCTACTCCTCCACCCCACACAAAAAATTTAATAAAACCCTAAAAATTCATTTATATTATTCCTTTCTTCCATCTCTAAAATCATCCCCTCATTGTAATCAGTTCTTATTCATGTTTTCATAGGATATGGGATTAAAATATTCTTACTTAAACATAATCTCCAAAAAATTACTTCATTTCCCTATTTTCTCACTCACTTCCTCAAACAAGATGACATTAAATATTGCTTCCATTTTTATCTCCTCTCTAATTTTTTATGCACTAGATGAAGATTATTTATACTTCCATAGAGATACTCTCCATCCTATAATGTTTTTTATTTTAATTTCATGTATTATCACATATTTTAGTTTTAAATATATGTGAGGATATATGGTAAACCTATAGGTGTTTAACCAGTACCTTATAAGATTCTCATGATGAAACATACATATTATTTCATTCTTCTACGATTCCATTACTTCTACCCTATCATTCCATTCTACCCTAACACATCACTACTAGAATGGAGGTGATGAACCTTACATGGTATTTTATTACCCATACTTGTGGGGTGTGTTACCCATATTCATTTAGCCAAAAACACATGGGTTATAAATTTGTTATCATGAAACATTTTTCCCTTTTTACATTGCACTGTAGGATTCACTGACCTCAAAATGTTATAATTTACATTCACAAGTGAAATAATGGACATGTTTCACACCCATAACATCTATTTTCCTACTATATTTATCAAATATCAGTGTTACTCCTCTATCACAATTACTATATCAAATTAACTTTCAATTCCTTTCTCAATTCCTCAACCCCACACACCACTTATCCATGGAAACACTAAATCATCATCCCCAATCAAACATTGACTCATTTCTGAAAAAACTCTCTCCCTACTATCTCTTCTAACTCACATAATTAGAGTTTAAATATTTTACCTATCCTTTATTCTATACTACATTGAGAAAATCAAATCCTTGGAATAATTTCTCACGTTCATCATCATAGTAGTTGAGATTAAATTACCATTCAATCATCATCTCATCCCTCACTAATAAATGATCTATATAAATCTTCCATCTCTTTTAATCGATATTAACTACTACCTATTGAAAAAATTGATCTTCAAAATGAAGTAATCATTATTTAACAGTTTCCATACGGTGAGATAGACAAAAACATTCATTCACTACCTCATAAAGTCTCTATGTCACTTGACTTCCATCACAAAATCATGATTTTTTGATTGAAAAATATTATTTTCTATGGGGTTTTCACGAAAATACACCCATTTATTTACTCTCCCAAACCCTAAAACAAACTATTTTAGAATTTAATTCAATATTTATGCAATATATAATGGGATATTTTTAATTCCTTGAATTGTTTGGTTGATACATCATATAACATTAACACCTCTCCACTATAGTTGAATTTTTTTACAATTGATATTAAATCAATTTTAATTAAGTATTTATTTTAATTATGTTTGGGATCATTCAAAAAAAATTCATTTGGATTAATACAAATTGATTCAATTAATAAAATTTATTTCTGAAAATTGTTAAACATAATTCATTAAATAGTTATGTTGATACATGAACTATTATTTATATATATTCTCTACAGGTTATATTTTTTCTAGATTTATTAAATCAGTTCCATTTAGTATTTATTTTAATTGTGGTATGGTTCAATCTTAGATTATGATTTTGTTTAAAATAGTTAAATTAAATTAATATTTTATTTTAGTGATAGTGTGTTTGATTTTATTTCAATTATTACCCCTATAATCCTTATAATTTTCTCGAGTTATTTACATCCAATAATTCTATACATAGGTCCTCTATTGATCTCGTAATTTTTATATGCATTTGAAATTTGATTAAAATTTATTACCTATTTTAGGTACAATTAGTTTTAATATATTTTATATTCTACACCTTCAGTTTTTTTAGTCTCACACACCGTTGTTCTTTTACCTCTACTATTAATTTTGGTTTCCAATTTATATAATTAGTTAATTTGATTATAAATATTTTTGACTACCTTTATACTTATTTTTATGGTGAAAAATATCTATATATATGATTGGATTATCCCAAACCTTAACTACCCTTACAATTTAATTACAAAATATGAATTACATTACATGAAATGATATATATAACTATAATGAAGTGATGCTACAATAGAATTTATTTCAAAGAAAAAACTAGAATGTCTTCATGTATGTCAGAATTTATTTTATATATGTTCTTATTAATTATTTTCAAACATTAATGTCAACTATATTTCATAAATTTTAAAAAATATTATTCTAGAATCCCTAATAATGTATTTTCATGTATTTACTCTACTTCTTTAGAATGTAATAAAAAACTATTTCACAATGAAATGTCTGTAGTTTCTGAATGTGGAATTACCATAACGTGTGAATGTCTCCTCCCATTAGGGGACTTATCTATTCATGGTACAAATTTGAAAACAAATTAAATATTGAAATAATTTTTCTATTTCTATAATATACTATAATTTTAATTCACTTATTCTTCTACATAACCATTCAATTGTTAAATCTAAAAATCCAATTCATAAAACCAATTTTTTTCAATATCCACATCTAAATATAAAAAACATATTTATTATAAATAAAACGATCCTCAAAAGGCTATGTTAATTTGATTTATGATTTTATGTTTTCACCTATTTAGATAAATTAAAATTTCATGTCATTAAAATTACATGGTTATTTCATTTCTACAAATATTAAGATATATTAATAGAAACCACAGTCTTTTGGAACTACAACTCTTTTTCTTAGTGTTAAATATACCAATAATTGAACATCATGAAAATATATGATATTAAACAATAAAATCAATGTGACATAGACCATGAATGGTTTGTTTTCAAAAAAAAATTATTTTTTATATTGTAATCATAATATTGGTGTATGAACTATTTACTCCCCCTTATTATTTCCTTCAAATTTCATCTGTCATCAAATTATTAACAAAATATACAGTCTATGGAATATTAATATTGAATTATTTAGAAATTGAGATCCCATTTTACTATTTAATATTCTATTCTATTTCATTATAGAGTGATTAATGAATTGAGTGATACTACAATGATGGTCATCTACATTTTTTATTTTTGTTATTATATATTTAATATAAAACAAAAAAACAGAATTTTCCACCTTAAAACATGGCACTGCAAAATTTCAATGACCTATATAATAATTCTAAATTATTCAACATCATTTACAAAATTATAATGAAAATTTTAATTTCATATCAAGAGGAGTGATGATTGAAAATTACTAATATATTAGAGGTGTTCCTAAAATTTTAATGTCAAATTGTAACAACATTCTGTGCATTAGTACTTTAGTTCCTTCAGATAGACATCTACACAAAATTTCACTTTTCTAAAATATCAAACTAATAATGAAGTGAAAAATAGAATAATTATATTATATAATTTACCCATATTTTCATTCTGTTACATAATATATATATATATATATGTTTCTAATTTTTTTTATTTCTATGAAACTACATTGTTTATCTTTTCTATTTTAGTTCTGATAGATATAATGTACAAAATAATGTTAACCCAATTAATATAGAGAATATAAAATGGATGAGAGTTATTGTAACACCCTGCCCCTACCACATTAGCATGAGGAGGTGGTGAGGGTTACTTGGCCTTAAGTGATTTTTCAATGGCGCCAAAGGATGGCAATAAATACCAAGGGATTCGAGAACAAATTGGGGAACGATTTTCTGTTAAGACAAAACCAACCAAACAATCCACTATCAACCATTGTATGATGCATGTCAATCAAAACTTCTAAGCATGTATTCCCAATGTACAACCAGGTTGTTCTACAATACAACCCAAAAAAATATAATCCAACACGATCTTAGAGTACTATACGGAAGAATAAAAACAAAACACCACGAGCCATGACACCACCACAGCTCCACACAAAGATCCAATCTCCAAGCTCCACCAACACATCACAAGCATCCCCCTGAAAAACTTGAATGAGATGCCTTCCCATTACCTGTATCCTGGCACACAACATCTGTGAAGACATCATTGTACCAAAGCAGGGGGTGATTACAACTACTCAGTATGTTTTCCCCAAATGACTTCCCTACAGACGCCACTAGGATAAAAACATTTTCACATTTATATAAAAAAGTTTATATAAAATAATCCCAAGTGCATCCATTACTATAAGCCAAACACACCCTTACCAATCCATCTCACCCAAACCAAGAAACTAATGGAAAGCCAACAGAACATGCCACCAGGAATTTCATCATTTACACATTAGCACGATAATTTCCATCTTGAAAAGAAATTCACAACCAATAAAAAATAATAGTAGAGCTTCCGTCCAACCCGTTCACCCATTCACAACTAGCACTACTTTTGGACCACTTATCTTTTGATGGTGGCCCTTCCGTCTACTATCCATCCCCTTTTCAAAGTGGTACATCACGCCCACTTCCACACAACATTCCAATCAAGCCATAACCAAGCATTTCACACCAAGGCCACAACAACATGCAATCAACTATTCCCATTACATGTCTACCACTTCAATAAATCAACCCTTTATTAAAAACACCCTTTAACTATTTTCTATGGAAAAAAAATTTCAATAAAATAGCCTTTTTATTGAAAACCATTTCCCATCAACCATTTTCACAAATCAAACTCAGAAACCCATTTTAAAATCTCCATTTTAAAATCCACAACAAGAAACAATTCACCACAAACCCCCTTTATCCGAAAAATCTACAAACCATCACCCAATGGATTTCCAACCACATTCTCACATAAAAAATAATAATTTTTAGCACACAAAATTATTTGTAACCAAACTCCACTAGTTCTAACCACGTGGAGTTGAGAGAGAAGCCACCTACCTTTAGGGTTCCCAAGAAATCGACCCACAAGCAACCACACCTCAAAACCGGTGAACGCACCATCAAAACCTCTCTATATATCCTTCCCTAACATCCAAAAGCATTAAAATTGACATCCATGGAAACCACGAACCAAGATCTACACACAAACGGTGTAGATCTTGAAAAACCCAGATAGAGGGAGATGTATATCTAGAGGAAAGCACAAGGAACCCAAGAGTAGATCCTTAGACGAGAGACACCACATTCAAACTTCTAAGAAACCTCTTTAAAACTCTTCCAAAATAAGTGTGAGAGCACCCTTAACCCCGTAGAACTCGAAATCCCATGTGAGGGTCGAGTGCAATAGAATTTGGAGAGGAATGATGCAACCCCGAGTGAGCCCGGATATAAAAACACTACTTTTAATTGGTCGCTTGGTTAGCCTGCACAGTTTGGAAAATGTGCTCTAACCGTGTGAACACTACTGTCTCGAGGGGAGGGTCTTGTATGGTTTCCTTGCACGGTTTGGAAAACTATGCACAGGCCATGTGAAGCCAAATGTATCCCCCTACACGATTTCATGGATAACCCGCACAGTTTCCCTTAACTGCTCTCAAACTGTGCTCCCTGCGAAAAGCCTCCAAAAATATTCAATACCATTCCAAACTCTCCAAACCTCCTCCCAACTCATCCCATTCTCTTTAAACACATAAAATGCATGAAAAAAGGATACATACCTCAAACCATGGGTACTACATTATCCCCACCATTGGAATTTCCATCCTCGTAAAGTAGTGAACCCTCCATTTTTTGAAAGAGCTCGGGCCATTACTCGACCATTTATTTCTCCCGCTCTCATGTATCCTCTTGAATCTGACCACACTACCCCAAAACAATAACTAAAACGATGCTTTTACAATGCAAGACATTATATTTCTTATCCACATACTACACTGGCACGTGCCCCAATGTAGCATCTGGCTCTAGCTTAACATGATCCCATCGAATCACATGGACACGATATGGATGATACTTTTTCAACTGTGACACATGAAACACATTGTGCACCGAACTGATCCTATGTTGAATAGACAAATGATAAGCCACCTCACCAACCCACTAAAGAATCTCAAAAGGTCTAATATACCTTAGACATAACTTTCCCACCTTCCCAAACTGATGATGTCCCAACCTAAGAGATATCCTCAAGAAAACATCATCACTCAACTCGAACAACAATGGACATCATGATGATACGCATACGATTTATGATGACTCTGAGCCATATCCATTATCTTCCTAATTAACATGATATCCTCCATAGTCTTCATGAAAAGGCTCGTTCCAACCATCGAAGACTCACCCATTTCCACCCAGCGTAGTGGAGAACGACATGGTCGCCTATACAACGCTTCAAACAGAGCCATATGTATCGATGCCTGATAACTGTTATTATATGAGAACTCAACCAATGACAAGTGATCTTCCCACAAGCCACAAAAATCCATGACATAAGCCCGCAACATATCGTCCAATGATTGTATTGTCCTCTCAGATTGACCATTCGTCTGAGGGTGATACGTCGTACTCATGTTCAACTTAGTTCCAAGGGCTTGCTATAAGGATTTACAGAAATGAGATGTAAACATCGAATCACTATCTAATACAATCAAAACTGGAACAACATGCCTCTTTACCACCTCCCGGATATAGATTTTGGACATAACCTCCACCGTACGAGATTCACGAATTGGGATGAAATGGGCCAACTTCGTTAGCCGATCCACTATCACCCAAATGGGATCATGATTCTTGTCCATTTTTGGGAGACCTATAACAAAATATGTCTCTATTTTCTCCCACATCCAAACTGGGATTTCTAAAGACTACAACATTCCTGTTGGCCTTTGATGCTCTGCCTTGACATGCTGACAAGTCAAGCATCTCAAATCAAACTCAGCCACAATTCTTTTCATTCTAGACCACCAGAACTGCACTTTCATCATTTTATACAATTTCTAAATTCCAGGATGAAAATCCAATCTGGAATGGTGATACGCCCTGAGAAGATCCTCATGAAAAGAAACTGTTATAGCCATCTGATTCTAAAAACACAAAACTAAATCTCCATTCAGTTGGCAACCCTTAATGGTCTACCCACCATTGAGTTTTGACGTCATGGTCACACACACAGGATCAGATATCTTTTCCTCTTTAACCTAGAAAACCAAGTCAGGAATCAACAAAACCGGAAAGAAGACTTTTCTATCTCCCTGGTCCTCACATTCAAACCGCATGTCAGCTATAACCAACATCAACTGCCACTTGTCTGATTCTTGTTTCACCACCTAAGCATATAGTTTTTTACTTGATGCATCCGCCACCGAATTTCTCTTACCCGGTGTGTACATCAAGTCAAAATCAAACATCTGGAGATATTCCATTCATCTCCTTTGCCTCATGTTCAATTCCCTTTTTGAGAAAATGTGATTCAAGCTCTTATGATCCTTATATATCGTGAATTTCTCACTGAAGATATAATGATTCCACACTTTCAAAGCATGGACCATTGCTGCAAATTCCAAATCATGAGTTGGGTAATTCTTCTCATTCAACCTCAACTATCATGATCCATACACAACCACATGATTCCCTTGCATGAGAACGCATCCCTACCCTGATCTTGATGCATCACAATACACCATGTACCCTCTTCATGGTTCTGGAAAAACCAATATTGGTGCCAATGTAAGGAGACCCTCTACCTCTTCAAAACACTGCTGGAACAGCTCCTTGCACTGGAATGGAACATTATTTCATGTCTAATCTGTCATCGGAGAAGCCAAACATGAAAAATCACGAACAAAATGTCGATAATACATAGCCATACCAAGGAAACTCCATACCTCAAACACATACTTTGGCGGTTTCCACGAGATAACAACCTCTATCTTTTCCAGATCCACTGAAATACCACTTTCAGAAATCACATGGACATGAAAACGGACTTCCTGTATCCAAAAGTCACACTTTGACATTTTGGAATAACACTGATGATCCCTCAAGATCCCCAGCAATGTCGCCAAGTACTGCCCATACTCCACCATTGTCTTTGAATACACCAGACTATAATCTACAAACACCACCACAAATGAATCCAGATATCTCTGAAATATCTGATTCATCAATGCCATGAACACCTCTTGCGCATTTTCTTGACCAATGGGCATAACCACATATTCATAATGGCCATATCGACTTTTGAAAACTATTTTAGGAATATCTCCCTTCCTCACCCACAATTGATGATATCCTGACCATAGGTCAATCTTGGAGAACTATTGTGATCCCCTCAACTGGTCAAAAAAATAATCAATTCGTGGATGTGGATATCTATTATTTATCATAACTTGGTTAAGTCGACGATAATAAACACAGAGCCTCAAAGTTCCATCTTCCCTTTTCACAAAAAACACCGGCGCTACCCACAGATACATGCTCGGCTGGATAAACCCTTTGTTTTCTATCTCCTCTAATTGGACTTTCAATTCATGAAATTCAATAGGATCCATATGATAAGATGGAAAATAGATAGGATTGTTCCCTGAAAGGAGATCAATCTTAAACTCCACTTCTCTTATGGGAGGTAACCCAGGGAATTATTCGGGAAAAACATCCATGAACTGATCCACCACTTCCGGAATAACACTCTTCTCAACACCCTCTACCAATTACAACAACAACAACACCAATTGACACGATAACATGCCCACTGTTAGTGCCAACAAACCCGTTGCACCCTGCCATTCATGCCTCTCTCCTCTAAAGAGATGTCTAATGCCATCATGTGTCATAAAAGACACTGTTTGCGTATTACAATTGATGTGGGCCTTAAACCCCACCAGCCAATCCATTCCCAGGAATAAATCATACCCATCAATATCATTCACTGAGAAATTACACATATTTCATCCTCGCGCACAACGATACAACATGTTGTACACAAGAAGGCTCAACACTCTCTTTGACCCATTGGAGTATGATGTTTCAAAACTGAAGGCATCATTTCTACTTAAGACCAGCAAATCAACCACACGTGCAGCAATAAAAGAGTATGATTCTCCCGTATCAAACAACACTTGCATCAAGGTAGAATTTAAAATAATAGTACCTCACACCGTGGATGGTCCCTACTAATCATCCACCATAACTTTCTTGGCTTCGAACAATGCCTTGGTTGCCACACTCTTCCCTTTATTTCCCTGCAGCGGGGTTGTGGTGTTTCGAGAGTCACAATAATTGACTTTGTTCTGCTGAGAAGTGGTATGTTGTTGTCCCCATACCATCGATGCATACAACATTTGCAATCCCTGAGGATTTTCATGTGCACCCGAAATTGGAGCATTCCATCAATAACGCTACATATGCCCCATCTTCTTACAATTGTGACATGCTCTAAGTTGTGTCATACAATCCAAATTGATGTGTGTCGTAGAGCCACACTGAAAATATCATTTCTTTCTCTGGGGCTTCGGAGGAAGATTTATAAATCCTCTTATCGGATTATGTTCCATACTCCCACCTTGCGAATAAGTGCCCCTCCTCCGATTGAACCCAACATTAGAGTTCCCACTATTCCCCATGGGTACCACCATGCTTCCTCTACCCAAAGCTCCCAATAGATCCCACTCAGCCACTGAGGCTCGATTTACCATCTATGTGTTATCAACAATACACAGGACTGCTATTTTTAAATGGATCTCTTGCCTTAACACTGCTTCAAATATCAGTTCCTTCAACGACGTGCTACCCACCACCTCAGGTGAAAACTACACTATGCTCGTAAACATGGCTACATATTCTGTCACAGACATATGCCCTTGTTTCGGACTGAATAAATATGCTGTGTGCTGAATTCTGAACGTATGTGGGTATAATTGTTTATGAAACAATTCCTCAAAACCATCCCACATCATACCTTGGTCCATCCCTACATGGACTACCAACTACTACCACTGAAGGTCAATGTCTTTCAACTGATACATGGACAACTTCACTTTTAACTCTGCCGGTGTTCCCCTGAATTTGAAAATTCTGTTCATTCTGGACAACCATGCCTCTTCCCCTTCCGGGTCCGAATCACAACAAAAGACAGGTGGATCCTTCCATTGAAACTGATCCACATAATCCACATTCTTTGGATCTTCCACTCTTTTCACACTTCCCACAGCTTGGAAAGATTGCACTTTGCTCTGGACTAACTGTTGGTTCACCTGGGGCTCAGGTGCAACCATGTTCTCATCGACCACTTCCGGTTGGTCTCTACAACACCTACCCAGTGCCATTTCTATAAACAGATAACAAACAAACATGATTCCCACTTTCATAGACATCAATAGTTCCCATTTCAAACTTCATTACACAACACTATCACAACGAGGCTTTCCACCTTTCAACATTTTCCATGTTTCGCCATTTTTTAAAATCAATCCTTTTTAAAAAATACCACCGGTTTCCATGTTTTAAATAATCCTTTTTTGAAACCCAATTTAGAATTTTCAAAATCCACACATTCATATCACAACATAAATCATTATACCCCAATGAAATATGCATCCTGGAGGGAAGTCATTACTACCATGCATTCCATGCTTATCTCATTGGCTCCACCCACAACAATGAGATATCCAATGCCTATAAGTGTCTCCAAAACACTTATGTACCCAACTCCCTGGTAACTTGAAGTTTAGCATAAGAGGGTTAACTACATCCTTTTATGTTATACATTCCATGTTCCGACATTCCTACGCCTTTCTACCATCCCCAACTCAAGGAATATACCGCATCGAATGTCAACTCCAAATTCAAGAATCAACTCCAAAGGACCGAACAAGATGATACCACTTATAACACCCCACCCTACCTCATTGGATTTAGGAGGAAGTGAGGGATACTTGGCCTTAAGTGATGTTCCCAAGGCACCAAATGATGTTAAAAAGTGCAGAGGGATTTGAGAAAAATTGGGGAATGATTTTCCCTTAATTAAAAACCAACCAAACCATCCACTATCAACCACTATATGATGCATGTAAATTAAAACCTCCAAGCATGTATTCCCAAAGGAAAACCAAGTTGTTCTAAAATACAACCCAAAACCAATATAATCCAACATGATCTCAAAGTACTATGCAGATGACTAAACAAAAAAACACCACGATCCATGACACCACCACAACTCCACACCAAGATCCCAGCTCCAAGCTCCACCAACACATCACAAGAATCCCCACGAACCACTAGTAATGAGATGCCTTCCCTTAACCTATATCCTAAAACACACCATTTTCAATGAACGGAATGTGCCAAAGTAGGGGGCGATTACAACTACTCAGTAGGTTATGCACAAATGACATATCTACACAAGCCACTAGGATAAAACTATTACCACATTTATATAAAATAGTTTATATAAAATAATAAAAAGGGAATCCATTACTATAAGACAAGCGAACCCTTACCAATCCATCTCACCCATACCAAGAAACTAGGGGAAATCCAACCAAACATGCCACAATCCATTTCATCATTTACACATTAGCACAACAATTTCCATCATTCAAAGCAATGCACAACAAAGTAACCATAACGATGGAGCTTATGTCCAACCCATTCACCCATTTACAACTAGCAGTACTTCCGACCACTTATCTTTTGATAGTGGCCATCCCATCCACTATCCTTCCATTTTTATAGTGGTACTTCTCGTGCACTTCCACAGAATATTCCAATCAATCCATAACCAAGAAGTGCACACAAAGGCCACAAAAAAATTCGATCAACCATTCCCATTACATGTATATCACTTCAATAAATCACCCATTTATTGAAAACACCCTTTAACCATTTTCCTTTCCAAACAACATTTCAAAAAAATAACCTTTTTATTGAAAACCATTTACCATAAACCATTTTCACAAATCAAACTCATCAACCCATTTTAAAATACACAACAAGAAAAACTTCACCACAATACCGCGTTTTCCCAAAAATCCCCAAAACAACGCTCAAGGTATTTCCAACCACATTCTCACATCAAAACATAGCTAATTTTTAGAACAAAAAATTAATTGTAACCAAACACCACTAGTTCTAACCAAGGGGAGTTGAGAGAGAAGCCACCTACCTTTACGGTTCCTGAGAAATCGACCTACAAGCAACCGCGCCTAAAAACCAGTGAAACACACCACCAAAACCTGTCTAGATCTACTTCACTAACATCCACAAGGATTAAAATTAACATCAAAGGCTACGACAACCCTAGATCAACACACAACGAGTGTAGATCTAGAAATCCAAGAGAGATTGAGATGTAGATCCAGAGTAACACACAAGGAACCCATGAGGAGACACTTAAGTTGAAGAAGCCTCCGTCAAACCTCCAAGAAACCTCTTCAAAACACTTCCAAAACGAGTAAGAGAGCACCCTCAGCCCCTAAGAATTATAAAAACCAAGTGAGGATCAAGTGGGAGAGAATTTAGAGAGGAATGAGGCAACCCCGAGGGAGCCCATATTAAAACCCCTACTTTTAAGTGGCCGCACGGTTAGCCCACATGGTTTCGAAAACTGTGCACTAATCATGCACATGATACTCTCTCGAGGGGAGGGGCCTGCATGGTTGCCTTGAACTATTTGGAAAACATGCGTAGGATGTGAGAAGAATACTATCTCCCCCTGAACGGTTTCCTGGAGAACATCACGGTTTCGCCTAACTGTGCTCAAACCGTGCCTCTTGTGAAAAGCCTCTAAAATTATTCAAAACCATTCCACACTCTCCCAAACTCCTACCAACTCATCTGATGAACTTTAAACACATATAAAAGCATGAACATTGTCTACATACCTCAAACCAAGGGTACTATTGTAATATATGATAAACATGTAAATTCTTGTAATTTCCATATAATTTTATTAATTATATGGAGTCATTACGAGTTTGCAAAAATTGACAGTACATGGTTCCGAGGCCCGGTGTGCCAAAAATAAATTTATGAACATTATTTAAGGTGCATTCTGTAAATGTGCGGGTGGTGTTTCCTACTTTTTGAACCGGTGCTCGGATTAAAAATACAAGGGCACCATTGAATCTGAAGCACCGAGATTCTCTTATGGGAGACATTACTATGACCGCAGTAAGTCTGGAGAAAAAGATATATTTTGGGACTATTTAATAGAATAATAAAATAACTTTTCTATTTTATTTATTGCTTCTTTTCCTTCAATGGAAAAGTTGTAGTGTGGGACCAATGTCGTGTCAAGCCATTAAATGGATTGCCCCTTAAAATCCTATGTAACAACATCATTGGAATTTATGATGGTTCATATAAAATGATCCCCCATATATTGTACTATCGTTACATACCGTCCCCCTGTCCTATTTATATATAGCTTGGGGGATGTAATGGAATGTCTTCAGCAAGAGATGAAGCTTTGGTATAGTTTCGTGATGGCCAACTCTTGAGGACAGGACCGGTTTCAGAGAGTGGTGACGAGAAAAACTGAACCCCGAACTAAAGAACGATGATTGAGCAGCATTATTGGCGGCTTTTTGTGTGGGCAACGAATACCAACTCCACTAAATCCCAGGTGTTCTCAAAATATTTCACGGTAGGGATATATTTTTTGTTATAATTACAAGTGATTGTTGAATCCTTTTTCCTACCTCATATTTTCAAGCTAACGTAGATGGAATGGGCCAAACAAACACGACCCAGACCCTCCGTAAGCTAGTTTAACCTTTGAGTTCTTTACAGAAGACCGTCAGAACAACACCGGTAACTGGCGTCGACGATGAGGGTGGTGACCGACACCAGTCGGCTATGATGGAGGTGGTGCACCATCTCACACTACAGGTGGAGATCGCGACACTATGCCACAATGGTTAGCCGAGCGGTCGGCACCGACCATCCGTGATGGTGATGAAGCATGCCATCACCCACTACTGGAAGAGAAGGGCCGCAGCTCTACTAATGCGGCGCACCCCCCCCCCCCCTTTGCTATCACAGTGGACCTTGCATCACTGTGTCGTGCCCCACCATAGTCAAGGCCACACAAGCACAACAGGTCGTACGAGCACTGTGGGCCGGGCAGCGCGAGCCTAGCGGGCCACTCCCTTGCGGGTCGGGCTGCGCCCCCTTGTGGATCGGGCCGGACCACAGCCCAGCCCAGCCGGGTCGGACCCAAACTAGGTTGGACCAGACCCAAACCCAACTAGACCTAGTTTCTCTTAAAGGGAAATTACATGATAACCAGGCATCCGTTTGAAGAACCTTCTGCGGCGCTGGGCCCCTTGGAGCAAGATGGTAGTTTTGGTATAATGCAATTGATATTTGGATAATTATGGTGTATTTCTGGGTACGATAGAATCTGAATCCAAGCGGACCCTCATAACTAAAATGCTTATAAGTCATAGACCGAGTATCTGATTCACACGCCATCTATCGCGTTGGAACTCTTATGACATGGAAGTCCTTTGGAATACTTCTTCGTAAAGATTCATGGTAGTTGAGGTATGACATATGGCTTGATGAGAAGTTCTCCAGGAATCATTTTTACTTTGAAAAGGAACCCAATGGTTGGCAGTGAGGTGGAGGTTGGAGACTGATCATACAGCGGTTAGTACTGGGCGATCCTGTGTGGGTCATCACCGATCATGTGTAGGTCAGATATTTTGATGGTTAGTTCTCATCGATCATGTGTGGGTAAGTGCACACAGATCATGTGTGGGTCAAATCCTATGTGTGTCACTGCTTAGTGATCCTGTGTGGGTCAGCACACACCAATTATGTGTGGGTTTGATTCGGTGTGGTTCATTGCAAGGGTTAGTACCTATCGACTCTGGGAGGGTTGGATCCTGTGTAGATCATTACGGGGGTTAGAACTTATCGATCCTATGTCGGTTAAACTCTATATGGTCAGCAGTAGTGCCTCTTGAAAAAATAAGATGATCTAGCATTGTGACTAACCATCTGTACTTCTGTGACTTACTTTTATACCATGTTTGAGATGAGTTTTTTAACCTTCCTGGTGATATATTCATAGTGAGACATGTTTGGTTGTTTTACCTTCTTGGTGATGTCTTCATGGTGATACATATGTGGTACTTTTACCATCATGGTGATATCTTTGTGGTGTTACCTGGTGGTAATTTTACCTTTGTGGTGTTACCTCTTTAGTACTTTTACCTTCATGGTTTTACCTCTGTGGTGTTAATTTTGTGATATTCTTCCCCCATGTATGAGATGTGTATATCTTTCTAACATAGGTATATGCATGGGAATATAACTAAGTAGATTTGATGACTGCTTCATGCTTTTTGATTGAGGACTTGCTTTTTGGTTTTTCCTTAGTGGAACTCTAGTAGAACATAGGGGGTCCTGGGGTCCCTGCTGATTATTGTTATACTCACCCCTATATGTGATTCTCCCACACCGTGTTGTGTTTAGTACAGACGACGCACAACGTTGATCAAGGATGAGGGAGCCAGGACTAGACAGTTCTCAGAGGTGAACCACTTGACGTGGTGTGACAGTGGACTACTGATCCTGAGATGTACGTAACATTCAGGTAGGATCCCCAGTGGATGATCCAGGATATGTTTTTTTTTTCTATTTTTAGTTGTACTTGTACTTTCCATATGGGCTTGTCTTTTGGCCTCTTTATTTTCAACACACTTTTTACTATAGTAGCTTACATTTTGGTTGCCTTGTGTTATGTTCTTGGATTTTTTTATGTGTATAGGTTTAAAGGAAATGCCTTCCTGTTAAGGGATACACCTTTCTGGTGCTAGTCACCATCCCCTGGCCTATGGATTGTGGGCTTAGGGTAGTCACGACATGGGCCCCGATGAATGGGTTATGACAAAGTGGTATCAGAGGAGTTAGTTATTCCGATGAACATGGGCTCCGATCTTTTTAAGTTGAAATTGTGTCATGTGTTATGAGTTTATATTTCAATTTGGTTAATCCAGTTTTGGTGTGGCGACTGATGTATCCATACACAAGGACCCTAAATTTAGATTTTTGACTCCGTTCACGAAAACACTAATTGTGATCGTTATGAAAATAAGATCACCAGGTATAACTTATTGACTGTGGAAAACCTATTTTCCCTCAAGATTCATCTAGTTAAACAACCTATCAGGATTCCCAATAGAGTAGATGATGACAGCCCACTGATTGATGATGGTTTGGTGTATGTCCCTCTTAATGCGATATTACCATCAGGAAGTGCACCAGTAGAACCACCAACCATTGGGCAGTATATGCCACCACACTCACCAGCAGAGGGTACATGCCGATAGGGCATATTTCATGAGTTTTAACTGAGGACTAGCTAGTGGTTGTGGATAGAGTTTTTCGCTTATTTGGGACACCAACTGATCTGATGGTGATCCTAGAGTCCAGTCACTTCCAGGGAGTAGCTGGGAGATGGTGGAGTCTGACACTTCAGTTATACAATGAGGCGACCCTCACCCGAGAGGACTTCAAGGGCCTTTTTAGGGGAGATTTATTCCTTGTTACTCTATGCTCAGTGTGTATATAGGAGTTGCTGCACATACAATAGGGTATCATTAAAGTGGCATAGTTCTCGGCGTGGTTCACAGATCAATCCCGCTACTCCACTAACATGGTAAGAGACCCTTTATTCAGGGATCATACATTTTATTAGGGCCTTCGACGGGAGGTCATAGCATCTATGGTATCTCTCAACATTCTGGCTTAGGATGGGGTGCAATAACGAGAACTTTTGGGAGAGTGCTTTCTAGCTGAGCAGACACCGACAGCGAGAGCCACCACCAGTCGTTAGGTAGCAGAGTCATCCGCAGTAGTTAGTATACATATGAATTAAGGGTCCAACAGGGACATAACTTCTTGTGGATGACCACATAATACAGGGTTGGTGGTGAGGGGCTCATAGGATAAATTATGGCAGTTGAGGATCAGGGTGTGCAACTCGTGCTATGGGTAGGGTCACATGGCTTGCGACTGCCCGACCTTCCATAGAAATGATCAACAGATGGTTGAGGGACCACTGAGGCCTAGGTATAGGTTTGAGCGAGTATGATCTTAGGGTGGATGATGTGTAAGGGGAGCTAGCCGTGCATTAGGTGGTGGGAGGCAATTCGTGGTTCAGCCGCCTCCACCTCCTGGTGGACCACCCCGACCACAGGTAGCATAAGGATAGGGACAAGCTCAGCTCCATGCAACTGAGGAATACGACCATGAAACTCCAGAGATGATTAGAGGTGTGATATGTGTCTATTCCACCCTATCTTCAGTAATTATAGACATTGATTCTAGTAACTCTTTTATTGACATGCCCCTCGTTCGGAGCTCTGAGATTCCGACGGAGCTGCTGGCTCAATCCTACCTGCTAGATACTCCTATGGTGGAGGATTCAATGACTACACACTGGTGATAGTAGTGTGAGATTACTCTAGGAGGCGAGATCTTTGTTTGGGATCTTCCAGTAGCAGCATCGAGACCTTACAAACGTCATCTTGGGTATGGGTTCGTAATCAATAGTCCATGTTCAGATTGACTATATTAGGTGAAAAGTGTGGTGTGTCAGCATGGATGGGATCCGGATTTCCTTCACTGGAAAGAAGGGATCCTTTGCATCACATGATGGAATTATCCTGGAGGAGGGTCCAACCAATCACTCCTTAGTTGGCTAGCCTTACCCTCGGATCAGTTTATGTTGAGAGTCTGAGCTATCCGGGAGTGGTGGACTAGTATGCCATTGTCTGCCTATATGATGTTTGAGGACTACCTCATCATAGACTGGTGGACTTTCCAATAGACATGTTTCTCGGGACGACACTAATATCTACATGAGAACATCAGATGTCTCATGTGGAACTTCATGAGTAACTGGTACCGTTTGAGGACATTCAGGGAAAGGGGGTCATAAGGCCCAATGTTTCTCCATCGGCAGCCCAGATTTTTTTCTCCAAGAAGGCAGATTGGAGCTTTGAGACTTTGTGTGGACTATCAATTCATAAACTAGATGATCGTGAAGAATAAGTATCCACATTAAAGGATTGATTATCTTTTTGATCAGTTGAAAGGAGCTCGATGTTTTTTCGAAGATAGACCTTCGATCAGGCTATCATCAACCCATGGTATGAGATGAGGATGTATAGAAGATGAACTTAAGATGTCGGTGTGGACACTATGAGTTCTTGGATATGCCTTTCGGCATGACCAACACCTCTACAGTGTTCATTGGACTCATTAAAATGGTATTCGAGACATACCTCGATCAATTCGTTGTGGTCTTCATTGAAGACATGTTGGTGTACTCATTGACGAAGGAGGAGCATTCCTGTCATCTGCAGATAGTTTTGGATACAATCTGAGAGAACCATCTTTATGGTATGCTTTCGATGTGATATTTATGGGTACGAGAGGTTCATATTCTAATACATGTTATCTTAGAGGCTGGGTTTGCAGAAGATCTGAAAATGATAGAGGTCATTCTAGCTTGGGAGCCACCGAGGAGTGTGACCGAGGTGCAGAGTTTCATGGGGTTAGCTGGGTACTACCAGAGATTCATACCCAGCCATTAAAGAGTTACGATACTCTTGTTAGCATTGACGAAGAAGGGACAAGCCTTTGCGTGGATAGATTGATTCCATCAAAGTTTTCAGGAGTTGTGGAAAATACTGATGTGTGCCCCCATCTTGAGGATACCAAAAGAGGGAGGTGGG
Source organism: Viscum album (assembly GCA_963277665.1). Taxonomy (NCBI): domain Eukaryota; kingdom Viridiplantae; phylum Streptophyta; class Magnoliopsida; order Santalales; family Viscaceae; genus Viscum; species Viscum album. Next base: position 1,158,823,502 of record OY728122.1, on the reverse strand, counting down.
TATGTAGTTTACTACGACGCGTCATTGGCCAGAAATTGATGTTTCCAGATTCAAAAGTGAGTAGTGATCGTGTATGGCTCATGGAAGCTAATACAACATGAGCAGAACTACGCTACCCATGACCTGGAGTTAGAAACATTGGTCTTCACCTTGATGATGTTGTGAAATTACTTTATGGGAGAATGTTTTACAGTATACTCTGATCAAAAGAGTCTTAGGAATATATTCTCTTAGAATGACCTGAACTTGAGACAACGACGATGGTTGGATTTCCTCGAGGACTATGAATTTGAGATAGAATATACTCTTGGGAAGGGGAATGTGGTAGTAGATGCACTCAAGAGGAGGTCATGTCTACAGTTGCTGAGTGAGGCAACATAGCAGCTAGTCGCGTTGTAGATATCCTCTGTGGATAGGGATGGAACAACTTCCCTCCCATCTATGACTATCACTCCCCACTCCATCAGAGATTTCGGGAGGCATTGTTTGGGGACATTGAATGTGAGGCATGACGTGCTCAGATATCCATAGGACACACACCTGATGGATTTTCTGAATATGGGGAGAACTCACCCTCTTTAGAGGGAGAACTATGGTACCAGTGGCGCTACTAGAGGAGGTGTTGAGGGTGTTCCATAAATCCCCTCTGGAGATAAATCTTGGTGTGGCGAAGATGTACTAGGACATCCGACATCAGAACTGATGGCCAGAGATGAATAAGGTAGTGGAAAAGTTTGTTTAATGATGCCTCACATGTCAACAAGTGAAGGTTGAGAATTAGGTTTCAGCAGGTGTAGCGCATTCATTAGAGGTGACGGAGAGGAAGCGTGATGGTATCTCCATGGACATTGTGACATGGCTTCTAGGTACTTATAGGGGATAAGATTCCATCTGGGTGATCGTTGGCCAACTCACTATGTCGTCCCACTTCTTACCCATATGAGAGAAGGGATCGGTAGAGGTCTTCAGACACATCTACATACAAGAGATTTTATGACTTCATGGGGTTCCATATACGATCGTCCTTGACTGTGACACATGTTTTACATCCCCATTGTGGAAGGGATTACAAGATGCATTCGGGACTCAGCTACATTTGAGAACCACCATTCATCCTCAGATGGATGGCCAGACAGAGCGGGCCGTACAAACAATGGAGGACATGCTTCATGCTTGGGTCCTAGATTTTGGCCGTAGTTGGGAGGATCACTTGCTCTTGGTGGAGTTCACGTAGAACAACAACAATCAACCCACCATTAGTATGGCACCATTCGAGGCCTTATACATTCAACCTCGTAGATCACCTATATGCTGGACAGAACTAGTGGAGTCTTCTCTTGTGGGTCCAGATCTAGTACGGGCTACCACTGAGAAAGTGTAGATCATCCAAGAGCGGATAAAGACCGCAAAGAGTAGGAAAAAGTCTTATGTTGATAAGAGAATGATACCTTTACAGTTTGAGGAGGGAGACTACGTCTCCACCTACAGGTATCACCTCGATGTGGTTTGCAGATATTTGGCTAGGGAATCAAGATATCACCGAGGTTCATCAGACCTTTTGAGGTTCTCAACAGATTTGGTGAGGTGGCGTATCACCTGGATCTTCCTCCATAGATGCACTGGGTGCATGAAATTTTCCACGTGTTGTGGCTAAAGAGGTACGTGAATGATCCATCGCACACCATCAACTGGGGTGAGCTGTACATTGACGATGGGGAGACCTTTACAGAGGTTCTAGGGGATATTAAGGATCAACAAGAGCAGATATATTAGGGAAAATCGATACATCTGATGTGTGTTCACTAGCAGCACGTGAACCTCCCAGAGAGCACAAGGGAGTGGGAGGCTCAGATTCGTGCTCAGTACCCCCATTTGATTCCATAGTCTATGTTGGGGCTTTCTAGGACGAAAATACCTATGGGGTAATGTATGTAAAGACCATAATTTTCCATGTAATTTTTTAATTACTTATATTTATTATGAGTATGCGAAAATTGAAGGTGCATGATTCCGAGGCCCAGTGTGCCCGAAATAAATTCTTGAAAATTTTTTAAGGTACATTTAGTAAATGCTCAGGCGGCGTTTTCTATCTTTTAAACTAGTGCTCAGAATAAAATTCTGAGGGCACTGTTGAAACCAGGATGCCAAGATTCTCTTAAGGGAGGTTTTACTTTGACAGTAGTAAGTCTTGAAAAAAAGATAAATTTTCGGACTTTTTAAAAGAATAATAAAATAACTTTGTTATTTTATTTATTTTTCTTTTCCTCCAATAGACAAGTGGTAGTGTGGGACCCGCGACATGTCCATCCATTAAATTTATTGACCCTTCAAATCTTAAGTAACAACATTGTTGGAAGTTCGGAATAATCCTATTAAATGAACCCACATAAATTCCATGATTGTTACTTACCCTCACCCTCTCCTATTTATATGGATCATGGGGGCGGTAATGGCACAACATTATCATGTTACGAAGATTTGATAAGGTGTTGTGATTCCCAACACTTTGAGAATGGGACTGGTTCCAGTGAGTGGTGAAAAGAGACACCAAACCCCAAACCGAAGAACAATGATTGAGCAGCATCATTCACGGATTGTTGTAGGGGTGACAAATACCAACACTTCCCCAATTGCGGGTTCACTCTAATGATTTCGAGGTAGTTATTTTTTTTATAATTATAAGTGATTGTTGAATCCTTCGTCCTCCCACATATTTTGAAGCTAATGTGGAGGGTGTGGTCTAAACACACACGACCAGGACCTTCCACTACCTTGTTATACCTTTACATTATCCATGGAAGACCGCTGGTGTGGCACTAATGACCGGGCCCGAAAGATGATTGTGGGGACCGACACAGGCCGACGACGATAGAGGTGGCGTGCCGCCACGTTTTGTAGGAGGGGGCCGCGACACTAGGCTATGGTGTTTAGCAGAGCAGGTGGAACAATCCATCTATGGTGGGGATGCGGCATGCCATTGCACGCTGCCGGTGGAGAAGGGTGGGGGTTTTCAACCACAATTTCGTCGAACAAGGCATCCAGCATTAGCCGGTTTTAGGAGAAAGCAGAGGTGTGCAACGACACGCCTCGAAGGTGCAACGACACCGATGTAGCGGTGGTTGGACCCATAGAAGGTCACGTAGGTGATGTGGAAGCAGTTAAGGGCGCTACCGCTTCACCTTATGAATGGGGACCCCACCCCCATGCCATCCCCTCAGACCACGCATCACTGGGCCCAGCCACCTGCGGGCCGCGCCCTACCACAAGAAGGCCACGCTTTCTTGGGATGGGCAGCGTAAGCCCAGCAGGCTGGACCATGCCCCTATTGGCCAAACCTTGGCCCAACCTCAATGGGTCCGACCCAAACAAAGTCAGTCCCGGTCCGTCCGACCGGGTCAGACCAAACCCGAACCCAACCAGAACCAGTTTCACTTAAGGGGCCATAACATGAGAACCGGGCATCCGTTTGAAAAACCGTCTATGGTGCTGGTACACTTGGAGCATGAAATATGTTTTGGTATACTACAGTTGAGATTTGGAAAATGTTGTAATATTATGGGGTTGAATATATTCTAAATCAAACTGGCCCCTCGGAACTAAAACTCTTATAAGTCACAGACTGGGCGTATGATTGACCCACAATCTATAGCGTTGGAACCCTTACGAAATGGAGTTCCTTTAGAATACAAATTAGTGGATATTGATGGTGGTTTAGATATGACCAATGGATTGAGGAGCGGTTCTCCCAGAATCAAGCGTATTTTGAGCGAGAATCTAGTGGATAGTAGTGAGGCGGAGGTTGGAGATAGATCATATGGAGGTTAGTATCGATAAATAATGTGTGGGTCAGCACAGATCCTATGTGGGTCAGAGCTATGTTATCCTATGTGGGTCAGCACATATCGATCCTATGTGGGTCAGATCAAGTGTGGGTCTTTGCGGGGGTTATAACCTATAGACTCTGGGTGGGTCGGATCCTGTGTGGGTCATTGTGGTGGTTTGTAGCTATCAATCTTTTGTGGGTCAAACTCTGTATGGCCAGTAGAAGTTCATCTAGATAGAATAAGATGATATATCTTCACGACTAATCATCTGTACTTCTGTGACTTACATATATTCCTAGTTTGAGCTGAGTCTTTTACCATAGCAGAGGTATCATTATGGTGATACCTGTGTGGTACCTTTACCTCCTTGGGGATATCGTCATGGTGATACCATTGTGGTACTTTTACCTTCGTGGTTATAAATTTGTGGTGTTACCTATGTGGTACTTTTACCTTCAAGGTGTTATCTTCATGGTGTTAACTATGTGGTACTTTTACCATTATGGTGTTTCCTGTGTTGTGTCAATTTTGTGATATTCTTCCCTCATGTATGAGATGAGTATATCCTGATAACTTAGGTATATGAATGTGAATATACCTATGTAGAGTTTATGATTGCTTCATGCATTGTGATTGAAGTATTTCTTTGTGGATTTTCATTGTGGAATTGTGGGATACCTTCGAGGGTATTAGGGTCCCTACTAAGTATTGTTATACTCACCTCTGCACGAGTTTTTCCCACACCTTGTTTTTTCTTGTGCAGATGACAAACATCGTTGATCGAGGCTGAGGGTGCCAGGACTAGATGGTGCTCAGAAGGGGACCATTTGACATGGTGGGACGCAGAACAATTGATCATGAGATGTACCTACACATCATGTAGGATCCCTAGTGGATGATCCAGGAGTTGATTTTTTTCTTTTCAGTTGTACTTGTGCTTTCTAGTTGGGCCTCTATTCCGACCCCTTTACATTCATCACACTTTTTACTATAGTAGTTTACTTTGTGTTTTACTCTTTTCATTCACTTTGATTTGTGTGTTTGTATAGGTATAAAGGAAATGTCTTCCCATTAAGGGATACGCCTTTTTGGTGCTAGTTTCCAGCCCCTAGCCTATGGAAGGCGATCTTGGAGTAGTCACGGTATGGGTCCCGAGGGACGGGTTGTGACAAAACTGATTGAATATTAAATAAATTCTAATTTTTTACTACATATAAATAATGATCCATAATTTAAATAATGGAACATTCAACAATGTGGCATGAATTAAAATATTTAATTCCTTCTAATATCATTTTAAATTTATATTCTCATAGTTTGATATATTGAACTGCTTAATAGAGATATACATATTTTGATACAAACATGTGATGGTTAATTTAAATGTATAAGTGAAAATCACCCAATTTAAGTTATATTAAAACATCCTTTATCTTTCTCAAACATTTATATAGATACAATGATAAAATTTTCAACAAAATATATGTAATAAATGAATTATCTATAAATATTCAGTCATAATGATGGTGTAATTTTCATTACATATATAATTATGTTAATAACTACAATAATTTTTATTACACTCATGATAGATACTATAAAATTTTATCATCTTTATATACCCCTTGGTTTCATCTTATCATTTTTCATTTTTAATACTTAATTAAAAATAATTCATAATTAATAGAAAAATGGATTTCTATATGATTATCTTATAGGTGAACATGATGGGTCTTCATTCGGGTAACATATTATTTTTAGATTATCCATAATTAGTTGTACAAGTTATATTATTCTATAATATTAGGATGAAATGGATGTTTGTAATTAGGATAGATACCCAAATTGGATTCTAACTTTCATCTTCAACACCATTTAAAATTAAATCACAATGTTAATTAAAATTCAAAATCATCATGTATGGACCCATACAAAACCATAAGATATCCTAGTGTTTTTGAACTACAATACACATTTGAGAATCTATTTAGTTTTTATTTTTAGAGAATTAGGCCATAATTCCAACATACCATCTCGAATTAATTCAATGTGGTTACTACTAAAACAATAACAATTTCTTCCAAAATATACTACTTTTAATAAAAAAACATGACTTATATTCAAGAAACAACTCCAATTATTTCATCATGTAATCTTGTATTCCATTAACAATCCTAATACCTATGAAAAATATTTGAAAGAATAGTATTTTCATAAAAATCTCCGTAGCATATATAAAAATGAAAGAAAGTGTTAGTTTAGTAAGAACATGAAAACTCATATAAAGTTTAGTTTTATCATAAAATTTCTTTTAGTATATGGAATAAAATATTTTCAAAATTAAAAATGGCACACATTTATCTTAAATAAAATCATTAAATACAATATCATGCAATTAAAATACTTTTGGTGACTTAGAAAAACATATACATAAGTCACATTCAAAACCCTTTCAATTGGAATAAACATATGGTCGACATCCAATTAAGGTATTATGGGATTACCTTTATTTATATGGAAAACTCCTAGTTATGATATAATGATATTTACCAATAATATTTGATCCACCACATGTTATGCTATAATAGGATTACCTGGTGCTATATAAGACACCCCTTATTATGATTTAACAAGCTTTCTCAGTGCTATCTTGGCCACCCCATGTATAATTAATTTTGGGCTCAACCGTTTCCTATAAATCTTTAGTAACATATCATTAATAAAACAATTTAATTACAATACCAATTCAAAAACACATTTAATCCCATATAAAAAAAAATTCGTATAAAAAAACAATTTTTATTTTATGAACCCATTTTCAATACCAAAACATCATTTTCATTGAGAAGTATTTCTCAATTAAAAAATATCCAAAATGTTGAATATTTTTTTATTTATGGAAAAATGAAATGTAATAGCATGGACCTATCCAGTCTATTCCTTGCAGAAATATGGTGTTTGAGGTGTTTTGGGAGGTCAAGGTGACTTATACCCAACACCTTGCAAAATTTAAAAATTATTTCTTGAAATTGTGTCATGGTTCCATTTCCAAATTTCAAAACTCATTCATGAAATAGTGTCACATTTCCTTTTCCAAAATTGAAAACTACTTCATGAATGGGTGTCATATCTTCTTCTCCAAAATTCCAAATAGTTTCATGAAACAGTGTCACATCTCCTTTTCAAAAATTCCAAACTGTTTCAAGAAATGGTTTCACAATAAAATTTCCAATATTAAAAAATGATTCATGAAATGGTCTCATATTTATTTTTCGAAAATTCTAAACTTTTTCACAAAAATGATGTCATATAAATTGTGTCACAAAAAATGGTGTCACAGAAATAGTTTCGGAGAAACGGTGTCATAGAAAAGGTGAGACAAGAAACAGTGTCATAGATATGGTGTCACAGAAATAGTTTCAATGAATCAGTGTTACATAAACGACGTCATAGAAACGTTGTCACAAAAACAGTGTCACAGAAACGGTGTCACAAAAACAGTGACACAGAAACGGTGTTAGAGAAACAGTGTTAGTGAAACAGTGTCATAGTTACCAATTCGTAGTTACTGTCACATAGTTACAGTCTCACAGTTACTGTCTCAGAGATATTGTTTCATATTTCCTCTTCCAAATTTCTAGATTTTTTCATATTTTCCAATTTAACATTTTTCTGATGAAAAACACATTTAAATCCTTGTTTTAATGGATTTATGGCCAACTCAAATCCCATAACCCCTATATTAATATCCAAATTATTGGGATTCCTTTACTTAGTCAAACCTCATGGTTCAAGTAAATCCACTTTTAATGTAAAATCCATTGTATCTTAAACTGCATCTTCATTAAATCTTCAAAAGGGACGAGATGTCATCCTCCCTTGTTCTACCTTCTTGTTATCTAGTGCAAGATAATCGAACATTTCCATCATTCCCATAGGAGTCGTGTGATCAGACATTACTCATTGGTTTGGTTCCCCTTGATGTTCTTCTTTCTTCAAGTACACCCCCGATTTAGGTGTAACTAAGAAGCATCGATCAATAATTGATATAAGGTATTATTTATCTTCATTATCTTGGGTCCATATCGTTATGTTTCTCCTTATCCAATTTATTCATGCCATATTCATGTTACTAATGGATGTTTCATGGGTTTTTCTTGTGTGGTGTCATCTTTTCATCCTTGGGTGGGTGCATTCCTCCATTGGAGGTGATTGTTTTGTTGGTATCTTCTCGTTCAAAGAGAATTAGAAACCTTTTTAGGTAGGGGATTAATTTTGTCACAATTATTCTCTGTGAAACTATAGAGTTATCATGTTTTATCCCATTATGTCATAATGGAATTGAAATAATAAATATTTAAAATGGATAAATAAATTCATATTGATCATATGTTATTGCCTCTTATTTTTCTAGAAATTTTGATATCTAGGATTTCTTGATTGCATTTCATTCTTGATGAAATTTGTAATTAACGTGAAGTCAATATTAATTTTAATTTTTTTTCAAAGAGAAAGAGGCATGTAAATGAATTTGGTAGTAGTTGTTGTAATTTGATGTTAATCAAATTGAGGTAGTAATCGAGTTTAATTATTTTTGATTGCTTACTATTTAGGATTCCCATTATTGAAACCTATGAACAATAAATTAGTTAATTCATGATGGATTAAAGAACCTCTTGTTTGATCAAAAATAATTCATCGTAGGGTTTTAAGTTACCCTCTTTTTTCTAAATTCCAAGAGTCTAATGTTTGGATTTGTGAGTGCTTGTTTCATGTGAAGCAAAAGTTCCTTATTTAGGGACAATAGCCCAGTTGAATTGTTATTTTCATGCTTCTTGCAATGTGTTCTAAGCCTGGGTAGATGTTTTGATATGTTTGGAAAGGGAGTCCCATTGGTTGTGGTAGTGGTTGATACCTAGAGTAGTGATATGAATCGTTTTATGCATGTGGGTATCGGGGAGGACACCAAAGATGATGATACAGGTTGGATGTAAATGATGGATGCTTGCTGAATCTGGTTGGTTTTTATCTTATTTAAATTCTTCATTACTCAAGGTTTCTGGTTTTTCTTACCCTTTTTTCAAAAGGGGTGAATATGCATAGGGTATGCCACGTCCTTTCCATTTTTAGATTCTTGAGGGAGGATGGATCTATGCCCTTTCTATAGATGGAGAAGACTTGATGGGTAGTTTATCTACTCACCGTGTTGACCCCCCTTGAGTTTAGTAGCTGAGAATGTTTTTCTAGAATGCATGGGAATATGAGAAAGTAATAATGATGTAAATAAATGATGGAATAAATGATGTTAACCCATGGGGTATGAACTTGTTGGGTCCCAATGATGAGGTTTTAATTTAAAGGAATAGTGGACTTTGGGTGTCATGCTAATGAAATATAATATGTAATTGTTAATGGTTAATTAATGTTTAAATAATTAATTAATGTAAATTTAATCTAATAAAAAGGAAATGAAGTAATCTAATAAATCTCATAAAATGGTTGTGTTATTATAGGATACCTTGTATTAGAAGTGGTAGTCGGGAGTCCGAGAGAAGTCAGCTGTAGTTGAGTCTAAGACTAGGTTATTCCCATAGTCTGCTTGTAAGATGTAGTATATTCTATACTTCTCTGTTTATATATGCTACTCCACCCCATCAGTTAGATCAAATGACACCCCATGGATTCTAAACCCTAGGTGGTGTTTTCCCTAACATTCTGTTGGGGGATGGATGGCTAACTACCCCCTTTTCCCCACATTTTTCTCTTGTTAGTTACATGTGCTGGTATGAATAGTGGTTAGTTTTCTCCATATATGTGTGTAGTGGGCTGTAATGGCATGTGGTTATTCACACACATTTATTCTAAATATATTTTTCTATGGACTGCTATAGGTGTAACTTTTATAGGCTATAATGTCTTATGGATCCTCAGTCAGTGTATGGGATATAATTGATTGAGTTTTAATACCTGACGTATGATACCCGTTATGTGAGATGTGGTAGATCTTGTAATCTACCTGGATAATTTTCTTACATGGACATGGTGGTTTTGTTGTATGAGGTACATGTTGTGGGGCTATGACTATGTGTCTGCATGAAATAATTTTTGGAGATAGATGCTTAAGACGTGCGACTTTGGGGAAAAGTGGCAAACCCATGGAGAAGTGGTAGCGGGGTACCCCAGATATTCATTATTATATTATATAATCTTGTATGCGATACTTGGTGAGAGAATACATGGTGAGGATGGGAACATTGTATACCTGTTTGTGTGATGAGTTAGTTCTACTGGTTGTTAAATGTTCTTTAACATGCATTACTTACATTTTCATGAGAGGCTCTGGGGAGGATCATACTGAGTATAATGTTATACTCACCCAATATATATATAAATTGTTTTTAGGCCACTCAGAGTAGTTTGGATATGAGGTTGGTTACTACTAGCTTGGGGTTGCAAGAGCTGTTCGGGCTTTGTGGTTTCTGTTGTTTTTACTTTCTATTGTTACTTGAAATTTCCCCTTTAAGTTGTAGTAGTTTTTACATGACATTAAATATTTTTACTTGTGATTTATTTTATATTACATTCTATGTTGGAGTTTTTTGGTGTCTATCTTATCTCTCTCTTTCACACATGTTTTCGTATATGGTAATGCCTCCCTTTTGTGTGTTCACTATACCCTTTGTGCTAGTCATCAACTCAGGGCCTACTGAATGCGGTACTTGGGGGTCACCATCTCCCTTATCACATTTTCAGACTAGGAGGGGTATAGCTTGTGGGAATGGGGTCCTGACATAGTGGTATCAGAGCTCTGGTTGATGAATAGGATGGATTTTTGTGTTAGGCACAGGTGAGGATGCATGGGTTGGTAGGGAAATGGTGTCAGTCAAGTTTATAATGTAATGTAAATACTGGAGACCAGTTGAGACATATGTGTTTAGGGCCCCAAGTGATCTGATGTAGGGAGATTTATGTTTACAATGGTTACTAACCAAGGTGACACATGTTGGAGGTTAGAGACCTAAGAAAGGTCATTAAACATTCTTTTTATGCCTATGTTTGAATGGATATACCTTGGGATAGGTTTAACTCAAATGAATAAAAGGAAAAAATTAATTAATTAATGTTGTGTCTTCTATATTACAGGATTACAAGCTCTAACATTTTGTTATTTTGCAGGTATGGATCCAAGTCAATGTCCTCGTCAGGTTTTCATAGAAGATGTCTAGCAGGCTGTGCCATCAGATTGTTGTAGGGTAAAGTTTGACGACGATGGAACTTGTAGTAGGACGTTATGTGAGTTTTAGTGGCGATGTCTACAAATGTACGAGGGATCCATTTCAGATGCAATCACAAAATATTGGTAGGAGGAGGTCGAGATAGGCATCAGTTCGATCCGTGCTCGGAAGGAGCACTGTGTTCCATTCATTGTTATGATACTACGTGGAGAAGCAAGGCAGTGGTGGTTCTTATTTCTCGGGGATCGTAAAGAGAAGACAATCTCATTGGAGGAGTTCCAAGAAATGTTCATAGTTGAGTTTCTTTCTTCGACTACGAAGGCATCTAGTCACCGGGATCTTCTTACCCTTCAATAAGGGATCTCTAGTTTGCGACAGTTTGGAATTCATTTTAGGAACATTTTATGATATGCTTCTGACCTGTTTCCTGATAAGGAGGGAAGTGTGAGGCATTTCAAGGAGGCTTTGCATCCAGAGAACTAGTTCCTCATCACCCCATTTATGTTGAAGACATATCTTGAGGTGCTATTGATGGAAGAGGTCATCAAGAGGACATTGGAAAAAACTAAATCGTCATGAGAGGGGAGTCGTCATGATTCACCAGGAAGTAGAGCTATTGTCTAGGGTTCCTAGATTTTAGGGCAGAAGAATTTCTATTCGAATGGGGGTAGGTCCCAACCCTTGGCATCTTATTTCATTGGGGACAGTGGATCTCAGGACTATTCCAATGGATCATGCGATTGTTTTTCTTATAGAAGATGAGGTCATCAATAGAGACAATGCAAGAACTTTTGGAGAATTCATCGTGAACCAGGTGTTCTGCTCCAGGTTCCTCTATTGAGGCAGTTCAATTTGAGGTAGCAGTAGGAGTGTTCACCAACATTAAATCAGCAGAGAGCAGATTCAGACGGTATATGGTATCCCCTTGACGCTCCCTGTCCTCAGAGAGTATGGCACAACTGTGGTTGTGGTCATCATCAGGGTTGGAGTGGCCATGAAGGATGTCACAGTCAGGTTCATTCTTTGGCGTTTCCAGTTCATGATGATCTAGACATCGTTCAAGGTAGACATCTATTTTTCTCTACTTAGGTGTATGTTGTGTTTGAGTCAGGATTGACACACTCCTTCATATCACCTAACCTTGTCCATGATTTGGGACATGAGGTAGAGCGACTTCTAGTTCAGTTGGCGTTGACTATGCTAGTTGGAGGTCATGCCGACTTGTTTGAAGTATGTAGAGACTGTGATATAGTTCTATGGATGCACAACTCTTCGAATGATTTCCAATGTTTGCAGATACAAACATATGATGTCATCCTTGAAATGGATTGGTAGTATTTAATGCAGGATATAATGGATTACATTAAGAGGCATGTGGTGTTCTTCGATGTTGATAGAGATCCACCAGTGTATTTTGTAGAGAGAGACCCTCATATGGGTTAGAGGCGTGTTCTGTCTAGATCATACTTGATGGCTAATATGATGCTATGTTCTTCAGAGGCTCAACAATTGTATTTTCACAGGGTTTTAGAAGAGTTCCCTGATGTCATTCTATAAGAGGTGGTAGAACTACCCCCTTGACAAGAGATCGAGTTTGGGATTGAGCTATAACCAGGAGAATCTCATATCTCTATGTCTCTATATAGGATGTATTCTTCTGAGTTACGACAACTACATATACAACTTGATGGACTATTATAGTGAGGGCTTTTTGGTCAAGTGTGTCAATGTGGGGTGAATCAGTTTTGTCTGTGAAAAATGTTGATGGAAGTTTGTAGTTGTGTATCGATAATCGTCACATAAACAATGTGATAATGAATAATCACAATCCTCTTATGTGGATTTATGTTTTATTCGATCAACTGAAGAGTACATGTTGGTTCTCAAAGATCGGCTTATGGTCAGGATATCATCAGAGGAATGTGAAGGATGAGGATATCCCAAAGACTGCCTTCCGTTGTCATCATGGGCATTACGAGTTCCTTGTAATTCTGTTCAGTGTGACAAATTCTCTAGTTGTGTTCATGGGACAGATGAACGCTATGCTCCTAGAGGTCCTAGAAACGTTTTTTGTGGTTTTCATCGACAACATGCTTCTTTACTCCATGGTTGAGGTGGATCATTTAGAGTATCTTCATGCCATTTGGGGAGTTCTTCTTCAACAAAATCTCTTTGGGAAGTTTTCAAAGTGTGAGTTTTGTCCTTGAGAATACATTTTATGGGGAATGTTGTGTCCCATATGGGAGTAGCTATGGATCCATCGATGAGACAAGAAGTTTGGTCTTGGGAATCCCCCAAGATTGTCGCTGAGTTGCAATGTTTACTTGGTCTTTTAGGCTACTATAGGAGGTTCGTAACCTATTTCTCTCAGGTTAAAACTCCTCTAACAGAATTTACTAGGAAGGATTAGGACATCATGTGGAATTATTAGTGTCATGTAGCTTTTTATTATCTAAAGAATAAGTTGTTAAGTGATCCAATTCGTTGTCTTCCATTATAGGGAGTTCAGTTTAATGTTTTCTTTGATTTTTTGCATCAGGCGTTAGGCTATGTTTTGATGCAGCAAAGATCATTCATTTCTTTTGGGTCAGGAAATTTTCCTCCCCATGAATGTAAATGTCCCTCCCATGGTATTGATGTGGCATCCATGTTGCTTTCTCTGATGTTGTGCTGACATAACCTCATTGGTGAGTGATTTTTAGTTTTCACCAATCATAAGAGCCTGAGGTATGTTTTCTCCTGGTGTGACTAAACCTTGTGATAGTTTCAGTGGATAGAGTTCTTATAGGAATACGACATAGAAATATTTTATAGACTTGCAAAGGGGAATGTTGTAGGTGATATGATGAACTAGAAGTCACGTAGTGATATAGTGAATCAATATGGTGATTCTTTGAGGGTGATACAAGAATATTCAACTTTATATCTCAATATGGGAGATATTGGGGGGAAGATGTTGTCTTTTTCAGATGATGGTTTTGTCATATCTGGTACAATAGTCAGAAGAGTCCCAATTGTGGGTTCTAGACTGGTGAAAATCCTTAGAGAATGAGATGTTTTTTGTGAAGCCCCTGATGGTTTGTCAGAGGATACACATCATTGAGTGTCATATCATGGAAGAATTTTTATTCATTTGGAATTTCATGAGATGGTTCCCAGAGAGTTACATAGTTTTCCATTAGTAGTGCATCCGGGCATAAAAAAGATGCACCGAGGCTTGAAAAGTCATTCTTTGATGGCCTGGGCTGAAGCATACAGTAGTAATGTCTGTTTCTCGATGTTTGGTCTTCCAAGGGTGAAGGTCGAGCACCACGTCCCCAGTGGGTTTCTCTAGCCATTATATATTACTTAGTGGAATTGTGAGGAAATATTAATGTACATTGTTACTAGATTACCTCGAGCTCAGTGAGGGTTTGGAAGTATTTGGGTAGTAGTAGATCATTTAACAAAATCACCCCACTTTATAAAGATAAAGGAGTCAATATATGTATAATATTGGTCAAGGTCACATCTGGAGGAGGTGGGGAGACTTCACAGAGTCCCAAGGATGATCATTTCTGATAAAGATACTTTTTTTACATCTTGTTTGTAGAGAGGTCTCCAGTATGTTTTTGGATCTTAGTTATGAATTATAAATTCTTTTCATACATAGATGGATAGTCATATAGAGCGGATTATGCAGACTCTTGAAGACATGTTCTGCTTTTGTGTCCATGATATTGGACATTGTGGATGACACACTTAACCTTAGTGGAGTTCTCTTACAACAATAGTTTTCACTCCACCATTGGTATGGTGACGTTTGAAGCCTTCTATGGCCGACCGATCAATTCTACATTATGATGGACTAGGGTCGTAGAGTCAACAATTCTCAGACCAGAACTGGTGCAGAGTATGATAGAGATGGTTTAATTGATTCATGAGAGGATGAAGACAGTGACGTATTGTCAAAAACCATATGCCACTCAAAGGAGGAGACCTTTTGAGTCTAATATTGGGGATCCAGTTATTTTTAAGGTGACTCACTGTCGTAGGCAGTGAAGGATTGTTCATGTGAGTATGCTTTATTCCCATTTTTTGGGATATTTGAGGTGTTGGCTCTTGTTGGAGTCGTGGATTATCTAGTAGCACGTCCCCCGTAGATGATCCAGATACATGATGTTTTTCATTTCTCATAGCTCCGTCATTATCTTCATTATGACTCTCACATCATCAATTGGGGAGAGATCGATGTTGAGGATGATGCGACCATTGAGGAGTGGCCTGTGGAGATCCAAGACTGTAAGAAGAAGGTGTTTTTCAGGTGTTATATCCCCTTGGTTCTAGTACTATGGCGACACAATTGCCTAGAGGAGAGTACCTAGGAACATGATTCACAAATATTTACTCATTCCCCAGATTTATTTGGTTTTTAACTCTTATCATGTAATGATTTTAATTTTTTGGTTATATACCTTTCATGTTTATCAGATGGATTTATTTTTTGTCTGTCGTGGCTTTTTATCCTGTGAGAGGTATATCGATGGGTGGTTTTTCAGACCCATTTTCTCTTTCCTTTCTGGGTTGGTATTAGTTTCTATATATTTAGAATGTTAGAGGAGGTATCTGATATAATAGCCCAGACCTATCTGGTCCATTCCTTGCTGAAATCTTGTGTCCGAGGTGTTCTGGGATGGCAAGCTGACTTATACACAACACTTTTCTAATTTTCAAAACAATTTCATAAAATGGTGTCAATTTTTTTCCAACATTCTAAATTGTTTCATGAAATATTATCACATTTCCTAAGCCAAAATTGAAATCATCTTCATGAAATAGTGTCACATTTCATTTTAGAAAATTTCAAATTGTTTTATGAAACGATGTCACATTTCCATTTACAAAATTCCAAATTGTTTCACGAAATGGAGTCACTTTTAAATTTCCTAAATTTCAAAATATTTCATGGAATGGTGTCACATTTCCTTTTCTATAATTCCATATAGTTTCAAAAAATGATGTCATAGAAATTGTGTCATGGAAATTGTGTCACGTAAACTGTGTCACGGAAAAGGTGTCACAAAAATGGTGTATTAGAAATGGAGTTACCGAAATAGTGTCATAGAAATGGTGTCATGTAAATGGTTTCATGGAAAGGGTGTCACAAAAATTCTGTCATAGAAATGATTTCATAGAAACAGTGTTCTAGAAACGGTTTCACAGAAATGGTGTCCTAGAAATAGTGTCACAGAAAAGGGGTCACATAAATGGTGTCACAGAAATGGTGTCATAGAAAAGGTGTCATTGAAATGGTGTCACAGAAAAAGTGTAAAAAATGGTTTTAGAGAAACGGGGTCATAGTTACTGTCTCAAAGTTACTGTTTCACAAATATTATTTTATACATCCATTTCAAAATTTCGAAACATTTCCAGATTCACCGATTTAATGTTTTTTTGATTAAAAACATATTAAGAACATTTTTAAGGGATTTTAGGCCGATTAAATCCCCTTAACTCCTATATTAATTTTACTAAGGATTGGGATGCCTTTACATGGTCAAACTGTGTGGTTTAATGTGATCCTCATTTAATGGAAAATCTAGCATATCATAAACCGCTGCTTCATTAAATCATCTAAAGGGATGAGATACCATCCTCCCTTGTTCTACTGTCTTGTTCTATGGTTCTTAGATGCTCAAACTATTCCTTCCTTATCATACGAGTCATTTAATCAATAGTTAATCCTTGTTTTGGTTCCCCATGATGTTCTTATTGGTACATGTGGACCCCCTATTTTGGTGTAACTAAGCAGTATCAACCAGTATTATATATAAGGTATGATTTATTGTCATTATTTTGGGTTCATCTCCTTCTATTTCTACTTTACATATTCTGGCATTCCATCTCCATGTTTGTATTAAAATGTTCAGCGGTGTTGGCCAGTGTGGTGGTGTCTATGCATCCTTGGGTGGGTGAATTCCTCCAAGGGATGTGATCATGATTTGTTGTGTTGGTCTCTTCTCATTAAAAGAGCATTAGAAACCTTTTAAGGTAGGGGTTTCCTTGCTTCTATATTGTTTTATGTGTAATTGTAGAGTTAGCATGTTTTATCCCACTGTATCACAATGAATTTTACATAATAAATATTTTAACAGGATAAATAACTGGATATTGATCATATGTTATGGCCTTTTTTTCTAGACAGTGTGATATCTATGATTTTCTAGTTATCATGTCGTTCATTATGAAATTGGTAAATAAAACAAATCCATAATTAATTTTATTTATTTGTTAAAGATAAAGAGTCATGTACACAAATCCATTTGTTGTTGTAATTCTAGGTTAATCAAATTGATGCAGTAAGATTGTTTAATTATTTTGATAGCTTACTGTTTAGGTTTCCCATTATTGGAACCTATGAACAATAAATCGGTTAATTCGACATGGATTAAAGAAGATTTTTGTTGATAAAAGATAATTTCTCATAGGGTACTAAGTTACCCAATTACTTGTAATGGCCCAGATCATAATGTTTATAGATGTGAGAGTTCATTGCATGAGAAGGCATAATGCCTTATTTTGGGCAAAGATCCCAATTGATTTTTTATTTTCCTACTTCTTGTGAAGTGTTTGGAGAATGGGTAGATGTTGTGATATGTGGGGGCACGGAGGCCCATTGGTTGTGGCAGTAGTTAATGCCTAGAGTGGTGAGGTGCATCGGTTTATGCATGTGGCTTTTTGGGAGGACACTGAATTTGATGAAACAGTGTGGGTGTAAATGTTGAATTCTTGATGCATCTAGTTGGTTGTTATCATATTTACTTTCCCCACTGCTCAAGGTAGCTAGTTTTTATTTCCCATATTTAAAAAGAGGAGAATACATGCAGGGCATGCAATATACTTTTTGTGATTAGATTATCAATGGAGGATGGGTATATTCTCTTGTTATATGTTAAAAAGACTTGAAGGTTAGTTCATCTACCCTCCATGTTGATCCCCATTGTGTTTAGTAGATTATAATGTTTTTCCAGAAATCATGGGAATATGGGAATGTAATAATGATGTGAATAAATGATCGAATAAATGATTTTAACCCATGGGGTTGGAGCATTCTAGGACTCAATGCTATGGTTGTAATTTAATGGAACAATATACTTCGACTGTGATGCTAATGAAATATAATGTGGAATTGTTAATGGTTTATGAATGTTTAATGAATTAATTAACATAAATTTCACCTGATAAAAATGGTAATGATGTAATGTAATAAATCTATGTAAATGGGTGGGTTCTTATAGGATACCTAGTCTTAGAAGTGGAAGTCATGAGTCTGAGAGACGTTATCCGTAGTTGAGTCTAAGAATATGTTATGCCCATAGTGTTGTTGTGTGCTATAGTATATTCTGTACTTTTGTATGTTTATCTATGATACTCCACCCCATTAGTTAGAGAAACTAACACCATATGGATTTTGAGCCCTGGGGGTGTGTGTTTTTCCCAACATTTCGGTGGGAGGATAAATGGCTGACTACCCCCTTTAGCCACACTATATAATCTTGTAGTTACGTGTGATGGTACGAACATTGGTTAGATTTCCATATATATTGGTGTAGAGGGATGTAATGACTTGTGGTTATTCACACACATATATTCTTGATATATTTTTCTATGGTCTACTATAGGTGTAACATGTATAGGCTGTAATGTCTTGATGAACCTTACTCATTGTATAGGCCATAATAGATAGGAGTTTAATAGCCAACGTATGATACACGTTATGCAACCTATGGTGGATCTCGTAAATTACATGGATACATTTCTTATGTGTATGTGGTGGTTTTATTGAATGAGGTTCATGTTTTGGTGCAATGCAGAGGTGTCTTTGGGAAATCCTTTTTAGAGAGAGATTCTTAGGATGTGAGACGTTGGGGGAAAAGTAGCAAACTAGTTGGGAAGTTGTAGGGGGGTAACACTGATATTATTTATTATATTATATACTATTTTATGCAATACATGGTGAGAGTGGGCATGGTGATGATGGGAACTTATTATACCTGTTTAGGGGATGAGTTAGTTTCACTTGTTGTCCATTGTGCTTTAGCATACTTTATTTACATTTTCATGAGAGGATCCAGGGATGATCCAAATGAGTATTGTGTAATACTCACCCTATGTATATCTAAACTATTTTTCTGGTCACATGGAGTAGGTTGGATATCAGGCTGGTTACAACTAGATTGGGGTAGGAGGAGCTTTCGGGCTTCGTGGTTGCTGTTTTTTTTACATTCTTTTGGTACTTACAGTTCCCCCTTTCAGTTAAAGTAGTCTTCACATGACATTACATATGTGTACTTGTAATTTAATTTATATTTTAGTCTGAGTTAGTGTTGGTTGGTATCTATCATACCTCTATCTTTCACATGTGTTCTCTTAGAGGATAATGCCACCCATTTGTGTGTTCACTACACCCTGGGTGCTAGCCACCAACCCGGAGCCTACTAGAGGCGAGTCTCGGGGGTCACTATCTCCCTTTTCACATTGCCGGCCCAGGTGGGGCACACATTGTGCGGAAGGGTCGAGATATGAAATATTAAAATGGAATTGAAAAAATTGCCATAGTGGCATAAAATTCATTGTTGACATATACGATAAGAATTAAACATTCTCTCTATCATTTTCCAAAAACTTCTATTATAATTTGTAAAATTATTCCTTTTTTAAAAACATTAAATGAAATTAAAAATATATATAAAAATGAAAATATAATCCTTTTATATGCATTTAAATAAATATGTAAATTATGATCAAGAATATCTATATAGAGAAAAATATTTGATAATTAAATATTTAAACAATCATGGAGTCCCCTAACACATTGAATATTTAAATCATAATCTCTGTAAGGAAATAATATTTAAAATCCCTTTCATAAAATGATAAATAATAATATAATGAAATGATATGTAAAAGATTATTTATATATTCCTAATAATAGAAGTTGTGCGTAACATGTCATACTATGCCTCAATGAAAGGATATTGAGACAAAATCCCTTACCTTGAGTCTCACTCATCACGTATGTTATTTATCTTTTAGAAAAATAAGCTTATGTTAATTAATTATATTTATGAGAACCTTTTTCAATTTTATTATTCTTTTTATGCCAATTAATATCTTGTTTTAACAAATATTTAATTATTAATGGTCATGTCGGACATTTGAAAAATATTTAGTAATTGAGTCAAAAATGAAATTTCTATGATATAAATAATCAATGTTGTTATAAGTCAGTATTATCTAGAATAATATTCCAAAACTTTTAATAAATTTTATAAATTAATTTTTCTTTTAAATATATCCATTACATATGGATATGAAAAATGAACCACTTTACAATCATAGAGACGGTAACTTGTACGTATGAATAAGTATTGTTTTCATTTTTCATTGATCGTTTTGGAAAGAAGGAATGTATTATTTAATATTTAAGAAATGATAATATTATAATTAATATCATATTAATCATTGAAATTACTTATACATTATTCAGTTTATGTGGTGATTAAAAATGGATCACATCGCTTCGTGGAGGTCATAATTTACACGTATGCACGAACAATGATACCATTTTTAGATGCATCTAAATAAAGAATGTAATTGATATATTATTATATTATAACAATTAATATGTCATAAATATCATATATAATGATTAATCACATCATTTTAACTATTCATGATAGATATTAATGAAAAATGAATTATATCGGTTTGTGGAGGTGATAGATTACCTATATGCCCGAAAAAGTATTTCCTTTTCCATTTTATTGAATATGTGGTGGATTTAAGAGATGAAATTAAAAAATTACATAGCAGTATATTGAGAATACTATATTTATTATCTCTTCATGGTTAGATAATATTTTAAATAAGTGAATAAATAAATAAAATAGAAATAAATGAATAAAACAAAACCTCTTTTTCAGATGATAATCATTTCATAACAACTTAACAACTTTAAAGGGTGTTTTATATAAAATATAAGGCCTCTAGTATATAGGGAGGGATTTTAGAAAGTTATTTGGGTCGATAAAGTCTAAGAAAAAATTAGTTTCATGTTTATTGAAATGAAAATAATGGGTCCCCTTTTTGAGGATAGGGGAGGGGCACTCTTGTAATTCCTTAATATATTAATGTAATATTAATTAATTTTATATACCAAATGGGTCCTGGGAGATTTACTTCAATGATATGATGATTTTTTGTGGATTCTCATTAATCCAATGAAAATTAAATAATCTTGTAATATTTTTTAATCCATATATTTTTGTTTTGACCATTTTTAACTCTTACTATGTTATCATTACTAAGAAACATGTTTTATCTAGTGCTAGTTTTTTAATATAACTAGTTAAAATATAAATTAAAAAACCACTTGTTAGTTCATGTAAAAACTCTATTAAAAGGGTTTTTAACAATGAATTTTTTAGCACTATTAAAAGGGATTTTTAATAGAACTAAAAAACCCTTCTTAAACGGGGCCCTTTATATGTGCTATAAAAAATAAATAATAAAAGGTCCATTATCAGTGATTTTAAAAAGTGACGATAAAGGGGTTCCTTTACTAGAACTAGTAAAAATGAAATGATAAATGGGAGGTCTTTATCATTTCTTTTTTACAAGTGTTGATAACTACCCCCACCCCCTTATCAGCACATTTTTACAAACACTTGTACTGGGTATATTTCAATAATATAAATATAGTTCATTAAAAGCAATATATTAATGTATATTTATATTTATATTTATTTACATATAATATATATTTTCCATATATATTTTATTTTTGTCCAAATAAGCATTTACACATAATATATAGGATAATTAGTGAATATGGATAACAAAGTAATTAAAAAATTAATTAAAAACTTCAGAATTATTATTACATAATATTTATTTTATAATAATTTGAAAATAAAAAAATAAAAAAATATATAAATTAATATTAAACATAAAACGACCTTTAAAAGGCCATAACATTTGATTCGAGTGTTTGTTTGGGTTCTACCACATGTAAAATTAAATCTTGTGATGAGATCTACACCCATGGTGATAGTGTTAAACCTAAGGTAGGTTTTTCAAGAACCATAAATTACCTTATATCGCCCAAAACTATGTTTTTAGTAAGGGTTACCTAATTTTTATACATTCATTGTATTTTAAAAATCAATTAAGGGGTTGTTTTTCCCTTTTTCAAAGGGGACCTAATTTATTCCTGGGGATTACATGCATATTGAATTTTTGGATTTGAAATTTTATCATATTTCATAATTTCTTTTTATTTATAATCAAATATATAACAATATGTATATATTTTTTTATACTCAATCATAAAAACATAATTTTATCAAATAAAAACTATATATATTTACATATAAAATATATTTCTCAGTATATAAATCTTTTCTAAATAAAAACAAATATCCATATTAATATATAAAATAATATACTTATATATACTTATATATAGACACATATATATATACATAAAAGGATAAAAAATATAATGAAATATCTATAAATATATAGATATATCATAAAATTTAAAATAAAATAGTATAGGGGAGTGGAAAAGGAATTGACATATAAGTTGTATGTCTCATGTCAGAAAAATATTGAACGTAGGGGTGTACGTGGGGGTGGGATTATCTAAGGCACTGATAAAGGGGTGAAAGAATCATTTGAAGGGGGGTGGTGATAGGGGTGTGATGTGAATAAAATGGTATTCCCTTTTTATGTGTTCATTTTATCACTGATTTTTTAGCACTGTTAAATGTGGCTATCAACAATTCTAAAAAAGGCCTCATAAATGGAGCCTATAATAGTAATAAAAACAACTGATAAGGGCCCCCATTATCAGCTCTAAAAAATTCTAATAAATGGGGCATTGATCAACACTTTTTCGCACTGTAAAAGGGTGACTGTATAAATTCTTTTTGTTACCATTATTGAAGATAACCCATTAACATACCTTACATTATCATCTCATATATAGATCTAATAAAACACTTTAACCATCATTGTTAAGGGCCCTAATTGTAGTAGCTTATCATGAAATTTAGACTTTCCGGGTTAATATAATTACAACAAAATTTTAAAAAACAAAAAATTATCCATTATTGACATTTTTAGGCTTATATAAATAATTTGGGAATGTTTAAGAGTTTGAAGAATTTTATATCATTTAATATATTAATATATATTTTAATATATCATTAATTTTAATTTTTACAGTATTCATCATTTGACTTTTTAAAAATATCATAACATCTTAAAATCTTCAAAAAATTCTATTAACTAACATGTAAAATTCATCCATAAAATTTTTGTATGAAATTATTTATATCAAATTGTATTTATTTTAATAGTTTTATTATCATTTATGTTATGCTTCAATTAATTAAATAATTACTACATCCACATTGTGTCACTATTTAAGGTAATTATAAAATCAATAAAAATATCAATTAAATTACCATGATGTAGATAAATATTTTTTCCTTATAAGTAATATTTACAGTAAATTTTATCCCTTATATAACTACATATTAAAAAACTATTCACATATTAAAAACAAAAGCTTGAAAAAAATTGAAGTTTCCTTGAATAAAATACAAAAAAATTCATACTTTGAGCCATGTGGAATACAATGGTTATATTTCTTCACTATGATCCATTAATTTGTATACACAAAAATCCAATGAAATTTGGATTTTTTAGATTTATTTTATAGTGCTTATTTTATAGTGTTTTTAATATTATTTTTTGCTCAATTACCAGATTTACCATTATTTGTGCTAATAAAAATAATTATAAATGTTAATTAGTCATAATTTAATGAAATTATTCTGAGCCTATTAGATCAAAAATTTCAAAATAATAACAACTTTTTAGGTCCGTTTTAAAAATTCAGGACCCAGAAGTGGGTAAAATTAATTTAAAATTACTCTCATTGTTGGGAAGAGAAAATTTTGTTTTAAAGTAAAAATATCCCATAGTTAAAAAAAAATTTATACCCAATTTAATTTTGAAATTTATTCCAATGAACCAAATAGAATTAAATAATAAAAATTTAATATAATTATACCTAAACACTACTCAATTATATAGCTTAATACTATAAATAAATTTTATGAAAAATTATTTTTCAACTAAAATGCTGTATTTTTTACTATTCTTGATTTGACACACCAAGCTTCTACGGTACGCTTCTCTTGGAATAATGCAATAGTGTGTGTTGTACGCAATATCGAGTTCTAACACACACCACAACCGATCAAACTAGCCGTTATGAATAGTAATACGTAATTTTTAAAATTTTAGAGATTTTATCTCTCAAAATGGAATTCATTTTTGTATTAGGAGTATCAAATTTATCCTAGGGTGAAATTTTGGTACTTTTCGGAAAACATTAATATTTTGAGGAATAGTGAAAATTACTAAATTTTAATTAAAAACATCTATTTTAATCAAAATAATTAATAGTGATAAATTATGAATTTGAGTGGTTTTAAAGTATATTTAGAATATATTTTAACCATTTAATACAATTTTGGTCATTGGACATAATTTCACAATTAAACCGAACATAAACAAGTATCAATCTTTTGATAGTTATTATATCTTAAAAACACGCTATTTGTTTTGTCAGCGAGAATTAATTTTAAATAAATTTATTCCACTTATGTGTTTTGAATTTGAAAAAATGGATTCCATATTTTTAATCAGTATGTTCAAATTTTGTAAATAGTTAACTTTTATTTTTAGACATTTTGAATAATTATTTCGGTAAATATTTTATTTATCAGGGTTAAAGGGTAAGTCTGGTAAATAAGGGTTAAAAATTATATTATAATAATAACAAATTACCCTAAAACGTGTCCTAACGTTATTGGTTGATACATGTACGACCATGGTCATATTTGGTTCGATTTTGGGACCCCATGGTGCCACTTGTAAGTGATAGGGACACTTTATTTTAATTATGTTAAAATGAATACAAAAATCACACAAGCATATATCTTTTAGAAAAACAATTTTTACGTAGGGTTATATATGTTGTATTTTCTACTATAAATATTACATATAAATATGACAAGATTTCACACATAGTTTTATTTTATTTATAATTTTTAGAAATTAAATAATTTAATTTATTTATGACACACCAGTGATGCAGTAATTACCATAATAGTAAAAAATTAAAATGATTGATATTGTAGATACCCAAATAAATATAATTTGAGACTTTTTATGAATTAAACTAATTTTATAGGTCAATATGACATGTTAGTAATGATTTATTTAACATTTTTTGAAGTAATAGTTTTGTTATGATTTTTACAAAAATCAATTATTGAATAGTGTCAAAATTAACATAAAAGTATTTTTAAAACAAATATTATATTATTAATTGATATTAAATTCCTAAAAATCTAAGGTTCATCCAAGAGACTTATATCATGATAGTTGTTTCATTAATGGACCACTTTAGGGTCTCTAGGATGTATATAGTATGTTTATTAACCATATAATATAAAAATATAAAGAGACATTGTAAAAGTTAAACTAATTAACTAAGAGTTAATACTTAAAGATAAGGTTAGTATAAATACCCAAACCTCTCTAAATTATATTGGATGAGTGGTTTTAGACATATCATCACCTTTAGATCTAAATAATCCACTTTGGAGCAATTATAAACTGAATATGAATTTATTATAAAATAATATTTCTAGCTTTTGAAAGGGTGCCCCTCACCCCTCTTATAAAAGGGCACTCCCCCTTCTCATTAACTCACACATTCAAAGCCTTTTGGTTCGGAAAAAATCTGCCAAAAATACTCTCTAAACATTACTCAATTCATCCTTGATGTCTGAATTTAGTCAGAAATCCATCCTAAGAGCCCTTTTGATCAAATCAAAAGGAAGAACCCGAAGAAGAGGTAATGATTTGACCACATTTTTCCAAGTTCCTTTATTCTTCCACTTCTTCTTCCTTTGTTATTACCATTATAAAATAATGAATCCAGTATCTTATATATACTGTGATGTTATTATAAATATGGTACAACCATATTCATTATTCTATCCATCCTTTGAATAACATGTCACCATACGTGCGTACGTACGGCTTACAGTCTCCACATCGTGGTGTAATTGTTATTAAATAAATTATTATTTGGACGCGTATAATAATGATTTATAATTCATGTAAATAATAAATATAACATTATAATAATAATTTATATATGATATACCATCCAATTATATATTATTTTAATATCAAGAGAATGATATTGTCGCTCGTGCGCAAGTACGGACTACCGTCTCCACGAACGCGATGAGATTCATTCTCCATCTTATCCATTCAAGTATAATTATCATTTTATGATTTAAAAATAATGTTTAGGGACTTGATATCATTCGTGATATGAATAAGACACAACCTATCCATTACAAACATGTCTTACGTAACAAAACATATAATAGAAAACAAGTAAGTTAACACCCGAAACCACGATAATACTAAGATATTATTAACAAATCAATGTTAAAAGATCATATATGATATCATATTAATGTATATGATTCTTGTATAATTTAACAACAATTATTTCACCATTATATAGAAGTTTAACCTACCCCAACCAAGGAAAAGTACAAGGTAAGAGTTTATTTTGCAATCCCATCATTATCCGAGGTTGTTTATACGTAATAATCTACTGGGATCTCTTTATCATCCACATTCATGTTTCTCAAAAATGTATTTCAAAACATTTTTACTATTTACAAGAATATGGGTTAAAGTCATTTATACCCTTATTTGACTTTTTATAATAGTTTTATAAAGGAATCTTTCCGTCGTTTTCCAAACAAGGTTCTTTTTAACCTTTTCGACAGAATTAAGGTAAGAATGTTTTTTTAACATATACGGCGGGTGCGACTATTTTCTGCCGTTATAAAATCGTCAAGGCTTCCCTTACAAGCTTTCAATAATATATTCAAAGAAAATATTTTATTTTATAAATATATGACTCTTAAATTATTTCAAAATAGATAGATATATTTCTCTAAAAAGAGTTTTGATTTCATCTATGTCAACATCCTTTGATGGATTTTACGCTTATTTGAAGTTGATTTATTATGATACAAAACTTATGTATTGCATTGAAGGTTTTTTGATATGTTTGAATATGGATGTGTTATTTTTATACCATTTATAGTTTATGGATGAAATATTTACATTTCGTATGATTGTTTTAATACGAATGTTTATGTTATGTCTAAACTTTTTCATATGGGAATGCATTGGGCTTAATATATGACGGGTGGAGCGAGATATAGCTCGTCGATGCATCGGTAGGTCTCATAAGACAAACTAGTGTCTTGGCACAAGGCCTTGGAAAAATCTTATTTGTACTCTTGGCCCGTGGCCTTGGCTATGTGGTTATGATAGTCTGGCATTATGTATTCCATCATTATGAAAGTTGTTATTGATATTGCATGTGATTATTCGATTAGTAGAATATCCATGTGAATAAGTAAATGGCATTATTTCATTTTATTTTTGCCATACTATGTTGAAGTTCAAGTTTAAAAGGATTTGTTTTAGTTATAGACTACCTTAAATGTGTATTCTTATTTATGAAAGTTTTCGCAATATTGTTATCCTTACTAGGCATTTGAGCTCACCCCTTTTCTATGTTTTAATTTTCCCAGGATGTGAAGAAGTAACTTATGAATGACCTACAGGGATATTATGAGGGGATAATAGTGTGGACTATGGAGACAATATGTAGTTGTAGTAGTTTTTCACATTATGATTTAATGTAAAACATTATGAATATATCTAGTGTTTCGAAGGCTACTAAACCAATCGGTCTTTTGAGATTTGATCATTCTTGTGATCATGCCAATGTTACGCAATAATGCACCGACTCTGGGTAACTGGGTTCGGGGCGTTACAGTTGGTATCAGAGGAAGTTTAGTACAAACCTTGGAAGCTATATTTAGATAAACTCTGATTAAAGCACATAGACCTAAGATGGACTTTGAGGATTAGTATAGAATAACTTCCTAGAATTTTGGTATTGTATAGATTTTGTGAGTTTTCCGAGAAATACATCCCTGTCTGGATATGAGTAGGTAGAGGCGGCTCTGGCACAAATGTACCTAGGGGTAAAACCCGAAAACACCGCTTTGAGCTAGACTCGAATAGGAACTGGTGCATGAAAACGGGCCTTGCTGCACTCTTGGTTACAACACTCCCAGGGGATATTCTTAGGATAACTCTCATTTTCTTTACAAATAATTATGGAGGGTTTCTGAGTATATAATTTCTCAAAGAAATTTTTTTTATTACTATAGATTATATCCATAAATAGTTCAATTTATGGTAAGTGTTTTATAAGTATGGAATTATGTATTTTGATTTATAAACTGATCTAGTTTATGCCATTGTTTAGAAATGGTGCCTAGTGGAGGAAATGGAAATCGTATCAATGCACACACTCCATGTAGGGATTTCCCTCCTTCTCAAGATAATTATAGTGGAGCTGGTGATGCAACTGGTGCCGATCAGCTAATCACTATACTGGGACAAATCACTCAGGTTATGAATAATAACCTTACCCGTATGGAGCCCCCTGATCCACAGGGTGGATGATCAATGTTAGATTGATTCATGAGGCAACAACCACCAACGTTCAATGGGAGTAAAAATCCCTTATTAGCTGAGAAATGGATAAATTCTCTAAAGAAAATATTTCAGGCTTTAGGGAGTAGTGAAAGGGAAAAAGTTATCATGGCAGTTTACCGCCTCACTGGAGATGTTGATCAATGGTGGTGATTGATTCAAAACACGAAGGAAGATGATGAAGTATCAAATATGTAATGGAGGGAGTTCAAAGATCTTTTTTTAGAAAAATACTTTCCTCGTGACCATCGAGAAGATATGGAATGGAAATTTCTGATTCTGAGACAAAAGGAGGATGAGAATGTCGCAAAGTATGAGGCTAACTTTACAAGGTTTGCAAGGTATGTTGGAGATTATATACATAAACCAAGAAGTAATATTTAACGTTTCTTTTATGGGTTAAAACCATTTATCCGTCGAGAATTTGTCTCAAAATCCTTCTTGTCGTATGAATAAATTGTCGCATGTGCTATCAAGAAAGAAAAGGAATTCTCTACGTTTTATGACTTTAAAGCAAAGCAAGAGAAGAAGAGATATGCTGATCAATATAGGAATGAAAGTAAGGGGAAGAAGGGATAGGTTGAAAATCCATCCTGTGGTAAATGTGGGAAGAAACACCCCGGTACTTTCTTGAAGGGAATGGGTGTCTATTATAAGTGTGGTGAAAAAGGCCACCAAGCTCGTGATTTCAAAGGGAAGAAGGAAGCCACCAATGTTCAGTGCTACAATTGCATGGATATGGGACATTATGCAAATGAATATCCTAATCGTTAGGGGAAATTACCTCATAAAAGGCCAAGGGATCAAGGCCAAGCTTATTCTATCACTACTGCTGGGGTAAAAGCTCTAAAAGACGTGGTGGCAGGTAATTTAATGGTTTCCTCAAGTTTAGAAAATGCATTATTTGACTCTGGATCATCGCATTGTTTCATATCTTCCCAGTTTTCTACGAAAATTAGATATTTCCAATTTGATTTAACAAGGGAGTTGTCAGTTAAAACACCTAAGGGAAGTATCATTGCAACAAAGTTTTGTGAATCAGTCCCCATTAGAGCACATAAATCTTCTTTATCCGCATATCTCATCGTCATACCTATTATTGAGTTTGATATAATCCTTGGTATGGATTGGCTTTCGGATTATGATGTGATGATTTATTGTAAGAAGAAGGAGGTTACGATTATTGATGATGATGATAAAGAACACCTTATCTTTAGAGAAGAATCCTCACCACCTAATTCTTATCTAGATCCACCCCCAGTAGCTCAACTAAATTAAATTATTGGGGAGGAAGAGAATGAAATAACTATGGGTGAGGAAAGTAATGTTCAAATAGAGGATGTACCTATTGTGAAACTATATGTAGATGCATTTCCGGAAGATTTACCTAGACATCCTCCAGAACGAGAAGTTGAGTTTTCCATTGATTTAATTCTTGGATCAAGGCCTATATCGAAGACCCCTTATAGAATGGAAACTGTAGAATTAGTTGAACAAAAGAAACAACTAGAGTAATTGAGTAATAATAGATTTATTCACCCTAGTGTTTCTCCATGGGGAGCCCCTGTTCTTTTTGTTAAAAAGAAAGATGGATCTATGAGGTTATGTATCGACTATAGGTAGATCAATGCTATAACAATAAAGAACAAGTATCCCCTACCTCGCATTGATGATTTATTTGACCAACTGCATGGAGCTCAATACTTTTCAAAGATTGACCTTCGATCTATATACCATCAGTTGTGTGTAAAGAAGGAAGACATTCCGAAAACAGCATTTCGAACTAGGTACGGGCATTACGGGTTTACTGTAATGCCTTTTGGATTGACTAATTCACCCTTTGTATTCATGGATCTGATGAATAGAGTTTTCAAGGAATAACTTGATGTATTTGTGGTGGTATTTGTTGATGATATCTTGGTATACTCTAAAATCTACGAAGATCAAGAAAGTCACTTGCGCATTATCCTGAAGACTCTGAGAAGACATGAATTATATCGGAAGTTTAGCAAGTGTGAATTCTAGCTTCATGAGATTTATTTTCTTGGTCATATTGTCTATAAATATGGAATCTTTGTTGATCCTTCTAAGACCAAGGTAATCCAAGAATGGCCAGCACCTACGAGTATAACTGAGGTACACAGTTTTATTGCTTTGGCAGGTTATTATCGACGTTTCGTCCAGAATTTTTCCTAATTGGCTAACCCATTAACGAATCTCACACGTAAAGGGGTTAAATATGTTTGGACAAAAGAGTGTGAGGAATGTTTCGATGAACTGAAGAGAAGATTAGTCAATTCTCCTATATCGACTCTACCATTGGGAATGATGGGTTCGTTATTTTTAGTGATGCATCGAAGAAAGTACTTGGTTGTATACTTATGCAGAATGATAGGGTTATTGACTATGCATCACGACAGTTGAAAATTCATGAGAAAAACTATCCTACTCATGATCCCGAGTTAGCAGCTGTGATCTTTGCTTTGAAGATATGGATTCACTACCTCTATGGTGAAAAATGAGATATTTATACTGATCACAAGAGTTTGAAGTATATTTTCTCACAAAAAGAACTCAACATGAGGCAAAGGAGATGGCTTGAATTACTCAAGGATTATGATTGCAAGATACACTACCACCCGAGGAAGGCAAACAAGGTGGAAGATGCTTTGAGCAGAAAAGACCATGGAGTTTTGAACAATATGAGAATTGAAAGGGATCCAATTTTCATGGATCTAGTGAAGATGGACATGGGAATAACTAGGGAAGGTGAAACATCAATTCTTTTTCAAATGGTTGTCAAACAATCTTTACTAGAATGGATTAAGAGTTCTCAAACCGATGATGAAGAATTTCAAATGAAGATTAAAGCTGTGAATGATGGGAGATTGAGAGACTTTGTGTATGAAGATTGAATTTTGAAATTCGGGAAGAGACTTTGTGTTCCAGATATACCTGATCTAAAAAGGGAATTGCTGGATGATGCTCATAGTTCAAATTTCTCTATACACCCTGGGAGCACCAAAATGTATAGATATTTGATGGAACATTTTTGGTGGGACAACATGAAGAGGGAGATTGCTGATTTTGTGTCAAGATGTATGGTTTGTCAACAAGTTAAAGCTGGAAGGCAACAGCCTAGAGGATTCATGCAACCTCTTCCCATACTGGAGTGGAAATGGGTCAATATTACGATGGACGTTTTCATGGGGCTACCAAAGACTCATAGAAGGAATGATGCAATATGGGTCATTGTTGATTGTCTTACTAAGTCAGCACATTTTCTTGCTATAAGAGAAGATCTACCACTAGAACGTCTAGCAAGACTATATATTGATGAAGTTGTGAAACTTCATGGAGTACCCCAATCTATTTTTTCTGATCGTGATTCCTGTATTACTTTAAGATAATCGAAAAGTCTTCAGAAAGCCTTGGATACTAAACTTCATTTGAGCACTGCCTACCACCCTCAAATAGATGGAAAATCAGAACGAACTATTCAAACCTTAGAATACATGTTGAGATCCTGCTCACTTGACTTTCAGGGTATGTGGGATCAATATTTACCTCTGGTAGAATTTTCCTATAACAATAGCTTCCATTCGAGTATTCAGATGGCACCATATGAACTGTTATACGGAAAGAGATGTCGCACACCAACCTGTTGGGATGACGTTGGTGAAAGAAAACTTTTAGGCCTAGAACCGGTGGAGGAAACGACGGAAAAAGTGAAGGTAATCCAATACCATATCAAAGCAGCTCAATGTAGGCAGAAGAGCTAAGCCGATAATCGAAGGAAGGATTTGGAATTTCAAGTCGGTGATCCTGTTTTCCTAAAGGTGTCTCCATGGAACGGATTCATACATTTTGGTAAGAAAGGTAAAATGAGTCCCAGGTACATCGGACCTTTCGAAATTCTAGAATGAATTGGGGTTGTTGCTTACCGATTGTCAATTCCGCCAAGTCTCTCCAAAGTTCACGATGTGTTCCATGTATCTCTATTGAGGAAATACATGCCTGACCAAATGCATGTACTCACCTATGAGGAATTGGAACTGGAAGCTGATCTGTCTTATTACGAAGATCCCATTAAGATCCTTGATACGAGAGAACAAGTACTGAGAAACCGGACGACGCATCTAGTAAAATTTTTGTGGAGAAACCATAAGATGGAAGAGGCAACGTGGGAACCCGAGGAACTTATGATGAAGAACCACGCGAGTCTTTTCATAAGGTAATATTTTAGAAATTTCGAGGATGAAATTATTTGAAGGATTGGAGAATGTAACACCCCATGCTTTTACAGTATGATTCTCTTTGAATAATGCAATAGCTTGTGTTATACACAACATCGAGTTCTAACACACACCACAACCGATCAAACTAGCAGTTATGAATAGTAATACCTACTTTTTAAAATTTTATAAATTTTATCTCTCAAAATGGACTTAATTTTTGGATTATGAGAATCGAATTTAGCCTAATGTGATATTTTGGTACTTTTCTGATAACTTTAATATTTTTATGAATAGTGAAAATTACTAAATTTCAATTAAAAATGACTTTTTTAATCAAAATAATTAACAGTGATAAATTATGAATTTGAGTAGTTTTAAAGTATATTTAGAATATTTAATTACCATTTAATACAATTTTGGTCATTGTACATAATTTCACAATTAAACCGAACATAAACAAGTATCAATCTTTTGATAGTTATTATATCTTAAAAACACGATTTTTGTTTTGTCAAGGGGAATTAATTTTAAATTAATATCTGTCACTTCTATGTATTGAATTTGGAAAAATGGATTAAATATTTGGAATCAGGATGTTCAAATTTTGTAAATAGGTAACTTTTATTTTTAGACATTTTGAATAATTACTTCGGTAAATATTTTATTTACCAGGGTTAAAGGGTAAATTCGGTAAATAAGGGTTAAAAAATAATATTATAATAATAACAAATTACCCTAAAACGTGTCCTAACCTTATTGGTTGATACATGTCCGACCATGGGCATCTTTGAGTCTATTTTGGGACCCCATGGTGCCACTTGTATGTGATAGGGACACTTTATTTCAATTATGTTAAAATGAATACAAAAATGACACAAGCATATATCTTTTAGAAAAACAATTTTTACATAGGGTTATATATGTTGGATATTTGACTATAAATATTCATTAGAAATATAACAAGATTTCCTACATAATGGTATTTTATTTATAATTTTAAGACATTAAAAAATATAATTTATTTATGAAACAATG
The DNA here is from genome assembly GCA_963277665.1 of Viscum album. Taxonomy (NCBI): domain Eukaryota; kingdom Viridiplantae; phylum Streptophyta; class Magnoliopsida; order Santalales; family Viscaceae; genus Viscum; species Viscum album. The sequence goes on along the minus strand of OY728122.1, from coordinate 1,158,789,434 downwards.
GTGATGCAGTAATTACCATAATAGATAAAAATTAAAATGATTTATATTGTAGATACCCAAATAAATAAAATTTGAGACTTTTTATGAGTTACACTAATTTTATAGGTTAAAATGACAAGTTATAAATGATTTAATTAACTTTGTTCGAAGTAATTATTCTATTATGATTTTTACAAAAATCAATTATTGAATAGTGTTAAAATTGACATAAAAGAGTTTTTAAAACAAATATTATATTCTTAATTGTTATTAAATACCTAAAAATCTAAGGATAGCCCAAGACACTTATATAATGATAGGTGTATCCTTAATGGACCACTTGGGGGTCGCTTGGATGTATATAGTATGTTTATTAACCATATAATATAAAAATACAAAGATACATTGTAAAAGTGAAACTAATTAACTATGAGTTAATACTTAATGATAAGGTTAGTATAATGACCCAAACCTATCTAAATTCTATTGGTTGAGTGGTTTTCGACCTATACCCACCTTAAAATTTGAATAATACACTTTTTATCTATTATAAACAGAATATGAATTTATTATAAAATAATATTTCTAGCTTTTCCAAGGGTGCCCCTCACCCCACTTATAAAAGGGCACTCACCCTTCTCATTAAATCAAACCTTCAAAGCATTTTTGTTCGGCCAAACTCTTCCCAAATACTGTCTAAACTTTCCTCACTTCATCCTAGAGGTCTTCCTTTAGTCATAAAGCCAACCTAAGAGCCCTTTTGATCAAATTAGAAGGAATAACCCGAAGAAGATGTAATGATTTCACCACCCTTTTCAAAGTTCTTTTCTTCTTCCACTTCTTCTTCCTTTGTTATTACCATTCTAAAATAATAACTCCAGAATATTATATATACTGTGATGTTATTATAAATATGGTACAACCATATTCAGTATTCTATCCATCCTTTGAATAACATGTCACAATACGTGCGTACGTAAGGCTTACCGTCTCCACGTCGTGGTGTAATTGTTATTCAATAAATTATTATTTGGATGGGTATAATAATGATTTATAATTCATGTAAAAAATAAATATAACATGATAATAATTCTGTATATATGATATACCATCCAATTATATATTATTTTAATATCAAGATAATGATATTGTCGCTCGTGCGTACGTACGGACTACCGTCTCCACGAACGCGATGAGATTCATTCTCCATCGTATCCATTCAAGTATAATTATCATTTGATGATTTAAAAATAATTTTTAAGGACTTGATATCATTCTGGATATGAATAAGATACAACCTATCCATTACAAACATGGCTTACGTAACAAAAAATATAAAAGAAAATGAGTAAGTTAACACACGAAACAACGATAATACTAAGATATTATTAACAAATCAATGTTAAAAGATCATATATGATATCATATTAATGTATATGATTCTTGTATAATTTAATAACAATTATTTCCCCATTATACAATAGGCTAACCTACCCCAACCAAGGAAAAGTACAAGGTAAGGGTTTATTTCACAATCACTTCATTATCTGAGGTTGTTTATACGTAATAATCTACTGGGATCTCTTTATCATCCACATACATGTTTCTAAAAAATGTATTTCAATACATTTTTACTATTTACAAGAATATGGTTTAAATTAATTTATACCCTTGTTTGAATTTTTTTAATAGTTTTATAAAAGAATCTTTCCGTCATTTTCCAAATAAGATGCTTTTTAACCTTTTCGACAGAATTAAGGTAAGAATGTTTTTTTACTTATACGGCGGGTGCGGCTATTTTCCGCCATTATAAAATCGTCAAAGCTTCCCTTACAAGCTTAAAAGAATATTTTCAAAGAAAAAGTTTTATTTTATAAATATATGACTCTTAAATGATTTCAAAATAGAAAGAGATATTCTCTAAAAAGAGTTTTGATTTCATCTATGTCAACATCCATTGATGGATTTTACGCTTATTTGAAGTTGATTTATTGTGATACAAAACTTTTGTATTTTATTAAAGGTTTTTTTGATATGTTTGACTGTGGATGTGTTATTTTTAAACCATTCATAGTTTATGGATGAAGTATTTACATTTCGTATGCTAGTTTTAATACAAATGTTTATGTTATTTTAAACCTTTTCATATGGGAATGCATTGGACTTAATATGTGACGGGTGGAGCCCGCTATAGCTCCTCGATGCATCGGTAGGTCTCATGAGACAAACTAGTGTCTTGGCACAAGGCCGTGGAAAAATATTATTTGTAGTCTTGGCACGAGGCCTTGGCTATGTGGTTATGATAGTCAGGCATTATGAATTCCATCATTATGAAAGTGGTTATTGATATTGCTTGTGATTATTCGATTAGTATAATATACATGTGAATAAGTAAATGGAATTATTTCATTTTATTTTTGTCATACTATGTTGAAGTTCATGTTTAAAAAGATTTTGTTTTAGTTTTACACTGCCTTAAATGTTTATTCTTATTTATGAAAGTTTCCGCTATATTGTTATCCTTAATGGGCTTTTGAGCTCACCCCTTTTTTATGTTTTATTTTTCCCATGATGTGAAGAAGTAAATTATGAATGACCTGCAGGGATATTATGAGGGGATAATAGTGTGGACTATGGAGACAATATGTTGTTGTAGTATTTTTTCACTTTATGATGTAATGGAAAACATATTTGAATATATCTAGTGTTTCCAAGGCTACTAAACCAATTGGTCTTTCGAGATTTGATCGTTCTTGTGATCATGCCAATGGTACGCAATAATGCACCGACTCTGGGTAGCTGGGGTTTGGGCGTTACACTTCAAAAGTAGAATCATATCAAAGAAATACCCAAAATTAATCCAAATTAATTTTTAACACTCATAATTAAAAAAATAAGATTATTGTTTCAGATATAACTTATAAATGTTTCAAAAACTAGATTTAAAACAATTTCTCCATCGAAAGGTGATTAATTTTTTTTAAAAAAACACATGTTTTTTGTGTAAAATTTTTTTTGTTCATATATCATGTCTAGTAAAAACATATAATTAATGTAAAAAATTATATTTAGTCTATTATATATATATAATTAATATAATCAAATAATGGAGATCTTTTAATTTAATAGAATAAAAACATAATTTTGGAAATTTAAATAGTTTTTCAGAAAAATCATTTTGTTTTTTTACAAAGGGTTATGCATTCATTTATAAATAATTGGTCAATGAATAAATTATATTTACATGTTAAAAAATTATTTTAATAAATAAATTAATACAATTAATTTCCTCCATTCTAAAAAATAATTTCTAATGTTCAAATTTAAATAATAATATGTAATTGTTCATTTAAACCTAATTTCGGATATCATATATACTATCGAACATTGTATTTCATCTTTTAAAACATGTAAGTTACACATTATCCTAAATAATTTCCAAACATACCTACTAGTTATTTTTATATAAATTATTATCATTATATAGAAGACTTATTCGATGTAAAATTTTTATGACAATATCAAGAAATTAATTCACTAAATATTTCAATTTTCTAAATATAAACATAGTCACACACTTATGGAAAAGTGAATTACATCACATATGTATAGAACTTTTGACTCATTATTTTCATGTATCTTGGTTTATCGAGAACAGTTTAATTCCAAAAAGGTTGATTTCATTACGTTCATATAAATATATTTCTACGGCCTCAATATAAAATTTCAACATCTAATAATATAGATAACATTTTTTCTACCTGAAACCCCATAAAATATATAAAACCGTTGATTTAGGATTTGGTAATATAATATAATATTTATCTTTATTTTGGTTCATCTAATCCCCAGTCCTCATGAATGAGAAATTACATTTTTTCATATTTAATTCCATAAATAAATTATATATATTGATCAAATGGATATGTGTGGATATCTTATATACATTTGTTGAGATACAAGTAATACAATATCAAATAATGGAATTTAACTCAATAATTGTTTTGATTTCTAATAAAACCCATCTTTGTAACCCAAATATCGAGGACATCACCACCATGAAAAAATAAAGTAGCCACATTCCATCAAAAAAAATTTCAAATATATAAATAATGTTCACAATCATCTCACTGCTTCTCTTTATGGATCTCTTGAAAATATCAAAAGGAATATGAAAATTATGAAATTATAATGTATTATGGATATCGATATATCTATCCATCTAATTTCTCTCAATGAATTTTCATCTTTTACATCGAATATTTGCTTCATCTTTATTGAATATTACATTTCTATCTACCACACCAAAAGGGCTACTTATACTTATCATGATGTAATTGATGATAACTTGAATAAAACAACAGTGTTTGAGAACACATTCTTATCTTAAATCGAATGGAATTCAACATTTCATAAAGCAAAAAATCTCACATTTGTAAAAATAAAATTAAAAATTTTCTTCATTTCACGAGATCATAAATGGTAACCTTGAAAAAAGTGATTTTAATGTGGATGGTAAAACTATTCCACCCCCACCCAAAATTGGAGGACATTATTTTCAACCAATGTTTCTCAATTTGGTAACACATAAAATCTCGTATCATGAAATAATTACTATCAATGATACATATCAAGAATCATTCATAGAATCCTATTATTTCTAACTATTACAACAAGATAAAATTGAGACTATTGAAGTTATAAAAGAGGAATATTTTTGGGAAAACGATACACATCACACATATTTATTTCACACAAGTTTCTATAAATAAATAATTATCAACCTCACCATGTATGGATTGAAACATTATCTCATATTTGAGTAGATATGTTATATTTATAGTTAATAAATATAGAAGTACAAGGTTAATTCTTATTTAAAAATATATTGTTCTGGTATATTTACAATTTAATATAAACCCATTAAATATGTCATTTTTAACATTTCATAATTTATGAGATATATTCATTTAGATTTACATACATAATAATCCTTCTATTCCAAAATTATATTGTATGTAATTATGGAAACAAATTAATATTTTTATTAATATCTCATTTAAAATGGTCATAATGTATGTCTTACATTTTTTATTACACATTTATAAAATAATAGCTTGTAAAAATTGAACAAAAATTTTATTAATAAATAGTCACGTATAGAATTCAAATTAATGAACACATCATTACAAAAATTACAATCATTGTATTTCCAACAAAAGTATATAAATAATGTTAAAAATTATATATCACCCTCTTTTATGGAATATTAAAGAATAATTATCTCATAATTATTTTATATTTTTCACTATAGGTTATTATAACTATGTTGGCTCTAAATTTCACCTCTATATGATGAAAAAATACCAACTAAATTTGACCTGAAAAATATATTTTATTTGATATGTAAAAATTAATATTCCAACATTCAATTAAATAGTTTAAAATTTAAAATTTAACTCATTTTATTTAAAAATATGTTCACCTTCGTTCAAAAATTATGTTCTTTAGAACATAAAATAAACATATATATAAATTGTTCATTATAATATAAATCATTATTAAAAACATCAAAAAATAATGGAATAATTTATATTTATAATATTTTTTGATAAAATCTATAATCATTGAATATTTTAACACTTATTTATTTTCAATATTTCTCCCTATTAGTATTGTTAAAAATTAAATTGTTAAAAATTATTACAACCTAGAACTTCTTCATGTAGAATTTATAGAATTTAAAAAAAACATAATGTGGAACAACTATATGTCTAATCAACTGTCATATCTGAACTATATTCTCCATGATGTCAGTTTTTTGGTGGATATGGAGGTATGGGTAAATAAATTTGGATAGCCTTATGTGTCATAATTTTATCTGATTTTCATTCAATCATTTTTTTTCTTTATATGGTATATCATCACTAATTCTTCTTGGTGGTCGGACTGCACAATCTTGGTTCATTTATTCCATTGCCTATTACTGGACCATATACATGAAATTATAAATATGTATGTGATTTAGTTTAACATTTATGATATAATTAACTAATCATATGGGATTATACATTAATGTTCCACAAAAAATCATTGAGGATCTTGATTGAACATTAAAAGACATAATGTTAATAGATGTTCATAACCGATAAAAAAATGCAATTACTATTATGTCCAAAGATCTGGGATGATATCTAAATAAATATTAAATTTATTACTTAGAGGGGGTGGGGGTTTATGTGATGTTGTATTTTAAAAATAATTCCTTCTTATTAATGAATCATTGTAGTCACTTAAATTGATCGTATATATTATATTATTATCCTCTAATCCTTTTTTATATTTTGATGAATTTATTTAATTTAAAAAATATATTTTAAATTTTTTTATTAAGTAAATGGAGTTATACATGATGGTTAAGGAAATATAAACATTCCACAAGATGTTATGTTAAATTCATCTGATGGTCCACTTGATGTTATTTCTCAACACACATATCGTAGTTCATAAAAAATTCCCAAAAAAGAGACTTATTTGAGATATCAGGATATATTATTTCCAATACACAATATTTTTTAAAAACACAATAAAAACATGTCATTTTGAATTTTCCATGAAGAAAACATCTTCCTATTTTAAAATAGTTCTTGTATTTGAAGATCAAAATCAGAAAAAGTTAAAAATATTTACACAACATAAATTATAAAAGGCTTTAAAATTTCACCTTTTCAATCACATAAAATCACCCTGGAATTTTTTTTCAGTAATTTTGTTTATAAATACTGATCATTCATTTAGTCTTTTTAAGGGTACACATTTGATCATTACTGATTTAGGTTAGAATTTTATTAGTGTATAAATATTAATCAGAAAACATTTTATCTAAATAAAATTCATTACAATTATTCGCATGGAACATTAATATATAAAATGGAATTTCATGCTCTAAATAATATAGTAACATTTTTATATTACATATGCAGTGGATACTAAAAAATGTCAGGGAAAATATATATTTTACATTGGAAAATATATATCACGACCTATTTTATATCATGTTCAAATATATATAGATGATTTTATATTTAGAAACATGAATGGTCTAAACATCCATATAAATGAAACTGAAATGATACTAGCGATTTTTATGACTAAATATATTTAAAAAATATTCAAACATTTTAGTAGGTATGTTGTATTTTGTCATATTTAGTTTGAATCTCTTTCTATGATGTTCTATATGGGATTTCCTTCATAAAAAATTTAAATTATATTAGTCATCAATATGTTATTTTTCATTTATTCATATTTTGGCGAAGCTTCATATAAATGTCTAAGCCTTTTGATGACCTTAAAATCATCTTAACAGAATATGATGAAATAATGAATATTGAAGTAGACAACATGCTGATATGTTTCACAAAATATTCTAAAATATCCAAATATTAAATTGAGTTTTACATTGTTATACAAGATAAAATGTAATTTTTAAAATTCAAATGGTGTAATACAAAAAAAATCAGAATATCTACCATCTAATTCTAGATAAAAATTCTTGTGTTACATTTTAATATTAAAATTTATTCCTTAATATCCCATAACAATATAATTTTATTTTAATACATTATAAAAATATATTTTTATTTATATTTTAGTATCATTATAAAGGTTACAAAATGAAATTTTATATACAACTATATATTTAACTCAAACTCATTATATGGGAATTTATATGGATATACATTATTTTAAAATTATTATAATTTTTTTTACTATTTTTACAAAGAATTCAACATATTTAATTATTATTACAGGAATGAAATATTCATGTGGTAATTGATGGTCATCAAAAACAACTAATTTATGAAACCATTATTCGTGAAGATCATTGAATGGAAATAAATTATTTCATTATTATTATAAATAATGTAAAATTTATAGCATCTTTCCACAAGTGCATAGTCTTATATAATTCGAGACCTAATGTGAGACAAAGTGATGATCCTATTTTGCATTGTGGTATCCTATTAGTATCTTTCAATGAGATACAAAACATAATGCATCCCACAAATTTCCTAATAGGATTATTTTATTTTTTGAATTTGTAATTATTCCTTAAAAAATGCATGCATCATTTATGAAATTATACATATACTTAAATTATTAATATCATTTTTTGAAATATTTATGTATCCTTTCCTTAATAAAAAATATTCTATTAATTAAAATGACATAAAAACATTATATGTCTTGTTACTATTATATATATCTTTTATAGATCAAATAAAATACCATTCACTATATTCGATGAACTAAATATATTGACTTAAAATTAAATTATATTCCATTTATAGATAAATTTCATTTTCACTTATTAGAGTATGTTACTATTTTTATGTTCCCAATAATTTTGTATCTAAACGGAATATAATCACGCTTTTGTTTCTGTGTTCCACATGACCCTTTCAAAAAATTTATGTTTTCTAAATCAGGTAACATATAAACATTCTAATTTCTATAGTATTTTGATTTGGTTTTTAAATATGTAAATACAAATGTGAATAAGTACTGTAATAAATTATTGGACTCATTATTATATATTATCTATAAGATTTAACAATTATAGTATATGAAATTTATTCCCATTTTGTATTAGTTAACACAATTTATTCAATATATAAATGAAATTTACTACATTTATCACAATGATTCATTGAAAATTTGGGTAAATTAAAAACATTGGATTCATATCATATTAATGGTTGAATAGAAAGAAATCTATCAAAATTCACTGTATTTTCATGTATATTAAATATATTTTATTTGGTTTTTATGTAACAAAAACGATTATTGTGGTTTTTATACTAATTCAAAATTCAAGGATGAATTTTATTACTAGTTGACCATAATATTTTATGATGAATCACAAAATATCAACATTTTGGTGATGAATCATTTCTAGTATAAGATACCCACCAGTGATTTATATGGACCACACCATTAAATTTAGTATAAAATCTTTGTGAAAACCACAATTACTAATAATTAATTTTTTTTCAAAATATATTCTATTAATTTTATAATAATTTTTAATTCTAAAAATATAATGGTCATTTGTAATATTCAAACTAAAAATAATTTAAAATTTTTATTTTGTAATTTTATTTCCCTTTAATAACATAATTTCCAATTGATTATTTTCATGTTATTATTAGTGTCTTAAACTCATCAATATCTTTTATTGTCACCCACATTAAGGATCTGTAATGGCCTAGACCTATCTGGACCATTCATTGCTGAAACCTATTGTTTTAGGTAGTCTAGGAGGTCAAGGTGACCTATACAAAACACCTTTCCCAATTTTAAAAATGTTTCATGAAACGGTGTCACATTTCATTTTTCCAAAATTCCAAACTATTTCATTAAATTGTGTCACATTCCTTTGCAAAAATTACAAACTATTGCACATAAATAGTGTCACATAAACGGTGAAACAAAAATAGTGCCATAGAAATGGTGTAACTGAAATGTTTTCATAGAAAAAGTGTCACAGAAACAGTTTCATAGAAACCATGTCACAAAAAAATTCTCACAAAAAATGGTATCCTATAAACGGTTTCATAGAAATGGTGTAACAGAAACAGTGTCATTGAAATGTTTCACAGCAACTGTGTCACATAAATGGTGACAAATGTCTTATCACAGAAATGGTGTCACAGAAATGGTGACACAAAAATAGTGTTACAATAATGGTGTCAGAGAAATGGATTCACAGTTACTGTCTCATAGTTACTGTCTCACAGATATTATTTCATATTTCCTTTTCTAATTTTTTTCAAATTTTTTTTTTCATATTCTCTCATTTAACATTTTCTTTGACAAAAAACACATTCAAATCCCTTTTTAAGGGACTTAAGATCGATTAAAAGGCCATAACTCCTATATTTATTTTCCTATGTATTGGATTACCTTTACTTGGCCAATCCACGTGGTTTAATGAGATGTCTTTTTAATGGAAAATCCAGCATGTAATAAATAGATACCCTATTAAATATTTTAAAGGGAATATATATATTACTCCCTTATTATTCCTCCTTGTTCTCTGGCGAGAAATGCTTGGAAATTTCCTTCCTTCCCACAGAAGTCATGTAATAAAACATTCCTCCTTGGATTGGTTCCCCGTGAAACTATTCTTGCTACAATTGTATCCCCAGTTTTTGTGAAACCCACAAGTATCCATCAATCATCAATAAAAGGTATGATTTTTCGTCATTTATTTGGTTCCATCTTCTCTTGTTTCTCCTTGTCATGTTATAGATTGTTATATCCATTCCTCTAATAGAGTTTTCATGGGTTTTGGTTGGTGCGGTCATGCGGTGGCATCCTATGGTGGATGCGGCTGTCGCAGGAGGAGGCAGTCATGATCTATTATGTGAATCGTTCTAATATAAAGAACATCAAGAAACTTTTGAGGTCAGGGATTCATTGCTTCTCAATTATTTTATGTTAAACTATAGAGTTAACATGTTTTAGCCCACTAGATCCCAATGTAACAGACATAATAAATATTTGAACCAGATAAATAAATTGATTAAATCATATGTTTCTGCCTCTTGTTTTTCAAGATATTGTGATATTAGTTCTTTTCATGTTAGAATGTCATTCTTGATGAAATTGGTGTTAAATTAAATCCAGAATTAATTGTAATTATTTTTAAAATATAAAGAGTCATATAAATGAATCTGGTTGTTGTTGTTGTGATTTTATGTTAATCAAATTGATTCAATTATCAGATTTAGTTTTTTGGGATAGCATACTATTTGGGTTTCCCATCGTTGGGACCACCGAATAATAAATCAGATAATTAATGATGGATTAAAGAATTGGTTTTTTGATAAGAGATAATTCCTCATAGGTTTTTGTTTTTCCCTCTTGGTTTTGAATTCCAAGATCCTAATGAATGGATATGTGAGATCTCATTTCATGTTAAAGAAGAATGCTTTAATTAGGTCCAAGAGCCTAGTTGCTTTCTTATTTTTCTACTACATGTGAGTTGTTGTGATCTTGGGGGATGTTGTGATATGTTCGGGCCAAGAAACCCATTGGTTGTGGTAGTAGTTGACGCCTAGAGTGGTGAGATGCATCGGATTATGCTTGTGGGTGTCGGGGAGGACACAAAAGTTGATGAAACTTGTTGGATGTAAATGTTGGATGCTTGCTGAATATGGTTGGTTGTTATCTAATTTACAATCCCCACTACTCAAGGAAGTTGGTTCTGCATACCCTCCTTCCAAAAGGGGTGATGACATGTGGGGTATACCATGTAAAATCTGTGTTTAGCTTCTCAAGGGAGGATGGATATATGATCCCACTACAGATGGAAAATACATGATAGGTAGTTTATCTACTCACCATGTTGAGCCCCATTGTGTCTAGTAGCACAGAATGGTTTTCTTGAATTTCTTTGAATATGAGAATTTAATAATGATGTTAATAAATGATTGAATGAATGTTTATTAACTAATGGTTCGTAGCTTGCAGGGATGTAATGTAGAGGTTGCAATTTAAAGGAAAAATGGAATTTGGGTGTGAAGCTAATGAAATATAATGTGGATTTATTAATGGTTTATTAATTTTTAAGGAATTAATTAACGTAATGAGTAACTAGTAAAAAGGGATAATGTAATATAATGAAGCTCTTTAACTAGTTGTTTTCTTATAGGATACCTAGTCTTAGAAGTGCCAGTCGGGAGTCTGAGAGACGTTAGCTGCAGTTGAGTCTAAGACTAGGTTATTCCCATAGTCTGGTTGTGAGCTATAGTATGTTCTGTACCTTTTGTGTTTATATATACTACTCCAACCCATCAGTTTGGTAAACTGACACCTCATGGATTCGGATCCTTGGGGGTGTTTTCCCCAACATTCTGGTTGGAGGTTGGATGGATGACTACCCCCTTTTCTCCCACTCTCTACTGTTGGTAGTTACTTTTTCTTTTTTTATCAATGGTTTGTTTTCCATATATATGTGTGTAGAGGGATGTAACGGCTTGTGGTTATTCACACACATAAATTCTGGATATAGTTTCCTATAGACTACTATAGGTGTACCGTGTATAGGAAATAATGGTTTGAGGATCCTTACTCGGTGTATGGATTGTAATAGCTTGAGGTATAATGTATAACATTTGATACAAGTTATGCGAGCTTTTTTGGCCCCCCAAAACTTCCTGGTTACTTTGGTTGCATGGACATAGTGGTTATACTACATGAGGTGCATGTTTTGGTGCTTCGCCCAAGTGTTCTCAGGAAATCCTTTTTGGAGAGAGATGATTAGGATGCGCGACGTTAGGGAAAAGTAGAAGACCAATGGGTAAGTGGTAGAAGGGTACCCTTGATATTCTTTATTATATTATATACACTTTTATACGACACTTGGTGAGAGTATCCCTGGTGAGGCTTGGAACATAGTATACCTGTTCAGGTGACGAGTTAGTTTCACTTGTTTTTTTAATGTGCTTTTGGACGAATTCTTGACATTGGAACGAGGGGATAGAGGTAGGATATTACTGAGTATACTGTTATACTCACCCAATGTATATATAAAAGGTTTCAAGCCACTTGTATCAGGTAAGAGAAAATTCTATTTACTACTATTTTGGGTTGCAGGAGTTGTTCGGGCTTCATGGTTACTGATAATTACTCACTGTTTGGGTAATTGCAGTTTTCCCTTTATATTGTAGTATTTTTGGCATGACATTGCATATGTGTAGATGGGATTTCATTTATATTACTATCTAAGTTGGAGTTGGTTGAGTTCATTCTTATATTTCTATTTATGATGTTTTTAATTAGAGGTTAATGTCTCCCATTTGTTTTTTTATTATACCCTCAGAACTAGTCGCCAACCCAGGGCTTACTAGAGGTGGGACTCAGGGGGTCATTATCTCCCTTATCAAATTGCCTTCCCAAGAGGGGTAACTCATGTGGGGAGTGTAAGGGTTGGTGTTCTAAGAACCAAATGTTTTGTACTCTGATTACATGAATATAAACTTAATATATACTTTTATTTGTTCCGCATGACTATAGTATAATAATATCCTGGAATATTTTTTGCATTAATAATGTCATGGAAGATCTCTGTTATGATGAGAACCTTGAAATGATATAAAAATATTTTTAAATAAAGTCCTATAGATGGATGAAATACTATGATAGGACACATAGTATACAGACCGTCATGTGCGAGTACTCGTAAGATGATGAGACTCTATCTCATGGAGTTCGCACTCGGAAATCTCTAAGATGGGATATTATGAGAATAGAACCGCTAGTAGTAATCCACATGTCATGGTGTCATATGATATTTCTATCTGCAAGCGTGTGTAATGGTCCTTAGACTAGAATATTATCATTAACTCATGTCATGACTCGTACACTTAGATTTGCTGATGAAATCCATAACGTAGACAGTTGGTGGGATATGGGGTATGTTGGGTGCATCACGAATGACATGTTGTTAGTGGATAAGTCGAGGAAAGATTTATCCCTTCTATATTTATGGAAGTATATATCTCTAGCCCTTTTATTGAAATTAAACTGTCGCCCAAATTCCATGGTCTTGGTGTAATGACGAGTTTATTTCTGGAAGTCAAAGAATGACAGATCCAGAATATAGGTTTATGACACTGCCATGAAAACTTAATGATGATATATTGAGAAAATGGGATTAATTTACATGGTAAGCTTTCGTATGTGGTGACACGTCAATGCGGCGTCAACTTCTTTCTCTTAGGTTCCTTGACACGTTGATAGACATCAATCTTGGACTTCAGTCAAACACACCTAATGCAAACGAGAAAGAGGCCTAGAGGGACACAGACTAAGTGTACCCAAGTATCTCAAGTAGATTGAATATTATTCCATTACGTGATTTAATAATTTTTCATGAAATCCTAAATCATTTCAATGTTGGAGGAAGAATAAAATGAAACCAAGTACACGTTGTGTATTAATGATTACACGCCATGTATTTTTTATTTTGAAAACAAGTACACACTGTGTATTAATGATTACACGCCATGTAGTTTTTAATGAAAAACAAGTACACGCCTTGTATTTATGATTACACGCCTTGTAGTTTTTCCTGTCAGGATATTGAGGAAATATCGTTTTATTAAATTATATTTATTATAATCATCGAGGGCTCGTGTCAAGGAATTAATGATTCGATATGGGGTTTTCAAAAGAGTTAATGAAATAAATAAAATGGGTAACGGTTTTATTTATTTTCATTACTCTACATCCTCAAACCTGATTATAAATATCCTCACAACTCCAACTCTATCCCTAAGAGAATCATTGTGCACAAAAATTTGGGAGAATTCTCTCTAGACCGAAATAACTCCATCCTCCAAGAACACTCTCAAGACAGAGAGAGATCTGCCTCCATCAGATCAAGGTGATCTAAGGCGGACAACTCCAACAAAGGATTCTCTATGCTAGCACCCAGATATTATTTTGTTGAATTCCATAGATACGTGATGCATGTGTGGATCACCACTAGAGGATGTCTATCCTTGGATTCTACGACACAATGAAGAATCACATTGAAACATTACCAAGAATATCAATGAAGAAAGAACATCTAAACGGTACTTCTTTTCAATTAATTAAATTAATTATAATCAAATTCTCACAATCCACTTTTTTTGTTCCAGGACCTTTCTTATTCTTTGTCTATTTCTGTGAATCGATCCATGGAGACTGGCATTTATCGTCGTATTGATCCCAGATTGGTCATTTCTAACGACAAAAATCCAAGTGGGCACATCCATTCATGTGCTTCCGCTGCGACCAGAACCTTCAATTGGTATTAGAGCGAGGTTACAATGATGATTATAGTTATTTTATTTTCATTGATAATTTATGCATATTTATATTTGATTCAATTCGTGATTAATTGTTCTATTAAACTGAATGAATGATATATGTTTCTCCTCCTTTATTTATGGATTCACATCACAAAAATGACCTTTTAATTTTAATTTTGATTATAATAAAAAATGAGGAAATCATCCGGAGGAGCCGCTCTTTCTGTATGTACAAAACGGGAATACACGACTCGTAATGGAAACTACTCTCCATGTACATAGGTTCAACGAACCGGTACTAGTCCACCAAACCAAACTTTTTGAATTGAGTATACCTGAGTATTCTTATACAGTGTTTACTATAAATGAACGGTGTCTGGAACCGGAATACACTGTGTGTATGTTGAATCAACACGCCACGTAGTCCGATCTGGCCCATGTGAAACTGTGTACAAGGAGACGCTGTGTTCTATGTACACAGGATTTCTAGGCCGGTAACCACGTAACAAGGAAGTACACACTGTGTTATATTAATCTACACGCCATGTACTCCAAAATTTCCAAAGTAGAGAAAACACGCTAATGCCCCAGCGTGTAGTTCTGATAAAGGGTGAAAAGAACTAGACGCCATGTAAATATAAACTACACGTTGTGTACTTTCCAAAAATGGAATTTCACCAGGTTTCCTCCAAAATTACAAAAACATGTACAAGGGATATGGATGAGAAGAATCTCAAGGAAATTTAGAAAGAAATTTATGATAAATAATGGATTAATTAAAAGGTCGTAATTAATTAATTTCAATAGAGACTTATCTTAAATAATAGAATGGTCAAAATAATTTTAATTCAAAATTTTTCTAAATGTCGTTGCATGCTATGGATGATCATGAGCTAGACCAAAGACCCATTGTACGTGTGTTTGTTTTCATTTAAATTTTTTTATTTTAAATTTGTTGGCATGCGAGCCTTCTTCTAATAAATTGTAGTGCCTGTATTCCAATGGTTTCTTTAATGTAAACCCCATGTAATGGACGATCTCTCAAGCTAGAGGAGACGGTTCAAAACCAGAAGCTGAGGAGAAACCAACCAAAGAGGATACAAAGGTGGATAGGTGGGAGCAGCAAAACACGAACCATCAGGTTCGAGGTGTTTTTCCCTAGGTTAGGGTAAGGTTATCAAACCCAATAGATAAGATAACCAATAGAATCTCATGATCATACCATCTTATTTTATTTATGTCTGATTGCATTCTTTATTTATCATATATGTGTTGTCACGATAACATAGTTAATAAAATGAACAAGAATGCAAAGATGGAATAAAATAAAAATCGGACTATATGTAAACATTATTAGAACATGGTTAATCACTTAATCAAGCATCACTTAATATTAACAATCTTGTGATACTGAAAAACTATGCATAAAGAATAAAATCCTTCAAATACCATATTAAGTCAGACCAATCCCTCCTTTACATGATTATGGGAATGAATCGCTAAAAATATGTTTTTGACCAACACTTGTTAGGACACTTACTTTTATAAAATAAGATATTATGAATGTTTTGGGTTGACTTAAACATTTTACATCAAGAGGAGTAGTCATAGATAGACTTATTGTAAAATGGAGGCAAATGTTGAGGAAATCCATGTCAGGATTTCAGGATTGGGGATTCCACTCTACAGATCAAGGAACTGTAAGCTCACAGGTGGAAAAGAACTGGCTACCAAAATACCTTCAAATAGCATAACCAACCCTTGTTGGGGTTATCAGAAGGAAAATATGGATCCTTTCCACTAGAATGTCAAAACAAATAGACATTCCGGGTTCAATGGTGAGGGCCATTGGGACTTGACAAAATAGTGGGAGAATTAATAAATTCATTTATTAATTTTCGTAAAATGTAATCAAAAGGTACAGATAAATATTCTCTTTTAATTTGAAGAATCAATATGACAAACTCATCAACCACATTTTCCCTGTGATCTATTCTGAAAAAAGACAATATCCTCACCAGAAGTAACTTTCAAGAATGGTTTAGGCGCCTTCAGGTTATCCTATGCCCTGAATGAATGTTTGACGTGTTGGAGTCCTCACTTCCTTATTTGCCTACCCAAGGGGTGAGTGATGAAGATTTCTTGGTCTATGATCTACATTTGAATGACGCACTCGATGTTCAATGTTTCATGCTATCATTAATCTCTAGTTAGCTCACGAAGTATCATGAATACATAGATGCATATAGCATGCTCGAGAACCTATGTGGTCTATACCAAGATAGAGAAAGGCAGGAAAGTTTTGAGATCTCCAAGGCTCTATTTCAGAGCATGCTTAGAGAGGGTTCCCTAGCCGGGCATCATGTAGCCAAGCTCATTGGATCCATTTAGCATTTAAAGGTTCTAAGTTTTAAACTCCCCGAAGAACTAGGTACCGATCTCATTCTTGAATCACTCCCCCAAAGTTTGTCAAACATCATTGTGAACATCAACATGAACAACATTGAAAAGTCTCTATCTAAACTTTTTACAGTCATCCTCCAATTGGACAATGACATGAAGTGTGAAAAGCCATCTTTCCTCATGGTATATAAAAGGAAAGTGAAGGAGAATATCATTAAGACAAAAGCTTCTTCATGAACTTCCTAGAAAAAGAAGATCAAAGGGGAGGCAAGAGAACGGGAGGCTATTTGTTTCACATGTGGATAGAAGGGCCACTCGAAGAAAAATTGCACCCATGCAAGGAGGAAAGGGGAATCTTCAGGTGTGTTTGGTATCGAATGAAATCTATCTATTTCTACCAATTGGGATTTAGACACTACATGTGGTTCTCACATCTGTATCCAAATATAAGAACCAAATAGATTTGGAATTATTGACTGAGGTGAGGTAGATCTACAAGCAACCAACAGAGCCAGACTCGCTGCTATAGTTGTCGGATACTACCAACTCACATTTCTTACTGGGATGGTCATGGTTTTGAAAGGATTTTTTATGTACCCTATGTAACCAAAAACATTATTTCAGTATCTAGATTAGATACTGATGGATTAATCTTCAAGTTTGGGAGTGGATGTTTCTACTTTTATAATGATAGAATTTGTTTTGGTAGGGCACATTTATATAATGACCATTATGTGTTAGACTACACAAACCAAGTAATGCCAATCGATGACAATTTTAATTCACATGACTCATACCACACCCAAATTTGACATCACGAGCTATGTTAAATCAATGAGAAACATTTGAAAAAATTACATCAAGATGGGTATTAAGATTATTTCGAACTAAAACCACTTGGTCTATGTCATGCGTGTCTACAAGAAAAAATGACTAAAGCCCCATTTAGTGGGAAAGGTGAAAGGGATAAAGAGATTCTAAAATTTGTTCACATAGATGTGTGTGGACCGTTTAATGTTGAATCAAGTGGTGGGTTATCATACTTCATAAGTTTTATAGATGACTTTTGTATATATGGATATATTTACTTAATGAGGTGTATGTCAGATTCTTTTGATCAGTTCAATGAATACAAGAATGAAGTTAAGAACTAGCGTGGTAAGAAGATTAAGAATCTCCTCTCAGAAAGAGCAGGATAA
This sequence comes from Viscum album, assembly GCA_963277665.1. NCBI lineage: Eukaryota > Viridiplantae > Streptophyta > Magnoliopsida > Santalales > Viscaceae > Viscum > Viscum album. The sequence continues at coordinate 1,158,770,983 of OY728122.1, read as the reverse complement.
TATCTAAATTAGTACTTCATTGATTTCTTACGGGAGTTTGGGATTATGTCTCAACTCACTCCTCCTTACACACCTCAGTGGATTGCTGTAAGTGAAAGGCGGAACCATACCCTGTTGGACATGGTGAGATCAATGATGAGTCATGCGAGTCTTCCATTATCCTTTTGGGGATATTCATTACAAATAGAAGCACATATACTAAACTAAGTACCATATAAATTGATAAATGGTATTCCATACGAATTATGGAGTGAATGCAAAGCCATGTTATCAAATTTACATGTGTGGGGTAGCAAAGCATTTGTTAATGCCTCTTCAGGTAACAAACATGCACCCGAGGCAAAAAGTGTATCATTATAGGATATCCCATGGAAACAAGGGGATATATCCTATACAACCCCTCAGAAAAAAGAGTTATAGTGGAAAGACGCACCATATTCCATGAGTGGGTGCACATCTCCAAAACAGATTGTGGGAGTGAGATAGACATCGATGAAGATGAGGCTCAAGATACATTGTAGTTGGTATAAAAACAGATTCCACAAAGCCCCATGGAAGAACAATCTATTCCAGAGACACAAGAACTACATAGGAGCACGAGAGAGGTGAGAGACCTAGAATGATATGGTTTTCATGTCACTAAGGATGTTGACTCATTATTTTCTGACAATGATGATCCTTTTACCTACAAGGAAGTAGTTTAAGGTACAGACGTTGCCAAGTGGCAAGAAGGAATGAATTCTAAAATGGAGTCCATGTACCAAAACCATGTATGGATTTTGGAAGATCCTCTCGTTGATGTAAATACTATTGGTAATAAATGGGTATTCAAGAAGAAACTGGACATGTAGGGGAAAGTCATCACCTATAAGGCAGAACTGGTTTCCAAAGGTTTTAGATCATGTCAAGGAATTGACTGTGATGAAACCTTTTCACCGGTTGTGATGCTGAAATCCATCAGAATCGTATTGGTCATTTCCACATACCATGACTACGAAATTTGGAAAATGGATTTCAAAACAGCATTCCTTAATGGGAACCTCCAGGAATATGTCTACATGACACAACCAGAAGGGTTTGTGACTCCAAATGATGCCAAAAAGGTATACAAGTTGCAGAAATCCATTATCGGATTAAAGAAAACATCAAGGCCATGGAATATTCATTTTGATGAAGATGTAACAAAATTTGGCTTTGTTAATAATGAATATGAGCCATGTGTCTACAATAGGTTTAGTGGAAGTGCAATTGTTTTCCTAATAGTATATGTTGATGAAATATTACTCATTGGAAATGATTTACCTGTCTTACAATCAGTTAAGCCTTGGTTAGATAACCAATTCTCTATGAAATACGTGGGCGGGGAGACATATATTCTTGGGAACAAGATCCATCGTGATATATCCAAGAGAATGCTAGGCATGAGGCAAAGTCCATACATTGACAAGATACTGAAGAGATTCAGTATTGAACAATCTAATAGGGGATTCTTGCCAGTGTCACATGGCATTCATCCTTACAAGAAAATGTGTCCTCATACTCATGAGGAATAAATGAAAATGGAAAGGATTCCTTATGAATCCACGATTGGTTTAGTCAAGTTTGGTATGCTATGTACAAGGATAGATGTTTCTAATGCATTAAGTGTGGTAGGCAGATATCAGAATGATCCAGGAGACCGCCATTGGATGGCAGTGAGGACTATCCTTTAGTATCTATGGCGTATTAAGGCTATGTTACTGGTTTATGGAGGAGATGAGGAACTAGTCATCAGAGGAAATATAGATGCTAGTTTCTAGACTGATCAAGATGACATGAAGTTGCATATTGGATATATCTTCAGTTTGAATAGAGGTGTAGTGAGCTGAAAGAGCTCAAAACATAGTGTGGCGGCAAATTCTACAGCAGAGTTTGAGTATGTCACAACATCTAAGGTAGCTAAAGAAGTAGTATGGATGTGAATCTTCATCCATGAGCTGAATGTAGTATCCAATAGTAATGATCCTATCACACACTATTTTGATAATACTACAGTAGTGGAACTTGCAAAATATCCAAGGATACATCAGCAGGAAAAGCATATACTTTTGTAGTATCATCTCTTGAGGGATTTTTCTCAGAGAGGTGAAGTTGCATTTAGAGGTATTTCCACGGAAGACAACATGGAAGACCACTTGACTAAAGCCTTGACTCACAAGAAACATGATCATCAAGTGAGGTATAGTGGACTAAAAGTCATAGGCAGTTGGAACTAGACCAAGTTGGAGTTTTTAGGGGTTGGAGTATGGAGAACCAACTATTTTTTACTTTTATTACATGAATATACCCTTATTATATATTGTTCATTGTTCTGCATAAATGTAGTATAATAATGTCCTTGAATATTTGTTGCATTAATACGGTCAAGGAAGAACCCCGCTATGGTGAGAACCTTGAAATTCTATAACAATATTCTTAAATAATGTTCTACGGTTGGATGAAATACTATGATAGGACACATAGAATATGACCGTCATGCGTGAGTACTCGTAAGAAAACGAGAAAATATTTCATGGAGTTCGCACTTGGTAATCTCCAAGATAGGAGATTATGATAATAGAACCCCCCAGTAGTAATTCTGCATGTCTTGGTGTCATCAGATATTGCTATCAGTGAGCATGTGTAATGGTCAATAGACAGGAATATTATCATTAACTCATGTCATGACTCTTGCACTTATATTTGCTGGCGAAAACCGTCACGTAGATAGTTGGTGGGAAGTAGGGTACACTGGGTGTGTCACGAATTAAATGTTTTTAATGGATAATTCAATGAAGGATTTGTCCCTTCCATATTTATAGAAGTAGATATCTCTGGCCCTTTTGATTGAAATAAAATTGTCACCCAAATTTCATGGCCATGGTGTAATGATGAGTTTATTTCTGGAAGTCAAAGAATGACAGATCAAGAATATAGGTTTATGAAAATTCCATGAAACCTGCATGATTATATATAGATACAAAGGGATTAAATTACATGGTAAGAATTCGTATTAGTTTACACGTCAATGGGGCGTCAACTTCTTTCTCTAGGGTTCCTTGACCCATTTCTAGACTGTAATCTTAGACTTTATGCAAGACCATGTAATTCCAATGATAAAGAGTCCTAGAGGGCCACACACTGTGTGTATCCAAGTATCTCAAGTAGAATAAAGATTATACTCATACGTGGATTAATAATTCATCATGGAATCCTAAATCATTTTAATGTTAGAGGACAAATAAAATGAAAACATGTACATGTTATGTATTAATTATTACACATCGTGTAGTTTTTATTTTCAAAACAAGTACATTCCATGTATTAATGATTACATGCCATGTAGTTTTTAATTAAAAACATGTACACGTTGTGTTTTTATGGTTACACTCCGTGTAGTCTTTCCAGGAAGGATTTTTAGGAAATATCATTTTATTAAATGATATTTATTACAATCAGTGTGGGGACACGTCAAGGAACTAATTATTCGATGTGGGGTTTTCAAAAGAGTTTATGAAAAAAATTAAAACATGTAACATGTTTATTTATTTTCATAACAATACAACCTCATACCCTATTATAAATATCCGCACAACCCTAACTCTTTTCTTAAGAGAATCATTGTGCACAACTATTCTGGAGAAATATATGAAGGCAAAAAGAACTACGTCCTCCAAGAATACTGTCATGATCAAGAGAGATCCACCACCATGAGATCAAGGTGATCTAAGGAGGAAAACTCAATAAAACGCTTCTCCATGCCAGCACATGAAGATTGCTTTTTTGACGTCCATAGATACGTTGTGCACGTGTGGATCACCGCTAGAGGAAGTATACCCTTGGCTTCTGTGACACAACAATGAATTACATCAGAACTTGATCAACAATATCATCAAAGAAAGAACATCCAAAAGGAACTTCTTTCCAATTAATTAAATTAATTATAATAAACATGTGAAGTTCCACTTTTTTTGTTCTGGGTCCTTTCATATTATTTGTCTATTTCTGTGAATCGATCTATGGAGACTGACATTTATCATCGTATTGATCCCGGACAGATCATTGCTAATGAAAAAAGCCAAGTGGGAACATCCACCCACGTGCTTCCACTACGCCCGGAACCTAGAGAGAGTGGGGAGGGACATTGTGGTATTACAGCTCTAGTTGAGGGATATGATGGATTTTGGTGTTAGGAAAAGGTGATGTTTCATGGGTTGGTAGGGAAATGGTGTCAGACATGTTTAGAAAATGATGTAAAAACTAGATACTGGCTAATACATACGCGTTTAGGGATCTCTGTGATCTGATACATGGACCATTAAGTTTACAATGGATACTAAATGGGTTGATACTAGTTTTTGGGTAGAGACATGGGAAAGGATCATGAATCATTATTATTTGTTCTTGTGTTTGAATGGGTACACATTGGGATAGGTTAACCTAAAATTTATAAATGAAAACAATAAATTAATTAATTTTGAGTCATCCATACTAATAGTTTTTTATCTCTAAATATTTTTTATTTGATAGGTATGGATCCAGGTTGATTTCCTCTTCAGGTTAATGTAGAAGATGTCTAGTAGGATGTGCTAGAAGATCGCCTCTGGGTAGAGGTTGACGATGATGACACATGGAGGAGGAAACTCTGAGAGTTTCAGTGCCAGAGTCTATAGAAGATCAAGGTCTCTTTTTCAGATGTATTCATAGAAGACTGGTTAGAGTAGGTAGATATAGGATTCAGTTTGATCCTTTCTTGGAAGGAGCATTGGGTTTATATGGTTGTGAAGATGATGCATGGAGCAGAAAGTTAGTGGTGGTTCTTGTTCCTCTGGGATCACGAGGAGTTGACTATCTAATGGGAGGAGTTTCAAGACAATTTCGAAGACATATTTCTTTCATCGACTGAAAAAGTGTCTAGTTGCCAGTAGATTCTTACCCTTCGACGAGTGAGATCTAGTGTTCTAGAGTTTGGAATCTATTTCATGAAACATTTACTATATGCATCAGACTTGTTTCCAGATGAGGAGGCTAGGGTGATGAATTTTGAGGAGGCTTTGCATCCAGAGATCCAGTTTCAGGTCACACTGTTTATATTGTATACATATCTTGAGGTGCTGGGGAGGACATAGTTTGTCAAGAGGACATTGGCCAGAACATTATCATCACATGAGGGGAGTCTTCATGATTCTTCATGAATGATACCTATGGTATGGGGTTCCTAGTTTTTTGGGTAGAATAATTTCTATTTGGCCAGGGGTAGGTCCAAACCCTCAGCATCTCGTTTCTCTTAGGAAGGCAGATCTCAGGCCTATTCCAAGGGATTATGTTCTTTTTTTCTTATGGAGGACAAGGTAATCAGCAGAGAGAGTGTGAGTCCTTTCAGAGAAGTCATCGTGCACCATGTCTTCCGCTCCAGGTTCCTCTGTTGAGGTAATTCTTGTCGAGGTAGCAACAAATAGGGGAACCCGATTTGGTTCAGCAGAGAGAAGATGGGGCATGTAGAGGAAATCAATGTGATTCTCCTCTTCCTTAGAGAGAAGATATAGGTTGTGGTTGAGGACTTAATTAGGGTTTGAGAGGCCGTGGATGAGGTCACAGTCAGCTTTATGCTTTGGCGTTTCCAGCACCAGGCAATCCAGACATCGTTCAAGGTATTGTTTTCTTGTTGTATAATTGGGTTTATTCTTTGTTTGGTTTAGGAGAGACACACTCCTTTATATCATCTACCCTTGTCCATGCTCTAGGACATGAGGTAGAGGGGATTCTAGTGCCCTTGTCATTGACTATTCCAGTTGGAGGTCGAGCTAACTTGTTTAATTTATGTAGCGACTGTGAACTAGTGCTATTGTAGCACCGTTCATGGGGAGATTTCCTATGTTTACCTTTACAACCCTATGAGGTTATCCAAGGAATGGATTGGTTGTATTTGTTAACGGATTTCATGGATTTCTTTAGGTGGCATGTGGTTTTCATAGATGCCAATGGAGAGCCATTGGATTTTGTTAGTGAGCGAGACCCTTGGATGGGTAAGTGACATGTTTCTTACATATCATATTTTATGGATAAGTTGATTCATAGTTCATCATATGTTCAAAATGTGGTGTTTCTTAGGGTTGTAGTACAATACCCTGAGGTCTTTCTATAAGAGGTTGTTTCACTACCCCACGACGAGAGATTGAGATTGGGATCAAGCTACAACTAAGAGTATCTCCTATCTCTATGTATCCATATATGATGGCCCCTAATAAGTTAAGAGAGCTATGTATAAATCTTGATGGTTTGTTACAGTGTGGTTTTGTTCGGCCGATTTTTTCACCGTGGGTTGCACCAGTTTTGTTCGTGAAGAAGGTTGAAAACAGTTTGCGGTTCTGTATCGATTATCATTACATAAAAAAAGTGACAGTGAAGAATTTCTATCCTCATCCATGGATTGATTATTTATTTTATCATCTAAAGGGTGAAATTTGGTTCTCAAAGATCAATATGCGATCAGGATATCATTTGGTGATAGTGAAGGATGAGGATATCCCGAAGACTACTTTTCGTAGTTGTCATTTGAATTACGAGTTTTCTGTAATGCCGTTCAGTGTGATGAATTCTCTAGCAGTGTTCACGGTATTGATGAACACTATGTTCCGTGAGTTCCTGGATATGTTCATGGTGTTATTCATCAATGAAATCCTTGTGAACTCCACATCTGAGGAGGAGCATGCAGAGTATATGAACACCATTTTGGGAGTTCCTCTTCAACAACTGCTATTTGATAAGTTGTTGAAGTGTGAGTTTTGGGCTTGAGTTGTCCATTTTTTGGATAATGTTGTGTCTCAGCTATGAGTTACTGTAGATCCTTCAAAGAGAGAAGCATTTGTGTCATTGGAAACACCCAGGACAGTAGTAGAGGTGCGATTTTTCTTTAGTCTCGCAGGCTACTACAGGAGGTTCGTAGATGATTTCTCTATGGTTGCGACTCCTCTAACATAATTGAATAGGAAGGATCACAAATTATTTTGGACTGTTCAGTGTCAGGCATCTTCTAGTTATCTAATGGATATATTTTTATGTGCTCTAGTTCATTGTCTTCTAGTTGAGGGAGTTCAATTTGATGTTTTTTGAAGATTCATATATGGGTTTAGGCTGTTTTTTGATGAAGTAAAGATCGATTATTTCATCTGGGTCTCGGTATTTGAATCCCCACGAATGTAACTATGCCACCCATGATATTGAGTTGGTAGTAGTGGTGCTTTATCTAATGTTGTTGAGACATTACCTCATTGGCGAGGGCTTTTATTCACCAATAATAAGATCATGAGGTATGTTTTCTACCAGTGTGACTTAAAATTGCGACAACGTCGATGGATGGAGTTATTACAAGAATACAACCTAGAAATATCGATTACACCTAGAAAGGGGAATGTTGTAGCTAATGCTCTGTGCATGAAGTCATGTAGCGATGTAGTTCATGAATCTGGTGATTCTTGGGGAGTGATGGAATAACTTACATCATTTCATATCTATATGGGAGAAGTTGGGGGGGAAGAGGTTTCCTCTTTTAGACAACGGTGAAGTCATATATGGTGAAGTAGATGGAAGAGTCTGATTTGGGGGGATCTAGAGGTGGGTATCTGGAGAGACCGAGTAGTTTGTGGTGACACCCTTGATGGTTGGTCTGAGGATGGACAACATAAACTATTGTATAATGGAAGGGTTTTTGTTTCTTTAGAGATGTGTGAGATGGTTCTCAAAGAGTTCAATAGTTCCCCTTTAACGGTGAATCCTGGAATGAAAAATATGTACCGAGGCTTGAGGAGCCAATTTTGGGGGCCTGGGATGAAGCATGCAGTTATAGAGTTTGTGTCTCGATTTTTGGTCTTCCATAAGGTGAAGTCTGTGCACCTTGTCCCGGATTATTTTCACCAAACATTATATATTTCTCCGTGGAAGTGAGAGGACATATAAATGGACATTTTTATTGGTTTACCTCGAGTTTAGGGAGGAAATGATGCTATTTGGGAAGTAGTTGATCGTTTAAAAAAATCAACCCAGTTTATAGCAATCTTATAATCAAGCATAGTGGATGTTTTGTCGAGGAAATATCTTGAGGAAGTGGTGAGACTCCACGGAGTCCCAAAGATAATCATAGAAATAGTGTCCCAGAAACGGAGTCACAAAAATGATGTCACAAAAATAGGGTCATAGAAATGGTGTCAACGAAATGGAGTCATAGAAACAGTGTCACAAAAATGGTGTCATAGAAATGGTGTGACATAAATAGTGTCATAGAAATGGTATCACAAAAACAATTTCCCAGAAACAGTGTGACAAGAATGGTGTCACAAATATGGTTCCATAGAAATAGGGTCACATAAAAAGTGTTAGATAAATGGTGTCACAGTTTCTGTCTCACAGTTAACGTCTCACAATTACTATCTCGCAGATACTGTTTAATATATCCTTTTCCAAATTTCCAAAAAAAAAATAGATTCACCCAATTAATGATTTCATTGATGGAAAACTCATTAAAAGCATTGTTTTAAGGGATTTAGTGCCGATTCAAAGCCCATAACTCAGATATTAATTGTCCTGTGGATTGGGATATCTTACTTTGTCAAACCATGATGTCTAATGAGATCCTAATTTTTTATGGAAAATATTATGTATATTAAACCGTTTCTCCATTAAATCATCAAAAGTGATGTGATATCTTCCTCCAGTGTCATTTCTCCTTGTTCTCTGGTGTGAGATGCTTGATCCTTTCCTTTCTTCACGTAGGAGTCATTCGATCAAACATTCCTACTCATATTGGTTCCCCGTGAAGTTATTCTTGCTGCCATTGTATCCCCTCTTTTGGTGAAACCAAGATGTATCCATCAATATTCGATATATGGTATGATTTATCATCGTTCTTATAGGGTAATCTTCTCCAATTTCCATTTCAATGTTATGGCATGTGATATCCAGGATTTTAGAACAGTTTTCTTGGGTTTCAGTTGTAGATGTCGTGTCGTAGCATCATCTGGTGGGTGCAGCTGTCACATGAGGAGGCGACCATGATCCATTGTGCATATCATTGTTGTAAAAAAATGTCAAGAACCTTTTGAGGTTGGGGATTTTTTATTCTATATTATTTAATGTGAAATTTTAGAGTTTTAATTTTTTTGACCACTGAATCACAATGGAATTTCCATATTAATTATTTGAACTGGATAAATAAATTGATATTGATCGTATGTTAATGGCTGTTTTTTTGATAGATAGTATGGCATCAATGATTTTCTTGTTATCATGTAGTTCCTGATGAAATTGATAAAGAACATAAATACATTATTATTTTTAAATATTTCTGAATGATAAAGATCAATATAAATGAATCTTATGTTGTTGCTGTAATTTTATGTCAATCAAATGGATGCTCTAAGAATGTTTAATTATTTGTGACTGCATACTGTTTAGGTTTCCCATAGTTATAACCTACCAATAATAAATTGATTAATTAAATAAGGATTAAAGAACTGTTGTTTGATAAAAGATAATTCCTCATAGGGTTTTGAGTTACCCTATTGCTTATAAAGGCCAATAGACAAATGCTTGGAGCTGTGAGAGATCGTTGCATGCGAAGGAAGAATGCCTTATTTGGGGCCAAAAGACATGTTGAATTGTTATTTTCTTGGTTCGTGTGATATATTGTGATCATGGGGGATTTTGTGATATGTTAAGGTTGGGAGTCCCCTTGGCTGGGGAAGTAGTTGATGCCTAATGTGGTGAAATGCATTAGTTTATGCTTGTCAGTGATAGGGAGGACACAAAAGTTGATGAAATGGGTTGGATGTAAATGATGGATGCACACTAAATCTGGTTGGTTGTTATCTTCTTTACATTCTCCACTGCTCATGAAAGTTGGTTTTTCCTACCCTCCTTCCAAAAGGGTCGAAGACGCGTGGGGTATGCCACATGCTTTCCATGTTTTCCTTCTTGAGGAAGGATGTGTCTATGCTCTTACTACTGGTGGAAAAGACATGATGGGTAGTTCATCTATTCACCATGTTGATCACCTTGTGTGTATTAGCTTAGATATTTTTTTCTATAATTCTTGGGAATATGGGAATGTAATAATGATGATAATAAATGATTGAATGAATGATGGTTAACCCATGGGGTTGGAGATTGCTGGGATGAAATGACGAGCTTTCAATTTAAAGGAACAATGGACTTTCATTGTGATGCTAATGAAATATAATTTGGAATTTTCAATGGTTAATTTATGTTTAAGGAATTAATTAACATAATTTGAAATGTATAAAAATTGATAATGTAATCTAATGAATCTATTTAAGAGGTTGTGTACTTATTGGATACCTAGTCTATGATGTTTCAGCCAGGAGTTCGAGAGATGTTTTCTGTAGTAGAGTCTAAGACTAGGTTATTCACATAGTGTGGTCATCAGATATATTATATTCTATACTTTTTGTGTTTCTATACTCTACTCCACACCGTCAGTTAGGGAAACTGAAACGTGTGGGATTTTGGGCACTAGGGGGTGTTTTCTTGAACATTCTGGTGGGAGGATGGATAGCCAACTGCCCCATTTGGACCTGATCTCTTCTCATGGAACTTACTTGTGCTGATAGGAAAAATTGTTATTTTTCCCCATATATGTTTGTAGAGGGCTATAATGTCTTATGTGTATTAACACATATATATTCTTGTTTATAGTTTCCTATGGACTATTATAGGTGTAACGTGTTTGGCTATAATGGCCTGAGGATCCTTACTCATTGTATAGGGTGTAATGTCTTGTGGTCGAATGCCCGACATAAGACACATGTTATGAGAGAAGCAGTGGCTCTTAAAAAATACCTGCAAACTTGGGTCGCGTGGGCATTGTGGTTGTGCTGCATGAGGTGCATGTTGGGGTGCTTCACCAAAGTGTTTGCAGGAAAGCCTTTTTGAAGAGATATTCGTAGGACGTGCAACATTGGGGAAAAGTGGAAAACTGGTGGGGAGGTTATAGCACGGTACCATTGATATTGTTTATTATATTATATAATTTTTATGCAATACTTGGTGAGAGTAGCTATGGTGAGGCTGGGAACTTAGTATACATGTTTAGGTTAGGAGTTAGTTTCACTTGTTGTTCAATGTCCTTTAGCATGATTTCATTACATTTTCACGAGTGGCTCTAGGGTGGATCCTACTGAGTATATTTTTATACTCACCCTATATATAAATACTATTTTTCTGGTCTCTTTGAGTAGGTTGGAGATCAAAATTTTTACTACTTCTTGGTGTTGTAGGATCCATTTAGGATTCGTGGTCGCTGCTATTTTTTTACTTTACATTGGTAGTTATAGTTTTCTATTTAATTTTTTCTAGTTCATTCATTAAATTATATATATATACTTAGGTTTTCATTTATATTGAAATCTGAGTTAGATTTGGTTGGTGTTTGTCTTATATCTCTCTTTTACATTTTTCACTAAGAGGTCAATGCCTCTCATTTGTGTCTTTACTATACCCTCGGTGCTAGTCACCAACCGAGGGCCTACTGGAGGCGGGACTTGGGGGGTCATTATTGTTGAGTCAAAAGTATTGTTTTGACTTTTCTATCTTGTTTTGGAAATCACAAATATCTTTTACCATGCTGATCGTACTAACCATACAGATCGTACTAACCATACAGATCGCACTAACCATACAGATTGTACTAACCATGCTGATCGTACTGATCATGCTGATCATACTGATCATGTTGATCATACTGATCATGCTGATCGTACTGACCATGTTGATTGTACTGACCATGCTGATCGTACTGACCATGCAGATCGTACTGACCATGTTGATCGTACTGAGCATGCTGATCGTACTAACCATGCTGATTGTACTGACCATGCTGATCGTACTGACCATGCTGATCGTACGGACTATAATTTTTGTACTGACTCTGTCAATCATATCGTACTGACTCTGTCAATTGTACTCACTTTTTTGTATCATACTTTGTATTATATTAATACATTACAATTAGTAATACTTATAATACTCCTAATTTTATCACATGCATGATTTTACTATTTTATCAAAAGACTTGTTTTAGATCAATCGTACTCATGATTATCATTTTCATATATCTTTTGTTTTAACCAATATGATGTCTTTTAGTTAGTTACAAACTAATCAAAATGATGTCATTCTTTCTATTTCAATATGACTGTTATAATACCAGGTGTCCAAGTCCCTCCGAGTTTTTTGGAGAAATTTGAAAGTTGGAAGAACTATGACCGTTGCAACCTGAGGCCTATAAATAGGAGGTCATTTGAAGATGAGAAAATAACGGTGATACTTTGCTTCTATCAAGTTCTAGAGAGATATGCTGTGACTTCTCTCATGCTTCGTGCGAAATCCATGAAACTACAAAACGTGAACGGCTCGTTCTTAGTTTGTATATTTCTATAAGTGCTTTGTTTATACTTTTTGTGACCGATAATCATATCTAGATCTTTCGAGGATAGGCAGACAGACAAATCGATCATCGTATCGAGGGCTGTCAGTGATAGGCAGACAGGCGCTCTAATCATCGTATCGAGGGATGTAGAGGATAGGCAGACAGACAAACCGATCATCATATCGAGGGCTGCCAGGGATAGACAGACAGACATACCGATCATCATACCATGGGATTACCAAGGTGGTGGTAAGACAGACCTCTTATCCTAGGTGAAAGGATAACCCTTCTCTTTGGGTCAAAAAGATTTGTAATACATTTACATTTCCACTGCTGTTTGTATTAGAAAAGAATTTGTGTTGTTTCCTTTATTCATTACACTTTCAAATGTAATTGTTTCAATTACAATTATTATTTTACATATTGTATTAATAGATTCTATATGCTTTATGGTAGAATCATTCACACTTGTATTACTCTGATTATTGAATTCCCTTGAATACAATTGTTTTACATTTCATATAGTATTACATTGTATCATACCATTATATTCAATACAATTGTAGGTGTTTATTTTTTTATTAGTTTAAGATCATTTTAAACTAACTTCTTAAGTGTTTAAACACTAAGTTTTTAAACCCAAAATTCACCCCCTCATGTATTGTTCCATCTAATATACATATACGTATACATATTCGATCCAAAAATTGGTATCAAATGAGGATTCCACTGATTTGCATTTCTAGATCTATTTCTTTCAAATAATTGTTCAACTATTTACTACAATAATGTGTGGAGTGGAAAAGATTTTGTTTCATTAGATGGAAGGAATGAATATTGGGTCAATTGACAACCTAAATCCTTCTAGACCACCTATCTTTAATGGGAATGATTATTACTACTGGAGAGACTGATTGAAGACATTTTTTATCAATACTGGTGTAGAAAATTTTATTATGCTTACTGGAGGTTACATAATTCCTGACAAAGAAGTCAGTACATTCACTAACCAAGAGAAACAAGAATATCAATTGAATTACAAGTTACACAATAATTTATTATGCTCTATAACCAAGAATATATATAGCCAGATGTCTTCTTATGAAGCAGCCAACTGTATTTGGAAGAAGTTGGAAGTCACACATTTCTGTACATCCAAAGTTATAGAAACTAGAAGAGCAATGCTACGAGCCGAGTATCATGGATTTATTTTTCCTTATGGAGATCCAGTATGTAATGTGAAACAATGATTTATGACGATTGTCAAAAAAAATCAATCTATGGGAGAAAAATGTATTGATGATGAAGCTCTTGTAGATAATATTATAGATATAATTCTGAATGAATGGGTGTCAAAAAGGACAGCCATTGATGAAAACAGAAGAGTTTACCAGATTACTCTTGATGAACTCTTTGGAAATTTTCTATAGCACAACACAATAATGAAAAGAGATGCTGATTTCAACAAGAAGAAAAATGGGAATGGTAGTGTATCTTTTACATCTAAAGCTAAAACACCTGAAAGGACAACAGGATCCAAATCCAAGAATGTTGTTATATCAGAATCGAGGGGGTAGTGATCACTCAGATAATGAGTTAGCCAATCTTGCTCGATGGATGAACAATATTGTGGGAAATAGAGACTTCCAATACAGATTCAAAAAGAAATATAGGAAGGATAAAAAGATTCAGAAGTAACATGTTATGAATGCAAGAAAGTAGGTCATATAAGACCTGATTGTACTTTACTAAAGAGAAAAGACAGAAAGCAGAAACAATCTGAAAGAAATAAGAAAAGGTATTACAAGAAAAAGAAAAACAAAGTCTTGAAGGCAAATGATACTTGGAGTGAAAGTGGTAGCGATTCTTCAGATAATTCTTCAGAATATGAGTCCTTAGGATAGAGAAATATTGGAATTATAGCCAGATTACCAATTGAATATCATTGAATTATAGATAAGGTACACAATTCTGAATCCATTTGAAATGTCTCATTAAATGAAAATTATACAGATAGTATGTGTTATGAATCATCAGATGAGTCTTCATCATCATAAGATAATACATTACCTTATTTTGAATAAGTATCCTGGTTTGCTAAATTACATAATAATGAATATTCTAAACTCAAGGAAAATCTTGATAAAACAAATTCTAGAATTTCAATTTTAACTAATGAAGTATCAAATCTTTTTAATGACCTTGATATGAAAACATTATATTTTGAAAGTATTTTAAAAACTCTTGATAAAGTAAAATCTGATAAGGATAAACTTTCTAAGGAACTTGAAAATGTAATTTCTAAGATAAATGTTTTAGAGCCTAACTCTAGTTTAAAATCAAATGTTTTAGAGGATAAAAACATAGTTTTAAAATTAAAGTCAGAAATTTTAACCTTGAAAAAATGTTTCTCAAACATTACTTATGGAAAAGAGAATTTTGACAAAATGTATTCCCAAATCCGGCCATTGAGAAATCATTCTGGACGTGGTTATACTCATTCCAAACCTATTTTTAGTAATAACTATTTTGATCCAAAAAACACCTTTTTGTTCTAAGTGCCAATGTGGTGGACATTGGAAAAGAGATTTTTCTCTTAATAGAACTCAGTCTTTAGGATTTCATAAAGATCATTTTTCAAAAAAAATGTTGATTCCTTAAATTCTGATATATAACCATTCTGGATCCAAACAAGTTTGGATTCCGAAAAACTAATCATTTTTTTAGGAAAATGAGAAGTGTACCAACAAGAATATTTTGTACTTGGACAGTGGTTTTTCTCGACACATGAACAGAATCAAAGATTTCTTTAAAAAATTATCAAAACAAAAGGTGGAAAGGTTACCTTCAGGGATAATTCTCAAGTAAATATTGTTGGTATAGGTAATATTGTTTTTCTTGGAAAAGTTCTTATTTCAAATGTTTTTTTGTTAATGGTCTTAGGAACAATCTCAACAGAATAATCCAATTATGTGATGAAGGTTACATTGTGAATTTTAGAAATGATAATTGTCTAGTTCACAATTCCAAGGATGACTTCATTATATCTGCCCATAGGCAATAGAATGTATACAATATTATCTTATAATACCTTAGGAGAAAAAACATACCCTTCTTGAGTGAAATAGAAGACCATTCCTGGCTATGGCATAGAAAACTAGGACACTCCAACCTATGAAACCTTTGTAAACTCTCAAAGAAAACACTTGTAAAGGGACTACTGGATCGTAGATATGATTCTTCAAAAGTCTGTGATCCTTGTAAATTTGTAAAGCAACATAAAACTAGCTTTAAATCAATTAATGTAGTTTCAACTTCTAATTCATTATATCTAGTGCATATGGATCTTTTTGGTCCTTCACAAACTGGAAGCATTGGAGGAAAATACTATGTATTTTTTTAGTTGATGACATCACTAGATTCACATGGGTCTATTTTCTAACAATTAAATCTGAATCCTTTTCCTATTTCAAAAAATTTAGAGCCCAAGTTAAAAATGAGAAAAACCTACCATTGATAACTATTCATAGTGATCATGGTGATGAATTTCAAAATTCTGAATTTGAAACTTTTTGTAGTAAGATAACTATTACTCACGACTTCTCGTCTCCAAGAACTCCTCAGCAAAATGGTGTTGTTGATAGAATAAATCATATTCTTCAGGAAATGACTAGAAAAATGTTGAGTGAATACTAAATTTCTAAGCACTTTAGGGTTGAATCTGTTAGTACTGCTTGCTATACTATAAATCAGGTGTTAACTAGACCATTTCTTAATAAAACACCTTATGAGTTATGGACAGGCCAAAAACCTAAAATTTATTACTTCAATTTTTTTGGGTGCAAATTATTCATTCTGAATACAAAAGATAATCTGCACAAATTCTCACCAAAATCTGATGAAGGGAACTTTCTAGGATACACCACAACTTATAAGGCTTATAGAGTTTTCAATAAAAAAACTTGTACAGTTGAGGAAATAGTACATGAAAAATTTAATGAAACCGATCCTTTTGTTTTTAAACCATCCCATCCTACATCCTCAGATGTATTTTCAAAAACTGATTATCAACCATTGTTAAAATATCCTTTTGAGAAGGAAAATGTTCAAGAAGATACTTATGAAACATTTACCCCAGAATAATTTCAACCATATGTTGATGGAAAGGTTTTACAAAACCCTAATCAATTACTTATTAGGAATCATCCTATTGATAATATCATTGGTGATGTAAATCAACCTGTAAGGACCAGAAATTCCTTAAGAACTAAAATAGAACATCTTTCTTTTCTTTCCCAATTTGAACCTAAAAGTCCATGTGAGGCCTTAGGTGATGAAGATTGGATCAAAGCAATGCAAGATGAACTAAATGAATTTGAATGGAATCAAGTTTGGACATTAGATGAAAGACCTAATGAAACAACTTTAATTGGAGTAAAATGTGTTTTTAGAAACAAATGTGTTGAAAATAGAATCATTTTACGAAATAAAGAAAGACTTTTTGTTAAGGGATATAATCAACAAGAGGGAATAGACTATGAAGAAACATATGCTCCGGTAGGAAGACTTGATTCTATTCATATTCTATTATCCTTCGCAGTATACATTAACTTCAAACTATTTCAAATGGATGTTAAATTTTCTTTTCTAAATGGTTTTGTTCAAGAAGAAGTTTTTTTCGAACAACCTCCTGTTTTTCTAGATCCAAAACATCCTAATCGTGTTTTTAAGCTTACCAAAGCCCTATATGGTCTTAAACAAGCCCCTAGAGCATTGAAAGATAGACTTACAAGATTTATTTTACCAAACATTTATGCAAAAGGTACAGCGGATCCAATCCTTTTTATAAAAATGGAAAATAAAAATGTTCTAATTGATCAAATTTATGTTGATGACATCATATTTGGCTCAACCCACCAATCTTTAACTGATTCCTTTGAAAATTTAATGATGTATGAGTTTGAAATGAGTATGATGGGTGAGTTAACATTCTTTTTAGGTTTTCAAATTTCTCAAAAACCAGAAGGAACACATATATCCCAACATAAGTATATTAAATATTTACATAAAAAGTATGGATACGACAATGCTAAAAGTATTAGCACTCCAATTGGTACCTCAAATACACTTGATCTTGATGAAACTGGGAAACCAGTAGATTAAACAATTTTTATATATATGATAGGAAGTTTGCTATACTTGAAAGCTAGTCGACCAGACTTAATGTCTTCTCTATGTTTATGTGCAAGATACCAATCTAATCCAAAAGAATCTTATTTAAAATCCCTAAATATAATCATTAGGTATTTAAAAGGCACTATAGATTTAGTACTTTTTTACTCCTCTGGAAATGATTTTGTTTTAAAAAGTTTTACAGATGCTGACTTTGGTGGTTGTAGAATGGATAGAAAAAGTACGTCTGGAACATGTCATTTCTTAGGAGATTCTCTGGTTTCTTGGTCCTGCAAGAAACAACACTTATTATCCCTTTCCACTGCTAAAGCTGAATATATTGAAACCAGGATTTGTTGTGCTCAAGTGTTGGGGATGAAACACACATTCACTGACTATGGATTGAGTTTTTCTAAAACTCAAATTCTATGTGATAACACTAGTTCCATATATTTTAGTAAAAACCTAGCACATCACTCTCTTGCATAACACATAGATGTTAGACATCAAATTCTTAGGGATCACACACAAAAAGGAGATATTATTTTACAATTAATCGGAACACAAGAACAACTTGCTGATATTTTTACAAAACCATTACCTTCCGATAGATTTTATTTTATAAAAAATAATCTAGGAATGATTACATTAAAATAATCATTCATATATACTTCATTATTTAAATTTCTCCATACATTAAACAACTCATCTTATAAAGAGGGAGAACATTAATTACTTTGTTTCTTCTTATCTTATGATATTTAATTATTTATTCTTCTGGTATGTGTTTTTGTCTTTCAGTTTATTGTATTGGTTTTTGTCTTTCTATTTATTGTATTGACTGTTGTGTTTCTATTTATCGTATTGACTTTTCTCTTTCTATTTATCGTATTGACTTTTTTCTTTCCGTTTATCGTATTGACTGTTTATCATATTGACTGTTTACTTATCATTAATTCTCATTCTATCGAATTGATTATCTAGTCTCAGTTTTATCCTATTTGTGTTTTCTTCTCTGATCATGGTAATGAATTTCTTTTCCATCGGCACGTCCGTTCATGGTAATGAATTTATTTTCCATTGGCTCATCTGATCATGGTAATGAATTTCTTTTCCATTGGCTCATCCGATCATGGTAATGAATTTCTTTTCCATCGACTCATCCGTTCATGGTAATGAATTTTTTTTCCATCAGCTCGTCCGATCATGGTATTGAATTTCTTTTCCATCGGCTCGTCTGTTCATGGTAATGAATTTCTTTTCCATCGGCTCATACGATCATGTTAATGAAATTTTTTTCCATTGGCTCGTCCGTTCATGGTAATGAATTTCTTTTCCATCGGCTCGCCAGTTCATGGTAACAAGATTGTTTTCCATCGGCATGTCAGTTCATGGTAACAACTTTGTTTTCCATCGGCATGATAGTTGATTGTATTTTTTTTCTTCATAATATTTTGTTTTTTTCTTTCACTATTAATACTATATAAACCAACAATTACCTTACAATCTTCGGAAGGTTCCTAATTTCTTATTTTTCTTTAAAAAAATTCGTTTTAATCCTATCTGTTGATCTCGTTTCTTCTAATCTCAATCGTAGAAGATCAATGGTCACCCTTTTGCTGCCTGTAAATAGACCCTCCCTCCTCCCTAAACCCACACCAGTTTTCAGGATTTGTGGTGAAGCTCTGCTCAACCAAATTAAGTCATCGTATGATCTTTCAATAGATTTAACTATATGTCTCAGTCCTCTGCCAATACTCCTGCAAAAAGGTTTTCAAAGATCTTTTCAGAGAAAGATTTTATTAGATAAAGGTTAGTGTCTCAGGACTTTTTTGATTTGTACGATTCTAAAATCCAAAGAATCATTTTTTTCAAAGGCTGGGAGCATTTGTGTGTTGAAAACCCAGTATCCCATAATCCCGTTGTTATTGATGAAGTCAGTCATTTTTACAAAACTGTATTGTTTGATAAAAAAATGACTATCAATGTTGTTGTGTATGATAGAAAGATTTCTATGTCTGTGGATCAATCTTCCCATTTTCTGAATGTTCCTATAGAAGGTGATTCTTTCTGTCCATCTCATAAACTACCAGAGGAAGTTGGTACGTTTAAAAAAGAGAATGCTGAAAAGTCTCTATTTATTATAAATGAAGAGAAGAGGAAAGTGGCTCATCTTTCACCAGATAACATATTTGTGTCGCTGTGGATGCAAGGTTTTCTTATCCCAAAGAAAGGGGATAGAGAGACTTTGAAGGTTTTTGATATCTTAATGTTGGACTATCTTTTCAACATGAGATAATTAAATCTTATGGTATACATTTTTTAAATGATTAAAAATGTTATGTCAGGATCAATTAAATCCCATTTGATTATGTATCCAGCTATCCTTACAAAGTTTATTCTCAAAAGCATGATATTTTGTAATATTCCTTTGAAAGGAAATCTGATAGACCTGAATCCATCCTAGATTAGTAAGAGTACATTAAAGAAGTTGAATGTTTATTTTGATCAGAATTCAAAAAAAAAATTGTAAAAGATTTAGAATCTGAATCGGCTCAGAATCAATCGACACCTATTCCAGTCAAAGACAATCCTTCAATTGGTCCTCCTCAAAAGTCAGATCCTCAAAGTAGTTCAAAGCCAAAAAAGAAACCACAGTGCAGTAACGAGGTTGTGGCCAAGTGGAGAAAAGATTGAGAATAGAGAAATGAAGGTGATCCAAAATTCGGTCTTGACACAGCTGAAGCTTTTGTAGAAAGAATAAGCATAGAGGAAACCCTTAAAGCTAAAAAGAAAAAGAATATTGTTTTGAAATGAAAGGCTCAAGACTTTGGTATCTCTAAAGTACTGAAAATGGTTGAGGATCCTAGTGCTCAACTTACTGAAGAAGTACATCAAGAACCTATCCTACAGAGTCTTCCAGAGAAAGTAAAAAGGAAAAAGATGTTGGAAGAATTAGAGGAAGTTGAAGAAGAGGAAGGAGATTTTCTTTTAGAATTCTTTCAATGTTCGAAAAAGAGTAGAGAAGAATCTTACCAAAAGTATAGTGAAGGTATTCAACATGTTCCTCATGTCGATCAAACACCGGTTGAATATTTTGAAACTCCGAATAAAATACATTCTCAAGAAAAGAAAGGTGCTCAATCTTCTCATACTGACAAAGTTATTGTCATCAGTGATAAAGTGGAATAAGAAAGAAAGGAGAAAGAAAATGAAAATGTAAAAAAACCTATTTTTGACTCAAGCCGATCAAATGAACTGCATTCATATGATAAAGAAACTAATTCAGAACAAACAATCTCTCTCAAGAGGAGTGATTACATTGTTCATGTTTTAAAGAGGGTTGAAAAGACTATTCCCTATTTCCCTAGGCTGGAAGGGAAAATTGATTTTATCACTTATAATCAGAGAAATAAGTTCGGATCTGTAAGAGAATTGAGAAAGAAAGTTTTGTCAGTTGAAGCTGATTTGAATGTTCTCTCTGAATCTTTGACTGCTCATATGAAGGATTGCAAAAAGATGACCAAGTGGTCATAAAAAATAGTGTACTCAGTGAATGAGCATGATACAGAAATTGAAGACATAAGGAGGTTGTCAAACGGTCTTGATATTTCTTTCAATAAACTTGACAAAGAAACTGTTGAAAGAATGAATCATGTAACTCATGGAGAAGATATTCCTTCAATGAAAGAGTTTCAAGAAAGAATGAATGCCTTTCAGTCTGAATTTTCAAAAGATTCATCTTTCAATGATGAAATGGTTTTGTTGATGAAACAAAATTCTGTGTTATCCAAAGATAACAAGAATTTACAAGACAAAATTGATACTGTTGAGGAAGTAATCATAGTCTAGGAGGAGACCATCAAGAATCAAGATCAGCTTTTTTCTGACCAACAAGAGCTTCTCAGAACTCAGGGTAATTCAATTTCTGAAGACAAGAAAGAAATAAAAAAGATGATATCTATTCTTCATGAGCTGACAAAGAAGAAAAATGATAGAGAAAACAAATGACCATTGTATTTGTTTTTCTTTTCTTATGAAACCTATATTTGTTTTGTAATGAAAATTATGTTACTCTTTCTTTTTTCCTGCATTTCTTTTCCCTAACTCTTTTAGGCATCTCAAGATTACCCTATTCTTTTTGTAAATCAAAAAGGGGGAGAATGTTTTATAAAGGGGGAGAATATTTATAAAGGTGGAGAGTATTTTACAAAGGGATAATGTTTTAATCAAATACTTTGAAACCAAGGAAAATCTGTGAATACAATCCTTAGGAAAATACATACCTAAGGGGGAATTAGTTTTATTCAATTTCATATTCAGAAGAGTTTATAATAACTTGGGGGAGATAAGTATTTCTTGTTGTATTTACTTTGTGTTTTGTGCATTTCAAAAAAGGGGAGATTGTTTAGTCAAAATTATTCTTTTTATTTTTATATCTTGTTTTGGAAATCACAAATGTCTTTTACCATGATGATCATACTAACCATAAAGATCACACTAACAATACAGATCGTACTGACCATGCTGATCGTACTGATCATGCAAATCATACTGAACATGCTTATCGTACTGATGATGATGATCGTACTGACCATGCTGATAGTACTGACCATGCTGATCGTACTGACCATGCTGATCGTACTGAGCATGCTGATCGTACTGACCATGTTGATCGTACTATCCATGTTGATCATATGGACCATGCTGATCATACAGACTATAATTTTCGTACTGACTCTGTCAATCATATCGTACTGACTCTATCAATTGTACACACTTTTGTGTATCATACTTTGTATCATATCAATACATTACATTTAGTAATACTTATAGTGCTCATACTTTTATCACATTCATGCTTTGATTATTTTATCAAAAGACTTGTTTTAGATCAATCATACTCATGATTATCATGTTTATATATCTTTTGTTTTAACTAATACGATGTCATTGAGATAGTTACAATCTAATCAAAATGATGGAAGGCTTTCTATTTCAATATGACCGTTATAATACCAGGTGTCCAAGTCCCTCCGATTTTTTTGGAGAAATATGACCGTTGGAAGAAACATGACCATTGGAACCTGAGGCCTATAAATAAGAGGTCATTTGAAGCTGAGAAAATAATTGTGATACATTTCTTCTATAAAGTTCTAGAGAGAGACACTATGACTTCTCTCATGCTTCGTGCGAAAGCATTGAAACTACAAAACGTGAATGGCTCGCTCTTAGTTTGTGTAGTTATATAAGTGCTTAGTTTGTGCTTTGTGCGACCGATCATTGTATCGAGGGCTCCCGAGGATAGGTAGATAGACAAACCGATCATCATATCGAGGGCTGTCGGGGATAGGCAGACATACATTCTGATCATCGTATCGAGGGCTGCTAAGGATAGGAAGACAGAAAAACCAATCATCGTATCGAGGGCTGCTAGGGAGAGGCAGAAAGACACACCGATCATCGTACCAAGGTCTTACCAAGGTCGTGGTATGACAGACCTCTTATCCAAGGTCAAAGGATAACCCTTCTCTTTGTGTCAAAAATATTTGTAATACTTTTACATATCCGCTTCTGTTTGTATTAGAAAGGAATTTTTATTTTTTCCTTTCTTCATTACACTTTCGATTGTAAAATTTTCAATTACAATTATTCTTTTATATATTGTATTAATAGATTTTATACGCTTTATGGTAGAATCTTTCACAACAGTATTACTCTGATTATTTTATTCCCTGGAACACAATTGTTTTACATTTCTTATAGTATTACATTGTATCATACCTTTATATTCAATACAATTGTGGGTGTTTATTTTTGTATTAGTTTAAGATCATTTTAAACTAACCATTTAAGTGTATAAACGCTATGTTTTTAAACCTACAATTCACGCCCCCCTTGTAATGTTCCATATAATATACATATACATCTATATATTTGATCCAACAATTATCTCTCTTCTCACATTTCTGGCCCACGATGGGTACACCTTTGGGGGAGGGGTCCTGATAGGTTCAATTCATATAAGTGACCTCAAATTATAAGGTCATCTTCAATTTCTGACACCTCTCTTACTAAACCATTTCTTCTTAATGATAACAATAATAAAATTTAAATTAGGTTACATTCTATGGTAACCCCTCAGTTATTAATAATTGTTCATCTATAGATTTCTATATAATATAATATTATTTCATTTAGTTTCATGATAATGTTTCCATAATTATATATAATTGGTTACCAAATTCATGGTCTTAGGAACAATGATACTAATTAAATGTAACCACAATTTGGTTTTATGAATCATTTATATCATTTCAAAAAAAATTCAATGTTTGAAGGAGACTAATTGGTGTCTGAAAAATATTGCATCATTTTCATCCACTATTCTAATTTATTTGTTAAATATATTTATATTAGTATGGTTGAAATTATAGATTATATTTTTTATAATAGTATTCTCATGTTTTTTATAATTATACAGATATAGAGTTTAAATAATTCTTAATTATCATACAGGATACATATCAATTGTTCTATTTTATAAAAAAAGTATACCCTTCATATCAAAACCAATATATGATATTATAGAAAAAATTATTCAGGTATTTATAAAATGTAATTCTATTTACTATATTTTGATATGTTTGAAAATAGTAATTTGAACAACCTATCCTACTTGTAGAATAGTTATTCCTTTGTTATACTTATAGATTTAAATATTTTCAAAATTAAACAATATTTACTCACTATAGAACTATACAAATTTAAAATCACTAACCTTAATTTATCATGTTATCATAATATGTTCAAGGTTCTAATAATTACTGTCAACTATATGTTTTTTAAAATTTCATAATACTATTCAATAGTCATAGGTAATTAAATCTTATGTATTTCAATATATTATTAAAATAATAAATATAATTTCATTTGTTTTTAATTTTTTTCTTTTTTAACAATATAATGTAATATTTATTATTTAATTTTAAAAACTATCATGTATATAAGAAGTTTTAAATAATATAAAATATGAAATTTTCATAGTGGTTAGTTAAATGGAGTCCCCATCACAACCTCTTACAATATGACTAACACCTCAAAGTCATAAAATGAGAAGGTTTTATTCAATAGAAAATGTGATATAAGACATCATGAATAGAAGAAAATATAACACCCAGAGACATTAAAATATATTTATTTATAAATAAATTTAATCAATTAAATATATTTCATTACACAAAACACTATGTTTAGCTTGTGTTACATGCAACACTCAGTTTAGCTGGTGTTACATGAAACAACGAGTTCAAACGAAATGTGAAACATTATTAAAATAATATATTATTTAATATTATATTTATAAACATGAAATTAAATTGTAGGGTGTTAATTGTACCATATAAATTATGAAATTATGTTTATCAATTTATTAGAAATGAAATTAGAATAATTAAATAGAAAATATTTTTTTAACTATTTTTTTAAGGATGGTTTAATCACACATTTCACGTATAATTTCAAATTATTTTTTACAAAATATTGAATATTTATTTGACTAAATAAATAATATTTTCAAATTAAACTTCAAAAATTATCTTATGGTGATTTAATTTGATTTTTCTAAATGGGTTTATTTTTTGATGAATAGAGAAAATAAAAAATTTTAATTGAAAACATCAATTTAATTTATATTTTTTACAAAATTATATAATATTTTATATTATTTTAAATGTAAAATGATTTCAATTATACATCATATAATCAAATTTAGGTCACTGAAATAATTCTGATGTAGTAATGGTATAAAAATAAAATAAAAATTCTTTTTATATAACCCCTTTCTCATCATGCCAGTGGGATTAATTTTAATGTAATTTTCTATAATCATGTGAATGTAATTTAAAAAATCTATTATATAATTAAAATCATTCTAATTTATAATTTCTAATAATTTCAACAAAATAATTTAACAAAATTGATAATTAATGTGGTAGAAATCAATTCCCACGATTAAGGTAAAAATTGAATTTTAATGGGGATTAAACTAAGATAATAATAGATAAACGGTCATAATAATATATCAAACACCTATTCGATTTCAATATTTCATCCTAATATCTTATTGATTTGATAATGTAAATTTTTTGAACCTTTTAGAAAGATAAAAATGTGGATATTTTTGAATCATTTCTAAAAAATTAAAATTATTCCACTCACCACTCTTATAAAATGAAAACCATTTCCTCTCTTATTCAAATCAAAAGACCTATATGTTTTTTTTGAAATAACTACAAAATTAACATTGAAAAATTCCTATTATCATCCTATGAGACTTATATTTTGAAAAAGGCATCCCAGTAATTATTTAGTGAAAACCTAAGGAGGATATGGGAGGAATATGTAATGTTCTTAATTGAGCATCATTATATTGTTTCATTCTCTTCCTCATTTAACTATATTAAAATAATGATAGTATTATAACCAAATTATCTTCCACATACCTGTATTTTTTATAATATGAGAATGATTTATGAAAAAATCCAATTCAATCAAATGGGTTATAATATCA
Source organism: Viscum album (assembly GCA_963277665.1). Taxonomy (NCBI): domain Eukaryota; kingdom Viridiplantae; phylum Streptophyta; class Magnoliopsida; order Santalales; family Viscaceae; genus Viscum; species Viscum album. The sequence goes on along the minus strand of OY728122.1, from coordinate 1,158,744,779 downwards.
CCATTCGTGTATACTATGGACTACCGCCTCATGAACTGATGCCATTCATTCTTTGTAACAACCCAATATTTTATAAGATATATTCATTTTAATTTCTTTCATATCTTCTGTTGTATTCTACCCCAAGATTATCTTGCGCTATACGCATCACTGTATTAGCTTGTAGTATACACAACACTATTCTTGGATCGTGTTACACACAATTTCATGTTTGTTTGATAGTAGTTATTATAAGAATCATTGAGTATATATATATGTATATTCAATGTATTTTTTTATACACAGCAACAAAGGAGTCGTGCGCTACACGCAACCCTAACTTGTCTTGCATTACACACAATCGCGACCTTCCTTGATAGCGTGTGTTGTACGCAATATCGGGTTTTACTAAACAACGATATATTATTATAATATTATTATGAACTACCCATTTTGAATAGTATTAATTAAATTTTTAGTTTTATAACATTATTATTCATCTTAGACATTTTCTATAACATGGTATAAGAACAGAATAATTTTTTTGGGTAAAATAAGTATTTTTCAAAAAATGTAGTTTTGCCGCATTTTGATGGTGCACCCACATTAAATCTAGTTTTTGAAATGTTTATAAGTTCAATTTTACAAAATAAAATTATTCTTTGGAATCATTATATAAAATCATACCTTGGATAACTTTTTCATTTTATTCTGATAACTTTCATATTTTAATTAATAGTAAAACACGCAATATTTTAATTAAAAACAACTTTTTTCATCGTAATAACTTATGAGGATAAATTATAATATTTAATGGTTTAAAATTATAAATAGAATATATTTTTACCATTTAATATAATTTATGTTATTAGAATTGATTTTACATTGAATTCATAGGTTAAATCAATTCAATCTTTTGCAATGTTTTAAAACAAAAACCCGTTTTCATTCGACAACAGGATTAATTTTAATTTAATTTCTGAAACTTCTGTGTATTGAATTTGAAAAAATGGATTCCATATTTGGAATCAGTGGGTCCAAATTATGTTAATAGGATACTTTTTATATTTGGGAATTTTTTAATAGTGACTACAGAAAATTTTATTTACCATAGTTAAAGGTAAATCAGGTAATTAAGGGTAAATATAATATTATAAAATTACCCTAACACATGGAAAAATTCTATTGGATGGCTAAAAGTATACCAATATCACCTAAGGGTCGTATTAGATTAATTTTATGGACTTTTGACCATGAAAATAATTTAATTATTATTAAAACCAAAGAAAGTGACAACATGTAACTCTCTTAAATCTTATAAGTATAATAATTTTAATTTAGTGATAAATATCATATAACTTCGAACATGAATACTATCCCGAAACCTAATAATATTATCTACATTATGATAATTTATTTAGAATTTTTAGGCATTAAATAATTGTCATTAATTGTGATACATTAATGATGCAGAAATTATTTATTAAGTGAAAAATCAGTAATATAGTTTTTATTGAAATAATAATACCCATTAAAAGGCCCAAAAACCAGACAAAAACTTATTTATAGTGTATATCTATACCATAATAATCCAATTACCTAATATATAACCGTTTGGAGTCTTGTAAAAGTGATTATGATACTTATATTATTTTATTTTAAATGATGCCAAAGTTGTCACCTTCATAATTTAATAAATATAAAAATTTAAATATTGTTATTTTAAGATGATAAATTCGAGTAAAAGTATTATTGTGAAATCTAGTACATTTATCTTCATCTTAATATTTTATTTTTAATTTTTATGCAACAAATAATTATATTAAATAATTATACAAAAATGATGTAGAAATTATTTTATTAAGAGATAAACCAAATAAATGGTTTTTAAAATAATAAAATAAATATTATATGAACTATTTAATGTTCTCCACTAATTTTATAGATAAATATTACCGTTTATGAATTTATTAAATCTTTTAGTTAGAACATATCTTCGGTATATATTTTATTTAAATTCATATAAATGAATAGTGTCAAAATTGACACTATTGTGATTTTATAAAAATAACATATTATAAAATTGTTTAAAAATCACAAAAATATATATAAATTATAAATTTAAATTAATATGGTCTAAAATGTTATATAGTATCCAATTATGGACAATTCACAACAAAAAAGTAATTATTTATTATAATTTAAACTTGACAATTTTATTACCACAAATAAAATAAAATTGATTAAGTAAGGATAAATCAAGTTGATAATGTTTAAAATAATTTCCTAACATGTCGAAATTTTATTGGCTGATGGTATTACAACCCTATCTAATCTATTATTCTAATATGTGTCATTTTTGGATGTTTTTATGTGGGTTTTGATTTATTATAAATTAATAGTTTTAAGATTTCCAAATGTGCCCCTCTCCTCTATTATAAAAGGGCACCTCCTCCCTCTCTTCCTCAAACCACTTTGAGCCTTCCATCTCGGCAAAACCCTGACAAATTATCTTCTCCACTTCCCTATAAACATCCTAGAGGTCCATTTCTTCTTCAAAGGCCAATTTTAGTGCATTAAGAGGAGGTCTCAAAAAGGCGCTTCAAAGAAGAGATAATATCTGTTACCAATTCTTTCAACTTTATTTCTTCCTCTACTTCTTCTTCTTCAGTTGTTTCATTATGAAGTAATAACATAAGTATCAATAATATACTTATATGTTATTAAAAGTATGAAACAACCCTATTTCACCATCTATCCATCATACGGAAAATCAAATCACCGCGCGTGCGTACGTACGGAATACCGTCTCCACGCCGTGGTGTAATCTATTTTCCACCACCACCTTACTTGGATGGGTATAATGGTGTAAATAATGATTATATATGATTATTGTAAAGTGATATTGAGTCTGAAATATTATACATACACTTCAATACAATTCCACGATAATGGGAATGATATCATCGCTCGTGCGTACGTACGGACTACTGTCTCCATGACGCGATGAGATTAATTCTCAACGATTAACCATTCATGAATGATTATAAAGTATATATAATAAGTAATCATGAAATATATGACCTAATAATGATACTGGATTTATTTATCTATATATTTATGTCATCTACTTAATTCCATTCAATTCAATAAGGAAACGAAAACAGCGTTCATTCGTACATACGGCCTACCGTCTCCATGAACGGTGTATTTCATTCCGTTTATCGATCTGTTATATATATGTATATTAGGAATATATATTATATATAAATCATGTTTTACATTCTGGATGTTAGTAAACATGACCTAAGTAATCATATGAATAATTACAAGTCAAAACACGGACGACAAATGAAACGATTTTACACAAAACTCTCTTTAACATGGAATTTACAAAAGAACGGGTAATATAATGTCATAAGTGAACCATATATGATATCATAACAATGATATGATTCTGTAATAAGTCAATAACATTATTTAAATCATTATACATGGGGTTCAGATACGTATGAAGCATATCGAAAATATGGTAAGGGATAATTTTACAATCTCATTCTTATCTGAGATTGTTATTCGTAAGTATTTACTGGGGTTATTTTTATCATCCATGACCATGTTTTCTAAAAATATTTTCATGTATGTTTAAATTCCTTTTTACACATTTTTTTACTTTAACTACATGGTATGTATGGAATTATTTTTTTTACCATATGAGGTACTTTTTTACTTTTCTGGCAAAAGTACGAGAAGAATGTTTTTTTAACTTATACGGTACGAACGGATTTTTACGGTTTTATAAAGCCTAATTTTCATGAAGCTTCCTCCAAAATATTTCATGACTATTTTCAAAAAAATATTTTTCTTTTAAAATTGCATGATGTTTTGTGAAGATAAATTGATTTTGAAGAAGAAACGATAATTTTTTCAAGAATTCATTTCAAGTGTTTTATGAAAACCATTTTCCATCTAATATGACATTATTTCATATGTGTATGTTTCAAGTATAAAGTATATATGATCTACATGGATTCACTTTTCTTATTATGAAATGATATCCATTTATTTTATAAGGATTATGGGATTATGGGATGATGTTTATGAAACTCGTTTTATTCGTTGGGTTATTATGAATGATTTATGTTTATTTTGTGGCACAAGTAAGAATGATTTCATTCTGAGATGGGTGGGACCTATATCTACCTCCAATGCATTGGGTAGAGATTTATATCTCATGAGATAGACATGGCTATAATGGTAAGTTAATCCGGTTCAGTATTACAGGACTGAAACGAGGAGTGGACTCGATTCAGAAAGGAACTTTGTCCACTAAGATGGTCTTGGCAGCAATTCCTTGGCTACTATGGAAATCATAACATGTGCTTAATGGTTTCCACAATTACATGTTTTATTCCCATTATATTTTATTATTCTTGATGTTTTTTTATGATCTATGCCTTACGTGCTTCCATGATTTATGTCATTGCTCAAGCTTTTGATGTTTAAGGATTATGTTCATGTTTGTAAGTTAAAATGCATATGGTATGTTCTATTTTATCCATTCTTACCCTTACTGAGAATTTGGGCTCAAGAATTTTATGTTTTCTTTTCCCCAAGATATAAAGAATGGTTTTAGGTAAGAAAAAAAGGGGAAGATCTTTATGGGAGATGTTGATGATCTTTCACCACGGTTAAAAGATTATGTTCCAAGTTTCCAAAGACACTAAACTATTACGGTTCATGTGTGTCTGTTTTTTTATGTATTAAGTATTCTGCAAAAGTATTGTAATTTCCATGTACGTCAAGCTTCGTGTCTCTACAGTTGGTATCATAGGAAAGGATTAGTCAACCTTTGGAAACTAGGATGCGAAAACGTTAGTGAGATCCCTAGAGATATTTCTAAGGTATGTCAAGGGATGTACCTAAGGATAAGTATACGTATAGGATATAGTCCTAGAACTAAGTTTACGATATTAGAATTTAACCTAAGATGTTATATATTGAGGGTACACGCCCTTTACTATATTTTTTTCCCTAGCATGATCTTTTCCTCTCATAGAATTATTTTTGTGTTTTAGTCAATGGAGGGAACCAGAAGGAATTCAGTTAACATTGAATCCAATGGACAAATTTGTGACTATGAGCAACAAATTTTTTTAATGCCTAGAGAGAAAGATATTGTGATTATTCCGAATCATTCATCACGATATATGATTAACAAGGTGAAATTTAGTGGTATGATTAATTCATCAAATAAGAGGAAAATATACTATTATACGTGTTCGCATGTTGAGGAGAATAAAGAAAGGAAGATTGAGATTTCTAATGAAGGGAAGAAGAATCTTGAGGAATACCTCAAATGGAGGGACCGATGTTATGTGTGTGGATAAAAGGGTCATAGAGTGATGGACTGTTATGGAGTTCATTGTATTATTTGTGGAGAACATGGGAATTACACAACTCAATGCCCTGACCTAAAAAGTTACTTCTAAATCAAGGAATGACTTATTCCAGGACAGTAATTGAAGAGGATGGATTGAAGTTTTTATTTATTGGTATTCAATAATAATTTTGTTGAGGTACTTTTATGGTGTATTAAAATATTTTTGTACTAGTCTATTGTGGTTTTCAATAATTTTATGGTACTGGTAACCATGAAAAGTGATTAAAATATTTTGTAAAGCAGATGATATGTGCACAATGAGGGGATAAGAAGATAATGAGATGTTTGATTGTATTCATGAGCTCATGATTGATATAATGACTAAGTGATATCACGGTTTGAGTATACAGAATTTTTAGAATTTTGGTATGTGGAAAGTGTTAACTTTTAACAGAATTCATGTTTTCAATAAGGTTTAATGGGTATTAATTTTTCAAGAGAATACATGATTAAGGTATTCACATGATTGGAATGTGACCAACAAGATATATGAGGGATAAATGATAGTATTCACATGCTTGTTATATGACCTTTTTAGTAATCGTTCTCTTTATACTATTAGTTTGGAAAACAGTATTTTGGATAAGCCTAAATTTTGGAATGGATTATGTTGGACAGAAGTTTGTATTGTTTAAGGATAGACCTTTTTCCGATATTATTGATGGGATTTTATAGTAATGTAGTTTTAGAAAAAGGACAACCTGCAGGACGGGCGACAGCCCATCGCGTCGGACAAGGCTGTCAGAATCGAACCCACAACCGAAGTGCGACTGGCCTTTATCGCCTACCACTAGCCTACAGTAAGTCCCTGGTTAGTATAAACTAGTTTTATTTTATTATGTGGTATGATAGATGAAATATAAGTCCATTTTTGGAACGATATACAATAGATGGACTTCTGTATATAACTATTGCTATCCTTTTGATTAAGACAGATGGAATGACCCATAATTCTATCACATGATCTTCTAACACTTCACGAATTACAAATTCAACTTCATTTCTTTAAGAGATGAAGTGGAAATTGTTCAAGGCACGGACAACGGTGATATTATATCGAAATAAAGTAAGTATTTCTTCTAATTAAAATTATTCAACTTTAGAGAAATGATCTTGATAACCAAAAATGTTGTCATAGTGCCCTTATATCTGATAAATCAGATGCTACCTTAGATCATCACAAATTTATGGCTTTGTGATTGTTGGTGTTTTCATAACCATGTTCTCTACCACTCTCCATCAGAACATGATGGTTAGATTTCTCTTCCATATCCATATTTTCACCTATTTTCTCCTACGTGGAAACCCAGTGATGAGTTAATTTGGGTAACCATTACATTTCATACATTATTTTTTGAAGTTATGTTTTGGTATTTCATTTTATGAAGTGGGTTTCAATTAATGAAACTTTCATGTAGAAAACCAGGTATAACCCCGACGAATTTCGTGGGAGAAATTAATTTTAAGGAGGTTATAATGTAATAACCCGAGATTTTATAAGATATATTCATTTTAATTTATTTTATATCTTCTGTTGTATGCTACATGAAGATTATCTTGCGCTATTCGCAACACTGTATTAGCTTACAGTATACGCAACACTATTCTTGGATCGTGTTACACACAATTTCATGTTTGTTTGATAGTAGTTATTCTACGAAACACTGAGTATATATATATATATTCAATGTATTTTTTTATACGCAACAACAAAGGAGTCGTTCAGTACACTCAACCCGAACTTGGCTTTCATTACACGCAATCACGACCTTCCTCGATAGTGTGTGTTGTACGCAATACCGGGTCTTACTAAACAATGATATATTATTATAATATTATTATGAACTAGCCATTACGAATATTATTAATTAAATTTTGAATTTCATAACATTATTATTCATCTTACACATTTTCTAGAACATGTTATAAGAACAAAATAAATTTTTCGGGTAAAATAAGAATTTTTCAAAAAAATGCAGTTTTGACGCCTTTTAATGGCGCACCCACATTAAATCTAGTTTTTAAAATGTTTATAAGTTCAATTTTACAAAATAAAATTATTATTTGGAATTAAGATATAAAATTTTACCTTAGATAAAAGTTTCATATTATTCTGATAACTTTCATATTTTAATGAATAGTAAAAACACGACATATTTTAATTAAAAACAACTTTTTTCATCATAATAACTTATATGGTTAAATTATAATATTCAATGGTTTTAAATTATAAATAGAATACAATTTTACCATTTAATATAATTTATGTCATTAGCATTGATTTTACATTGAATTTGTAGGATAAATCAATTCAATCTTCTACAATGTTCTAAAACAAAAACCCATTTTCATTCTACAACAGGATTAATTTTAATTAAATTTCTGCAACATCTGTGTATTGAATTTCAAAAAATGGAATCCATATTTTTAATAAGTTTTTCCAAATTATTTTAATAGTCTACTTTTTATTTTTTCGAATTTTGAATAGTAACTACGGTAAATTTTATTTACCATAGTTAAAGTTAAATCAGGTAATTAAGGGTAAATATAATATTATAAAATTACAATAACACATGAAAAATTTATATTGGATGGCTAAAAGTAGTCCCATATCACCTAAGGGTCGGATTAGATTCATTTTATGGACTTTTGACCATGAAAATATTTTAATTATTATTAAAACCAAAGAAAGTGACAACATGTCACTCTCTTAAATATTATAAGTATAATAATTTAAATTTAGTGATAAACATCATAAAACTTCCAACATGAATAGTCTCCAGAAATATTATAAAATTATATATATCATGATAATTTATTTAGAATTTTTAGGGATTAAATAATTGTCATTAATGGTGATACATTAATGATGTAGAAATTATTTATTAAGTGAAAAATCAGTAATATAGTTTTTATTGAAATAGTAATACCCATTAAAAGGCCCCCAAACCTGACAAAAACTTATTTTTAATGTATATATATACCATAATCATCCAATGAAATAATATATAACCGTTTGGAGTCTTATAAAAGTTATTATGACACTTATATTATTTTATTTTAAATGATGCCAAAGTTGTCACCTTCATAATTTAATAAATACAACAATTTAAATATTTGTTATTTTAAGATGGTAAATTCGAGTAAAAGTATTATTGTCAAATATAATAGATTTTTCTTAATCATAGGATTTTATTTTTAATTTTTATGCAACAAATAAGTATATTAAATAATTATACAAAAATAATGTAGTAATTATTTTATTAAGAGATAAACCAAATAAATTGTTTTAAAAATAATAAAATAAATATTATATGAACAATTTAATGTTATAAACTACTTTTCTAGATACATATGACCTTTTATGAATCTATTAAAGCTTTTATTTCGAACATAGCTTATGTATATACTTTATTCAAATTCATATAAATGAATAGTGTCAAAATTGACACTATTGTTATTTTATAAAAATAACATATTATAAAATTGTTTAAAATCCAAAAAAATATATAAAAATTATAAATTTAAATTTATATGGTATAAAAGTTTATAAATTATCCAATTATGGAAAATTCACAACAAATAATTAATTATTTGTAATAATTAAAAATTTATAATGTTATTACCACAAATAAAATTAAATTGATTAAGTAAGGATAAATCAAGTTGATAATGTTTAAAATAATTTCCTAACATGTCTAAATTTTATTGTTTGATGATATTAAAACCCTATATCATATATTATTCGAATATGAGTCATTTTTAAAGGTTTTTAAATGGATTTAGATTTATTATAAATTAATATTTTTAAGATTTCCAAAGGTGCCCCTCTCCTCCCTTATAAAAGGGCACCTCCTACCTCTCTTCCTCAATCCACATTGAGCCTTCAATATCAGCAAACCCCTGCCAAATTCTCTTCTCCACTTCCCTAGAAACATCATAGAGGTCCTGGTCTTCATAAAATACCAATTTTAGTGCCTTAAGAGGAGGTCTCAAGGAGGCGCTTCAAAGAAGAGGTAATGTCTGTTACCAATTCTTTCAACTTTATTTCTTCCTATACTTCTTCTAATTTAGTTGTTTCATTATGAATTAATAACATCAGTATCACTCATATAATTATATGTTATTACAAGTATGAAACAACCCTATTTCATCATCTATCCATCCTACGAAAAACGAAATCACCGCGCGTGCGTACATACGGAATACCGTCTCCACGCCGTGGTGTAATCTATTTTCCACCACCACCTTACTTGGATGAGTATAATGGTGTAAATAATGATTATATATGATTATTGTAAATTGATATTGATTCTGAAATATTATACATACACTTAAATACAATTCCACGATCATGGGAATGATATCATTGCTCGTGCATACGTACGGACTACCGTCTCCACAACGCGATGAGATTCATTCTCAATGATTAACCATTCATGAATGATTATAAAGTATATATAATAAGTAATCCTGAAATATACGACATAATAATGATACTGGATTTATGTATATATATATGTATGTCATCTACTTAATTCCATTCAATTCAATAAGGAAAGAAAAACAGCGTTCATGCGTACGTACGGCCTACCGTCTCCATGAACGGTGTATTTATTTCCATTTATCGATCTATTATATATATTTATATTCTGAATATATATTATATATAAATAATTTTTTACATTATGGATGTATGTAAACATGACCTAAGTAATCATAGGAATAATTACAAGTCGAAACACGGACGACAAATGAAACGATTTTACCCAAAACTCTTTTTAACATGTAATTTACAAAAGAATAGGTAATATAAAGTAATAAGTGAACCATATATGATATCGTAACAATGAATATGATTCTGTAATAAGTCAATAACATTATTTAAATCATTATACAGGGGTTTCAAATAAGTACGAAGCATATCGAACCTATGGTAAGGGATAATTTTACAATCTTATTCTTATCTAAGATTGTTATTCGTAAGTATTTACTATGGTTATAGTTATCATCCATGACCATGTTTTCTAACAATGTTTTATTATATTTTTAAAGTCCTTTTTACACATTTTTGACTTTTACTACATGGTATGTATGAAATTATTCTTTTTTTACCATATGAGGTACTTTTTAACTTTTCCGACAAATGTACGAGAAGAATGTTTTTTTTAACTTATACGGCACGAGCAGATTTTTACGATTTTATAAATCCTTATTTTCATGAAGCTTCCTCCAAAATATTTCATTACTATTTCCAACAAAATATTTTTCTTTTAAAATTGCATGATATTTTGTGAAAAGAAATTTATTTTGAAGAAGAAAGGATATTTTCCTCAAGAATTCATTTCAAGTGTTTTATGAAAACCATTTTCCATCTAAGATGACGTTATTTCATATGTGTATATTTCAAGTATAAAGTATATAGGATTTACATGGATTCACTTTTCTTATCATGAAATGATATCCATTTCTTTTATATGGATTATGTGATGATGAGATGATGTTTATGAAACCTAGTTTATTCGTTGGGTTATTATGAATGATATATGATTATTTTGTGGAACAAGTAAGATTGATTTCATTATTAGATGGGTGGGACCTATATCTCCCTCCAATAAATTGGGTAACGATTTATATCTCATGAGATAGACATGGCTAGAATGGTAAGTTAATCTGGTTCAGTATTACAGGACTGAAACGAGGCGTGAACTCGATTCAGAAAGGGACTTTGTCCACTAATATGGTCTTGGCAGCAATGCCTTGGCTACTATGGAAATCATAACATGTTATTAACTATTTCCAAAATTACATGTTTTATTCCCATGCTATCTTATCGTTCTTAATGTTTCTTTATGATCTATGCATTACGTGCTTCCATGTTTTATGTCATTGCTCAAGCTTTTTATGTTTAAACATTATGTTCATGTTTTTAAGTTCAAATGCATATGCTATGTTTTATTTTATCCATGATTACCCATACTGAGAATTTGAGCTCACCATTTTTATGTTTTCTTTTCCCCAGGATATAAAGAAAGGTTTTCGGTAAGAAAAAAAGGGGAAGATCTTTATGGGAGATGTTGAAGACCTTTCACCACGATTAGAAGATTACGTTCCATGTTTCCAAAGACACTAAACTATTACGGTCCTTCTGTGTATGTTTTTGTTATGTATTAAGTATTCCGCAAAAGTAATGTAATGTCCATGTACGTCATGGTTCAGGTCTCTACATTCTTCCATTACAAAATTTTACAGATTGGTATGGAGCTCAATATAATTTACATATATGATATATAGAAAATATTTATATATATGGAGAAATTATATTATATATATATATATATTAAATTATATTATGCAGGGGACCCAATAATGTCACTTGTTTGTGTGGCAGACTACCACCTCATGATGCGGTGTGATTCCCCTTTCAATAATGCATTACAAGGAACGTAAACGGGAAAAAGTTTTCCAAATTTTGTGATATAAATGAAATAATTGTAATATTTATGAAAAATTAATTATTATTAAAATATAATATTCTTTCTTACCTTTTCGAAAACTTAAATATGATAACATCATTCATGTACCTATGGAATATCGCCTTAACGAAGCGATGTGACTCTCATTTAATCACCACACCAAATTAACGATAGATGTAAGTATATTTAATTAATTAATCTTGTATACATTATATTATTATAATTATGTGATATTAAAATATTTCATACATACTTTACATAATGATAATTGAAAAATTGAAATGTTACTCATGCGTATGTATGACATACCATCTCCATGATAACAAGATATATCATTTCTCAAAACCATATTTTATTATTGGTTTTAAAAGTAAAATTGATATAAAAATATTATTATGATATCATGATCATTATTGAAGATATAATTAAGCTATGTAATATGATCAAGAACTATATCTTTAATGAGAAAATAGATAAAAGAAAATAAGGAAATTAAAACCCAAAACAATGAAAAAAATAAAATATTATTAATGAACGAGTGATAATAGGTTATAAAAGTATAATATATGATATTATAAATATAAATATGGTACCTTTTTAAGTTAAAATAATGTTTAAATTCACTATAAAGGTGGGTAAGAACCATTAAATAAAAAATAAGTGTTTGGTAAGAGATTTTTTAAATCAATTTCCAGTCATTGGGTTAAACATCTACTTCATTGAATATGTCATGCTACGATTTTGTATGTATTAGATTTTGATTATATTATGTTTTATACACAATGTTTTATGTGGATCTACAATTTATAATGATAATACGTTCATTTATTAATTCCCACCTCAATGTTATTGTCATTTTTACTTTTTTATTTCACAATGTAATTCTAATCAAGATAATTTATTCTTGAATATAAGTTGAAAGAAATACTTAACAATTTTTGATATAACATTTTAATTTTATTATTCACTAGTTATTAATGATAATTTCATGTATTAGTAACAGTTTTACCCACTTAGTAGTTAAATTATTTGAGAAACTATTCATAAAAAAATAAGACCTCATTTCTCACTTCGATCATAGATATGTTTTCTTCCAATTACATGTTTTCTAAAAATGTTTTCAAATAATTTTTTAACCTTAATAATGATTTATTAATGGTATTTGTAGCCATTATATTTTTTAGAAAAAAAAATTCAATGAATTATTATGACATTTTAAAACCAATTCCCGTTTGAAGTTTTTCTGAAAATGTGAATGTAAATTTTTTGTGTGTATAGGACATGTATAGAATTTTCCTCTATCATGGATTGAAAATGAATTAGATCCTCCACTATAAATTTTCAAGTTAATTTACAAATAAATGTATTTAAAAAATTCTAATTTTATAAATATTTATTTTCAAAATGAAAATGATATTTTACTAAAAAATGTATTTAAGGATAATTGTATTGTATTTATTTTCATCAGCGACTTTATCACCATAACTTAAATACGATGGAATGTGAATCTGATGTATTTATAAATTTTTTATTATATATATTGATGGTTTATAATCTTTTTGATTATGGATGTTCTATTTTGATATCATTCAAAATATTTCTCTAGATCGTTTATGAACACAAAAATTTGATTGGGGTAAGTATAAAAATTTAATATTATAATCATTAAGAAGAATTTCTATTGACTATGATTGTCCCATTTCATATGAGGAATGAATTGAAAATTGTATGTTGTATGTGGGAAACCATATAGATATCTCCTTTATTCATTGACAGGTATCATGACACAATATTTTTCGACTAAACCATTTGAGTTTTACCCATTATTTTGAAACATTTTTGTGAAATTCCTTGACATTAATTGTCTTGTGATATATCTTTACCCAATTGAGTTGGCCTAAATAGATGTGTTTGAATCTAGTAGATTAAAACAATATTTTAAATGTTCATGATAGAAACTATCTTTTTAATGGTCATGATATTATTATTTTGATTTCATACATTAAAAATTCCCTCATTTTTAATTGAGTTATTCATATTCAATGTGATTATTTAATTATTTAAATATATATGTTTATGTTTCAAGCTCGTTTGATTATTTATATGGACTATTTTAAAATATGTTATTCAATGTTTAAAAGGAATTTTTGTCAAGTTTTATTTATTTACATATATATGATTCCATATTTATTCATATATTTTGATGCACCATTACACATACTTTGTAAAATATAAAAATTATAAATCAATAATACTTTATTTTATAGTGTATGTGACAAGAAACATCAATCATAGGAGAAAAAATAACACCATGTCACCTTAAAATATAATTATTTCAATCTCTTTAATATTTTATTTTAATATTTTATCATTGAATATATATTGACATTTATGAATCACTATTCTTAGCATCCTCTACACCGAACCCCATGTTTAGATACTGTGACATGAAACATTTACATTCATTGATCGCTTGTGATACACAAAAGACTGAGTATTAATGAATTCTATTAATATTATTATTCCAAATGAGAATTGTACCATAGTCGTTAAATTGGTGGAAATAAATAGAAATAAATAAATTATAAATGATATGGATGAATTATATGGTTATGAATTAATTAAAAATGATCCTAAAAATAAAATTTAATATAAAGGAAATGTTTTTACAAAAAACGTTATTATGCTCATAATAGAGTTTTATCATAATAAATTAAATTTACTAATATTATTGAATAGTATGAATGAAATTTAAATATTATATATTATGTAAAAAATCACATGAATCCAATAGATTTTATTGGCTTAAGATAAGAACAAACCCAATTATTCAAGTAAAAAGTAGTATTTTATCAAGGCAGTTTTCCAATTGTTAATGGGGATATTTTCTAAAATCAAAATTTAGATAATATTATAAAAATTATCTAAAAATAAATATAATTCCTGTAATAGTAATCTCAAAATTATCTTAGGTTTTATTTTTTGTATTTGTTTTTAGAAGATTCGTATTTTTATTATTAGTGAAAAATTGTGAATTTTAATTGAAAAAAAATTTGATATAAATAATTCGAATGATAAAATATAATTTTAGAAGATTTTAAAGGAAAATAGATCAATAATAAATATAATAATCCAATTTTGGTAATAAGAATAATTTTTTTATATCTTTATACAAAAATATTTATTGTTATTTTGAACATTTTCACTTTGAAACCCAGATTTCTCATCCCGGCAGTGGGATTACATTTAAATTAATTACATCAAATTATATTATTTTAATTATAAATAACAGGATAAAAAATTAAAATAAGATTAATATATATTTTATAGTAATTTAATATTTTTTGTGTAAAATTTTTAGTGAATTCAATTAATATATATTATAGTAGTGAAGGAAAAATTAATCTTACCAAGAGACTGAATTGTACACATAAGGGACACAATGATCAACAGACTTGTCTAAACCAAAATTTCCTGAAATATTTATAAATTATTCCACCTTGGATATAATTTAGATTATTAATTTATTATCATGATGTATGTTAGATCTCCCAATAGTTTTTACCTTTTTGAATCTAATAAATGCTACTCCTCCCCAACTATATAGGGTCGTTCACTCCCCAAACTTCATCACAACTCTAAAGAATTTTTTCATATAAGAATCCTAAAAAATGATCTCCCAAAATACCTCCCTTAATCCTTCAATCATCCCATTGGGAACAAATCAATCCACGGAATTACATTGGTGAAATCATAAAAGAGTTACCCTAATAACAAGTAACATTCCTCAAGGAGAACAATTATTTTATTTCTTTATCCACCTCTTAAATTATTATTATATATTTATTTAATAATAAACATATTATCATAAATATTATAATAGTTTTATATGATAATGTGTCATCCTAAAATCACATACACTTCCATCATATGGGGTACAGAATCATCGTTCACGTGTACGGAAGACTACCGCCTTGTGAACCAATGTCGTCCATTTATACCTTACACGATTTTGGCGATGAGAATAATGATATATTTATAGTTTATATATGATATTTACAATTAATTAATTTTTTTAAAATTTTTATATAAAAAATAAATTCATGAATTCCATTTTGTGGGAATAAGATAAGATCATTTGTGGACATGTGAATTATGGCCTCCACAAATTGACATGATTTATTAAAGGCTTTATAAGTAATGTATGGTTTTAATAATAATATATGATATATATGAAATAATAATGTTACTAGTATTATAATATACATATATATATATATATATATATATTTATATTTCATGTATTTTTCCTTCTATTAATACTATAAGAAAATGGATGTGGTGTTCATGTGTATGTACGACCTATTGTCTCCATTAATAGTGAATTTCATCTCCTATAACTAAAATATTATGGATTAATCTATATATATATTTAATATATAATATATTTACATAATTTTTTTAAATTATATAGATGAATAAATAATTATCAATTTAATAGAAACAAAGAAATTACAAGTAAAACAAAATCGAGAAACTTGGCATCCAACACCCCAAATAGTAAAAATAGTGAAACAATGTTTACAATTGGGTAATATGAAATTATTAAAAGAGGATATTTGATTTTAAAAAAATTAATATAGTTATTTTAAAAATTTATTACATTATTGGAATAATTTTAGATTTGGTTAAAGAGCATTTAACAAAATGGGAGTATAACGTAAGGGATATATTCTAAATTTAAATTCCATTGAGGCTTACCAGTTATTATGAACAAATTCACATTAATGTGGTGTATATAATTCACATATTTTATATAAATTTATAATCAAATAATTATTCATGTTATTTTTTGTTTCACGTCGAATTATCTCATCCACGGGGTTTGACAAGAAAATTACCATGTTGTAAACGTTATATTTTTCATTTTCACTTTCTTTGTGTATTGTTTACATTCTAGTGAAACAATCACTTCCTTATAAAAATTTTATGTTGTACATTAAATTTATTTTAAATATCCATAATCTTATGTCATGTGTTTAATTATTACCTAAACATGGAATCATTTTTTATATATGGTTAACACATTGAAGTATAATTTACATTATGGGCAAATATTGATAAATCCATATCTTTTAATCCATAAAGATATCCTATAGGGTAAATTGTTCATAAATTAAATTTATTATTCAATATATGAGTAATTCTCTGGAAAGTTACTAAACAAGTGGGGACTGGTTATAGATTGACCCTTGATCCATAGTTAGTCACATGAGATGAATTAGTATGCCAGGTCAAGTAGTTTTAAACTGTATTGAGAATATATAACAATAGTAAAGGCTCTATATACCATGCAAACATGGAATACAAATATTATTTATGTCCAAATTTTAGGCTTTAGTTATTTTTATTCAATGTATTTTAATTATGGAAAATTATACCGATGGATTTCATTCATTGTTTATTGATTATGTATCATGTGACATATATTATTTACCTTTCCATATTGATTATCCATTATCATGTTATTTTAATGTAGTGTTTTTTTATTAATTTATTATTAAATATTAGTTATTCATGGTGATTCATGATTAATTACATTTTATTCTTACCCTTAATGAGCATTTGAGCTCACCCTTTTGTTCTTTACAATCCCATGGGTATGAAGATGAATTATTGGGTAGTATTTCAACGATTATGAGGATTTAATTTTGTTAGGTGTTGTGTTTTTTTATTCACAATGAATAATGGGTATCACTTATGTATTTTGGTTTTCAAAAAATTTAAATATATTGGTACTTCGGGGTTTGATTCCTTATAAGCATGAAAATACAATAAATTAAGGTATTGAATCTATGCTTAATGTGGTTGGGGAATTAGTATTGGTATAAAATGATTTTTATTTGAAAAATTTGGAATAATATTTAAGAAAAAAACATTTATGAGCATAACTGTATGAAATAATTTGAGAATAATTAAAAAAGAATATCCTAAATGAACCATGTTTATGATTATTGGGTTAGATGAATTTATTTTTCAATTTATGATTAATATTTTACTAGTTTAGATATTGTGCATTAGGTTACCAAATGATATGACCAAATATAGTATTCTTCATCATTTAAGAATGGTTCATTTCTGCATGAATTGGACTATTACTAATGCATGTGACCCAAGGAGTAGGACTGATTATATATGATATGGTATTAAGACAATTTGCAAATAGAACTAGTCTCTCTAAAATTCAAATCATATGATCACATTGTATCATGTGATAATGAGACAAATAAATAATTATAAATTTATTGTGGATTTTGTGGGTATAATGAGGATACTAGGATCGATGTGGAAAATATGGATACATGAATGAAGAGAAAGAATAATTTTCCCACATGTGATAGCTGTGGAAGGAGAGACTACGATACTTTCATAAAATGAAAAATATTTTTCTACACATATAAAGAGAAAGTAAACCATTAATATTATTTAAAGTGTAATAAAAAGGTTTCTAATGTACAATGATACATCTATAAGGATATTTTACACTTTTAAAATAAATGTCTCAATCATTAAAGGAATATTCCCCAAAGGAGGACAATGTATCAAGGTTAATATTTTTTATAATACCTTATAAGAAGAGGAATAATTAATATAAATTTTCCTATAATAACTAATTCTATTATTTGATTATTTATAAGTACTGGAATGGTTATAGGAATTATGAAATAACTATGGAATGTATTGTAGTAAATTTTCATTAATGATTTGAAATCATGTGTTTAGTAGCACCGATGAATGAGGAAAATGATTCTGTGGAAGGTCGATCTTCTATGAAAACACAATATTAAGGGAAAGGTAACCCATAATATGTTACTCATGTTGACATAATCATGTTGGGATAATGAAATTAATGATTGGATAACATAAATCAGATATGTTTTTGGTACCATGGAACTGATTAATTATTTTTCAACAAAGTTGTTTATGGAACCCTTAATGTAGTTTACATCACATTATATTTAATGAATATATTAAATATCATGTGTTTTACTTATTTAATAATTAATAATGTATGTTTATAACAATGGTATTTAGTAATTCAGGGTATTACAATGTTTTGATAGAATACAAGATGAAAGTATTCACATGTTTTGTCTGTGTTTATTTAGAGGTACTTCATGTTGTATGAATTAATGATAAGTTATCTTTGAAAATTTTGTGAACTTATAAATATTTGGATAATGATATTTTGGAAGGGATATAAGTTTAACCATTTGTGGAATGTTTTATGTCGATCTGTGTACATGGTTTTGAATATTAATGCATTACATCACCATATGATACAACAAATGTTAAGAGATGAAGTGGAAATAGATCAAGGTGCAACCAAAGATGATATTGTTCTTATAAAATAGAAATTTATCTTGTAGTTATATATCCTTATGTTATTAGAGAGTTAAATAATTCCTTAACTCTACTAAAATTTTATGGAAACAAAATTTATGTCATACTATCATCATTTTTCATAATATCGATTAATTTTTTCATAACTCTGGTTTATTGATTTGTGGTCATCAATATTCAAATGAAAATGTTCCCTATCACTATTCCTCATTATATGTTAGTTATTTTTCTATCCCATGTCCATGTTTTC
The DNA here is from genome assembly GCA_963277665.1 of Viscum album. Taxonomy (NCBI): domain Eukaryota; kingdom Viridiplantae; phylum Streptophyta; class Magnoliopsida; order Santalales; family Viscaceae; genus Viscum; species Viscum album. The sequence goes on along the minus strand of OY728122.1, from coordinate 1,158,725,227 downwards.
ATTTACCACCTTTTTTATGAGATAATTATATAGCATTTTTGTACTTCCCTTTCTCTCTTTTTAAAATTAAAAATTTTAACACTTTTACAATTTAGGTTTTTCAACAAAGGAATTTTCAAATATAAAATAATTGATTATAGAGATAAATTTTAAATTGTTAGGATAAAATTTAATAATGCTTTCGGGAATGTGACCCCCAAAAATTCTAAAATAAGAATATTTTATTTGATAGTGTATGAGACAAGAAACACCAATCATATAAGACATGATTGAACATTGAAACATTACAATGTATTTATTTAAATCTATTAAATAGACTATATTAAATATAAAATTTATTTTACCTTTCATTTAAAGCAACCATGATCATATATTACTATATATTTACCCTCTATTTTTTCTTATGTTATATGCAATGATGACTTCCTTCGATATGTTTTATAAACCACAACACTGAGTTTTATTGAATACTAATAATGTTATTATTTAAAATGAAAATTATCACATAGATATTAAATTTGAAGTTATTAATTTAATTAAATAACTTATGAAAATAATTATTTGTAATCATTGGATACTAATTAATAAGAAATTACTATAAAAACAAATTTATTTTAAATGAAATGGATTTATAAAAATCTTTTTTTAATCCCACAATGTAATTGTATCCTAATAAATTAAATTAATTCCATTCATTTAGTAATATTTATAATTCATAAAGTTTTATATTCAATAAAATATTTTTTACATTGATAAATTTTTTATTATTTAGATAATAACAATCCAAATTTTAAACATAAAAACAATATTTATCTACTAGTAGTTTTTACACCATTTAATGGAACATTAGTATTAAATTTAAAATTTAAAAATTTTATAATTTTTTTTGTGAAAAAATAGTTGTAATTTTTTAAATTTTAATGTAGAACATATCTTAGGGTGAATGTTTCTCATATTTCAAATAAGTTTCATTTTAGGATTAATAGTGAAATAATAGAGAAATTTAATTGAAACATACTTTTTTGTCTAAAAAACACATAATGATAATTAATATTTTTATTATGTATTAAAGTATAAATGTACAATTTATTATTATATTAAAAAAAATATTTCACTGAAATTATATTTATGTTGCATTCAATTACAAAAATATAGTGAACTTTACGACATTTTTAATTTAATACCACGCTTTCTGATCTGATTTTCAAGAAAACTTTTAAATTAATTTATACCACTTATGTGATTTGAATTTGGAAAATTTAATTCCATATTTAAAATATAAATAATTTATAACATATATTAATATTAAATTAGTTTTTGACTGAAAATATTAATGAAAAAAATTCAAGTAAATTACAATGATTAAGGTAAAATTGAGCATACCAAGTACAAAACATTATGTTTAATGAGAATATTTCCTAAAAACAATTCCAAAACCCATTTGACTTACATTTTTAGAAACTATACAATATTTGATCGAATTTTGTTCATTATTGGAGGCATATTATGTGTGGTATAACTCTAAATATGTTTTTACTCTTTTTATTTTCATGTTTTCCACTCCACCACTATGAAAGGCACTCACTTCCCTAAAATAATCAAACCTATAAATCCTTTTATCTCATCAAACCCTAATGATAGTAGATAAAAAAATACCTCCCCTCATATAAGAATACTCACTTTTCGTATAAATATATCAAAGGAAATCCTTTTGTGAAAACCAAAATGGAGTTACCTGAAGAAGAGGAAACATTCTTCAACAAGCAATTTTATAATATTTATGTATCCACCACTTCAATAATTCATATATCTTTATTATATAATAACATCATTAACATATATATTATTTTATTTTTCCATGATAAGTATTCAACCTATATCCACAAACACGTCCATCATATGGGATATACAATCATTGTTTGTGGGTACGGTTGACTGTCGTCTCCCAAACTGATGTCATTCATTATCTCATTACTACCTTTAATGGTTTGGAATAATCTTGGATTTATATTTTATATATTATTTGTACGATATTAATAATTTATTTATTATTTTTTAATAACTATATAACTCATACCTCCATGCATTCCATTTTGATGGAATACGAAAATATCATTTGTGGATGCGGGGACTACAGCCTCCTCAAATCGATGTGTTTTGTTAAATACGTTAACTGGAATTAATTAAGGATGAGTTTTTAAAACATTTTATATATATATATTAAACATAAATTATAATATAATTAATATATATATATATATATATATATATATTACATTTACTTCTCTTAATACGATATGAAATGGAAGAAAAATTCATGTCTACGAAGGGCCAACTCTCTCAATGATTCTTGCATTTCATCTCCTATCACTAAATATTAACTATTAGAAAAATATAGATAAAATGAATATATATGATATTTGAAGGATGTATTACATTATAGAGATGGTGAAATAATGATCAAAATATGAGGAAAAAATAACATGTTAAAAGATACTCAAAAAACTAGGTAATTAACACCATAAATAATGAATATATTGATGATTATTAACAAATAGGTAGTAAGATATTAAAATTAAATCTTAAATGATATTTTTAGAAAAAATATTATTATTTTATAATATTATAAAATTCATAAAACTCTTATATAAGAGGTTTATGGTAATTCCACAAAAATTAAGTTGAAGGTAGGTGAATTCATCTCAATTTAAATCCAATTAATAGTTATTTGTTATTATGAACCAATTCAAATTAATGCGGTGTATATACATACCAACTTATATTTAATATCATGATTCAATAATATTTAATATTATTTTTTTGACAATGAATTATCTCATACATGATACTAATTTGTAAAAGATATCATAGCAATCTCACTTTATTTTTTGATTTTTTTTCTTGAAAAAATAACTTTGTTATAAACATTTTCCATGAAAATTTAATTTATTTTAAATATACCTACTCTTATGTGATGTTTATAATTATTAAAAATATACTTATAACATGTTTAAAAATGTATTACACATTGAATGAAATATTATTAGGTAAGAAAATATTTATAAATATGTATCTTTTACTCAATGAGAATATTTTATAAGGCACATTGTTCATGAAATAAAAAAATATTTGATATATGAGGAATGATTTGTATATGTCCAACATTGGTGGGGACGAATTATATATATCAAAAAGATGTATTAGTTGTATCATGAGGTGAATTGGTTGAAAAATTAGAGTAGTTTTAAACTATCTTGAGAATTGATCTTGATGTTAAAGGTTCCATGTTCATAAAGACATGAAATCTAATAAATAATCATTTATTATATTCATATTTAAGGTATTACTATATAGAGGATGTATAAAATGAAAAAAATACATTTATGAATTTCATTATAAATTTATTGATTAAATAATATGTCTGTTAACAAAATTTCTTTTCCATACTAATTATGAATCATCCAGTTGTTTAAATGGAATGTGTTTCTAGTTAGTTACCATTCCACGTTGATTATGACTACTGATTCCGAGTTAATTTTATATTAATCTTACCCATGATGCATATATGATATCAACCTTATTATTTTTTCTTTCATATGGTATTAAAATTAATTAATTAAATTGGTTTCATGGATGTTGAGAATTTTATTTTGTTATGTGTTTTTTTATTCCCATTGTAAAATGTGTATCTTGTATGTGTTATGGTTTTCAAAATATTTAAACCGTTCAATCCATACAGAATTCATTCTTTATAATAATTATGTTATAAAAAATTAATTCCTTGAATCCATTCATATGAGAGTATGTGTTATACATAATATGAATTTAATCTCATCCTGTTGTTGAGTTTTATTTTTCCCAAGATACCAAGAGGGTTTTCCTGATTGATATGTAGGGATATTATAGAGGGAAAAATTTTATTTCTGAAAAATATATGGTGTACTATTTTTATTCAAATGTGATATTGGAATCATGTATGTATATAGTTTAAGAATACTAATATACTCTAGAGTATTTTATTATGATATTCCTGCTATCTTATGCCAATTTTGTGAAGAATACAATGTCTTCATGTTAATAGCATCTATGTATCTACAGTTGTAATCATATAAATATTAGTAGAAACCTATGAAATGATATTAACTATAACATTGATTAGTGAAAATAAACATATGGAATACATTTATGATATATATATATATAAGAACAACCCAATGATTTGGTAAGGTATATATTATGTGATTTTCCATGAAATATGTGTTTTTTGGATACTATAAGTAAATTTTTTATCACATTGAGGTAACATAGGGAAATATAATTGGAAATAGAGTATTGGTCTGGAGTCGACCATCACGTAGTAAATAACGATATTCATGATATAAAATTTCAAAGGTCATTACATACATTATTTAAATGTGTATTGGTCAATAAAAAAAATAAGTCACAAAGGAATGTAAATTGAGTTTAAATATCTTACCTTAATCTTTATTTTATTGTGTGATATTTATACTCCTATATTATATTTAAAAATATGTCACTATCTTATTCAATAATAATAAATTTTTTTATAATATCATATATTAACATCTAAAAATATTTTATTACCCGTTTGTAAACACTATTTTATTTTTTAAGTATTCAATGTCTTAATTTATTAGTATTCTAAAGAATGTTTTGAATTTTTATAGGTTGTTCCTATTACTGATATCAAAATTTCATAATCTACATAATTTAAACCATGACTTAAATTTCTTATAGATTCATTAATTATGTCTTTATTTTAGCCCATAATATTTTATGATAAGAAATAATGGGCATCGTTAATGGAGACGGTAGGTCGTATATACCTATAAACGCTGCATTCATTTAATTGTTGTAACTAAATGAATGAAAATTGAATGATAAATATGTATATAATAATTAATTTATAATATATATTTTATATATGTTACATAGGTTTATTAATACCATCCTTTATTCATTCCATGTTCAGCGTGAATGAGTCACATCACATTGAGGGGGTGGTACTCCACACTTCCACAAACGATGTTATTATATTTAAAAAAAATGAATGTATAGATTTATGCATTATAAAAGAAATATATAATCATAAATTCATTATAAAAACCATATATATCATATATAAATATATTTTCCACCATAATGTCCACCATGAGTGGCGGTAAAGGAAAAATTAACAATCATTGTTTTGTGAGGCAGTAGTTTGTTGTACAAAGAAATAATATTTTCGTTACCTATTAGATGTAAGTGAGTGTAATTTTAGATCAAACCCATTGAATAAAAACATAAAATTATATTTTTTATATTTTTTATATTTTTTTAGTAAAATCATGAAATACTAATATTTTAGGTATTTGAGAATAGAAATGAAACTAAAAACCTTAATAAACATTGTTACCTCTTAATCGGAAACTTCTTTTGGACGGTACCAAATAGATTACATGGATGGATTTCTTCCCAAGGTGAGATATATATGATAAAGGTAGAGATTTTGGATATCTATTTGGGAAGATATTGTTAAAGCCATAGTTGCATGAGAGGAGTGAGTAAGGGGTAGAGTGCTTGCCTTTTTATTGAGGAGGAGGAATGAAACGCTTGTAAATATCAAATGGTATTCATTATCGGGAGATCTACCTTACCTAAAGTGTATCCAAAATGAAAAAATAATGGATTAATGTTTAATAATGGTCTAATAAAACCTCAAAAACAGAAAAATATTCGTATTTCAACAATGTGGTTTCATAACATATATGATTAACCAATTTTATCATTTTGGTTTCCATTAATGCATTTTGTTTTCCAACCTATGTAATTTAAATATTAGGAATAAAATACAGGGATTTTTTTTTGAAAATATAGATCCATAGAATTATTAATATGATATCTAATTTATAAAATAAAAAAACTATATTTATTGGAAATTTATTTTAAGCCAACTGCATGTGAAACGCTAAAACATTATGTATTCCCAGAACATGTTAACAATGTTTTTACAATATATGGGTCAATATGTTAATTATAAAAGAAAAACTGGTCCATTAATATAGAATATTTAATATTTTAAAATATTTATAAATCTATTTTTATAGTGTAGAATTTTTATTAATTTTAAATCATTTATTTAAATATCATTTATTGTAAATCATAATAAAATCAATTTTGATATTATTTATTTAATTTTAATTTAAAAATATCAGTCTAATATTGGAATTCTGATATTTTAGGTTAAAATATGTTTCACATGATATATTAATATTAAAAATAAAATAAATTCAATAATTCAATCAATTAACTTCACATTTAATATTTTTAATATCATATATTTTAGTTATTTATTACCAATAAAATCACTACATTGTCATTTCCTAATAATTTCCAGTAACAAAACCATATCTAAAAATTATTAGTAAATTATTATGAAAAAAATAACCCATTTATATTTCAAAAGTGCAAGTATTACCGAAAATATGTTTTTTTGTTCATATCTCATTGAATTATAAATGTTAAAGGTATGGAAAGTTCCCTTTTTTTCTTTTTCCTTACTTAACCTTTTATATAGGGAGCATCCATTTAAAATTATCCCAATTACAGATAAAATACTATCCACGTTGGGATATTTTTGAATTATTTTATGCCAATGGATTTTGTATAGGTTTCCAGGTCATTTTGGTCATTAAGATTAAGGATTAATCCCTAATTAAGCTTAATCATACCTTAATCACCATAATTAATTTTAATAACTTTCACTAGTCATTATGGTATAAATTTAAGTTTATCTTATTATAACTAAATTATTTTGTTCATTAAAACTTCATATGTCCATTTTTCAAAATTCAAATCACAATAGTGGGAAAAAATATTAAAGCTATCACCGAACATGTGGTGAGAAAATGGGGTTTTAATATAGAAATGTTTAAAATTTGACAATGTTTATATATTTAATTATAATTTTAAAATGATTCTGAAAACCAAAATTGGATTAATATATGTATTATTTATATATTTGACTTTAAAAAATCATTTAATATATAATTTTACATTGATAATTATTTAAACGAAAAATTAGACTTTTTAATAAAATGTCGAATTTTCTAATAGTCATTAAAAAGTGAAACCTCTTAGAAAAATTCCAAAAAATTAACCTAAGCTAATTTTTACATTATGAAGTAAAAAAATATTTTTTAGAAAAATAAAACTTTTAAAATTCCAAAAAAAATTCTATAATAGGTGTGCCATTAAAAGGCAGCAAAACCCTGTCTTGAGTGTAACGTAAAAAAACTCAGTGTGGTGCATTATTTATGAGAGAAATAATAATATTTATTCTAACATGAAAATAATATAATGTATTAGGGTGTCACATTATCCACACATTAATTAAATTTTATCCTCACAATTTTAACTTGATATTAGAAATTAAATAATTGATATTTTAAAAAACAGTTATTGAAAAACCCACATTGTGAATAGGCTTAATAAAACATCTTCTTAATAAGACATAATTGAAAGTAAAATAGTAACCTAACTAGGTTCCATGGTAGGAGAATATAAGGGGGAAATAAAAACACAGAAAAAAAATCTAACAGTCATTTCTTGATGGTGTGCACTAGGGAACATGGCTAGAAGAAAGATAACTACAAAAAATCCCTAAATCTTTGATGGTCTAAGGGGCCATTTTATTCAATGAAAATGAAGTTACTAGGATTACATTTTTGGTATCATGATCATTTTTCTTTGAGTTGAGGAATCTTTTTATATCTATGAATATAAGTAAATATACATTCTTGATATGTTTCTGTATGTATATACTTATACTTTGGTCATGCCTCGAACTATTTCTACTTCATCTCATTAAACAAGATTCATCATGTAGTGATGTAATATATAATCCTCTAAAACTATATCCAAATATTATATTAAACCATTTCATAAATAGTTAACCTTTCTAATATATCATGATTCAATAATTTAGAAATAAGGTCACTAGTCTTCCAAAATGATCCTATCATTAGCCTTTAATCAACGTGAAGTAACTCTAAATTTTTACATTCCAAACATGTTAATAACTTCATCATGTCTCCTCTTAAAATATGAAAAATACTGGAATCACCCTAAATGTTTTTAGAAAACATGAATAATTTTTTATTCCATATGTAATAAAAATGTAATTATATATATTCCTTAAATGAAAAAGTGTTGTAAACTCCATCAATGGCAGAATAGACCACTTATCAAAAAGTAATTAATCCATTCCAAGCTACCCATAATATTGTCTAAATTAATCATTTCTTCATAATTATCTCAAAAAGCAGGAACAAATTCAAGGTTTTCATTCCCTCAATCAAGCGTTTTCCAAAATATTTAACTACTTTTTGAATAACATTTCTTGGTACCATTCAACATATTATCTGAAATTCATAATGAAAAGTACAACAATAAAATTCTCCTATATTCCATAATTAGTACATTACTGATAAATTATTCAGATGACAAAATTATTTTAACCATGTACATATACCAATCCATTATTCCACTTCATATATAAGAAATTAACAAGGCCACCTCATATTATTACTTAATACCTTCTTCCTTTCACATTTCACTAGAAGTCTCACCATCATGAAAAATGTATCCAGTAATTATACCTCCTCATTGATTCTCATCAGGATATTTCCACTCTGAAGATTATTTTCATAACAATCATTCATTCCAAAATTAAACCATTTAATTTTCCATAATGTATTAGGTAATCCAATACTCTCATCCATTTCATAAATAGAACTCTTCATTTTTTTCCTTATAGTTACTTGATTTTTCCTTTCTTTTCCACAATCAAAACATCTTCTTAACCCTTTAAGACATTCACTTCCGTGATTATTTCCAAAATGATGACAAAGATGAAACCGAATATTCATTCCTCCTTGGACTCCATTACCTAAATTATATGTGAAATCCTTCCTTCTCTTCTTCGGTGAGTCTGAGAATTCGATAAGGTACACATTGTTAACCATGTTTTGTGAAAGCGGATTACACATGGTCACAATATTCTTAACTCCAGTTATCATTCCACTTATCTTATCATCTGAAAATTTTCAATAACGTTTTATGTTATCTGAGTTCATTTTAGTTCCCTCCATTGACTAAAACCACAATGTATATTGTGACTGATACTTATCAAAATAGAAAACCACGTAGTCCTGAAAAATTACTTAAAGGATTCCAAAATCATTTATCATATTTATTTAATCTATGAAATCATAAGTTCATCCTTAGTTATTCATATTCATCTTCTACATAAAATTTGCATGATGTTTTTTTAGAAAATGTAATGTATCCTAAGCATATCCCCCATTAGTGTACTTCTTGGTGTAAAGTAAGGCCCAGTCTTGTGTACTAGGTTACACCGAGTCAGGACTGACACAACTTTTCGAAATTATTACTTTTAGGTACATCTTTTCCAGTACCATTTCTACTTTTAGTATCAAGATAAAGACGTGTTTATAGAAATTCCCACATAATCTATACCTTACAAGAATTATAGGATGTTACTATATACAAATCATCAATTTATATATGAGGGTTATGGACCTTAATAAGGGTTTTCTAAATCTAGTTCCCATGGATTCTTATAAACTTACTTTGATACAAACTGTAATGCCCTGACCCCATAAGCCTAAAGTAGGTGGATTATTGGATAAACTTCTTTGGATTATAGTGAATAAAATCCCAAAAGATCAATTAGTTTAGTGGTCTTGAAAACATAGATTACATATATGATACCCATAACAAAATGGGAATAAAATAAAACATGATAAATAAGTAATTTTCCCTCATCATATTTTATAAACATGAAGTCAATTTGTGTACCAACTAGGACGCCCAAGTAGGGTGTGAGTATAATATATTAAGACACAACCAACGGTGTCTAGAAAAATATCTAGTCCTAATAGAGTTCATTTTTTACATTTATTCGATTAATATTTATTTAACCACATATCCCCTTGTTACCAGGGACACCCAAGCTCTCAATACATGCTTCAGACCATTACAATGTCTGATCTATCCCCATGGGATATCATATATATAAATTCAATAGTTACCATTCTTCCTCTCAAATAAAATATGAATGTCATTATTACCATTTATCATTTAAAATAACATATGAGTTCCATTGTTACCATTTACATTTTCAAATGACATATGAATTCCATTGTTACCATTAATTATTTAAATTTACACTATGGGATTTTAATGCACCATACCATGTCCTACACACAATTATCATATATGAGTACCATTGTTATGAAACAACACTTCCATTCACACTATGGGATTTTTATGTAGAACACCATGTCAAAAACCTGATTATATCATATTAATTCCTTTGTTACCATTCATCTTTTCAATTCACCCAATGGGATTTTGATGTAGAAGACCATTTCCCACTCTTAACTATCACATTAATTAATTCTTTAAATAATTAATAAAAATTAATATTTTCATTTTGACATCACTCCACTAATTAATTTAAAAATTAATTAATCACATATATTCAATTAATTATATAAAAAAAATAATTAATCACCTCAACCTTATTAATTAATTAAAAAATATTTAATCATATCAATAAATTTCATAATCAAAGAAAATATTTAATAATTATTTATAAAATTTATTATTCTTATTAAAAAACTTAAATATAATATTAAATAATTTGAAAATTAATTATTAAAAATTAAACAATTTCATATTCCCAACCATTCTCAGTAATTAATTTAATAATTAATTAAATATGTTCAAAAATATCAAAAACTCCTTAATTAATTAAACAATTTATTATTCGCAATCATGATCTTAATATTCTCAATTTCCCAATTTCCTCAATTAATTAATTCACCAAATTATTTAAATCATTAAAGAACATAATTTTTAATCATATAATATCAATTATATAGTTACAATCACATAATTGAAATCAGGACTTTGGGATTTGAATTATAGACCACCTACATCAAATTTAATAAAGAATTATCTACAATGGAAATCCACAATTTGTGAAGAAAAATGATGTAGAACATGATCTAGATATGAAACCCGAATTCATGATCATACAATCAAGATCCATCAGTTCTATATATAGATATAACAATCCTAGAACTAGATCCAACATGATAGAGGATATGTTCCCTCTAAATTATGAGGGGATGATGGTAGATTTTAAGAATACCACATGGAATATAATCCTCTTATCATTAGGGGTTCCTATCTTCAATACATACATTGAATCATGTAAAAATGAGTTTTGAAGTGATTATGAAGTATCTAGGAGGCTAAATAACATGAAAAAAGACCAGGGTCAAATGGGGGTCAATTTTGGGTTAATATGGGGGTTTTGGAATTTGGAAATAATATTTTCGTATTAATTAAAACATAATTCATTGTTTTCATGGTAGGGGTTCATGGTTTTCTAAAGTATGTGCCTCAACCATTCTCCTCTTCTCGGGGTTCATGGTTTGAAAAACCATGCAACGGCCAGGAAGACAATCTCCATAAATGGTTTGCTGAGTCAGGGAACACTATTTGGGAAAACTGTGCACCAAAGATGCACATGCCCTCTTCCCTCCAAAATTATTAATTATCACCCAAGAATATCCTAGGGTAAAACACAAAGAAAAAGTACTCAACACATGGAAAAGTGTTCTTGTAAATGACCCTTAGAAATTTCAAGAAAATGTTGGGATCTTTTAATATCCCAACCATATAACTTCTTGTCCTCGAGTTTTACTCCCAAGATTCCCAAAGATTCCAAGGAAAAATATCAGACCACTGAGCCCACATATCCTCTTCTATAATTTTTTCTCCTGAACTTTTCCATGATTCCAAAATACAAGAACTATTGGGATGGTCTTTCCCCTACAAAACAATATCATTATGATCAATAAAAAGTATTGGATTCTCCTCTAAATATGCATCAGTATCAAGCTCGACATCATCTACATCTATCAGACAAGAGGGGTCAAGGTGATACCACCATAGTTTGGACACATGGAAAAAACATGAATAGTATTGTACCTCTCTTGAAGAGGAAATCAATATGCCACCAAACCAATTCTCCCCAAAAACTCAAATGGTCCAACGAACCAAGGTACAAGCATAACATGTCACCATATCTAGGGGTGACCCAACCTAGGTGACACCTAAAGGAATACATAATCACCCTCTAACAACTCTAGGGTTCATCAATGTCTAGTAGCATACAACTTTTTTTCTACTTTGATCTGTATCCATATGCTTTCAAATCAGCTTTTCCTACTCCAAATAATGTTTCATGAGACTCCTTATCAATAACTCTAACTCCCCCACCTCTATCTAGCATTGAGTTTTTATGCATGGCCTACCATAAAGAGAATCTTATGGTGAAATATGTATATTTTACAAGTAATAGTTGTTATAGGTGAACTCCACAAATGCTATGTGCTTCTCCCACGTCCCACCAAATTCAATAACACATGCTCACAACATATCCTCAAGAACTTGTATTTTACACTCTGACATCCCATTTATCTGTGGGTTGAATTCCATACCTAATAAAACATATGAATGAAATTCCTTGAGTAAAACATTCAATAATAGTGAAGTAAAACAAGAGTCATAGTTTGAAACAATAGTTTGTGGTTCCCCATTTAGATGGACTAACTTCCCGATATACAGTTCTCATAATTGGTCTATTGAAGAAGATATCCCTTACTGGTAAGAAATGTGTTTCCCTTTACAAATGTTATTGAATCACCCAAATTGTATCATATTTTCGATGAATTTTGGGGATACCCACTAAAAATCCATGGTAACATCATCCCACTTCTATTAACAAATAGGAAATTACTGTAAAAATCACATGGTCATTAATGACCGTACTCTCGGTTTGTAAGGCGCGACATCTTCTCATGATCCCTTATATCTCATTTTTCATTCTCGACCACCAAAACATTCATCATAGGTCATGGTACATTTTTTAACACCTACATGCACCGCCCAGATCATGGAATCACACTCATACATCAGTTTATCCTGTATAATATTAGGCATAATAACATAATTCCAAACATAGATGACCCCATCATGATCTATACACTAATAAAAATGTGACTCTCTACCGACAAGGACTTACCTTATGTTCAAACACTCTGGATCCTCATACTTCCGGTCCGTAAATCATCTCGTGGGTGTATACTCTACTAAAATTAATATGAGAGTTGTCTTATCATGACCCCCTAGATCACAACATGTATCTCATCCAGTAAAGTCATAATTTTCCACTCATCACTAGACTCTTGAACATCTTGATTGTGATTTTCCCTACTCAATGTGGATTCCACACTATTTCCCTTCATAGGAACATATGCTTGATCAAAATAGAATTACTACATATAATCAACCAATATATGATTCCAAAGGTTTATATCTTTTTGGGAGAATATATAATTTATTATCATATGATTAGTATACATAATAGATTTCTCACCTAATAGATAATTTCACCAACAATTTAATGCAAAAACCTCTGAATCCAACATTAGGTCATGCATGCAGTATTTCAATTCATGTGGCCTCAACTAATGAGACCCATATTTCATAATGTTTTCTCCCTATAGTGACACTACACCGAACTCATGACTAGAACCATTTAAAACCCCATATACTCCTCAAATTGCATGGGTATGATCAAAATTGGTGCCAATTTGAAGAGATTCATTAACTCCGGGAGGGCATTCTCACTTGATTTTATCCATTCATGTTTCATCACCATTTAGTGTAGCCTAAAAGAAACACTTCCAATTAAAAAATTTCTTGGATGACTCTTCGATAATATCTAGCTAATCCTAGAAATATAAAGATATAAAATGTCTTCATTGTATTACCTTGAAAAATATTTACCTAAACACTCTCTAGGACCATAGACACACCATCCTACAAGATGATGTGAACCAAAAAGTGTACTTCATCAATCCAAAACTAACACATAAATATCTTGGAGTATAGATAATTCTCTCTTAGTTTACATAGATTTGTAACACCCTGACCCTAGTTACCTAGAGTCGGGGAATTATTTTAATACATTGGCATGATTACAAGGAAATCAAGTCCCGAATGAACGATTAGTTTAGTAGTCTTGGAAATTAGATTATATACATGAATGTTACATTTCACTTTAATACATAAAAAACAACATAAATAATCTTTATGAACGCCATTATTCCTTTAGCTTAACCCTACATATCAATCACAATACATTTCTTGGAATCCTAGGAAAAATAAAACATAGAAAGGGGTGAGCTCAAATGCTCAGTATGGGTATGTAATACAGCGGAAACATTCATAAAGAAGCATAAACATTTAATGCAATGTATAACTAAATCAAAATCCTTTTAAACTTGAACTTAATCATAATATGGAAAAGATAAAATGAAATAATTCCATTTACTTATTCACATGGATATTCTACTAGTCGAATAGTCACATGAAATATCAATAACCACTTTAATAATGATGGAATGAATAATGCCAGACTATCATAACCACGTAGCCAAGGCCTCATGCCAAGACTACAAATAATATTATGTCAAGGCCTCGTTCGAAGACACTAGTTTGTCTCATGAGACCTACCGATGCATCGAGGAGCTATAGCGGGCTCCACTCGCCACTTATTAAGTCCAATGCATTCCTCATATGAAAAGGTCTAAATATAACATAAACATTCATATTAAAACTAGCATACAAAATGTAAATACTATACCCATAAACCACGAATGGTATAAAAATAACACATCCAGAGTCAAACATATCAAAAAAACCTTCAACAATATATGGAAGATTTGTATCATGATAAATCAACTTCAAAACAAGTTTAAAATCCATTAATGAATTTTGACATGCATTAAAATGATTTGTAAAACTCTTTGAGAGAAATACCCCTTTTTCATGAAAACATCAAAATGTCACCCAATTTATAAAAGAAGTAATTTAATGACATTTTTGAATCAAAGTTTCCCATACAAATTTTAAACTTTTGAATGGAATTATCATTTTAAAAAATTCATGTCCATACAAATAAATCCTCAAAAACCATTTTGAAGACATAGACATAAATGAGAAAGATTTAGAAGAATAAATTTTGAAAACATTGAAATGATGTTTCAGTAAAAATTCCCTTAAAATAATCCCTTTGAAAACTATTTCATAAAACATGTACATGGATAATTAATATTTCTCAGTACATAATTACGTAAAAACAACCTCGGATAATAATGAGATTGTGAAATTAACCCTTACCAATTTGGTATCTTACAAAACATACTACCCATGAAAGAGGTATCATACAATGAATATGTAAATACACATAAATTAATGTGTATTACACAAAGAATATAATTATGGGCAGTACATACAATATACAAAAGCTAATAGTAGCAATATGGAACAAATCTCACGGGAATAAGAAGTGAGATGAAAACCCCTTACCTTGTACTTTTCCTTGGTTGAGGGTAGGTTAACCTCCTGTATAATGGTGAAATTTTTTTTATTAAATTATACAAGAATCATATATATTTATATGATATCATATATGATCTTTTAACATTGCTTTCTTAATAATATTTTAGAATTATCTTCATTTCAGGTGTTAACTTAATCGTTTTCTTTTATATGTTTTGTTACATAAGCCATGTTTGTCATGGATAGGTTGTAACTTATTCATATCCATAATTATATCAAGTCCTTAAACATTATTTTTAAATCATAAAATGATAATTATACTTGAATGGATACGATGGAGAATGAATCTCATCGCGTTCATGGAGACGGTAGTCCGTACGTACGCACGAGCAACAATATCATTCTTTTGATATTAAAATAATATATAATTGGATGGTATATAATATATAAAAAATCCTTATCATGTTATATTTATTATTTACATGAATTAAAAATCAGTATTATACCCATACAAATAATAATATATTGAATAACAATTACACCACGATGTGGAGACGGTAAGCCGTACATATGCACGTATGGTGACATGTCATTCAAAGGATGGATAGAATACTGAATAAGGTAGTACCATATTTATAATAATATTACAGTATATAGTAGGTACTGGATTCATTATTTCAAAATTGGAATAACAAAGAAAGAAGAAGTGGAAGAAGAAAGGAACTAGAAAAAAGGTGGTGGAATCATTACCTCTTCTTCGGATTCTTCCTTTTGATTTGATCAAAAGGGCTCCATAGGATGGATTTATCACTAAATTAAGGCCTCTAGGATGAATTGAGGGAATTTAAAAGAGTATTTGGGCAGGGTTTTACCGAACCAAAAGGCTTTGAAGGTGTGAATTAATGAGAAGGGGGAATTCCCTTTTATAAGAGGGGTGAGAGGCACCTTTGGAAAAGCTAGAAATATTATTTTATAATAAATTAATATTCAGTTTCTAATGGATAAAAATTGTATTATTTAAATTTTTTGGTGGGGATAGTTTGAAAACCACTCAAACAATAGAATTTATACAGGTTTGGGTTAATATATTAAACTTATCTTTAAGTATTAACTCTTTGTTAATTACTTTATCTTTTACAATATCTCTTTTTATTTTTATATTATATGGTTAATAAACATACTATATAAATCCAAGATACCCCCAAGTGGTCCATTAATGATACACCTATCATGATATAAGTCTGTTGGCCTATCCGTAGATTTTTAGAAATTTATTATCAATTAGTAATATAATATTTGTTTTAAAAACTCTTTTATGTCAATTTTGACACTATTCAATAGTTGATTTTTGTAAAAATCATAACAGAAATATTACTTCAAACAAGTTTAATTAAATAATTACTAACATATCATATTAACCTAAAAAATTAGTGTAATTCATAAAAATTCTCAACTTATATTTATTTGGGTATTTATAATATCAATTATTTTAATTTTTCACTATTATGGTAATTACTGCATCATCATTGTATCATAAATAAATTAAATTATTTAATGTCTAAAAATTATAAATAAAATATCATTATGTAGGAAATCCTTTTATATTTATAATGAATATATATAGTCTAAAATATAACATATATAACCCTATGAAAAAAAAATTTTCTAAAAGATATATGCTTTTGTCATTTTTGTATTTATTTTAACTTAATTATAATAAAGTGTCCCTATCACCTACAAGTGGCTCTATGGGGTCCCAAAATAGACCCAAAGATGAAAATGGTCGGAAATTTATCCACCAATAAGGTTAGGACACGTTTTAGTGTATTTTAGTATTATTATAATATTATTTTTTAACCCTTATTTACGGGATTTACCCTTTAACCATGGTAAATAAAATATTTACCGAAGTAATTATTCAAAATGTCTAAAAAAATTTACCTATTTACTAAATTTGGAAATCCTGATTCAAAATATTGAATCCATTTTTCCAAATTCAAAACACAGAAGTGGCAGAAATTAATTTAAAATTAATTCCCACTGTCAAATCAAAAAGCGTGTTTTTAAGATATAATAACTATCAAAAAATTGATACTTGTTTGTATTCGGTTTAATTGTGAAATTATGTCCTATGACCAAAATTGTATTAAATGGATAAAATATATTCTAAATATACTTTAAAACCACTCAAATTCATAATTTTTAACTATTAATTATTTTTATTAAAAAAGTTGTTTTTAATTAAAATTTAGTAATTTTTACTATTCATCAAAATATTAAAGTTATCTGAAAATTACCAAAACTTTACCTTAGGCTAAATTAGATACTCAGAATCCAAAAATGAAGTCCATTTTGTGAGATAAAATTTATAAAATTTCAAAAAGAAGGTATTACTTTTCATAACGGCTAGTTTGATTGGTTGTGGTGTGTGATAGAACTCGAAGTTGCGTACCACACACGCTATTGTATTATTCAAAGGAAAGTGTACCGTGGAAGCTTGGGGTTTTACATTGTAAATTTTTTTATGTCCCCATTTTAAATAAAAAATTTATTTAGTCAAATATATAAATGTTTAAAATATTAGATTGAAAAAAGGGTTCACTATTAAACGTTTGTAAAAGTGCATTTCTGAAAAATACATCTTTTATCTGAAAAAAAATGAATTTGTTCTTACATTATGTCTATGAAACTCATAATATGGATTCTAAAATTATAAGGATTATATAAAGTTCAAAATTTTATTTAATACTATTCATAACCTCTTTTGAACGGCTTGTTTGGTAAGTCATGGTGTGCTTGAACTCGGTGTTGCGTGTAGTGCAAGTTATTAAATTGTTTTGAAGAAGTACATACTATGAAATCTGGGGGTGTTACATTCTTCCCTCCATTAATAAAGTGCGTCCTCGCAATTTTGATATTGTTCTTCGAAAATAAAGGTTGAAAATAGATAATATCTTTTTGGGAAAACCCACATCAGAAATTTGGTTAATAAAATTTAGTCTTAATAAGTGTAAAAGTGAAATGAAAGGGTCTCCAACAAATTTTGATCTCTATTAGGAGAACATTTTTTGGAAATTAGAGACATATAATTGGAGGAAAAACTTAAATATTTATAGGTAGTGATTGAGGTCATCAATCACAAACAAGATTAAAATTGAGGTCCTTAAATTCATTAATCTATAATGACTTAAAATATCATCGGTTCAACAAAACATAAGGTATTAGGATAACACATTTTTGGTTTTAAGATTCCTTCAATAAAGTATATGAATTAATTTCTTTATAGAATAATAGGATAAGAAAAATATATACTTGACAAGTAGAGTTTCATCCTTTAACTAATTTCTACAACAAACTCATCTTTCACTCTAAAAGATAATAGAACATAAAAAATATATTCTATTTATCCTATTCGTTTGGGGTTAAAAAATGAATTTATAATTCATCTACTAGACCTTATTAAAATAAACTACATTATTTAATCCAGGACATCTTGTTGGCCAGTGGTAGGTGATACACCCTTGTTGCCCTTCGGTTGCGAGTTCAAGTCTCACGGCCATGCCGGACGCGACAGGTTGCCGCCTGACCTCCGGGTTGTCCTTTTAGGGAAATCCAAAATAATCCAAACTAGAAGTATCCAAAATAATTCATTCGAAAATTTATAAGGAAGGGAAACACAATGAAGATCCTTTTTTTCCGCGTAATAACATGTTATCACCTTCATCATGTATTTTTTTTAAACACTGCAATATCCTGAATTACCATAAAACCTTATTGATTACATTTATGATCCCTTATTCCTTAAAGAATAATAGATATACTACTTCAATCCAAAAATTTTGTAAACCCCAACAATGATGGAATATACAAATCATTAATCACCTTCAATTTAGTCAATAATATCTAATATAATTTATCCAAATCAATCATGTATTATTCTAAAATCAATACCTTGGTATCAGAACCATATTACTATTTATCTTTCTCTCAACCATATATTTTCCAAAAATTTAACCTACTATTGAGTCACTTTTCTTTTTTCCACACAATCTCAAGTCCTTAATGAAATAGTACTGCAATACAATCCTTATATACTCCATAATTATTATAACAAGTACATTGTTGATACAACACTCAAACGACATAATCAACATAAGAACTCTAATCATTACTCTTCATCTGTGGTAGTATCATAACTTGATTATTATACAATAGCATCATTTGCGGCATAGTCTGATGACTGAGACATAGGTTCACATAGTGTCCAAACTCCTTACAAATGAAGCATTGTACATTTGAAACCATTTTCTTACCCTTGCAGTCACGTAATTTGTGCCCTTTTTCTCGACACTTATAACAAACTCCCATTCCATTGAAGCATGTTCCAGGGTGTTTCTTCCCACAGTTATCACATATGGGAAAATTCTTCATTTCCCTCTTCCCTTTATCCATCTTTCTCTCTTCCATCCTTTTCTTCTCTTGCTTCCCTTCAAATCCATAGGACTCAGTAAACTCTTTACTTATCTTATCAACACATGATATTATTTCTTCATATGATGATAATACATGGGAGAAAATTTCTCTTATAAATTATAGCTTAATACCATGAAAGATATGATCCTTATTTCTATTTGGATCATGTGCATTGCTGGAGTTCTCATTCCTTCTACTAGGCGTCATTTCTAAACAGTGGCATACAGAAGATTAGTTTATGAATAACAATACCTAATCCAAAACTTGTAAAACACATAACATAAATTAAATAGTTTATGGATATAATCCATAATCATAAAAATGTCTCCTTTGAGGAAGTATATACTCATAATCCCTTCATAATGGTTTATAAATAAGATGAGAATAATCCTAAGCATATCCCCTAGGAGTGTCGTAACCAAGAGTGCAGCAAGGCCCATTGTTGTGCACCAGTTCCCATTCGAGTCTAGCTCAAAGCCGTGTTTTCGTTTTTTACCCCTAGGTACATCTGTGCAAGAGCCACCTCTACCTGCTCGAATCCAGACAGGGATGTATTTCTCAGAAAACTACAAACTCTCTCCAATACCAAAATTCTAGAAAGTTATTCTATACTAATCCTCAAAGTCTATCTTAGGGATATGTGCTCTAATCAGAGTTTATCTAAATCTAGTTTCCAAGGTTATTGCTAAAATTCCTCTGATACCAACTCTAACGCCCCGACCCTAGTTACCCACAGTCGGTGCTTTATTTTAATACATTGGCATGATCACAAGGAAATCATGTCCCGAAGGACCGATTAGTTTAGCAGTCTTGGAAATTGGATTATATACATGAATGTTACATTTCACTTTAAGACATACAAAACAACATAAATAATCATTATGAATGACATTATTCCTTTAGCTTAACCATTCATATCAATCTAAATACACTTCTTGGAATCCTGGGAAAAATAAAACATAGAAAGGGGTGAGCTCAAATGCATAGTAAGGGTGAGAAATACAGCGAAAACATTCATAAATAAGCATAAACAATTAAGGCAATGTATAACTAAAACAAAAGTCTTTTAAACTTGAACTTAAGCATAATATGGAAAAGATAAAATGAAATAATTCCATTTACTTATTCACATGGATATTCTACTAGTCGAATAATCACATGCAATATCAATAACCACTTTCATAATGATGGAATGCATAATGCCAGACTATCATAACCACGTAGCCAAGGACTCGTGCCAAGACTACAAATAAGATTTTTTCAAGGCCTCATTCCAAGACACTAGTTTGTCTCATTAGACCTACCGATGCATCGAGGAGCTATAGAGGGCTCCACCCGTCACTTATTAAGTCCAATGCATTCCTCACATGAAGAGGTCTAAACATAACATAAACATTCGTATTAAAAATAGCATACAAAATGTCAATACTTTACCAATAAACCATGAATGGTATAAAAGTAACACATCCACAGTCAAACATATCAAAAAACCTTCAACAAAATAAGGATGATTTGTATCATGATAAATCGACTTCAAAACAAGTTTAAAATCCATTAATGAATTTTTACATGGATGAAAATGATTTGTAAAACTCTTTGAGAGAAATAACCATTTTTCATGAAAACATTAAAAAGTCACACAATTTATAAAAGAAGTCATTTAAAGTCATTTTTGAATCAAATCGTCCCATACCACTTTGAAACTTTTGAATGGAATTATCATTTTAAAAACATTCATGTCCATATAAATAAATCCATAAAACCCATTCTGAAGACATGGAGATAAAAGAGAAAGATTTATAAGGGTAAATTTTTAAAACATTTGAAATGATGTTTTAGTAAAAACACCCTTAAAATAATCACTTTGAAAACTCTTTCATAAAACATGTACATGGATAATAAATATTTCCCAGTAGATACTTACGTAAAAACAACCTCAGATAATAAAGAGATTGTGAAATTAACCTTTACCAATTTGGTAACTTACGAAACATACAACCCATGAAAGTGGTATAATATAATGAATATGTAAATAAAAATAAATTAAAGTGCATTACACAATGAATATAATTATGGGCAGTACATACACCATACAAAAGGTAATAGTAGAAATATGGCATGAATCTCACGGGAATAAGGAGTGAGATGAAAACCATTTACCTTGTACTTTTCCTTGTTTGAGGGTAGGATAACATCTTTTATAATGGTGAAATAATTGTTATTAAATTATACAAGAATCATATGTATTAATATGATATCATATATAATCTTTTAACATTTCTTTGTTAATAATATTTTAGAATTATCGTCGTTTCGGGTGTTAACTTACTCGTTTTCTTTTATATGTTTTGTTACGTAAGCCATGTTTTTCATGGATAGTTTGTATATTATTCGTATCCAGAATGATATAAAAACCTTAAAAATTATTTTTAAATCATCAAATGATAATTATACTTGAATGGATACGATGGAGAATGAATCTCATCATGTTTATGGAGATGGTAGTCCGTACGTATGCACGAGCGACAATATCCTTCTTTTGATATTAAAATAATATATAATTGGATGGTATGTCATATATAAAGAATAATTATAATTTTATATTTATTATTTACATGAATTACAAATCATTATTATACCCATCCAAATAATAATATATTGAATTACAATTACACCATGACATGGAGACGGTCAGCCGTACGTACGCATGTATGGTGACATGTCATTCAAAGGATGGATAGAATACTGGATATGGTTGTACCATATTTATAATAATATTACAGTATATAGGAGATACTGGATTCATTATTTTAGAATGGGAATAACAATGAAATAAGAAGTGGAAGAAGAAAGGAACTTGAAAAAGGGTGGTGAAATCATTAACTCTTCTTCAGGTTCTTTGTTTTGATTTGATTAAAAGGGCTCCTTAGGTTGGATTTCTGACTAAAGGAAGGCCACTAGGATTAATTTAGGGAAGTTGAGAGAGTATTTTGGCAGGGTTTGGCTGAACCAAAAGGCTTTGAAGGTGTGAATTAATGGGAAGGGGGGTGACATTTCATAAGATGGGTGAGGGGCACCTTTTGAAAAGCTAGAAATATTATTTTATAATAAATTTAAATTCGGTTTCTAATGGATCAAAATTGTATTATTTAAAGTTTAAGGTGGGGAGAGGTCTAAAACAACTCTAACAATAGAATTTAGACAGGTTTAGGTTAATATATTAACCTTATCGTTAAGTATAAACTCTTAGTTATTTAGTTTCACTTTTACAATGTCTTCTTGTATTTTTATATTATATGGTTAAAAAACATACTATATACTTCCAAGCGACCCCCAAGTGGTCCATTAATGATACACCTATCAGGATATAAGTCTCTTGGCCAACCCTTATATTTTTAGGAATTTGATATCAATTAATAATATAATATTTGTTTTAAAAACTCATTTATGTCAATTTTCACACTATTCAATAGTTGATTTTTGAAAAAATCATAACAGAATTATTACTTCGAAAAAAGTTAATTAAATAATTCCTAACTTGTCATATTAACCTATAAAATTAGTGTAATTCATAAAAAGTCTCAAATTATATTAATTTGGGTATTTATAATATCAATTATTTTAATTTTTCACTATTATGGTAATTACTACATCATCATTGTGTCATAAATAAATTAACTTATTTAATTTCTAAAAATTATAAATAAACTATCCTTATTTAGGAAATCCTTTTATCTTTCTAATGAATATTTATAGTCGAAAATAAAGCATATATAACCCTATGAAATTTTTTTTTTCTAAAATATATATGGTTATGTCATTTTTGTATTTATTTTAACTTAATTAAAATAAAGTGTCCCTATCACCTACAAGTGGCTCCATGGGGACCCAAAATCGACCCAATTATGCCCATGGTCGGAGATGTATCCACAAATACGGTTAGGACACGTTTTAGGTTAATTTTGTATTATTATAATATTATTTTTTAACCCTTATTTACCGGATTTACCCTTTAACCATGGTAAATAAAATATTTACCGAAGTAATTATTCAAAATTTCTTAAACTAAAAGTTAACTATTTAGAAATTTTGGACATCCTGATTCCAAATATGAAATCCATTATTTCATATTCAAAAAACAAAAGTTTCAAAAATTAATTTAAAATTAATTCTTGTTGTCAAAACAAAAAGCATGTTTTTAAGATATAATAACTATCAAAAGATTGATAATTGTTTATGTTCGGTTTAATTGTGAAATTATGTCCTATGACCGACATTGTATTAAATTGTAAAAATATATTCTAAATATACTTTAAAACCACTCAACTTCATAATTTATCACTATTAATTATTTTGATTAAAAAAGTAGTTTTGAATTAAAATTTAGTAATTTTCACTATTCATCAAAATATTAAAGTTATCCGAAAAGTACCAAAATTTTACCTTAAGTTAAATTCGATACTTTGAATCCAAAAATGCAGTCCATTTTGAGAGATAAAATTTATAAAATTTCAAAAAGTAGGTATTACTGTTCATAACGGCTAGTTTGATTGGTTGTGGTGTGTGTTAGAACTCGAAGTTGCACACAACACACACTACTGTATTATTCAAAGGAAAGCGTACCGTGGAAGCTTGGGGTTTTACATTGTAAATTTTTTGATTTCCCTATTTTAAAGACTAAATTTATTTAGTCAAATATATAAATCTTTAAAATATTGGATTTAAAAAGGGTTAACTATTAAAAGTTGGTAAAAGTGCATTTTTGAAAAATACTTCTTTTATCTGAAAAAAAATGAATATGTTCTTACATCATATCTATGAAACTCATAATATGGATTCAAAAATTATGAGGATTATATAAAGTTCAAAATTTAGTTAATACTATTCATAACCTCTTTTGAACGTCTTGATTGGTAAGTCATGGTGTGATTGAACTCAGTGTTGCATGTATTGCAAGTTATTAAATTGTTTTGAAAAAGTACATACTATGAAATCTTGGGGTGTTACAAGAATGATGTAAATATATTGGGAATTATGATCTGGTATCTTGGAGTACACAAAGATATCATCCAAAAGATCCACCACAACGTATCCACGTATGGATGGAGGATTCAATTCATTAGGTCCATAAAAACTACAGGTGCATTCTTTTGCCCAAAAAAGAATTAAAATGAACTCATATAGTCTATACCATATTAAGAAACTAGCCCTTGGTATATCAAAATGAATAACTGTCAACTGATGATACCATGATCTCAAATAGATGTTGGAGAAAACATAGTTTATCCCAACTGGTTAAATAGATCTTTGATACATAAAAGGGGATATCGGGTATTCACTATTTTTTAGATTTTCATTCAGTAATCTACACAAAAGAAAAATATCCCATGAACATTCTTGGAAAAAAAATACGTGACCTCAAGTAAACGTACTTGGATGTATAAATCCCTTATCCTAAAACTCATACAGCTATTCCTGGAAATCATAAAGCTCTATTTGTGACATTATGAATGGTGTAGTAGATAATGGAATATCCTAGAGCATGGGATTAATATTAAAATATACATCTAGCTTAGGTAGAAGGACTGAGAATTTGTTAGTAATCACATCCTGAAACCTATCCATTACAGGTTGAAGGATGTCCTTATTTACACCCCCATAATCTAGTAACAAACTAGAAACTTGGGCAGTATGCTCTCCCAGTTGCTGGTGAACTAGCTATGCACTGCCCGCCTGGATATCCAATTCTCCACGTTGAATATACCTATCACCATTATGAGATGTAAACATAACTCTCCCGTGGTAATAGTCTATGTAGGATTGGTATTATAATATCCAATACATACCCAAAATAAGTTGAAAGACTATCACATCATGGATATAAATATCATAGAGAAGTTAAAAATCTTCAACCTCAACATAACACACCTTTCACAAGTATATCCATATATACTGTACTCCCAATAATGTATCTATCATTAATACCCTTATCACAAAATCTACTTCCATGATCTAACCATTTACATTTTTTTCAGAAATAATGGAATTAGAGGCCCCAATATCAAATTAGGAGCGTGCTAATATAGAATCTACAAGAATAGTACCTCTCACAATAGACAGCCCAACATCGCTACCCAGAAGTATATGCTAAAAGGTAGGTAAATACCCTTCCCCTATTCTCTATGATGTAGTCTGAGTCCAATGAACTTCACCACCCTTCTAAAACAATCTCTCTTTCCCAAAATCTCCGCATCCAGTTCCTATATATCCATGTCTATTAGAACTCCAACCTACAGATATATAAGTTTTAGAATATCTGCTTCCCACACTATGGCTCTATCTAGAAGATCAATTTCTACCCATATTTCATGGATTCTTACCGAAC
Source organism: Viscum album (assembly GCA_963277665.1). Lineage (NCBI taxonomy): Eukaryota > Viridiplantae > Streptophyta > Magnoliopsida > Santalales > Viscaceae > Viscum > Viscum album. The sequence goes on along the minus strand of OY728122.1, from coordinate 1,158,698,859 downwards.
CATTATATATATCCCATACTTATGTATCTGTGGTACTCTATAGCTAATCACACACACTATCTACAGATGTTTCTTGGCCATCCACCCTTGTGTCACATCCCTCGAGAAAGATCTTTAGAAGCTTGTCCCTCTGTCTGGGAACTCTTATACCCATTGCACTCGATAATGTATTTATAAATTAGCTTCCATCCATCAAATGTAATACCTACAGACTATCTAGATGGAACCACCTATATTTCCTTGTAATACTCCCTCAAGTTTTCCATAGGTCTGATAGATTGATCCATAAATTCAGAAAACTTTTTTAACTGAATGAGGTTGACTTTGGACTTAATGTCACATTTAGGTTTTTCCTGCAAATGACTCACCATAGTTGTATGATCCACTTAAATAACTAGAAAAATGCATTGAAATCACATAATGTGACCAATATTTTCCATCATGGACTAGCCCCCTGAGTCAAGCACATGAACTCAAACACTCTATCAAGACTTGACATATTTGGATAGATGTCATCCAATAAATTTTCCACTAAGTCCATCCAAAAAATTCCTTCATTCTTTTCGAGTCCGAGCCTAAATGTCCTAGTAATGTTTTGCTGATCCTTGAAGCATGTAAGCAGCCAACACAACACTATTCTCAATAGGAGTCTCCAGGTGTTCATGTATAGTTTGGATAAACATAATCCAAAACATAGTTGTCTCAGGTTCACCCCCTATAGTGAATATCAGAGGGTGATGTAACTGTGTCTACCTATTCAGATCAAACATGATTTCCACAACCCGCCTTGGGTATCTTTCCCTAAATTTCATTAACTGAGGAAATTTCTCTCAGATATTCTCTTGGAATTCTTAACTTGGAACTATCGGTGCCTCAGGTTCAACTACTAGAGGAGCATCTCTGTCCATGTCCTCCAATAATCCTCTCTAAAAAATCATCATTTAATAATATCTCTACAATTACAATCACATGTATCAAGACACATTTCATCATTTGATCATGATTACATAAGAGTAAAAAATCATGGAACAACAATTCTTTTCCCTAAACCCCACTACTTGTTCAAAACAAAGGCATTATCACTACCCTTAACCATCTTATGTCTATTTCATGGTTAACAAGGGTGCACACATTCTCACTATTCATGTTTCTAATTAGACACCCAATTATTCAAATTCATCACCATTTTAAACATTCAAATTTTTATTCTTCACAATTATCACTTCAATTAAATAAGCAAGGAAACACAATTCATGTTCCACAACTTACCAAAAACCTATTTTCCTATGCATGAATAAAATAATGCATGTCACAAAATAATATAGAGTTCCTAGAATGATGCACACATACTAAATTATCATGAAATTATGGGACATGTTTCAAATCTCATAATGAAACAGAAATAATTACCACATCTCAAAATAAGTTCTTTTTCCATGGTAAAGTAACATCAACTATAATAGGAATAATGAATAATAGCAATCCCACCCTGGGTACTTCGGTTCTACCCCATACAAGGTATAGATACCCTCATTAATTCCCTCATAACATAGGAATGTATCTTCATAGTCTCAATTCATCCTTTAAAAAAAATTAATAAAATAAAATAAAATAAAACTCTTTTGATTCCACATTGGGACATCCCGAACCGAGTGCCTGTCCCCATTTACCAAAGATGGATTTCCACAAGTCCTTAAGCGTACCTCCCCATATGATAGAGGCTATCGACTAGTGGTAAGGGTCTATTAACAATCATGGGGAGACTATACCCTCTATATCAGATTTGTACACCATTTGAAAAACAATAATGACTAAATTATAAAATATTACTTTACTAATACCAAAAGAACAAGTTGACCAAAACTGGAAATACAATATCAAAACAAAACAATATATATTCTATAGTACGTGACAAGTGTTAAAAATGAAATCCCAAATGTAAATACACTGACTAATCCCCATGTGGTCCCAAAACCTCATTTTATTACCTCATCAATTGTTCACCCCAAATAATCCATTTAACACAAGGCCTTTTACCTTATCATATCTTGTGAACATGAAGTTGATTTGGGTACTGATCTGGAAGCCCAAGTAGGGTGTGAGTGCAACTCAGTAGGTCACCACCAATGGTGTCTAAAACCATATTAAATCATAATAGATTATTCAGTTTTATAAATAATAATTAAAATCAATAATGTAAATTTTTTTACATTTATTTGATTACTATTTATTTAACCACATAACCCACAGGATCTGAAGGACACCCAATCTCTCAATACATGCTTCGGTCCTTGCCATAGTTTGATCAATCCAAAATAGATATCATATATATATATTCCACTATTACTATTCATCATCTAATACACATTTGAATTCTATTATTACCATTCATCATTTCATATCACATATTAATTCCATTATTACCATTCATCGTTTCAAATCACATATGAATTTCATTATTACCATTCATAATTTCAATTCACACAATAGGGATTCGATGAAGAAGACCATGTCCCATGAATGACTATCACATATAAATTCCATTTTTACAATTCATCATTTACATCCACAATATGGGTTATTGATTCAGAAGAACATGTCCCACACACAATTATCACTTATGAATGTCATTGATATCATTCATCATTTCAGTTCACACTATGGGATTTTGTTGTCGTAGACCTTATCATACCGATGATTATCACATTAACTAATTAACTAATTAATTAAAAAAATTAATAACATTTATTTTAACATCAATCCATTAATTAATTAAAAAAAATAGTTAATCACATACATTCAATTAATTAATTCAACAAACGAATTAACCACCACAACCTAATTAATTAATTAATTAATAAATTAATTATTATTAATCAATATATTTCATAATCCCAACCATTCACATAATTTAATTAAATAATTATTTATTTTTAAAAAAAATCTCAATAACTATATAATTAATTCAACAAATAGTTATTCCCAATCACACTCCCAATATTCCCAATTTTAGAATTCTCTCAGTTAATTAATTCACCAAATTAATAAATTCAAGTTAGAAATAAAATTTTAATAATGTAATTATATTTTTAAAATTAAATTATCATAATTAAAATAACTTATTTGGGATTTTAATTATAGACCACCTACTTCAAAATTGCTAAAGAACTCTAGCCTACAAAAATCCCCAATTTGAAGAGAATTGTGATATAGAATTTGATATGTGACTAAAACCCTAATTTAAGGTAAAAAAATAATGATCCCTAAATTATAAATCTAGATCCAAAAATCTTTATATATATAAAAAAAATATCATACCTCTAAAAAATGGAAGATAAGAAGAATACCACATGGAATAAGATCATATTGTTGGGAGGGGTGAAGATATTTAGTCCAAACATTGATTCATGAATAAAAGATGTTAGAAGGTCAAATAATCCATCCATGAGACTCCAAAATGATGGAAGAATGTTTAGTGTTGAATGGGGATCAATGTTTTCTTAATATTAAGGTTTTTCTATTTTAAAATCTAATTTTTTGAGTAATTAAATCCATGTGCACAGTTTTCTAGGGAGGGGGCACGATTTTTCAAAAGGTTCTATTTAACTATCTGTCACTTCCAGAGGGTGATCAATCTCTCGTTTTAGGATGAATAGTATGGAGAATATTGTACCAGCCATAGAAACCCTATCTATCCAGGATTGGATAGTTTGCTGGTCTTGGGAACATGATTTTGAAAAACTGTGTGTGAATAATGCATATTCCCTCCATCAAAAATTTAAAAATTTCACCTAATCACTCCCCAAGTTAAAAACCAATTGAAAAGTACACTACATATGTAGGAGTTCCTATAATGTATCCTGAGTCATCTATAGAAAATAATGGGATCTTACACAACTAAATTATTAGATAATGTTGTTTATTTTTTTCCCATTCATTCATGAGAATTATGACCAATTTATCTACAAGTCAAATAGAATCATCGTGCAATAATGTAATAACTATAGAGTTTCTTTCCATAACAATCAAATGATAGAAATATTATATTCTCTCTATTTTATATTGAAAAATTTTGATTTTCATTAAGCTCATCCAACCACTTTTTCATGATTTACCTTTTTAGTTACAAAACCAATAATACTTTTTTACTTTTCATTATAGAACATGACACAATATCATTATATATTAAAAAAATTTATAAACTATTAACCTTTACTGAATCATATTAATTACATCATGGAAACAAAAAATCCTACTATACATAATGTGTATGCATTCTAAAACATGACTGGATGGTCTTATAAAGTTAGACTAATACTCTGTAACACTTTATTTGTCCTTATACATTAATGGGAGTAATTTCATATACATTTCACATTTTTCACTAAAGGAATGAATTTTTTAATGAATATCATATAAAAATTTAATTATTATATACTTTATATCTTATCAAACTCTTTAGTGGTCTCAACTAATTAACACCATTTATCAGCATCTCCCTCGCGGAAATACACTACTACAATAACATTTTCCCTTTCATTACTTCCCATGGAAGGAAATAACATTTTGATGGAGTTAATTCATTTTTCATCTAGAATTTTAATATTAGTTCAATTAAAATTTCCAATGTTATGTCATATAATGTGATTTATGATAGGTGAATTGTTTTGTGGAACAAGTGGTTTTCCACACAATGAAGGTTATTCATCATAACATGAGTCATCTTCTCTATTATGTGCAGGATATATTTAGTTCCAAACATGTTATATTGTCATTCTCTGTAGGATATTCCCAAAATTTACTATTGGTGTTGATTCCCTTTCTCCCATTAGGCACCATCTCAAAAAAAAATCACACACTTAGTTTATAATTGTCACGATCCAACCCGGGTCGACCATGAACTGGTCACCCGAGCCAGCCCATGACATGGCCCGAGGGGCATTCCCGATCCACAGGGGCTGGCAATAAGTGCTTGGCATAAAAACTATACAAGAGGGAATGATATGGCCTATAAATTAAAGACAACTAAAGAAGAGGAAAAGGTATAATAATGCATAGTATGTAAAGCACACTAAAATTTAGAACATCCAATAACAGCAAACTAACCTAACCATGACCAAAACTCCTCGTGACTTCGAGAGTCACTCACCAGTCCAAAACCAACTCTCTCTCAAGGTACGCAAGCTCAAGTCCAACCTGCAACATAACTAAAAATAGGAAAACACTATAGGCGTGAGTATTAAAACTAGATAGGCGTGCCCAAAAAACTATTACCAATGCACTACCTTTTAATAATGAAATTTACTAATTCCCTGATTGAACTAAATTATAAACAATATTGGTTTCCACACTCACTTCCATTTTGAAATCAAGTAATAGTCCAATTCCCTTTCTAATTCAAAAACTAGTTTAATGTTCGAAAGAAGCATGTGCAGTGCATTTTAAAATCATTTTTTCAATCAATTTAGAAATCCAAATTTAAGTTGTTAGTAAAAAGGGAAGACCACAAAACATGCAACACACACTCTGGGAAATAGAAAAAAGTGGAACACAAGGGACAGCTACCGAACTAGACCTCCCAATCATCCGCCACATACAAACAAACACTAAAGGAAACATGGTTCGATCCTAGGAGCTCCTGAACAATCTATAACTTACTATACATGTGACTCATCATGAAGGCATGCCTACTCTCAATGAAATCATAACGCCCAAGCACCCGGTGTTTCCCTACATGGTCTAACCGAGGGGCCCATTCCCCTAACAGAGTATCATACATACTATGGGCCACTAGCTAGTGCGTAATCTAAACTAGTGCAGCAATCGTTCTCAGAAGATTCACTTATTATGCCAAGTCCCCTTGTCCACACATATAATAAATAGGAAAGGGGTGAGTCAACAAAGTCAATCAAGTATCACAACTATCACACAAAGATCATTCAGTAAACGTACACCAAATATCACACCTGAGTCACCCCAAAGAGGGTTTCCTAAAATAGTTTATTTTATTAACATTCCAAATCGGCCTTTACTAATTTTAACTGAAATCCTCATTTCTCAGGAGAACTAAAACACTTTTTCACGCTTTAGAATAAATCATTTATCAATTAACCAGAACTATATTTTAAATTCTGTGAATTATGTTTAAAGGAAAAATGGGCATTATTTCACTACTGGGTGTTCGCTCATCAAGAAAATATTTCAAGTGTCGTGTATAAAATAAACGGCTCTTTTTACACCAAATAATCATTTTAAAATTAATTATCTTATATTCTTTATCATTTATGAAAATTAATAAATTATCAAGAAAGTAATAAATTATGAATTTAAAGGCGAGTGCAGGGGGGACCTACCTCAACTCGCAAACCAATCACGATGATGCGACAAGCCTCGCATGTGCGCGCAAGCTGACGATCGTAGGATCGTGGAAGAACCTTGTCAACGTGTTGCAACCACAATGATAAATAAAATACATAAACGTGGACATAAAACAATTCAAATGAACAAACAACGCAAACACCATCTCGACATGATTTCAAAACACAACTCACACCAACTACATTATTTAATGGGATGTTTTTACCATTTATCAAACACCACTAAGTGACAAAAAAAGGGTTTACACCATGAACATGCTTTATTTTATATAAACACACTACTTTAAAAATAAACGCATATTCAACACTTTCTAAATACCGCTTTCGGAAAATCTAAATAATTCAATAAATCATTAAATTGTCTATTAGATCATTCCATGAAAAACCAAAATTACTTAACACCAAAATACATATAAAATTCCACTTTTGAAACAAAACGCACACCAAGAACCATTTCACACCTGAATCTGCATCACATGAATAACTTGATAAACAATTTAAATAGCTCAAAAATCATTATTCAAATAATTTGATCTTAATTTCAAGGGTTTCAAATAAGGAGAACACACAAAAATAATAATTTCCCACTTGAAAGCATGCAAAAACATTGCAAAAATACATTTCGCACCACAAAATTTGATCATAATACACATTTATAAAACCAAATAAGATATTAAATTAATAAATTGATACAGGGGTATAGAACCAACTACCTTAAGGTAGAAAACATCAATATCTCTGTGTGAAACAAAAAACACACATCACACACACCATAAGAAAACAAGAATAAACCCTAAAACAATGAACCGAACTAAAATTATCAAGGTTGGGCCTCAAACAACTCAAATCACCCATATCAAAACTCTAAGAACAATGAAAAAAACCCTAGAAAGGAAGGAGTAGGGGCTACACGAAGTGGAGCCACACAAAAAAGAGAAGGGGGATGCTTGCTGGGGGGGCCGTAGTCGTCGACAGAACTGGTCGATTCTCACTCACTGGACAGCTGCACGGTGGAGAGGGATGGGGACCGAAGCGCGACCGGCAGAGAAGACGGAAACTTCTACTGTGATGTGTGGGGAAGTTGGGCGGATCTTGGTGTAACAGTGCACCAGGATAGACCAGTGGGAGGCTGGTGTAGCAAGAGGGAGGAGGGGTCTGGCTGGTGCTGAGTGAGGCCGACGGCGTCTGGGCTTGCATGCGGGAGGAGGTCGGGGATCCGCTATTGAGGAGGAGGAGGCCAGATGGGAAGGCGGCACGGAGGAGAGGACCGGGTTGGGGGGGGTGTTGGTGCATGCGGGAAGAGAGGGAGGTCGGACGGGGAACCGCTGGGAGGAGGAGCTGTCAGATGGGGGAGGTGGCACGGATATCAGGCCAGATCATTGGGAAGGGGGCAGATCGCGCTGGGAGGCACCGCAGTGCAGGGGGTAAATAGGGGGAGATAGGATATGGTAGCAATTAGTTTTATTTTTGTTTTTTTTGCTTTTTTCATTTTATTATATCAATAATAATAATAATATTAATATTAATATTAATATTAATAACAATAAAATTCTAGAATAATAATAATTGAATTAACAATATTAAGGATAATAATAATGATATTTATTTAAAATATAAAAAAATAATTATAAAAACAATAAGAAGAACAATAATAACATTGTAAATAGTATTAATAATAATCATGAGGATGGTGATGATGATGATGATTATGATGATTATGATTATAATATTAATGTTGACCAATTTCACAGAACTAGGGCCGAATGCGTGGATACCTCCAACCGCGCAGTGATTGTACACAGGTCCGAAACCCAATAAAAACATTAAACGTCAAAAAAAAATTAATTTGGGACCCATATCGAACCCTGGTGAGAGGACCCGGGGCCAAGAAACAATAAAATATAGATAAATGAAAAAGTACGGGTGTGAAAATAATCATCATGAATATTGAGCCATAAAAAACACTAGGATGGAAAAAAAATTGAAACTTTTGCAAGGTATTAGAATAATTAACCGGTTGTATATGTACATTTAATTTTTTTTCAATATTATTAAAGAACATGTTTATATACAATTTATAGCACCTCAAGTATTGTAATATAAATCTAGTTCATAATTTATTACATTGGTAAAATAAACTAGGGACCATACCACACCAGATCGATCATTTTAGTGTTTTTGGAAAACAAGTTACTTACTTGATTCTCATATTACATTGGAAAAATAATAATATATCATAAGAAACATTATTTATTCCTTAAAATCATTCCAAATATCCTTCTCCATCGCTTGTGTAAAGGAAAAAAAATAAAACGGTGATCTCATATTATTTGTAAAGGTAACATAAAATATAATCCATTATTAATGAATAATGAATAATCAATATTGAAAATTCGATATTAGAAACACATTCCAATAAATCAATAAAATTAGTTCAATGAAAATACATGGATAATATTAACATATAATTCACATGGATAATGGAAAATAAGCTCTAAATAAATGAAATTCACAAATCTATACACTCATAAGAATTAAATCAAGGCATTATCCAAGTAATCATGGATCATATAATCAAGAACTCATCCAAGATATCATTCTGAATAAATGGGTAGGTGAAAAATATTTTACAATTTATTATGGAAGTTCTTCTATTATGACTTTTGAGACCTATAAAACCATTGAATGAATATCTATAACCAGTCTACAACAGTCACATTAACATCTTATATATTTCTAATATATCTTTAATGAAAAATATAATTCATTATCAAAATACATTATAATGAAACTGTTATCTATATTGAATCAAGAATATAGAATATCTCACCAGTGCAAAATAACATTCATCAATCAATTGATATCATTCAAAGAATATTTAACGTAACATAAATGATATTGAATTTATCTGTGATATTGAAAATATGGAAATTATTGATAAAAAAATATATAATGAATAATGGATAGTGATATAGAACATGATCATAGGAAAGTGAATGATCACAAAATAAGGTATAATACATTTTCAGCAAAGTGTGATAGAAGACAAACGATTCATCAAAAATGATGTTTTCTGTATGAAAAGTCCTTCAAAAAGTAAATTTGAATAAAAAATAACTTCCTTGTCACTTTTTGTATGAAATTATTTATAAATCAAAATAATAATTATTCTCATTCCATTATTAAAATAATACCCTTTTCCCAAGATAACAATTTATATAAAAATTCCAAAAATTTTGTGTAAAATATTTTCATATAAAATAACCATGTAAACCTTAATTGATGATTCAATGCGAAGAATGGTCATGATGGGTAAAAATAATTATTTGATATATTTTAAAAAATAACATTATTTTGAAATATTTTATAAAAATTAAAATATAATTCTTTAGAAAATGAATAAATATATTACATTTAAACCACAATAAATAAAGTCAACTAGTAATGGAAGAAGAAATTTTAAAAAACACAAGTGCAGTTAAAAAAAATTTAAAAAAATTTGAATAATATTGAATGGAAGAAAATATTCCCGATCATAATGATGAAATAATGTCACTATCCTTCACTTTTAACATATTTGTTGATTCATGATCCCAAAAGGGAAAAAATGAATATATACATGAAAGCCCAATATATAAATAAATTAGAGGAAATTAGGAGAGGTTAAATATATTAGGATAATATTATTTTTTCCAAAGCAAATATAAATATAAAAAATACATAAATTAAAAGATATTGTAACATAAATCCATTAAAATTGGTTTATTCCTAATCGTATTCATTTTACCCTCCTATATAATGAATTTTCATTTTTAAATACTTTATTAATAACCTATTTAATGTATATTCCAATTTTTATGTCTATCTTATATTAATTTTTAATTCATTAATTGAAGGGTTCTCTCTTATGTCCACTATATATGGTTGTTTGTTTAATTTTTCTAAAGTGTCTTCATTATATTAACCATTTTTAAAGGAGTCATAAAATTGTTCAATAATTTACAAAATGTTAATAATTTTCATAATGTCATGACTATAATTTTAATTATTTATATTCAATTTTAGTAGCATCCATTTATGTTAGTAATAGGAAAAAAATAATGTCGCTTCATAGAGGTGGTAGTCCACATATATACACGAATGATATTTTCATTTTCTAATGGAACGAAGGGTAATTATGTAGATGATATATCTTATTTCTAGAATAATAATTATTTATAAATTTATTTTATATTTATTAATTATATCATTATAAAAAACCATGTAAAGTAGTGATGAAAAATAAATGACACCACTGTGTGGAGAAAATAGGTCGTGTGTACACATGAGTGATTTTTCCTTTTTCCATGTGATGTAATGAAGTTGAAAATTGGTTTTATCACAATAATAATGACATAATTGTATTTTTAAAATATTGTAGTCACTATGTTAGTGTAGATACAAAATAATTAGAATATTTCAAAGAAAAAATGAACTCTAAAATATCTGGGTAATATAATTAGCTCTTATATTAGAGACCATAATTCGATTACTCCATAATACTTCATAGGATAGTCTTAGGGAAATAATAGGATATCATGAGTCATTGAAAGGAAGATATGATTTTTTGGTAAGTATTGTTTGACATTGTGGCCAAAATGATTGTAATTTATTTAATAAAAGAGGTAACCCTATATATGTGAGGGGAGTGAAACAGTTGGAATTACATGTACAATTTAATTAATTTAAAGTCATTTTCTCATAAAAGTGGCACCATTTTTTCAAATATTATAATAGGATAAGAGGATTATTGAAATTAAATCATGAAGATGATGAATGTTTTTTGTTTTATCTCAAAAAAATATCCCATTTTTTAACCCTTTTAACACACTATACACAAAATTGAGGTGATAAAAATTAATGATGGTTAATATTGCTTTGGAAAAAAATTAATTTAACCATATAACCAAGAAAAAATATTCTAATTAAAAATAAGGAATATATTTTACATTACCCAACTACAATATTTTATAAAAACACATATTATGTAAACCCACAAAATGATTAAAAATAGTTTTTAGCAAAAAATGATTTTAGCATAAAATGATTATACATTTAGTTAATGTACAAAAGTTAATTTTCAAAATTTGATTAGTAATTTAATATAAAAGGACGGTTATTTAATTCTGGATTAATCCAAATCTAAATGGGTCATTCAAAACATATCGTTAAATGAAATGACCTAAATATTGTTTTAGACATGAATTAAATTTAACTTATTTTCAAAACAATTATGATTAGGATAACATATTCAAAGTAATGTTTTATATTACATTAATTAAGTCCTTAATCCAATATTTTTTATATAATGTTATTAATATTTAAAAATTTATTATTAGATCATAATATTGTATCATATATCATTCTGTTTTAAAAATCATTATTTAAATTATTCACGCAAAAAACACTTATAAAAAAGGACAAAATTTTACCAAAAGCTAATTTGGAATGAAAAAATTAAAAATAATGTTAATTTAATCAAATATAATTTCTACCTTCTTTTAATTTAGTTTTTCCTCACAATTTGAATAATTTTATGGGTAATTGGTTATTTTTCATCAATTAGAAGAAATTATTACATAAAATAATTGAATAAATGGTGTTACACTGTATATAGATATATAAAAATGTTTAAACATTGTGTAATTATGGGTTTTGAGACACTCTTCAAACCCCTCAAACTAAATATTATTATATCCCAGCATTTCCTTATGTCTTAAAATTAATGCACCTCACAGAGCATGTAATTAAGGAAATTAGTCCCATGCTTTGGGGAATTCATCCATACCTTAGACACTCCTCAAGTAAGGATTATATCAGCTACATTATTATTACCATTATGAGAATAATGTTTAAAATCATGTACATGTACGATCATCAATGAAATAAGTTATTTTAATTGTCATTTATTTATTTCTGTTAGATAGAATAGATATAGACATTATTTTAATAATTTTTTGTTCGTGTTTTTATATGGATTTGGACATGTGGTATCCCATAAAAGTCCCTTTAGATGGAATTCATGATAACATGTGTAAAATATGATAACAATGTAGAAAATAATTTTTTTCTCACCTCTTTGCGAGACTTGATGTCTTGGAGTTATTATGGGTTAGTAGGTTTTCTCATTCGATGGACGATAGTGAGGTAGGATTCATTCAACCATAGATGTCAAATATTTAACAAATTTGGTTGAGAAATTTTTTATTAAGGGTTTAACCCTTTTGATAAAGGCGTGAGTTGGTATTTCCAAACATAGTATTATGTCTGAGGTTGAGTTATGTTAATGTTATGAGAATTACAGATTTATACTCTTTTATAATTTTATGTTAAGGATATATAATGGATGATGTAGAGTGAGATAGAACATAGAATATTATCCTTAGAGTTTTAATTTTATATAACTGTAAGGAAATCATGCCATGTTTGGTATCATGGACCCACACTTCTAGATCCATGTCCATATACACATACATTACAAATTGGCATCGATAAAAATAATAAATTCCAATATTTAACTATATAAAAATTATATGACATAATAAAAATATTTAATTTCAAAAATTATTGTGAGATTTTAGGTTTATAGTGTTATAGAATTAATAAAAACATAAAATAATAAAGCTTGTGTCCTTTTCAGATAATAGGGAAATTTTTCCCTATATATGAAACTTCTTATTACATAATATTTTTTTCAATATCTCACAAAAAATCTCTAAAAAGTATTCATATTATAAATATCATGTGTAATAATATTCTTCCTCACTAGGGGAAATTGAAACATATGTTATAATGATATCAAAGACTCAGTAAGGGTGAATTTATAGCAATTTTTATAATGGAATAAACATGGAGTAAATATTATGGGAGGTATAAGTAAACATGAATCCATAATCAACTGAAACTGATAGATTTCATTATCAATGAAAATATATGAAAATATAGATATAAAAAACTATTCATAGATAGATTAAATTCATAATTTTTTCGGTCAAAAAAATTCTTTCAGTTCTCTGTTCTAATACATTAAGATGTTGGCAAGACCGCAGTCAAGGAATCTTGTTGAATTGTGAATGCATACACCAATTACCTAAACATGCTTCAATCAAGATGCCTATTAATGAATCTAGGGGTTATATAATTTCATTCCAACCCATAACATGATTAATTAAAATTTATTAAAACATAAAATATAACAATTCCTTTTATATCATTACCTATGGAACCATTGGTGGAATTAAAACATGGCTATCTATATAATGACAGATATATAATTTCAATATATCATAAAACTAAATTATCATTAAATAATCATCAAGAATGTCAATACCTATCCCAATGTTGATAAAAGGAACAACATGATCATAACCAATCTAGATAATGTAGTTTGATGGACAATACATAATTAACAGGCCAATAATTTTCCATATTTTATTTTAAAAATATTGTATACCATTTATTTTACCTAGTAAATAAATGGGATAACATGATCATAACATGTCTAGATTAACAATATGGATAGTTGAAGAAAAATGTAATACTTTTGTAAAAATGGAATCATAAAAGGTTGTTTATATATATGAAACACATTCATGAAAAATAATGCATGAATGATATAACCCAAAAATGTATCTGAAATGGAATTGTTTGGTATCATGATTTCATTCTCAAAAAATATTAACATTTATTAGAGTATAAATATTTAAATATAAACCTAGTTTCGCTAAATCATTTTTAAAATTAAAATGGAACTGGAATTGAAAACTAGAATGATATTTTAGAATGTTTTTTAACATTATTGAAAATGGCAATGTTACGAGTCTCTTTTAAATTTCTTTTCAAAATTTAAAGTGAAAAATCATTAATACCCATAAATTTATATTAAAAATAGAAAATAATATTTAAATTAAAATAAATTTTTGTTTCATGGATAAGTGTGCAGATCAAGAGAAAAAAATATGAAATTAAATTGAAAAATCCTTTATTATTTCATAAAATGAACTATTTTTCAAAAATAAAAATAACAAATGAGTAATAAACATTCAACTGTATTAAAAATTAATTTACGATATTGTATTAGAAATATTCATATGATAATATATTATGGTGGGTGAACACAAGAATGGAAAAAATAATATTCCGGATGAGACATTATAACTCAATGAAAGAAGATTTGACTTATTAATTTCCCTTAGAATAAATATACATCATGAAACATGGAATTATGAAAAGTTGATAATGAGATAAAATTTTAAACAATGAGAGAATAAAAAATTATAAAATTAATGTTCATAATTTATTGACATTATATGAAATAAATTCAATGGAATGATAATTAATTAATTAATGAATGTTAGGTTACCAAAAATCATAACCACTAGGGAATAACTGAATCAACAACCAATTGAATAAAGGAACATGATTTGGATTGTATATCCCATGAAATAATTTTTTTTGATAATAATATATCCATGGATAGTGAATATAAAATATAAATAAATAATATTGAGAAAAATGTATTCTCCCTCAAATAATCCTAATTGAGAATAAGAAAACACTTATTGATTTAGAAACATTTGAATCAAAACACAGTGAATATGAAGGCTAGTAATTGAACATAAAATATAATTCATGATATTATATACCACATTTTATGTTTATAATAAACATAAATCAAATTATGTTTAAAATAAAAAACATGTCACATGGAAAGGAATTGAAGACAAACCCTCTTAACTAGGTACCAATATGTTATTTACATAGACAACATTTCCTGATTATTTTAATTTATTTCATTAAATAAATATCCAAAAACCTTATTCATAACTCTAACCATTTATACTCTTCATATATATTCATTATACATATATATATAAGCTAGTTTATAGTTTTTTCCAACAGAAGGTGAAATTTTTCATATTGCATTGAAATAGATTCTTAAAAGTCATGTTAGTATCTATATTTTGGCCACCTTTAACTACAATTATATCATATATGGTACTAGAATATATTATAAAATATATTTTTAATAAACTATAATTTCATCTCAGTTCATATTTGGTTACGAACCATGAAGATGAAATCCGGGATAATCTTGATTTTGGGATTCTTAATGAATGGAAAGTGTGTTATTAATTATTGAAATAATTTTTTCATTAATATTAATATAACATATAAATATTTATAATCATATTTATATCAAATTATATTAGAAAATATTTTCCTATAGAAATCTAGGGAATAATATATGGTATTATTTTAGTATATCATTAACTGACCCAAACGTGAACCTAACATGATTAATGAATGATTGTGAGATAGTTTAGTTTTAATATAATCATCCTAAAATCATAATCTCATTATTTAGTTTTTATTAGTTCGAAATGTTATAATTTTAATTTTTTATAAATATAAGATGATTTATGTAATGTCATTATATAGAAATAATACATTATGTTCCTCTATATTTTCTCATTTTAATTGATAAAATTAAATATTATACTCTATTCTTTATGTCCTCTATTTTTTATTAAATTTTCCATACCATATCCTATGTGATATCATTAAAATAATTTTTTTTCATCATTTTCATCATCATTTCTGGTCATTTATGGTGGAGATGAAAATAAAAATGAAAATCAATCATTCAACAGAGGAGGTAGACCACCCAAATGATTGGCTAATGATATTCTTTTATATAGAATTGGAGAAAAGAGTAACATGGTTTTTTTAGAGTCATAAAAATGATATAAAATAATTATTATTTATTATATTCCCATTTTTATCATCTATTTATGGTGATTAAATAATACACATTGTGTCGCGGGGGTGGTAGTATTAAAAACGTATGGATTATGGTGTCATTTTTCTTAATAGAAAATGTAAAAGGTGATTAAGGACTAATAAAATAGAATAATAAAATTAAATATGTTCCCAATAATGATTCAATTATATATGTACTATAAAATTATAATTAGTTATAAAAATATAAAATGAAGAAGTTAAGTCAAAATTATTACTCACATTGAGAATTTTGAGATTTCTTTATAGGATCCATCAGTAATGGATGGAGTATGATAATATATTTTGAGAAGAAGATCATGAGAGTTGAAGAGTATTATATAGAAATTAAAAATGATATGGTTTTATGAGGTAATGGAATTTTTATGTGTTACATAAGTGGGTGTTGATATTCTCCTTTTATATGTGGTGTGAATAACATTTTAGAAAATATTTAAACATAATTTAAATGGATCATGTGTTTAACATGTCTTGTTGGTTAAAAAGTAACAAATAATGGTGTGTTAGAGATATGGTTGATCCAAAAATCATAAAACAAATTATAGACATGTTAATGTTATTTTTTAGTCCCTTTACCCCTTGAATAATTTCTTTAACCATTTTATCTTTTACCGTGGTAACTAGTTTTTATCTCAGGTAACATAATCATTATGACTAAAACATAGAGATATTTATTACATAATTTAGAAATAATAATTATAAAATATAAATTATTTTTGGTTGATTGAATTTATAAAATTGGTAAAATTTAATTTAAAAATACAAATATATAATATATTAAAACAAATTTTTAAAAAATATTACATATGTTAAAAAATATAAAATTCGGGTTGGTAAATTGAAAAAAAAACATTTTCCAAAATATATATTCATATATGAAAAAAATATTTTATCTTATAAAATGGGTTCAATAATTTCATAATTATTCACATATAAAAAAGTTCCATAATTTTCATGTTTTCTTTAAGAAAGTGCATTTTCACTATTCACTAAATAATCATTTTTTATAAAAAACAAAAAAAATCATCATAATATTAATAGAAAAATGATATTCAATTTTTCAAAAAAAAAATTATACTTTTAGTATTAAATACTTATTAAAATATAAAAAAATAGTGGAAAACTATTTATATTGGAAAATATATTCTCAAATTGCTAAATATTCATTATTCTAATTTCTACAAACTACTAATTTATTTACTATTAATATATTTTTAATGTTCTAAATATATTTAATTATTATATAATTATAATATAAAAAGTTTCCTGAAATAAAAATCTAGTTCAAAAAAATATATTTTCATAAATAACATTATTTTCTTAGTTCTTTTATCTATTCTAATTGAATTCGATTCATATTAAGCGTTTCCTTTATTTAATTTTTAAAAAGATTTTATAAAAATGTTACTCGTATTTATTCCTATTAATTCAGTGGCATGGTTTTAATAGTCTTAACATACCTTATTTTCATTTTAGATTATTTTGTCGGTTGATAATTTTATCAACCGCATTAACTTATTAAAAGGAAATAGTATATTAATATTTAAGTATGTTGCATTCTCACCCGATTAAATAAATTATGTCTTCAAATTTTAAATTATTTCTTATTAAAGAATGTTGTTTTTAGTATTTCTAACATATTCATCATTTTGATTAAAAACTCATAGATGATAACTACATTAATTTCATGGATATATTAGGTTAATTATAATTCTTATAATAACATGAATCATTCATACAATCATTTACACATATATGTATATACCATAATCATAAATTCATTCAAAAATATACCTATACTAAAACCATTGCAATATACAAGGAATTAAACCATAATGAGTCCAAATATTCTTCCTGAATTGAATGTTAACATTATTCCTATAATTATGTTATACACTAGTTTATATGGTCACACAGTAATGAATACTATTACACACCAACATTTTTTGAAATATTTTTTTTCAATTAATATAATCTTTTTGATATTTTTCATTTCATGAAAAAATAAATAATTTCTTTATAAAATCACTATGTTTTGATTGCATTATACAAAACACCAAGTTAATCATTTACTACACATAACACATAAATTATATTTTAGTACATGAAACAATATGTTTGGTTTCTATTACACATTATACTATGTACCATAGATACATTGTGTTACACATAAGCTCAGTTTTTTACCAAACTACAATATATTATTAATATGATTATAAAAATATTATTATATCCACAACCTAAATGTTGGAATTAAATTTATAAATATGATTAACTAAAGGGGTAAAATAGTATTTACCCCTGAATCTAAAATTAATCCTTTGGTAATAAATTAGTATAAATGAATTAAATAACTATTTGAAAATATCTTAATGACTTTTCTAAGAAAACTATTTTATTATGTACTAATAAAATTTTTCTCAATAAATTAAACATACCACTTTTGATTAATGTTTTCAGTAACATTCATATATATTATATGTATTAAAACAATATTTTTAACACTCATCCAATATATTTGAGACGTCTAAGATAAACAAATCCAGTTTTATTAATAAAAAGGTGTATTTTTCAAATAGGTAATTTTAACACCTTTTAATTGAAACACAAATTTAAAATAAGATTTTTTACACTTTAAAATATTTATTGGAAAAAATAAAATTAATTTCTGAAACTTTAATATCAATATTTATTTTTGTTGATTTTTTATTTTTTTATGAGAAGTTTCATTTTTTGGTGAATAGTGAAAATCATAGAAATTTAATTCAAAAATAATTTTCTGTCTAAAGTATTCATATAGTAAAATTATTTTTTAATTTGGGTTTAAAGATTAATTATTTAAATTTTAAATTAGTTAATCCAATTTAGTTTATTGCAATAAATTTCATATTGAAATTTCATATAAAAAATCTCCAACTTTTGAAAAATTTTACTTCAAAAACTCATTTGGTCGTCCCATCTGTGAGATTAAATTTAAATTAATTTCAAAAATTCTATAATTTGAAATCAAAAAAATGGATTGAATATATTTAATATTAATATTTTATAATTTCTAAAAAGTTATACTTCATTTTTGACCAAAATGATTTGGGATAGTGATAAAAATTAATTACAGTGATTAAGAGAAAAATTAGCTTAACAAAGGCCAAATCCATAAACATAAGAACAAAAATAACCTATAATGTTCTCAAAAATCGTTTTTATGGAAATATTTCAATACTATAATACCATAAATATAATTTTAACCAATATTGGATCCACTTTTGATGGAAAATTTGGGTGTAATTCCCATTTCCAAAATTTACTAGAATACCACACCTCCTACCCTATAAAAAGGAACTCACCCTACCACATATCCACCACTCTAAATCCATATTTATCACCCAAAAAATGATTCTATAATCTCTAAAATTCCCTCCAATCAACCTATAATCCAACATTTTGGCATAAATCTATCCAAGTAAGCCCTTTGGGGGAATCTAAAATGAGTTACTCAAAGATGAGGTAACATCATTCTTCAAGTTCTTTTGTTTTATTTTAATTATACACCCCACAAAATATTCCTATTCTGTGATTATATAATAAAAGATGTATCATAAATATACTATTATATTTTTATTCTAATGTTTATTTCCAGACAAAGAAAAAATTCCAACAAATTAGAAACGAACTTACCATTCTTGTGTATAGGGAAATACCGCCTCACAAAATGATTTTGTTCATTTTTCCATTACCACCTCTCAAGGTTGGTAATTATGATGGTAAATATATTTTTTAAAAATATGTATTATATTTATGATTTATTTATTCTTATTTAATTATTATATAAACACATACCTTTGTGATTTCCATTTTGTGTTAATATAATAACTCCGATTGTGGATATGTGGACTATCACCTCCTCAAAGTGATGTAATTCGTTCAAACCATACACGGAACATAGTATGGATCAGTTTAGTAAATTTATATGATATATATGAAATAATAATTATAATATAATTATAATATATATATATGTATGTATGTCATTTTATTTCATTATTTCAATATGGTAATAAAATAGAAAAAATGTTCAAGCTTATATACGACCTACCATCTCCAAGAATAGTGTATTCCATTTTATACATATATATTTTATATATTATTATAAATATTCATAAACTAAATATATATTTTATTTATATCAATTTTTACATTATTTAAATATATAAATCATTATCTATGTAAGAGGATCAATAATGAAAATTCAAAACATATATGAAAAACTAAGGAGGCATTACCTAAAACATAAGATTAGCATATAATTGTTAATAAATGGTTATTATAAAGTCAAAATAAAATAATATATGTTATTAATTATAAAAATATGGTGTTTTTTGTATATTTATAATAATTTTATATTAAATATACTCGAGGATTGAACACGTTCAATTAATGTCCACACATAAGGTAAGGGTTTTCTCATTTCACTTTTTATATTTGTGAGATACATGCCATGATCACAACTAGTTTATTTTGTGGTGTGTATTTATTGACCAAAAATTTATTCTATGGTTACAATAAATACATTTTTGGGATTTTAAAAATACATTTTATGACATTCATTTCATGGGTTTTATGATTCAAAAGTAACCATATCATTAATGTAATTTTCTCTCAATTTTCTTTATTTGAGATACATGTCTTGTTATGAACATATATGTTTATATAATGTGTATATAAAACCCATTAACATGTTATATAATTTATATAATTATCTTCCATATATTTTATTATTTTTCTATTTTCCTATAGGATTATGATTCCAAAATACAAAAGTCGTAATGGTTGATTCATACAATCTCACTGTTTATTGAGATTGTTTACGATTATACTTCCATTGATAATTCATTATGATCCAACATTAACGAAAACACATGAATTTTATTATCCTTTTTTATTAATGTTATTTCCATTTTATGATTCTTTTTTTCCACTCATTGTTTCTTATTATAATTATGAAATTGTTTTATGAAAATCCGACATTGTTTATACTTTCGGTCAGAAATATGAGTTCTTTCAAAATTGAATTTTCAAAAAATGATTTCAAAAAACTTTATCTAATGATTAAGACACATTTTTAATCCTGATTTAACCTTTTAAAAAACAGTTTTAAAATTTTTCTTCTTATCATTTCCCAATCAAGGCACTTTTCAAAAACAATTAGCACACAAATTGAATGTTTGGCTTATATGGATTTCATGAATGTCATGACCATCATTTCACCAATGTTTCCTATGTATGAATGGAATGTTATTTTTTTAATAAAATATTTTCATAATATAATGTAAATTAAATTATTTTAATTTTTTTTCAAGGAAAATGGTTTTTCAAAACATTTTATTTTTCAAAAGTGTTTTAAATGTTTTTGAAAGAATCGTTTTTATGTTTTAAAAAGGTTATTTTAAAATAAATTTATTTCAATGATTTCATGATTTCATTATATGTATTCAAATACATTATCAATAAAATGGTTTGCCAAATGATTTTGAGCCTTGTTTTTATGTTTTCAAATAATTTTAAAAGAAAAAATGTTTACAAAATGCTTTATGTTTTGAAAAGTGTTTTTAATGAAAATAGATATTTTTATCAAAAAATGATTTAACTGAATTTGAAAAGTTTCCTTTTTTAGGAAAATTATATTTGAAATGAATTTGTGAAAATGATTTTCAACAAAAGGTTGTTTTCATAAATAAATGTTACATGTGATCATTAAATATCTTTATCCATCTAATATGACATACTTTATTATATTTTATACTTTACAGGGGATATTATCCAAGAATACTGTTCATATTATTTCTTGAATGATTTATGTCTTTATGAAATGATCTTTATGACACCCATTTCTCTTCCTAAGGTTATACTATTTTGAAACATTATTATTTTTATTT
This sequence comes from Viscum album, assembly GCA_963277665.1. Taxonomy (NCBI): domain Eukaryota; kingdom Viridiplantae; phylum Streptophyta; class Magnoliopsida; order Santalales; family Viscaceae; genus Viscum; species Viscum album. Next base: position 1,158,676,709 of record OY728122.1, on the reverse strand, counting down.
TTCAAGAATTAATGATTATGAAACCTATCTCTTTTTTCCATAGGTAATCATGTGAAGAACTATTAATGATACACATTTCATTTAATGGTTCATGATATAGTCAATGTTTTGTAATATTGTGGAACATTCATGTATGATTTTATTATGTAATGGATGGGATATATATCTCCCTCCAATGTAAAGGGTAAGGATTCCTATCTAAGGTAAATACTAGGGAAGTGGTGGGATTTGAACCTAGTTCAATAATACAGGTCTAGAATGAGGACTGAACTCAGTTTTGTACGATAGGTCTAGAATGAGAAGAGAAACTAGTTCAGTAATATAGGGCCAAATGAGAAGTGAACATAGTTTAGTAATACAAGGATGGAATAGAAAGTGAACCCATTTTAGTAATATAGGGCTAGAACAGAGAGTGAACATGAATCATCTAAGGAATTTTTCTAAAAAGATGGTATTAGTAGTGAACCTTTACTAATAATATGGTTTAGGGAGTGAACATATTCCACTAATATGGAATTCACATTATGATTTAACAACTATGGAAATAATTTTATATATTTATGTGCCTCCCAAAATCACATATCTTATTTTTATGTTATGATATTATGGATTATTCAATTTTTTTATTTATGATTAGTGTCTAATGAGGAAATAATGTCTATTCCATGACACTTTATTGTGGTATTTTATATCAATTCCATGATTATCAATTATTAGGATAATGTTCGCATAAACGAATGCTCAGGTTACTCTTATATGTCTCCCTTGTTTACCATTACTGAGCATCTGAGCTCAACTATTTCTTATGATTCCTTTTCCTAGGTTATGAATAAAAGTTTTATGTAGGAGTACTTAAGTGGGATATCTTTAAAGGAGATTTTTGAAGATCTTTCACCAAGTTAGAATGTTATGTTTCCATGTTCCTAAGTACAGTAAACTATTATGGAACTTAGGCATGTATTTTGGTAATGTGATGAATATCCATCTCTAATGATGTAATATCCATTTATGTTATGCGAAAGATGCTATTGTTGATAAAAATAGGAATGTTTAGTCAACCTTTGGAAGCTAGGATGAGATAAAATTTGTGAAATCTGTATAAATATTTCTATGGATGTCACTATTGAAAATTCTAATTTGTCATAGATTTATAAGTAGGTGTCATTATATAGGCATGTTACAAGTAATTTTTCATGATTATATGGTTTTAATCTATGATAAGTGTCGACCACACTATCATTTCTAGTCTTATTCACTACCTAGTACTAGAATGAACTACTCTAACCTTGGGTGGTTCATATGTGTAAATTATAGTGATTATAAAAATATATGTCATAAGAGGAAATCACATAAAGAGAATCCGGAATGTTGTAAAATTATTTGAAATAATGTTTAAGATAAAGAGATGAAAAATTAAATATTAAAGGTATATGATTTTCTTCCTATATTTTTTACATTAAACCTAAGAAGCAGGATTATATTGAGTTTAAGGAACCCTAAGTCATGATTCACATTTAATATTCTTGGAAAGATATAGTATGAAATAAGTTAATGAAGCCAGAGTAATGGTTTAAGAATAATGTTTTATGACTAAAGATTATTTCTTTTGGAATTCAAAGATTATGTCATAAGAATCATAAAATATATAAGGATTGTTTGTATAATTTTTTATTTATGTATTTTCAAGAATAATTTAAATTACACTGATGACATAGAAAATTTATTTAATTAAAATGTTAAATTAAAGGAAGGTAACCCATAACATGTTTTTAAGGATGAGAAAATAATGTTTAGTATGGATAAAGAGGTGATGATATAGATAAATTAAATTGGATAGTTTTAATGACATCAGAACTGATAATTTATTTTTTGAGAAAGTTTTCAATGATATCTTGGATAATGTTTAAAAATTATTGGATTTAAGGATTATTTCAAGTAATATTTGGAATAAGAATGCATTCATGATTTCTAAAAGTATTTATGGTATATAAAGTTATTACTATTTTTTTAGTAACCCAGAAGGATATAAGTATCACTGAGAGGGGACGATGAATTAATGATATATTTTTCTTTCATGTTTTCCTTACTAATGAAAAAATATTTCTCTCCTTATTAATGTTTTTTTGCATACAAAAAAAAATTAAACACCCACCCACTAGAACACAATAATTTTAAAGGTTCACTACCCAACAAGAGATTCTACATCCATGGTGCTTTATGGAAACCATTTGATACCACAAATATAAAATGAAAATAATCCTTTTGTTTGGAATAAAATGAGTAGGGTATTACCATACACTTGTGTATATCAGTTTTTTGAAAAATATTATGTATGATATTTTTAGAAAGAATTATGGAATGAAATTTTGTGTCATAGCCATGTTATGACACATATTGATTAGCTTTAACGAATATGTTCTTAAAAAAAATCAATTTTCTACTGAGAAAAAGTACAAAATTTCCAAAAAAAATTGAAAAGATACTTAGCCTAATTTTCAAGTTGATTCCCTAATCTGATTAAAAAATGATGAAAATTTAAATCTATCATAATATCATTGAAAAAAATTTCAACTTCATCTCCCTCAGTTAGGAAATATCTATATGATTTTCCCAGACCCATTACCGAGACCATTATTATAACCATATGAATATGAACATATCTCCTCCCCTTTCATCCTTTCTAGAAAACATACTCGGGTAAGAACAACCTAAAAACTTATTTACCCAATAATCTAAATATTCTCTCTCTTTATCTCTAAGAAGTGCTCATGTTAGGGAAATACCAAATAATATATCAATTTATAGGTGAGACAAATCAAGTTTGGGTGGGATTTTGAATAGTTTTTCTTCTCAACGAAGTTTCCTAAAATATCAATTTCCCTTGAATTTCATATACAACATTGTCTTCATCAATGCTTCTCCACTCTTATCAGTTCATCTCGAAACAATTTCGAATCTTCTGAAAACTTCAGCTCGCTTTACACTTTCTTATATTCCTTAGTTTGATAGCAATTCCATATTATGATTTTCTCAATATGATGCTCTGTACCAAATAATAGAAATAATCTACCAATTATGATTTCTTCATTATGGTAAAGACAAATGATTATTCAATACATTTCTCTACACCAAAACTCCACATCAATTGGGAAATAGTACATTGATCATATGAGAATATTATTTTTTTCTCATTGTAATCCTCAAAATCAACTTCTCATTGTGATGTCTTAGTAATTGTGGAGATATAATATTGATCTGCATGAAAAGAAGCATATGAAAACCATTCATTAAATATTATTTAACTGGTTCATGTAAATCTTCTTTTCTTCTTTTCTCAGACCAATGATCTGGGGTCTGATGATGTTATTAGTGTCAGATCTAGTTTGATATTCATGACTTAATTAAGAAAATCTATCAGAGTTCTTATTCATCTTTACTCAATTGGAAAACAAATTAGAGAATTTATTTTCACTTGACCCTCACTATAAAGAAATAAAAATTCCTATGAAATAATAAAAAAACAATCTTATTTAGAAAATATGGAATACATTGTTGATTGATCATTGATTTTCAGCATTATATTGGTCACAACAAACTTTTATTCTTCCAAAAAATTCCCACAAAGAATTTTTCCTTTGATAAACCACTACATCTAATATAGAAAGCTACCAATGATATGAATTGGTGTTAGAAACCATTATGATGGATTATTGGAACCCCATTTCTAATGTACCGGTTCCCACAACTTATACTACAACCACATATTTCCTTATATGAATGTGATACCAATAAGCGTTCAATACATAACTTCTTACTCTGAATATCTGTAACTTATGTATTATTGGTCTTTTTGAAAAAGATCATTTTTGGTTTCACACATTAAGATCAAAATTATTAGCCTTCAAAAAAAATTCCATCTGATGATCTCATTCCAATAAAATTGAGATCATAAATATTCATTTTCATCAAATTTCATCATTTATAATCTTTTCCTTGTACCTTGGAATCCTCAGGACTTTGAATACAATTAAGATCAATTTCAAAATCATATTCCTTATAATGGAATGTATTGTAACATCCCATTATTTTTAGCATAAAACATTCTTTCCAACCCTCAATATGATTTTCAGCACTCCCCTTTTCTTACATAAGGCTTTCATCACATGTTTTTCAAGCACTTGTGAATTTTTTAAATAAAAAAATAGTAATGAATCATAAAATTTGTCATCAAATCTATGAAAAATATTATTTCCTTTATCATTATGATCAAAACCTCATTTCGGACCCAAGTTTAGTTTGATGATCCTCTTCTCCTAATAAAAATCTTCCAAATCTGAAAGACTTTCTTAAGCATTATGAGATTGATGATTTGAATATAGTGGACAATATGATAACACAAATCATTTTACCAAGTGAGGTGATTTATTTTCGTCGAAAAAATGACAACTCTTGTGAAACAAATATCATCTTGATTATGATAGTGAGTCCAATCATCATATTGATGGTTTTAGATATGATTCAGAGGTTCACATAATAATCCTCAATTTGTATTTTCTATACTTTTCTCAACATAATCATTTTCTTCAAAATAATATATATATATATATATATATTGATATATTGACAAAAACTAGAACTGAAATACAACTTGGTCTCCAAAATATCTATCTTTTTTTAGCAATACCCACATCAGTACTAAATAATCACTTCTAATCAACACCACATGAATTTTTCTTTTCACACTTTTTCCCCATTCATTTCTTTCTCCCCTTATTTCATGTCTCTCTCCTTATAGAAAACCAAATTCAAAGGGACAATCTGGATCATCAAATTATACTTTATGATAATATAAGCATCACTCGATTTTCTTAATAAATAACCATTAACTAAAAACCTCTATGTCTATGTGCGTGAACCTGGTGTAGAAAAAAGAGTGTATAATAAAGGTTAACAATGATTTCTAATTTAAAAATAGCATATACTACCTTTTCATGTCTAATTCATCATTATGTTGTCTAGGAATGTCTTTGAAAAAAAAATAAGATAAAAGTATCATGAACCCATATCAACAAACCTATCAGAATGTTTAGGCTTATAAAAACCCAACTTCCCAAAAGCATATATTTTTCATATCCTCATTACATTATTTTTCCAGAATAGTAAGAGAATCATCAACGCTAGATTTTTTATTTCAAATCCATCAATTCCTTACAAGTTTTTATTAGTATTAAAAAATATTTGGAATAAGGAGAAACCTAATTTTTTTTAGAAGAAATAATCAGATTGATAGTCCTCTCTCAGTCCATAATTTTTCATCCTTTTCCTAGATTTTTCATTAAATTATTTTTATCACTTATTTTAATCCATTTTAGATTTTGTAACAACTTTCTTCTCATATATATAATATTATGATAATGATTTCATCTTTTCCTAAACATTAGTAACATCTTTGTTACAATTAGTTTGTAATATCTTCTTCATGTCTGATTTTTGGGCTGCCATGATAGTCAATAATATTTAATAACATGTTTATCATTCCCCCATAACTTAAATCTTTTATGGTTATTCATGTAATAATGTTTTAAATTTTTTTTATCAAATTTGTTCTCATTTTCAGAAACCTTTTTGTTTCCTTGGATTAAACTTATTTTTATACTTCTTCCAATTTTCTATCCATTGTTACATTTTCTTTCCAAATAACTAATAAATCTATTTTTTCATACTTAGTAAATTTATTTTTCAATGGATTAAAAATACATTTCACATCTTTCTTCATTTGAGAGGATTGACACCCCCTAAAAAATTTCCTTATATAACTCTTGGAATAACATCAACATTGTGGGTTGAACCAACACAAATTAACTGTATACCAAAATCCACCACAATGCTACTAGTACCCACCAAAAGAGTATGTTCCTCTGTAACTTCTATATTATTTGTAATTGTTTACATGTTTCTAAAAAAATCATAATATTCATATCAGATCATTGTTGGCCACCAACTTTTTTCATATCAACTGATTTTTTTATTTAACTCATATATCTATTCATCATCATGACATCCAGAAGTAGTAGGAACTTTCTGAAAATAATTTTTTTAGAAACTTATGAATTCTCCCATTTTCAAACTTTTACATGTAAAAAACATCCCTAAATTTCATATTTTAGAAATATTTATATTATTCTTCTCAACATTGAAGATAAAATTTTATGATCCTTCTCATGTTCATCATTTCATAAATCATTACCAACATAAGAGATTAAATTAGTGAAACATGTAACCATCTATTACAATTTAGAATGTTTTTAAACATGTTCTAACTCTTCTGATATTAGACTTATCTAAAATTATAGATGTCTATTATGATTGTTTTCATTCTCAGGAGATTTCATCAAATCATCAATCTATTAAAGCATCTTAATTTTATTTATTGGGAATGTATTCTTTGTTGTTTGTTGAAGAATTTTCAATATTCAACTTCTTAATATCCTTCTCAAGACTTCCAATATTCCTCTAACATTATTTAATATATTTTTTAAAATTTTATTATAATTGAGTTTCTTCTTATTCAGAAATTATTTCTTTGAATTATTCACTATCAACTGTTTCAATGAATGTATTTTCTCTATCATTTGTTTATATTTTTCAGATTTAGTTTCATTGTCTTCATTTTCAGAACAACATAGATCACTTATAGGAAAAATTCCTTCATTAAATATTCAATGAAATGTGTTTTATTCATAAATATATAAAAAAATCAGTATCATCATCCATAGACAAAATTATTCTCCTATTTGATTTGAATAACCTCATATATTTTTCATTGGAATAATATTTTTCATATTTCAAACATTTTCATCCATGTTATTATTATACTTCATTATTATTCATCACATTATTTTTCATTATTTTATTCATCATCGCTTTATTATTTATAATCTCTTTAAGAAAAATTGGTGAAACATTACCCAATGGCTCCACAACCAAAATATTTGAAGGGATGTTTCCCATTATACGTTCGTGTACCTCTATTTACATTATAAGAAAACATGGATAATATTTTAGGAAGATATTTACATACCATTTTTTCAGAATCAGTTTCACCAACTTATTTTTCCATAATAACCATATAAGATGTTTCATTCTTGATATCCTTGAAATACATTTCACAATAATTTTTTTTTCATTTATAACTCTCTCCCTTATCATATCATAAGTGATGAGAGTTCATGAAAATCATCCATAGATAATTTTAATGGATCTATATATTACAATGAAGAAACTATGGCATCAAATAATTCATAGATAATTCTCAAAATCATTTCAAAAATAGTATAATGTTATAAATTTTCACCAAGAAATCTAATAGTTTTAATAATTTCAAAAACTAGGGTAATGTTTCCATTAATAGATTCATACTCAACTGTCTTGAGATCTTCATAAATTAATATCCACAATTTCAACTTCTATTTCTTCACCTTTGAATTTCCTTCATAAATTTTTTCCAAAGTATCGCATATACCTTTGGCAGTGGCAACACCTTTTTCTCTTAGAAACTCACATTCCAAAAGTGATGTGTGTTGATCATTCTTATGTCTTATAACATTCTCATGGTTTTCCTTATCATCATTTTTGAGATGATCATTATCTATAAGTATAGGGAAACCTTCTATAATATATTTTGAGACATCATACACAAGGGACATAGGATATAGAAAAATTATTCCATTCTATATATGATGATTCCTATCAATTAATATAGAAATATTCTAACATTACACACAACTTAGATTTTCCATAACTACCTTCCCTTTAAAATATTCAAAAAATAATATGCTAAGGAAACCATCACATTGATACCACTTGTTTATTCCCATGAAAAATCTATGTATCCCTATGAGGTGGAGGTGTAAATAAGTGATAGATTTTTATAATAACATTCCATACTTTTGAAACAACCTTCACCTCATGTTAAAGATTTCTTTCTCTACTAAAAAATATCAAACACCAATCAATAGGGGCACAATAATTTACATGTTTCACTGCTCAACAAGAGTATCTATGTACTTGTTATGGTATGGAAAAATAAAATACCACAAAATCCACAAGAAAACAATCATTTTTAGTGGAATAGAAGGACTTGGATATTCCTTAACACTCATGTAACACAATGTTCAACAACATATTGTGTTTCCACTTTCTAGAAAAAAAATTGTAATAAAATTTTGTGTAACAACCATGTTATAGTGCTTCTTGATCCACTTCCACAAATATGTTCTTCAAAAACACTTCTTCACATTATTACCCAATTGAAAGAATGAACTTCTTGGACATCATAATGATACTTAATCGGATCCCTAAGTCTGATTAACTAATTTGGAAAACATAACTCTGTTAGAATACCTTTGAAACCATTATAAACTTCTTATTCTACTACAATAAAATCTCAATACAATTTTCCCTATTAAATTATCTAGGCTAATATTAAAATATACTAAATAAAATCTTTTCTCTTCTCCTTTTATTCCTTTTTTTAGAAAACATCCTTAGGTATAGAGAATATGAAAACATCTAATCCCTATAATTTCAGATCTTCTCTATCTTTCTCTCTGAATAGTTATAATTTTAGGATAGTATAAAGTAATTCATCTTTTATAGGTGATCCAAACAAAATTTGGATGAGATTTTTAAATGATTTCCCACTCAACCAAATTTCATGAAGCTTTAGTTTCCAATGAATTTCATATACATCTTTAACTCCTTTAACTCTTATACACCCCTCTTGATTCTTCTCAAAACATCATTAATCTTCTAGAAACATTATCTCAATTTATATATTCTTAAATTAATCATTCTGATTCCAATTCTGATCCTCCATTCCAATTTTAACATTACAATGCTCCATACCGAATAAAATATATAATCATACCATTATGATTTATTCACTAAAATAAAAATAGATGATTCTTCAATATGTTTCTCTGCACCAAATATACACCTCAATTGAGAAATAATAAATCAATCATATGATAATAAGATGTATTCTCAGTATGTTCCCCAGAATCAAATGCTCAATTTGATGTCTTCATTATGATAGATAAAGAAGATTAATCTATGGAAAATGAAACATATTAAAGTCAATCATCAAAATTTATTTAACAGATTCAATAAAATATCCATTTCTTATTTTCTCAGACTTATGGTCTTGGTTCTATTGGTGTTATCGGTGTCATATCTAGTTTGAATGTCTTTAATAAATTGATGGGCATCTAGAAGATTTATTCTTCCTCATGAATCAATTGACAAAAAATTAGTTCATGTCTTTTCTCATGAACCACTTGACATTGACACCAATGTTTCCATAAAAACATAAATTATTCAACTTAATGAGTAATTACTGACCTCATTATTGATTGATTTCTAATTTTCTTCTTCATATAGGTCATTGAAAACATTTCTTCCTCCAAAATATTCCCACAAACAATTACTCCTCCAATAATCCTCCACATCCAATATAGAAATGATTACATTGAAATTAACCATTGATGTAATCCATTATTGTGTATTAATGGAACACCACATTCAATATAAGAGTTCAAAAATCATCGAGTAATGAAAAAAGTTCCTTCTCTGAATATGAAACTACTGAACTATCAATTCTCAACTTCTTACATTGAAGATTTGTAACTAGTGGCATTTTATTCTGACTGAACACCATCACCTTTGGTTTCTCATATTTCAATCAGCCTTCAAACAAATATTCATTCAATTATATTATTTTGATGAACATGAAATTAGAACTATTTTTCTTTATTAACATCATTATTTCACAATATTCATATTATATCATGACATACTCATGAATTTGAATACAATTAAGATTATTTTCCACATAATCAAATATATATTGGATAGTCTTCCAGCTTCCCATAATTTCTATTATACGTATTTCTTTCCCACCCAAAATTCAATTGGAAGAACCCTCTTTCATAAATAAGGCTTTCATCGCATGTTCTACCGATAATATTAATTTTTTCATATACAGAATTGAAAATCATTGTTTTATTTTTCATCGAATCCAAGAAGAATCATATTTTCTTCCTCATTATAATCAAAACCTCATTGGAGACACATGTTGATTCTGATGAGCCTTTTCATCCAGTAAGCATATTCCCAATCCATAAGAATTTCTTATGAATTTTGATTCTAATGTACTGAATATGATGGTCAATTCGATCATGTAATTCTTTTTACAAATTGATGTGACTTCATTCATTCAACCAAAAAATATGACACATGTGAAAAAAGCATCTTCTTAATTATAACAGGGAGTCCAATATTCTTATTGATGGTTCTTGATCAGATTCTCATCTTCACATAAAATTTCTCATTCCGTATTTCCATTACTTTTCTCGTCATACTAATTGTACTCAACATAATAAATATATTAATATATTGATAAAAAAATATTACCATAACACAACATGGGACTAACAATTTTAAGAGAATATATAATGAGAGAATTCACATGATAGGAATATTATAACCAAGAGTTACATTATGATATATGGGGGTTAATTTTAAGCTGATTTAGTGAACCACATTATAATGTTTTGTTTTTTCATCTTTTATAAGATATACAAGGTTGACCTTTTGTGGAATCGTTAAAGAATAACATTTGATAATGTTTTTGAGATTTAATTATTATCTCCCCATATGAGCATTTATACATGTTGAATAACATTTAAAAACAAGTTTATACTGATTTCATCTAAATATAAATGGAATGAATTATCATTTTAACTCATGATCTTTTAGTACATTAGAAATGAAAAAAATAACCTTCATTAATTAGAGTAATGGATAAAGTAAAAACTAAGAAAGGAACTACCAAACGTTGAAACTGTGAATATGAAAAAAAAATTAATAAAGATGTTTCCATAAGTTCATAGATAATAAAATGATTCATCAACTCTAGGAAAATGATATTGAAATACATTTATCATAATACCTTAAATTATGTTGAATTTATGGCTATATAAATCTTTATAGATTTATGGTTACAAGGCCCTCAACATTCACTTAATCATTCACTTTCTTGTGATCAATGATATGTCTTAGTATATATAATTATTTATTCATTTCATTAATTTCCAATATTCATTTCCCACATATGTTCTCATGTGTGGAAACCTGGTAATGTGTTTCATTGGGTAACCATTATGGTTTCAACACTCCTTTTTTTAAAATATGTTTTAGTGTACATTTTGGTGGTGTCGGTTTCTATGAATGGAACATTAAATTATTAAAACTTTGATCAAATAGAATAATTTAGAGGAAAAAATTCATATTACAGTGGGTAGAATGTAACAACTTGATATTTTGTGAATTTATTTTTCTTATTAATTTAATATTTTTTATATTTTTTCATTTCATGCAACACTCTATATTTTTTTTGTAAAATCGCTAAGTTTATATTGCGTTATACGCGACAAGAAGTTAATATTCCTCTACATGAAACACTAAGATTATATTTTGGTACACACAATAATATGTTTTTATTTTAGTACACATAATAATAAGGCCCTTTGATAGCTTTTGTTATGCGCAAGGCTGAGATTTTACTGAAATACAATATACTATTAATAAGATTATTAAAATATTTTTATAGCTACCACCTGGTCATTGGAATGGAAGTTATGAATAATATTATCTAAATTATGAAAATATTATTTACACATATATAAAAAATGAAACATTTAGTCATCAATTAGTAAATGTTAGTGAATGAACAAATTGAAAAAAAAAATTCTTTTATAAGAAATTAATTTTTCTATATACAAACACAATTATATCTCAATAAATTAAAAAAATTAATTTTGATTAATTTATTAAATAAACTTTATATATTATATATAATCAATAAATATTTATTATGAACATACAATATATTTGATATGTATAAGGTGAAAATAAATCCAATTTTATAAATAAAACAATGTATTTTTCTAAAAGCTATTTATACTGACTTTTAACAGTGAACCCATTTTAAATATGATTTTTTAAACTTTTATAATTTTTTTTGACAAAAAAACTTCATTTTGAAAAGTAGTAATATCTAAATTAACTTTTGGTGATTTTTCTGGTATTTTTCTAAGATGATTCATTTCTTGATGAATTGTGAAAATAAAAAATTTGAATTACAAACTACATTTTAAAATAATTTAATTATATAGATAAATTATAATTAAATTTGGGTTTAAAGATTAATTATATAAAATTTATATCAATTAATACAATTAATTCCATCTTAATAAATTTCACATTGAAATTGGGCATAAAAACGTCTCATGATTTTGTATATTTTTACTTTAAAAACCCAAATTGTCGTCCTTTCTATGAGAATCAATTTAAATAAATTCACGCCACTTATATGATTGGAATTTGGAAAATTTGATTAAATATTTTTAATCTATATAATTTATAATATCTAATAATTTCAAAATATTTTTTTATCAAAAATATTATTGAATGTGCTTAAAATTAATTATAGTGATTATGAGAAAAGTTATCATAACAAAGGACTAATCCTTAAACATAAGTCCCAAAATGACCTATGAACATGTCAAAAATCCATTTTATTTAAATATTTCGACCCTATCATCTCTTTTCTCAAATTTGGACCCTTATTGGAGCCACTATATATGGAAAAAATGTCATTGGAATTCATTTTACAAAAACATAAAAGAATGCCACTCCTCCTCTACTATAAAAAGGCACTCACCCCTCCTACTGATTCACACACACACACATATATATATGCATTATATTTCCCAAAATTTACTGAAATAATCTTCCAACACCCCTTATTTAATTCTATATGCCTTCCTTTTGGAATAAATCAATTCACAGAATCCCATTGGTGTAAACTAAAATAATTTACCCAAAGAATAGGTAACATCCTTCCTCAATCTCTTTAATTTTATTCTCATTATCAGTCCCCTAAAATGTTATTATTTAATGATTATATAACAACCTAATTATCCTAAATATATTCAAATTTTTTTATTATAATTTTTCTACCTACACCGATACGTACTTCTATCAAATGGGTAACTAACTTACCATTCTTATGTACGATGAACTACCTCCACAAGAAATGATATTGTTTGTTTTTTCATTTACCAACTATCATGGCTGGGAATTATGATTTAATCACAATTATTATATGATATAAATTATATTTTATGTATTTATAATTATTTAATTATTATATATATACATACCTTCAATCATTCCATTTTTTGTAAATATGATTACACCGTTTGATGAGGTGTAGACTACTGTCAGCTCAAAGTGATGTCGTTCGTTCAGACCATACATGGAAAGTATTAAAGCTTTTTAGTAAAAATATATGATATATATGAAATAATAATTTTAATATAGTTATAATATATATTTATAGACTTATATTTTGTTTAATTTCACTCTTTCAATACAATAATACAAAGGAAACAAAATTCATTTGTATGTACGTCATACTGTCTCCATGAACGGTGTATTAAATTTCATACTTATATATTTTATATATTATTATAAATATTTATATAATAAATAGATGTGATATTTATATCATGTTTTAAATTCATCATATAAGTAACTCATTATTTATGTAAGAGGGTCAAGAATAACAAGTAAAAACATATATGAAAAACATAACTTATATTACCCGCAACATAATATAAACATGAAATTATTAATAAATGAGTAATATTATTTTAAAATGAAATAATATTTGGTATTAATTATAATAATATGTTTTTTTTGGTGGATTTATAATAAAATTATATATATTATACAACATTTTTGAACATGTACAATAAAATTTAACACTTAAGGTAAGATTTTTTCCATCTCTCTTTTTATATTTATGAGATACATGCCTCGTTCACCACTCATTTATTTTTTTTTGAGTTATTTATTTATTATGAACGTATTTTTTATACTTATACTTAACTTTTTGTGTATTTACATATCCATTTTATAACCATTCTTTTAGTTGGTTTATGGTTCAAAAGTTACCAAATCGTAAAGTAATTTTGTCTCAACATGCCTTCATTGAGGTACATACCATGTTATGCACCTATATTTTTCTATGAGGTGTATATAGGTCCCTATAAAATTTTATATCATGAATATACTTCTATTAATGATATATTATGCTTCATGTAATGTTATTATTTCCGTAGGATTATTATTCAATGATACCAAAGTGTTATCAATTTACTGCTACAATCTCACCATTTATTGAGATTGTTTATGATTATACTTCCATTGATGAAACCTTATGATGTGAATTTAAATAAAAATCATTACATTTAGTATCCTCTGGTTTTTCATTCTATATCAATGTAATGTTAAAAATTTTAACTAATTAGTAATTAATATTATTATGAAATATTTTTATGAAAATAGGACTTTGTTTCTCCTTTATGTCGAAAATCTGTGTTCTTTAAAAATGGTTTATTCTAAAAACGTTTTCAAAAATGAATTATTATATTTAAATAAAAATTTTACCCATGGTTTACCTTTATTCCAATTTTTTTAAATGAATATTCTTATCATTTTCTAATCAAGTCACTTTACCAAACATTTTATGGTTAAAAAGGAATGTTCGACATGTACGGATTTTTCCACCATCATGACTACCTCTTCCATGAAGCTTCCAAAGTATGCATAAAAGGTTATTTTTTTCAAGAAAATGTTTTCTTAATATTCTATAGGTTTGTATATTTTAATATTATATATATAAAAAACTTTTTTCAATAACGTTTTATGTTTAATTTTTTTTTAAATGATTTTCATAGATTACTTTATATATTTTCAAAAGGTTATTTTCAAAGAAAACAATTTTAATATATCACTACTTATATATATGTTTTAAAACCCATTTTATAAAGAAGTCTTTTCAATATAATTTCTAAAATTTTTAATCTTTTAAATTATTTTTAGAGGAAAATGGTTTTAAAAATGCTTTATGTGTTAAAAAACATTTTTCAAATCAGAAAAGATATTTTTCTAACGAAATGTTTTAAATGAAATTGGAATATTTCCCTATCAAGAAAAGTAATTTGGAAATAGGTTTTTGTAATGGATTTTAAATAAATGGAAATTTTTCTTAACAAATTTTCTTTGTGATCTTTCAAAATCCTTCTCCATCTAAGATGACATACATTTTTATTGTTTATGATTTACTGGGGATATGATCAAATAATACGATTCATATAATTCATTTAATGGTTTATGTTTTGATGAAATTATTTTTTTGAAACATGTTTCTCTCCCATAGGTTATATGATTTTTGAAATCCCTTATTTTCACATGTTATTTATTGATGATTATGAAACCTATCTATTTTACATAGGTTTTGATGTGATGAAACATTTATGATACCCATTTCATTTCATGAGTAATGATATAATGAATGTTTCTTATCTTGTAGACCATGCATGTATGATTTCATAATTTTACTAGTGGGACCTATATCTCCCACAAATTAATTGGGTAAATATTTATATATCATGAGTATGATAGGGATAGAATGGTAAGTGAACACAGTTTAGTAAGACAGGGCTAGAAAAAGGGTGAACTCACTTTAGTTTGATAGTGATGGAATAGGAAATTAACCTGGTTCAATATTATATGTTTGGAATGAGGATTGAACTCTATTCAGTAATATAGGACAGGAACAGGAAGTGAACCTTGTCCAGTGATAAAACAATAGAACAGGGAGTGAACCCGGTTTAGTAAAGAACATTGTCCACTAAAATTGTTTCAAGAGTGAACCGTATATGCTAAGATGGTTAGGGGAGTGAACTCATTCCACTAATATGGCCATGGAATTATGATTTGTCTACTATGGAAACAATTTTATATTTTTATGTGTCTAAAATAATGAAATTTATTATGATTAAGTTATCATCCCATATATTATGATCTTGATTTCATTATGATTCATGTCTTATGAGTAATAAATATTTATTCCATGAATCATTGTTATGATATTTGATATGCAGGGTATGATTTTATAATGTTATGATCTAGTTCCCATAACCTTATTCTCTTGTTTCACTTAAATATTTCCTTTGTTTACCCTTATTGACCATCTAATCTCTCTCATTTCTTATGCATCCTTTTCCCACATTATGAAGAAATGTTTTATGTAGGATTACTAAATGGGAATATACATAAGGGATATGTATAATATCTTTCACCTAGTTAGAAGATTATGTTTCCATGTTTCCAATGTGTAGATACCCAAGCTTGACATACATGGACATTACATTACTTTTTATGAACACTTTATTCATGACCCAAACAAATTCCCAAAGATCGTATTAGTTAATTGTCTTTGGAAACTTGGAACATAATCTTCTAATCATGGTGAAAGATCTTCAACATCTCCAATTAAGATCTTCCCCTTTTTTATTCCCACCTAAAACCATTCTTTATATCATAGAGAAAGGAAGACATAGAAAGGGTGAGCTTAATTGCTCAGTAAGGGTAAACATGGAGAACATAAAACAAACCATATTCATTTGAACAAAAAAACCCGAACAAAAATTTAAAACAACAAAATCATGAGAAATGACATAAAAATCGGTGGTACTTAAGGAATGGATCATAATTTTACAATAACCATGATATAATTAAATTGGAATAAGACATGTAATTTTGGAAAACTAAAAATAAGATAATACGATTTCTATGGTAGCCATGGAATTTCTTATAAGACCATCATAGTGGATGAAGTCTATTACTAAACCGGGTTTTCTTGCTGTTCCATCCCTATATTACTAAACCAAATTTACTTGCTATTACAACCATTTCTATTTCATGAGATATAAATCATTATTCAATGCATTAGAGGGAGATATAGGCCCCACCCATTTCATAATGAAATCATTCTTACATGTTCCACAACAACATAAATCATTCATCATAGCATAACCAATGAAATAAAATGGGTATCTTCATTCCATCAAAATACATATAAAATATATGGATTGAATAAAAATAAATCCAACATAAAAACAATAAAATCAATTTAATAATAGTTATAGAAACGTTACCCTTTGTAAACTTATACGAAAAATAATTTTGATAAAACACTTGAACATACTTCTTGAAGAAAATATCCTTTTTTATAAAAAGTTTTCTACACTGAAAATGTCATGAAATTTTAAAAGAAAATAATTTAGATGAAAATAAACTTTTAAAAATTTAGAAGAAGCATCATGGAAATAAGGAATTATGAAGATGTAAAAACTTGTTCATTCCATATAAGTTAACAAAAATAAACATTCTCCTCATACTTTTTTCCGAAATGTCAAAAAGTACCTCATATGATAATCAAAAGAAAGATTCCTTCCATACCAAGAAGTAAAAATCAATAGGGGGTAAAAATGAATTTAAAAATACATGGAAGAATAAAAAACATTTTATGAAAATAGTTTTATAAAACACAGGCATAGATGATAAATATAACCCCAGTAAATACTTTGGTATATGCAATCTTGGATAAAAATGAGATTGAAAAATTGTCTCTTACCTTAGGTCCAATTTCATCCGTACGTGTCTAAAAATCCTGAATAGTGGGTAAAAAATATTATTAAATTTTAAAAATACCACAATAATATTTATATTATCATATGTTATTCACTTACGACTTTATATTACCTGTGCATTTGTCAATTCAAATTTAAAGAAATGTTTTGGGTAATAATCGTTTTATTTATCGTATGTGTTTCCACGTGTTATTCTTCATATGATTATTTAGATCGTGATTTAATTACATAAAAAAGGAAAAAATTATATATATATCATATATATTAAGTATATAAATAAATATAATAGATCGACAAATGGAATGGAATACACCATTCAGCGAGACGGTTGGTCGTACGTATACATGAACTCTGTTTACATTTACATATTAAATTGGATGATAGTAAGTAAATTACATATATATAAATAAATAAAGTATAATTATTATTGAATATATATATTGATTATTTATTATATATACATTATAATAATTATTTAAAGGTTATCATGGGGAATTAATCATATCGCAGTGTGGAGACGGTAAGCTGTACATACGCACGAGCGACGATGTCGTTCCCCTAGTTTCTGAACGGTATTGAAGTTGATGGTGTATAATATCTCATATTTAGAATCATTTTATAATAATCATATATTGTTATTATTTCTACCATTATACCCATCCATGTGAGGTGGTGGATAAAAATAGATTACACCACGGCAATGAGACTGTAAGTCATATGTACGCACCAGTTGTGATTTCATTTTTCATTGGATGGATAAAAGGTGAAATAGGGTTGTTTATTATTTATAATAACATATCAGTATATGAGTGATACTAATTTCATTAATTTATAATAAAAAATCATATGAAAATTATGTATAAGATGAATGAAATTTGAAATAATCGGTAGAAGAGATTACATCTTCCTTGACGTGCCTCTTTTAAATTTTCTATTTGGGCACTAGAGTTCTTATTTTGAGAAGGCTAGTATATGGCCCCAGCCTTAAAATATTAATTAATAATGAGTTAAATCTATAAATAACATTGAGGAACTTTTCATGTTTACATTTTTATAGAATTAGGCCGTAACTATTACATTTCTTCTCAAATATTACAAAGTATACACTTCTACTCTGTATCCATTTTTACATAAAATAAAAAATCTTAAAATAAAAAATTATTTATTTTCTTGATATAAATTTTCTCAAACTCTTCCTTTATATTACCCTTCCTTATACCATATGAAAAAATTCAAATTCTTGGGATGAGCATAAAAATCTCAGTAAGGGTTACAAATAAAGAAAGAAAACATTAGTCCACTAGTACATACAAAATATAATCTCTTTAACATACCTCTTGAAATCATATGATATATGAATAACACATAAAAATCATAAATCATAATGGTAACTTGTGACATCCATAACATACATACATTTTAGGTTTCATATCTACGTAGGGAGTTACTTTTTGAATTCCCATATGGGTATATTCCCTAAATATTATAGGAGAAACATTAATGATTACCTCCGTCGCGGTACCCAATTCATTGGAGAGATATCTCAGGCTCAGCCACTCTAGGATTATCAGGGAACCACCTATATACGTAAAAAATTCCCAAGAACTATAACATATTAATAACACATAAAAAATGATAAAGAAAATATAACATTTCCATATTTCATTAACAAGATATCAGTTCAATATATTAACGTAATCATTTCATTTAAAACATTCAAAAAGAAGAGTTTTGAATCAAAGTGTCCCATACCACTCTGAATCTTTTGAAAGAAATTTACAATTTAAAAAACTAATGTCCATATAAATAAATCCTTAAATTTATTTCTAAAACATGGACATGAATGGGAATTATTTATATGATTAAATATTTAAAATACTTAAAATGATGTTTTAGTTAAATAATCCTTTACCACTTGAGAAACTCTTGAATAAAAATATTTAATGAATAACTTCAAATAAAACTATAAATCTCACTAGAATATAGATATAATGATATAAAACAACCAAATGGTTGTATATACACCTTATTGGATAAAAAAGGTGCACAATATTAATATATTCCTCAATTAAAAGAGATTTAGACGTATTCCCTTATAGAGATTGTACCATTAGATTAAGGAAATTATATGAAATAATTACGTGTTTCAAATATAAATACACACAATATAAGTAGATATTATTGTGAAAAAAATAATGGTTCATTCATATATATTCATATCATGAAACAATCAAGAAGTAGATGTTTAAACCAAATAATTGAAATTGGGTTTAGAAGTCCTCTTAAAAAAAATTAGACAGCCTAACGATGTCACTAAAAAATTCAGAACATAGGTTATTGGGGGAAAAAGGGTATATAATCACTTGGAAATAAAATTTATAGAAATAAGGATATATAATAATATATCCCAACAAATGAAAATAAAAATTAAAATACATAACATAAAAGATGTTTTTGACTAAAAGATGGCGGTAAAAGGTTCCCTTACCTCATGTCCAACTTGACTCATTTGTTCCTTAATCTGATGAATAATAAACTAAAGTTAATTAAAAATTTATTCAGTACCTTTTTCAAGTTAATTATTCTTTTTATATCACTTATTACCACATTATAAACATTACATAATCATTTATGTTAATAACGATTGTTTTTTCAATTTTTGGTACTTGAGTCAAAAATGAACTTCCTATAATTACAAGTTATCCATGTGGTCAAAATTAAATTATTTAAAAAATTATACTCATTATTTGATATCGTTTATTTCATATATATCCAATATATATATATATATTTATAATAGTACATAACATTTGGAGATAAAAATGAAATGCACCGTTCAGGGATACCGTAAGCCGTACGTACCCAGGAACACTAATTTCATTTCTATTTCTTATTTAATGGAATGAAAACTTAATAAAAAATAGGTATATTATAATTCCAGTATAATATCATATATAATTTCATTAACTCCAAACTTTATATATTCCACGTATATCATGAACGAGTCATATCACTTTGAGGGGGTGTTAGTCCACACTTCCCCAAATGAAATTATCGTATATACCCCTCATGCAAACAGTAAAGGTATGAAATAAATGAAAAATAAAGAATCATAGAGACAATATAAATATAATATATCTCTCATATAAATACAGATCCATCATAATGGCCACCATGAAATTTGGTACTAGATATTTGAACAATCATCATTTCGTGAGGCAGTAGTTCGCCCTCCACAGAAACAATATGTTCGTATCCATTAAATGGAGGTGTGTAGAATTTTATTTCAAAAACTCTTCATAAAAAATCCTAGTATATTTATTATACTGGTGTTGTAATATAATAATTGAATAAAGAGAGTTTAGGTGGTTGGATAAGGAAAATAAAATAAAAGAACTTGAGGGAAGATGTTATATTTAAATCGGGTAACTCCCTTTGGTTTGAACCAAAATGCTTTATTGTACTACCTTCTACCCAAAGTAATACTTGTAAGTGGAATATAGGGATGTTTTAAGATTATATGAGTAGATTTTTTATTATCTAATGGGGTTCAGAGGTGTGAGTAATGGGTTAGAGGTGGAGGCCTTTTATAAGAGGGAGGAGGGGTTTTTAGGAATGATTGAATGTATTTTTTTATTGTAATTTATTTTGGAATAAAAAGGTCCAAAACTAATTAAATTATAAGATAATATGAATATAATTTTAAATAAAGTCATACAAAAATAATTGGACAGGGTTATTATATTTTTTAATCGTTATCTGTTTTATTTAACCCTTTGTTATCTTATTTAACTTTTTCCATGTTTTCTTGTATATTCATACTATATGGTTAACATAATTACAATAACATGCCATGTGGCCAAAAAATGGATACTTAATAAAAAATTTAACATTATATATGTCATTTCTACGAATCATATATTTTTAGGATTATTTTATCATTTAATAAAATATTAATTAGATTAAAAACTCATTTATGTCAATTTATAAACTATTCATATAAAGATTTTTTTTTAAAATCGATAACAACATGATTCGTTCAAAAAACCTTTATTAATTAAAATATAAAAATTCATAATTATCCCTAAAATAAGTGGATTGTCTAAAAAGTTTCAAAATAAATTTATTTTAATATTTATAATCTCAATAATTTAATAGAATAATAAAATAGGTAATGATTACATCATTATTATGTCATAAATAAATTTGTTTATATGATGTCTAAAAACTAAAAATAAAATACCAGGATGTATAAAATCTTATTAACATCATAATTAATATTTATAGTTGAAAATAATACTTATATAACCCCATATAAATATTTTCTTACTAAAAGATATATGTTTTTGATATATTTTCCTTAAAATAAAATTAATTTTTATAAAATTTAATTTTCACTCTCATGTGGCTCCATGGGGATCCAAAATCAACCTAAGGATTCCAATGGTCAGACATGTTTCATAAAATTGGTTTATGACATGTGTTAGGGTAATTTAATATTATTGTAATATAATTTTTTACCCTTATTTACCAAATTTACTCTTTTACCATGGAAACTAATATATTTACTGAAGTTACAATTTCTAATGTCTAAAAGTAAAATTTAACTATTTAAAATAATTGTATGTCCTTATTCCAAATATGGAATCCATTTTTCCATATTAAAAACACTAAATTTTTTGAAATTAATTTAAAATTAATTCCCATTGTCAAAACCCAAAAGGGCGTTTTTATGAAATAATAGCTATCAAACAATAGACATGTGTTTATGTCCAATTTAAATGTGAAATTACTTCCAAGGAAGAAAATTAGATTAAATAGTAAAACTATAATCCAATTACACTTTTAAACCAATTTAATGTAAAATCTAACTATATAAATATATTATATGAAAAGACAGTTTTGAATTAAAATGCAGTAGTTTCACTATTCATAAAAATTAACATTATCCAAAAAAACCACTGAAATATTACCCAAAGTAAATTTTTTATGTACTACTTATAAATAAGAAGTTTTTTTTCTCAAATGGAACATATAAATGTGACAATAATATATTTAAAATAGGTGCTCCATCAAAAGTTGGTAAAACTACTTATTAAAAATATTATAGTATTTATGTTTAAAATTGTATTCATTCTCTTTTTAATCCTCTAAATTTATTTCGATTAATTTAAAAACATTTATAAAACATGTTTAATCATAATATTGTTAGTTCCGTTAATTCCCTCCAATAAAAATTCTAGGTGTTAACAACCATTTAAAATAATTATGTTATTTTTTTCATTATGACTCAACATTGTGCGCAACATAAGACTTCAGAGAAACCCATTTTTGTGTGTCGGGTATTCCATCGAACATAACATCCACTTTAAAGAAAACTAAATATTTAATTCACAAATTTTAATAAATATAAAAATTTCATATTCATTATTTACGTAAGATGTTACATCCTTCCCCATTTTGGGAATTTTGTACTCACAAGTTTAAAATTGAGCTGAGAAACATCAATAAATGTCCCACATCAAAAAAAAGATTAAATAAAACTATCATATTAATGGAAACACAGATAAGTATGAAGATCACCATAGATAACCCATAGTATTATTACATGATGGAAATCATGGATATGTAATATATAATATGTGTCATGTTCTGATAGAGAGTGATATAAAACATTATTAAGAGAAAGTTAACAACCAAAAAACCACAAGATTTTGATAGGTTAAATGGTCTTTGATTACCCAATAGAAAAAGCTAATTGAAAATGTTTTTTTAAGTTCCACTTCATAAATTTGGAGAAATTATTTATGATATTGACAAAGGATATAAGGAAATATAATTAATTTTCCTGTAGAGTTTCATCCTTTAATAAATTTCTACAAGAAAATCTTCTTTTCTCCAAACAATCAGACTTAATGATGACTTGGTGACACCTGAAGTGATAGAATAAACATCTATATAATAATATAATACACAATAGATGAAGTATATATTTCCCTTTCCTTTATACATTAACACAAACCAAAATGGATACTATAATTTCAGATAATCCCAAAAAAGATAATATTTTATAAAAAGAAATACTACTCTTATTCTCCCAAATTGATCAAACAATACCCAAAGTTCAATAAATACCATTCAATAAAAAATTTTCCTTAAAATACATTAATATAATCCAAAATAGAATTGAAACCCAAAATTTAGAAGTATTTGACCACATAGTCTCCACAAAAAAAAGAAAGCATTTATCTCTAAATAACATTGACTACTCTTAAAGTCTCAACCTAAAAAAACATTAAACTAATCACATATTATGTATTATAGGTTAATCATTTACATAAATAAACAAAATATCTATATGTCAACAATATAAATGAAGATTCTTCCAAAATAAAATTTTAACAATTAATCAACAAATGAGATCCCATAGAGTTCTATTTTCCTTAAACATATAACATTCCCAAAAGTGGGAACATCTTCCAAAATAACCATTATCACTTAATCACCAAATCATATTCCTATACTAAGGATATCTATTTGATAAAACACACATTCCCAAAATAATCTTATTCTTGATCCAAAAAGTCATCTAAATAAAAATAATTAGTCATACTAACCAGGGAATTCACGTAGTCAGGTGGTAGGCGATAAATCCCAATCACACATTGGTTGTGGGTTCAATTCTTGCAGATTTATCCGCAATGACCGGTTGTCATATGGTCTATATGTTGTGTTTTTTTTAAATTATATAATTTTATAACATTACAAAAAAAGAGATAAATTCCTCCAAAATAGTCATAACATAATTTATCCTTAAAGGTTATCTAATACCTTTTCATTTTGCATCCCAAAATGTAATAACCATTTACCACCTCAAAAAACAAAATATCATATAAAACCCTAAGTTTATCCATTATGTCAACACAATAAAAGATAAATATTTATTGAATAATATTTTAACATATCCATCTTCATGATTACACATTCTAGAAAAACTATTCCAAACTTATCCAATCATTAATACATTTAAACATATCCCCATCCATAGATCAAACATAACTCTTCAATTCATAAAATGTAGACATCATAATCATTAAATATTATTCTAGATAATTTATTCATGTTTTTTCATCTTATTATTTTATACATATTTCCTACAAACAAAATCATGCATAATGTCAAAATATTTCAGTACTGTAAAAACATGAGATAAGAAATAAGGCATATATTTCATTGATCATTGTTAGTTTCCTCATCCACAGTTGGAATGGAATTAGGTATTGGTTATCATATATTTTTATAGTCATGCTGATCCCATTCCCTAACCTTTGTCATAGGACATATATTTTTATAACGACCTTGCACACCACATCCAAAACATTCAATTGATCCCTCAGAAAGAACTTATTTCCCTTTCCTGGATTCAACTGGGTGCATCCTTTTTCCAGGGAAGGTTATTGCTTTATAAACTTCATTAACACATTTGAAACATCTTCACATCCATTATTTCATTTTCCTAGGTGATTCAATACACATCATTGTAACATTGGTTTTTTAATATATGTTGCTTTATGATTACTACCTAAACATTTGTAGGGATTGATTCTCACACATGTGATGCCTTATAAAAATCACCAAGTTTTAGGTGGTCAATATTGACTCAAAATAGTTGTATAAGAATAACCATAAGAATTCTCATTTAGGATTTCATTTTATTCAGTTTCTAATTCAGAAAACCACCACCGTTTCCTTCGCATCGATTGTTACTTTGGTTCCAGTTAGATCCATCCATTTACTAAAACCAAAAAGGCCATTGTGAGTACATCAGTAAAATCATCATATAATATCTTATGAGGAGGGTAAATACTTAGATATACTTATTTATGTTACCTTAAACTCATTAAATTTTTCAAAAATAACTACTACACTTTCTAATAAGCTAACCATTATGGTTTCGTCACATAAGTTTAAATAAAACCCGAACCTCTAGAGTTATCTAAACCAAACATTGATACTAACTATAAGGCCCCAACCTTAAAACATTACATAATCTTGAGTTAAATAAAGAATTAAAAATTATTATCTTTTCAGGTTTAGAGTTTTATAGAATTAGGCCATTACTATTACATTGTATCTCAAACATTACAATATAGACACTTCGACTCATTATCCATTTTTTTCATAAAATAAAATCTGTTAAAATTAAATAAGAATTATTTTCTTGATATAAATCTTCATGAATTCTTCCTTTTTCTTATCCTTCCATATAACATGTGAAAAAATCTACAAAAACATGGTTATATCATAAAAGTATTAGTAAGAGTTACATATAATGAATGAAAACATTTTTCCACCAATATATACAAAACATATGCTCTTTAACATACCTCCTGAAATAATAAGATTTATAAATAACAAATAGAAATAATATATCATAAAGGTAACTTGTGGAATCCATAACATACATACATTGTATATTTCACAGCTATGTAGGGAGTTACATTCAGAATACCCATCATGGTATATTCCTTGAATCTCTTATGAGAAAAATTAGTGCTTTCCTCTGTCATGTTACCTAATGCATTGGAGAGCTATATCAGAATCAACCACCTTAGGTTTATTACAGAACTACCTGTATGCATAAAACATTAAAAATAATGATTATATATTCATAACACATAAAACCAACACAAATTAATGATACCATTTACACATTTTATTCATAATATATAAGTCCAAGATATTGATATAATCAATTCATTTAAAATATTCAAAAAGAAGTGTTTTGAATCAAAATATCCAATACCACTCGGAAACATTTGAAAGGAATTTTCACTTTAAAAGACTCATGTACATATAAATAGATAATTAAATTAATTTATTAATCATGGACATGAAAGATAAGTATTTAGATGATTAAATCATTAGAACATTTAAATTGATGTTTTAGTTAAAGAATATTTTACCTCTTAGGATACTCTTGAATAAAAATAATTAAAGAATAACATCAAATAAAACAATAAATATTATGTTAATATAGAAATTCATGATATAAAATTTCCAAATGGTTGTATATACACCTTATAGGATAAACATTTTCATAATATCAAGATATTCATCAATGAATGGAGACTGAGACCTATTCCCTTAAAAAGATTGTAACATTATATTAATGAAAAATCAATGAAATAATTATGTGTGAAAAATATAAATACCCCCAATATAATAGATATTATGTGTAAAAAAATTATAGGTCCTTCACAAATATTCATATAACTACACAACAAATAAGTACATGTCTAACCGAATGAATTGAAATTGAGTTAATAAGTTCCCTTAGAAAAATTTGATAGCCTAACGATGTAACTTTAAAATTCAGAAATTGAGTTGATGAGAGAAAAAATGGTATCTCATCACTTGGAAGTAAAATTTACAAAAATAAGTATATAGAAAAATATATCCCTACATATGAAAATGTAAATTAAAAGAAAAAACATAAAATAAGTATTTGACTAAAAGGGGACGGTGAAAGGTTCCCTTACCACATGTCCGACTTGAAACGTTTGTTCTTTAATATCCTGAATAATAAACTAAAGTTAATTTAACATTGATTGAGAACCTTTTTAATGTTTATTATTACTTTTATATCACTTATTACCATGATATAAACATTACATAATCATTTAAATTAATAACGGTCATTTGGTCGATATATTGTACTTGAGTCAAAAATAAACTTCTTATAATTACAAGTAGTCCATCTGGTCAAAATGCCATTATCTACAGAATGATATTAATGATTAAGAAATCATATATGTCATATATAACCTATATATATATAATATTATATAACATTTGGAGATATTAAATTTATTGCACCATTCATCGAGACGGTAAGGCGTGTGTACCCATGAAAACTAATTTAATTTCTATTTCAAGATTTAATAGAATGAAAACGTAATGATAAATAGGTAAATTATAATTCCATTGTAATATCATATATAATTTCATTATCTCCAACCATTATACCTACTACATATTACATGAATGAGTCATATCACTTTGGGGAGATAGTATTCCTCACTTCCTCAAATGAAAATATCATATTTATCCATTATGGGAACCAATAAGGTATGATATAAGTGAAAAATACAGAATCATAGATACAATATAAATATAATATATATCACATATAAATACAGTTCCATCATAATGTCCACCATGAGAGGCAGTAGGAGAAATTTGAACAATCATTCTTTCGTGAGGCAGTAGTTCGCCGTCCATAGAAACAATATGTTTGTGTCCATTAGATGGAGGTGGGTGGAAGTGTAGTTCTAATAAATACCATAAAAATATCTTTTTATATTTATGTTACTATTTTTTATAATGTAATGGAATAATGAGTGTTTATGTGGTTGCAGATGGAGAATAAAAGAAAAGAACATGAGGGAAGACATAACCTTCAAATCCAGTAACTCCCATTGGTTTGAACCAAAAAGTTTTATTAAATTATCTTCTGTACAAACTAAGGCTTCTAGGTGGAATAGAGGGATTTTGGTAGATTATTGGGGTCGTTATTGTATGATACATGGGGCTTTATAGGTGTGAGTAACGGGTTAGTGGTGGTGTCATTTTATAAGAGGGACATGGGGATCATTAGGAATATTTAAAAATATTATTTCATTATAAAATTATTTTCGGTTTCAAAAGATCCAAAACCCATTAAATAATATTATAATATGAATATAATTCGAAATAAAATCATCCAATAATAATTTCACTGGTTTTGTATATTTTTAAATCCTTATCATTTTTATTTAACCATGTGTTAACTTATTTATCTTTTTTCATGTCATCTTGTATATTCATAAAATATGGTAACAATATTTACTATAAAATTCCAAGTGATAAAAAATGGATCATTAATGAAAATTTAAAAATTATATATGTTATTTGGCTGAATTTTATATTTTTTGGAATATTTTTTCATCTAATAAACTATTTAGAGTTTAAAAAACTCATTTATGTCAATTTATAAACAATTCATATCTAGACTTTTAAAAAAATATAAAAACATTATTATTTCGAATAAACTTAATCAATTAAAAGATAACATGTCATTAGTAACCCTAAAATTCTTGGATGGAATAAAATGTTTCAAAATAAATTTATTTTAATATTTATAATCACATTTATTTAAAACATTCATTAACGAGGAAATCATTACATCATAATTGTGTCATGAATAAATTTATTTTTCTTATGTCTAAAAATAATAAATGAAATACCATGATGTAGGAATTAATATTAACTTTATAATGAATATTTATAGACAAAAATATAATTTATATAACACCATATAAAAAATGTTTTACTAAAACATACATGTTTATGTTATATTTTCCATAACCTTAAATTAATTTTTTTTTTTTAATTTTATTTTCACTTACATATGGCTCCATGGGGTCCCAAAATCAACACAAGGATTCCCATGGTTGGAAATGTATATGAAAATAGTTTGTAGGACAAATTTTAGGGTAATTTAATATTATTATATTATTGTTTTTTACCCTTATTTACCAGATTTACCCTTTAATCGTGGTAAATAAAATATTTTCCTAAGTTAATATACCAAATGTCTAAAAATAAATGTTACCTATTTACATAATATGGACCTTATGATTCCAAAAATCGAATCCATTTTTTCCCAATTTAAAACATTAATGTTTTAGAAATTAATAGAAAATTAATTCTCATTGTCAAAACCAAAAAGCGTGTGTTTATGAAATAATATCAATCGAAAGATTGACATTGGTTTATGTAAAATTTCAAAGTGAAATTATATTCATTGACCAAAATTTAATTTAATCGTAAAAATATAATACAATTACACTTCAATACCAATTAAAATGAAAATATAACTATATAAATAAATTAGATGAAAAGACATTTTTGAATTAAAATACAGTTGTTTTCAGTATTCATAAAAAATTGAACTTTATCAGAAAAATACCAAAATTTTACACAAATTAAATTTTGATGTCCCTCTTCTAATGAAAAAGTTTATTTTGTCCAATTAAACATATAAAAGTGAAAAAAACTAGATTAAAAGGGATTCTCCATCAAAAGGTGGTAAAAATATTTTTTTAAAATATTAGACTATTTATGATTAAAATTAGATTCAATCTATTTTTAAGCCTCATTATTTTATAGGATAAATTTAAATATTTAACAAACATGTAGAATCCTAGTATGTTTATTTCCATTCATTTTCTCCTATAAAATGGATAGGTGTTAACTAAAATTTAAAATAATTATTTTATTATTATTATTATTTTAGTGTGACACTACTTTGGGTGCAACATAAGACTTCAGAGATAGCCATTATTGCTTGTTGGGTACACAATCATACATAGCATCCCATTTAAAGTGAAATAATTATTTAATTCACAATTATTAATAAACATGAAAATTTAATATTCTTTATTTACCTGGGATGTTATAACCAGCACCTCCATAATGTAATAAGGCAAGTCGAGAAGGGAAATGGGTTGGGGTTGGACAAGATTGAAGGCTTAAAATGGAGTGAATAGGATAGGTATGAGGTTCTCTTTTGTAAGAGAGAAGAGAGGAACTTTAGGAAAGTTCCAATGTATTAATTTATTATAAATTCAATTTCAATTTAAATGGTCCAAAAAATATTTAATTCTATGATAATACGATGCTGGTGTGAATAAAAATCATCCAATATGTTTTTCATGTTTTTATTATATATTTAACCTTATATTTGTGGTTTTACCCTTATTTTGCCCATTTTAATCTTACCGTGAAATGATATTATTTAAACACCATTTCTTAATGTAATTATTGTATCATGTAAAATGAACCAAAAAAGTTATTAATGACGTATTTGGACTTATTTTAACTATTTGGTTGCATCATATATTTTTATGAATTTAATATCATTAAATAAACTATTTTATGTTTTATGTTATGAATTGAGTAAATTTTGGGCACTATTTATACATAACATTATTAAAAATTCATATCAACCTTATAACATCGAACCAAATGTATTAAATAAAAGATAATATGTAAATTTAATCCAGAATATTCATGGATGACACAAATTTAACCAAATTAATTTTTTTTAATATTTATAAATTCATTTATTTGAATCATTCATTAATGAGGTAATCACTACATCACAATTCTATCAAATATATATATATATATTTAATGTATAAAAATTATAAATAAAATACCATGATGTAGTAAATCATCTTTGATTTAGAATGACTATTTATAGACATAGATATCTGTTTCATAACCCCATATTAAAATCTATTTAGTAAAAGATATAATTCTAGGTTATAATTATCATTACATTAAATTAATTCTTATAAAGTGTCATTTTCACATCAATGTGAATCCATGGGCTCCCGAAATCTACCCAAGGATTCCCATGGTTGGACATATCTCATCAGATAGGATTTTGGCATGTTTTGGGTTATTTTAGTATTATTATAAAGTTATTTTTTACCCTTATTTAATAGATTTACCCTTTAACCATGGTAAATAAAATAATTACTAAAGTTACTATTCATAATATCCAAAAAAATACCGATTTACACAATACTAACATTATAATTTAAAATATGGAATCCATTCCATAAAATTAAAAACAAATAAGTTGAAGTAATTAATTTAAAATTAATCCCGATGTTGAAAGAAAACTGGTTTTTGTTTAAAACATTGCAATGATTGAATTGTTTTTAAATATGAAATCAATATAAAATTAATGACAATGAAATAAATTCTCTTAAATAATAAAATTATATTATATTTATACAATAAAACAATTCAATAATATATTTTAACTATATAAATTATTTCGTTGAAAATAATTGTTTTTAAATAAATTTTAGCGTATTTCACTATTCATCAAAATATTAATGTTATCAGAAAAATATCCAAATTTATAAAAAGTAAAATTTTATATCCTAATTAAATGAAGATGTTTATATTGTCAAATATAACATATAAAAGTGTCAAAAACTATATTTAAAATGGGTGCGCCATCAAAAGGCGGTAAAAATGCATTTTTTTTGAAAGATACTTATTTTATCTGAAGAAATTGTTGTTTATCATATCATGTATAATATGTATGATAATGTTATTTAAAATTGATAATGTGAATAATAATATTCATATATGTTAGTTTATATCCCATTAAATAATAATATTTTAATAATATGTCATTTTTAAGGAAACACTGTATCGCATACAACACATGTTATTGAGGAAGGTCACTTTTGCATGTAACGCAAGCCAAGTCAGTGTTGTATGTAGTTAATGATTCCATTGGTGTTGTGTATAAAAAATATAATCATAATTAATTTATAAATTGAACTAAATCTATACTCAGTGTTTTTTGAAATAAATTCAATCAAAAGAACATGAAATTGTGTGCCACACAAGCAAGGAATAATATTGTGTAAACTGAAAGATAATACAATGTTGCATATAGTGCAAGATAATCATAGTGTAGCTTAAAACAGAAGACCTTAATGAAATTAAAAAAGAATCTATCTCCTAAAATATTAGTGTTTCACTCATATTCACTAAACTATAACATTCACTAGGCATCTATTTGTGTAATATGATGAATATTCATGTTAAATGATGTATTATCAATGTATGTTGTGCTTGGGTCCCAAAAAATATATATCCTAATCCCAAAAAATGTCACAAAACTAAATTCATGGATTAATTTTAAATTTAATAAATAATCTATTTCTATACTATCAATTCTATCTAACTCACATTCCCTTAAAAATTAATCAGCTAATGATTATATCAATATTAATAATATATTAAAAAAATAGTTATCCACCCTTCAAACATGTGCTCTCCAATAGTTATCCCCAAAATATATCCTTGTTATAAAATCTATTTTCATTGTTATGGATACCATTTAATAAATGTTTTCAAAAAATTAAATAAAAAAATTATATGGGAATAATATTTTACTATTTCACCTAATTCTCATAACATTTATAATATAAAAAAATAACTTCAATATAAATCCCTTACTAGGGAAAATAACTTAATGTATCAATAATAATATTCTATTATGATATCATACTCACTACCTTATATAATACATTAAAAATCCTATTTTCCATCATAGTCAGATTATAATAAGATTATTAACCATTTATGTTACTCTCGTATTTAGTTATAATGCATATTTTTTTCTAGATATATAACTTTATCAACATCTAATTCATGATCTTGATTCAAGCCAACACATAATTTGTTTTGATAATATTTAATATATGAATATAAAAATATAAATATGAATATGACTTACCTTTTGACACCTTGTATTTAAAATATTATTAATTTGGATCGATTGATGACTATGGTTTTTCAATCCCTGGTTATCCATGGTTATTTTTCTATTATGTTATCTGACCTAATAAGTTAAAATAATTATGAAAACGTTTATAATGTTTTATAAAGAGAATGCTATTAACCATAACATATCCGTGAGGAGTATCAAACATGGTGTATAGTTATTCCTATTTTTCATGAAACTTATTATCCTTGAATTAATTTTTAACTCTCCTTTATTTGTGTTTTTAACCCTAGGTATATCTTTAGTAGATTCTATATCAACATGTAGTATCTTGATAGTGATTTAATATAATGTAAAACCACAAACACAATAATTTTACCAATCTTCTAGATTATATCATGATCCCAAAATTATTATAAGGATTTCCATTGAATTTGTCTTCTTATAATCCCGATGATATTAGAAAATACATCAATTATATTAAAGGATTATCTATACCCTATAAATTTTAATCATCCTTAACTTATCTACACATAAATTATCATAAAAACATACAAACTTCCATAAATATTTATATCATTCTCTGAAACCAATAGTGGTTCCCCAGACACGCAATACTATATTTGGTGCCAGAAACACATAATTTACATATACGGGTTGATAATGACTATCAATTAAAACACAAGATTATCCAAAAATTACATTACATAAACAAAATATTGAATTTTATACATTCTAAATCCATTTTATGTTTAAAGATTAATATAATTATGAAAAAATATAAACTAATAATTCGATGTTGTTCTCAACTAAAGAATTTGTTCCAGTATATAATAAATAACTTTATCTATAATAGGTCTTCAATACCTCCCATAAATTATCACCAAAATCTATCCTATTATACATATAATTTGTTATACTTTTTATAACAACCTGGGTAAGTAGAAACATTATAAGGGTTGGGAAACATTCCTAGAAAGTTAAATTTTACAACTAAGGTAATTATAGGATTACTATGGAAGAAGTATTAGGGAATGAATAAGTAAACTACATGAAACCATATTCCACTAAAAATAAAAAAATTCAATGTTTATGATAAAAAAATTAAAACATGGATATTAGTAACACTATTACCATACTGATGGAAGTTATAATTCTAAACATTAAAAATAAATTGTTAAGGAATTGTGCCAAAAAATAGTATTGTTATTTATTCCATAGTCAAAAAATCTTACTGAATTAGATAATAATACACCAAATACCCAATTATATTTAACTCATGGGAAAAATCAATCCATTTAAGGGATATATAATTTTTTCCCCGCCCACCAAAATATGATGTCAATTTCATTCACCATTACATTCAAAAAGACAATTCATACCATCCTTATTGAACGATTGGATGAATAACAAAATATATATCTGTATAATAATGAATAAAAAAATAAATACATGATAAACCTATATTAGAAGTCTATAAACATATTTAATTTCAATAATTTTCAAAATTTCTAAAAAATTGATAAAATGATCATAAACAATCCTAAGATAGAAGGTACATGAGCAATACAAAATCCACATTTAAAAAATAATCTATCTTAGATTACAAATATACTGTATAAAAAACAATTTCCAATGTGAATAAAATTGAAAACATGATCACGAATCCTCCAAAATAAAAATGGATGGTTTTAAAATAATATAACTCTAGTATAACATTGGTAACATAGAAGGATGTTGTCTTGATGAGAGACAACCTCAGAAAATAATTCTTGAAAAATACCACCCATTAAGGGATAATTATTTCGATTGTTTGGTGTTGTGTTTTCATTACCTTGTAATTAAAGTATATATTATTATAAATACTGAAATATAAACCTTGTTAGGGTAATACTTTTTAAAAATGAAATGGTAAAGGGAAGTGAAAACATAAAAGATATTTTGGAAAACATTTTTAACAATGAGAAAATACAATATTATAGTTCACATCTAATATTCATATTCAAATGGTGTAGTTAAAAAATGTTGAAAATAATAAATTTTTAAAATTTACATTCAATAATTGGGAGAATAAAAACATAAGGTTAATATTGTACATGTTTGGAGAGGAATGAATCCTATGAAAGTTAAATAAAAACCCTTTTATCATCTTGAAAAAACCAATCTTCAAAAATAACATTGTAAAATATATAATGAATTTTTTTAAAGAAACTTTATTTATCTAAAGATTATTATAAAATATAATATGATAAAATATTATGATGGGAGAACCCAATTGTGGAAAATAAATGTTCATGGTGGAAGTTATACCTTATTTAATGGAGATTTTATTTATCAATATCCCTTCAGGTGAACAAACTCCATAAAGCATGAAACAATTGAAAATGGTTTAATATAATTAAAATGGAATGAGTTATATAATTCCATATAATTAAATAAAAGGGTATAATGAACACAACATATGTAAAATAAGTTCTGGAAAAAAATAATTTATCGATGAACTACAGTTTGATTACTGAAAACCATAATGTTGGGGGGGGGGGGAACTGAGTCAATGATCAATTGAATAAGGGAACATGATTTGGATAATAAATACCATGAAATAAAAATATTATGAAAAATATATATCAATGGTAAATTAAAAAAATATACAAAAAGGCATGGTACATAAAATTTATCATTCCTCAAAGATTCATAATTGTGACTAAGAAAACCCTTATAGATTTAGAGACATTCAAATAAAACCACCTTGAAAATATGTGATTTCATTGACCTACAAATATAATTCTTAAAATATTATTAATGATATAAGATCTCAATTAGGGTGAATATATACCATATAAATTAAATTCAGTTCATAATACCCAACATTTCTCATTTTGAAAATTTTAGAAGAAAACCCTTACCAATGTCCTGATCCATTAATGACATGCATAAAATATTATAAATAATTAAATTATTTTTATTAAATATAATCCCAATAAACTTATTCATAAAAATAAACTTTCATAATCCTCACTTATTTTCATTATATATATATCTTCTTTTGTTATTACATATTTTCAACACTGTGTGAATTTAATTTTTAAAACACTAAATTAGTTTCCAAAATTTCATGTTTTTATACATATTTATTTCCCACGTTTCATCACTATTTGATCATATAAGTTATTATAATATATGTTTCAAGAGAGATTAAAAATATATAATTTAATTTCATGTTTATTTTGATTATGAATCATGATTATCATATTAGTGATGATCATGTTTTGGTGATCCTTAATAAAAATATGTTTTAAAATTTAATTAGGTAAATGATGATATAAAATTTAAAAATATAATTATTTATATATTTATATCATCATAATCTAGTAAATAAGTTCTCACCATTATAAATTATAAAAATGTATTTTATTTTTAATATATAATGTTAAACCGACCCAAATCATAGAGTACCATGATTAATAAATGAATATGAGATCAGGTTTTTTAATATTTTTATAATAGGACAATAATTTTATTATTTAGTGTTTATTAATGTGATATATTTGAATTTGAAGGATTTCTAAATATAATTAGAATTATATAAATTCATTTTATAGAAACTATAGAAGACTTTCCTCTTAGTTCTCTTATTTAAAATGATTATTTTAACAATAGTTTTTTGTTGTTTATTTAATTGATATTTTATAAAAGTCTCTATAAAATAAACTTAATGATATCATAAAAATCATATTTTTTAATTTCCAACTATCCTCGTGTCTAGTAATTTAATGGCCTTGACCTCCTCTGTCTATTCCTTTATGAAAATCCATTATTTGAGGTGTTCTAGAGATAACAGTGACTCGCAAAGGTGATTCAATAACGGTAGGTCAAAAAAGGCGAGTTAGGACTGGTTACTCACAATGGTAGGTCGTTGGTAGTGAGTCAGTACAGGTGACTCGCAATGGTGACTCACAGACAGTGGGTCATGATAGTCAGTTGTGATAGTGACTCACTTAATGGTAGCTCACCGAATAGTGACTCACCGAATGGTGACTCACCACCAGTAGATCACACCGGTGAGTCACCTAATAGTGACTCATTCCGAGAGACTTTCAAAATATTCATCTTATCACAGTTTTTTCATATTCACTCCTTTATGATTTTATTTGATATAAATTTTTTCTAAAATCATATTTAAGTATTTTTTATGCAATTTCAAGTTCAATAAATCATATAGTGTTCCTATGTAAAAGCACGTGTCTTCTAAATGGCCATAAATCATGGTCTATATCATCATCTGTCATCAATTAATTTTTAAATCGTTTATTCCATTGATTTAGGATCTTGATCTTCTAAAGTATAGACCCTTTATTCATTATTCATTTTCATTTACTCTTGATAGTAGGCATCGCTGAACCATTCATCCCTGAGGATCCATTCAAATGTGTTGAAACCTTAGATCATGTTTTCTTACAGCCTGCCACACCCCCTATTTAGCACAAAAAGGAGGTCCTGATAATCTATTCTTTTAGGTAAGTATCCCTTCTTACGACATGTTTTTGAATTATGTGGGGTGGGTGTAATAACGTTTCCCATTTAAGGGAAGTATAATCCAAATTAAATATAGATAATTGATATTTTTTAAATATAATAAATAAGGGATATGTAAAAGTGACGCATGCTTCTGTTTTGTTATTTATTGATATTTTGAGTTGTTTGGGTTGTATGCCTAATGAAAATCATGGTTGTTAGTGGCCTTTGTTTGTGTACTCGAAATGACTTGGGATGGATTGTTTTTTATCTTTTTTTGAACAGATTTATATATGAAATTTATTATCCATGTTTACATAGTTAAATAAATGGATTCTTTATGATCAAACTTGCATGGTGATAACCCCTGATTTATAAAAGTGGAATTATAAAATGGGTGTTTTCTAAATCTGAATACACTATTTCTTGTTTTCTGTGGTTTTGTGTTGTGTTTAGTTTTTTTCTATCTAGTGCCTTTTCTGGTTGTGTGGTGTTGGGGATGGGAAAATGACTATAAGGTGGCGTGGTATGGGTGGTGTTTTGGATTCTCAGGTTGAGAGATTGGATGATTATTGAATGAATGGGAAGTGTTTAAGCAGTGGGGTTGTTGGTTCATGTTTTATTATTTTTATGTTTCTGGGTGAGATTCATATGGTGTGGTTATTTAGTAGGGTTGTCAGGTTTGGTTATGATGAGACATGTTGTGGAGTTTGGTTGTGTGTTGGGGGTTTTTTTTAGAGGATTTATCGACATAATGACATCGAAGAATGATGATAGAAATGGTTGGCATGGAGGTTAATTGGAGAGGAATCGTGCAGTGTGTTGTTTCACCATGGTTCTTCTTCCATGTCTCTTTTATCCTATGTGGCTTGTTGTGGGTTGTGGTTTGTAGTTTCTCAGGTAGGAATGGAATGAACAAATGTATTTCATAAAATAAATTATAAAAAATGGTTAAATGAGTTGGTTATGGGTATGTTTTGAGTTGTGGATTGTTAAAAGTGGGTTATATTTATTAGCATCTGAAGTGACTTCTGATGGTGAGGATAAATACATTTAGTGGTAGTAGCAAAGGTGATTTTGTGGACTGGTTGTTTTTTTTGGAAAAACCCATACATTGGGTTTAGAGTTTTCTACATATATATTTAGTTGTACTTTATTTTTATTTCAATATTCACCAGACGCATGTTGAGTAATATGTGCTGAACACCCCCACTGTCATGGGGGAGGGTGTCTTTTCCCAACACCCCCATAGAAGCATGGATGAATGGTTATTCGATATTCCTTTCTCCCTCTTCTATGCATTGGTAGACCAAGATTCATCAGGAATGTTCTGGTGTAGTTGTAGGGCCTAGGTATCTGCGAGCAAGGTATGCTTTCTTAGGTGTCTATAGGATGAGATTGGTGTGCTTCCCTAGTGTCTTAGAGATGTGGTAAAGTTATGGACCAAGTGCGTATAGGTATGATGTGGTGAGATTCGTATATCAAGGTTGTGGGACTATCTCTGATACCCAGGTGTGTGTGGGCAGGTTGTGAGGTGGTTCTTTTGGAAGTGTGTGGAAGAACTGATATCATTTATATTAGGGTGTGAGAAATTATCATGGGAAGTGGTTAAGGATACCCAAAAATCATTGTGCATATTATATTACATTATTTACTTGCATTATTTTGTGATTGTTCCATAGTGAGGTTGGGATGGCTAGTGTTCCTTGTTAGGTCGTGTTGGTTTCTACTATTTTCTCATAGGGGTATTAGTATGCTTCTACCACTTGTGCATGAGAAACATTGGTTTTACCTAATAATTATAGTCGTATGATCACCCTATGTATATAAAACTATTTTTATGTTTCTATAAAGATTATATGTACTGTTATAAACATTACAAACGTGAATATTTGGACAATTGATATGTCACTACTTGGCATTACATTATGGTATTTACATTGGAGTTCATTTGTAATTGTAATAGTTTTACTTTCAAACAAGCATGTGGGATTGCTTTGGATTTCTTTTATATAAATGTCTTGGATATTTTTGAGGTTGATTCATCTTATCTCTCAATATAGGTTACTATAAAATTGTAATGACTCATATTTTGTGATATTTTATACCGGAAGAGTAGGTCACCATCCAGGGGCCTACTAGTGGTGGGACTTGGGGGTCATTATCTCTCTTTATCCATTTCAATACCAGGAGGGGCATCTTTAGTAGGAGGGGGTCTTAACAGAATGGTATCTTATGGAGGATGGTTGAGAGATAAGATGGGGTTTGGAGTTAAGAATAGTGACGATTGCTTGGGTTTCTTGGGAAACAGTGTTTGGTTACCTTGATTCGTGACATAGGCCAGGGAAGACCAGCTAGGAAATGGGATATTAGGGTCCCTCCTGATCTGATGTAAGGAATCTAAGCCTACTGAATGACAAATTGAGGACGTTTATTAGCTAGAGACCCTTAGAAAGGTACATGTATCATAATGACTAGTGTCCCTATTTAAATTTGATTGTTTTTGGATATTTTAAATGGATAACAAATTGATTTAAATGAACTGAAATGAATCTTAAATCAATGTCCATACAACTCAGGCTTATTGATTCCTTGTTTTAATTTTCAGTTATTGAACCCAATCATCGTTCACTTGTAGTGCAGATAGTGGAGAATGTGCAGGCTGACTCAGCCAATCAACAGAGGGTAGATCAAGCAGAGGAAGATGATCAGTGGTAGAAGACGTTAAGTTCTTTCCATCGGTAGGCTTTGGGAAACTACAAGAGTAGAGTTTCGTACATTGGGATGGATAGTGGGCTCAAGGATATTGTTCTCACATTTAGCTTGATTTAGGCTTTAATAGAGTACCAGTATAATTTAGAGGTGAGAAACATGAGGGGTGTTTTGCAGTAGTGGGGTACATTGTACCTGGGGTGAGGAAGGAGGCTGATTTTCTAGGG
The DNA here is from genome assembly GCA_963277665.1 of Viscum album. Taxonomy (NCBI): domain Eukaryota; kingdom Viridiplantae; phylum Streptophyta; class Magnoliopsida; order Santalales; family Viscaceae; genus Viscum; species Viscum album. The sequence continues at coordinate 1,158,636,264 of OY728122.1, read as the reverse complement.
ATTGATTTTGAGAAGGAGTTATGAGTTAACATATTTTTTGACCATGAAGTCTAAGAAGATTCATGAGTTACTCTCCCTCTAATAGGGGATTATCTCAGTACAAGGTTTGGGATCATGTTCAAGGATCTGATTCAATTTTCTCTATATCTTTTTCTAGTTGGGGAGTCTCATGCTATATGTCTAGAAGTGGAACTCCATCCTTCTCTCTAGTATGTGATTACCTCCCTCACATTTCGACATACTTAGAGGTCCATAACAAAGAGGAGGTAGTTGAGAAGATTCAATCATAAGGAGGTCTACCCCGAAAGGGGTGACATCCTAGTTCTTGGGAGGGAAATGTTACCTAAAATAGGTCTATGGCACCAGGGCCTTAGAGGTTCCAACCATCATGTAACCGACCTCAGCAGTTTTACTTACCACCTTCAGGTCCTCATTCTTTTCTGGTGAACTTGGAATAGAGGTTCACCTATTTTGGAGCCCATTTCCATATTCATATTTAGTTCTCGATGGCCATTCAAGCTCAGTATGGTGGAGGTGGGAATGTCCAGTGCCCACCTCAACAATAGATGCTGATGAAGACATTTCAGCAGAAGGGATCACAGGCTCCTACTCCACCGAGGGGAGACTGAGCAGGTGGAGGCTGACCTATGGTTGTACCTTAATGACCTCAACCTAGGCATGGATGAGGAGGAATTAATCTGTAGAGTGTTAGAGGAGAAGGCAGTGGTCATTTTCATGTCATAGAGGTAGTAGTTTTTATATATCCAAAGATCATTAGAGGTACACTCATTTTGTTTATTACTATTGCTTGTGATTTGATTGATTCTAGAGATTCACACTCTTTTTTTGACATAGCCTAGACCATGCTCTGGGATTAGACATAGAGAGACTTATCATTCCCCTAGTGTTGAGTACCAACCTTTTTATATGTTCTAGGGATGTAGAATGATGATGGGGCCACATCAGTCCCATGGGGATCTCTTCTTGCAACAGATTCCACCATACAATATCATCCTTGGCATCAACTAGTTTTATTCTGTACACACTAATATCAATTGATTCTAGAGGATGGTCATGTTTTCATATGTATATGTCCAGTTTATGGATTTCGTTGTCTAGAGGGTCTTTTAGGTGGGCAGTCAGCATGTAGAGCCTCTTCATCTCTTATTGGTTGAGCTATCAGTTAAGTTGGTAGATGTTGAGATGGTGGAGGCTACCTTGGTAGTTATGGAGTTCTTGGATATCTTTCATGAGGAGGTTGTAACTCTACCCCCTCAATGGGATGTGGAATTTGGGATATATATGAATCTTGGTGCTAGTCTTATCTCGGTGGGTCATTACAGGATGGTACCTTCTAAGGTGTGGAAGCTCAAGATTTGGATTGATGGCCTGATGAAGAATGAATCCATCCAACCCATTTGGTCATTGTGGGGTTCTCCAGTTTTATTTGAGAAGAAGTTAGATTGTTGTCAGAAGTTGTACACAGATTATCGTAGGTTGAATCTGGTGACAGTAAAGAACTGTTACCCTCTTCCAAAGATAGATGATGTTTTCAACCATCTGAGAGGGGATGTTGGATCCCTATGATCAATATTCGGTCTATATATTACTGGTTGAGAGTGAAGAAGGGTGATATCATGAAGACTTATTTCAAGGGTAGGTATGGGAACTTTGAGTTCTTGTTCATTCAATTCGGTGTTACAAAATTGGTAGTTGTGTTCATGGGACTTATGTACTCTATCTTCAGTGTGATACTAGACCAATTTTTAATCTTATTCATTGGCGACATCCTGGTCTACTTAAGGTTAGAGTATGATTATGTATAGAATCTCATGACCATCCTACAGGATAATAATTCCCACCAAAACAATGGAAATCTATCCAAGTGTATGTTTTTCATGTGATATGTTCAATTCATTGGACATGTGGTGTCACATCAGGGTGTAGCAATGGTCCCTTTCAAGGATGAGGCGGTTGGTTATTGGGAATCACTAAAAAATGTTGCATAAGTTCAATGTTTTCATAGTCTATAAGGCTATTATGTGAAATTCGTAGATGATTTATCTCATGTATCATCGCTAATTATGTCCTTGACCTGTAATGACCAGGACTTTTTGTGGAGTGAGCAGTTCCAAGAAATGTTCAGCTCTCTAAACGGGAAGTTTATTTGTGCTCTGGTGCTCCGGTTTCCATAAGAAGGGGTGATATTTGAGGTGTCTTGTATTGCTTCCCAACTAAGCTTGGCATTTTTACAGATGAAAAAATACTGAGTGATCACTTATGGGTCTCGAAAGTCATGTCCCCAAAAACGTTATTATTCCACCCATGATTTGGACATAGTATTAGTTGTTTTCATGTTGTAGTTGTGGAGACATTACCTAATTAGGGATCAGATTGTAGTCTTCACAGATCACAAGAGTTCGAGGTAAATCTTTTCTCAGTGAGATCTAAACATGGGAAAGTGTAGGTGGATGGAGTTTCTCTAGGTATATGATTTTGGTATCTCTTTTACCTAAAGAAAGGGGATTTTCATGGCTGGTGAAGTTAGTCAGATGTCTTAGAAAGAGGTTTTTCAGGAATCGTCAGATTCATAGAAGGTGATAGAGGATTTGGAATCCTTTCCCATAGATGTAATAGAAGATGGTGGTAGAAGATTATTGTTTAATATTATGGTAATGTATTATATAATATAGATTTTGGAGTTGTATTAGTGGGGAGACTCAGAGGCAGAAGTGATGTGAAATCGTGTGGACCATAGTGATGATCTGGATTGATTGTAAGAGGATGGTTAAAATAGGTTGTTGTTTCAGCGGAGGTTGTTTCTTCTAGTGAGGATGTAAGAGGAAGAACTTCTTGAGTTTATTATCACAATGTTAGTGGTACAACTAGAAGTTTCTATAATGTATTTTGGCCCGATGATGCAATCTTGGTGGCTCATGATTAAATGGGTAGTACCAGAGTTTATGGATATGTTCTTTGTATGACAATAGGTAAAAGAGGATAACCATGTACCCAGTGGTGTGTTGCAGCCCATAAATGTACCTGGGTTGAAGTGGGATTAAATATCAATTTATTATTTCATAGGGTTACATAGGTCTTACGGTGGATGTGATGAAATCTTGGTAGTGGTGGATCAGCTGATTAAATCAGCTCATTTTATAGTGATTAAGGAGTCAGTCATAGTAGAATACTTGGATTTGAGGTATGTTGATGAGGTGGGGGGGATACATAGAGTGTAACACCCCGAGATTTTATGAAAAATATTCTTTTTAATTTTATTGATGTATTTTATTGTAAGTTATGACAAAGGAGTCTTTCACAACACGCAACCCTAACTTGGCTACATTACATTCAATTGCGACCTTCCTCGATAGTGTGTGTTGTACGCAATACTGAGTTTCACTAAACAACGATATGCTATTAAAATATTATTAAAACTAGCCATTATGAATAGTAATAACAACTTTTTGAAATTTTGAAAATTTCATCTTTCAAAATGGACTTCATTTTTGGATTCGGAATATCGAAATTAGCCTATGGTGAAATTTTGGTATTTTTCTGAAATGTTTCAAATTTTGATGAATAGTGAAAACACTGGGTTACTATTTAAAAACCGAATTTTTATTTAAATAATTATTTATTTTATTTAAATTTATTTGAGGTAAAAATTGATACATAATACCTATATAAGTTCAATTTAATTCATTGGAGTAATTTTATAATAATTTTAGATATATAAAAATTTTATTGAACTTTTCACCGTCTTTTACCCACCTCCTAGGAAAATTTGAAAATTTACATAAAACTTAATTTTACCGCTTTTGTGAGTGGAATTTCAAAAATCCGAGAGACATGGTTGATGTCAGTAAATAAAATGTGGTTCAATGAGATGAAAATAATTTTGGTGAATAGTAACTTTTTAATTTTATTTACCACTGTTAAAAGTAAATATGGTAATTAAGGGTAAAAATGATATTATTATTACCCTAACACAAGTCCTAATTCTATTGGATAAGTGTAATTTGAAAAAAAACAACCTTAGGAACAAAATATGACCATTTAGGCCCACTTGGGAAAGATTTGGACATTTAATATTAATTTATTTAAAGAGGGGTTAAAATAGTTAAAATCAAAGTTTAATAAGTAAATAATTTTTAATATAGAGTTATACATAAGATAAATTCGAATATAAATATTCATTAGAAATATAAAAAGATTTCATACATAATTGTATTTTATTTATAATCTTTAGACATTAAATAATTTAATTTATTTATGACACAAAGACGATGCAACAATTATCTTATTAATGAAATATTGACATAATTGATGTTATAAATACCCAAATAAATGTAATTTGAGACTTTTTATGAATTAAACTAATTTTATAGGTTAATATGACATGTTATTATTGATTTATTTAACTTTTTTCGAACTAATCATTCTGTTATGATTTTCACAAAAATCAATTACTAAATAGTATCAAAATTGACATCAAATAGTTTTCAAAACAAATATTATATTATTAATTGTTATTTTATTTTTAAAAATCTATGGTTCGGCCAAATGACTTAGATAAGGTTATATATATTAATAATAATCAACTTGGGGTTCTTTTGTCTTGTTATAGTAAGTTTATTAACCTTATAGTGTAAGAAAACAAGAAGACACGGTAAAAGAAAAATTATTTAACTTAAAGATAAATCCAAATGATAAGGTTAAAATAGAAACCTAAACATGTCTAAATTCTATTGTATGAGAGTATTGCGACCCATACCCACCTTAGCTTCGAAATAACTCAATTTGGAGCTATTAATAACCGAATATGACTTTATAATAAAATAATATTTTTTGTTATTCCAAAGGTGCCCCTCTCCTCCCTTATAAAAGGGGACCTCCTCCCTCTCTTCTTCCCACCAATTTGAGCCTTCATTCTCGGCCAAACCATGCCAAATTCTCTTCTCCACTTCCCTAGAAACATCATAGATGTCCTGGTCTTCTTCAAAGACAAATTTTAGTGCCCTAAGAGGAGGTCTCAAAGAGGCGCTTCAAAGAAGAGGTAATGTTCGTTACCGATTCTTTCAACATTATTTCTTCTTCCACTTCTTATTATTCAGTTGTTTCATTATGAAGTAATAACATCAGTATCAATAATATACTGATATGTTATTATAAGTATTAAACAACCCTATTTCACCATTTATCCATCCTACAGAAAACGAAATCACCACGCGTACCTACGTACGGAATACAGTCTCCACACCGTGGTGTAATCTATTTTCCACCACCACATTACTTGGATGGGTATAATGGTGTAAATAATTACTATATATGATTATTGTAAAGATATATTTATTATTAAATATTATAAATACACTTGAATATAATTCCACGATCTTGGAAATGTTATCATCGCTCGTGCGTACGTACGGACTACCGTCTCCACGACGCGATAAGATTCATTTTCAATGATTAACCATTCATGAATGATTATAAAGTATATATAATAAGTACTAATGAAATATATGACATAATAATGATACTGGATTTATGTGTATATATATATGTATGACATCTACTTAATTCCATTCAATTCAATAAGGAAACGAAAACAGCGTTCATGCGTACGTACGCGCTACCGTCTCCATGAACGGTGTATTTCTTTCCATTTATTGATCTATTATATATATGTTTATTCTGAATATATATTATATATAAATCATGTTTTACATTCTGTATATAATTAATCATGATATAAGTAATCATATGAATAATTACAAGTTAAAACATGAACGACAAATGAGACGATTTTACCCAAAACGCTACATTAACATGAATTTACAAAAAAGAACGAGTAATATAAAGTCATAAGTGAAACATATATGATATAATAACAATGAATATGATTCTGTAATAATTCAATAACATTATTTAAATCATTATACAGGGAGTTCGGATACGTACAAAGTATATCGGACCTAAGGTAAGGGATAATTTTGCAAATCTCATTTTTATCTGAGATTGCTTATTCATAAGTATTTACTGGGGTTATTGTTATCATCCATGTCTATGATTCCTAAAAATGGTTTCATGTATGTCTAAAGTCCTTTTTACCCAATTTTGACTTTTACTACATGGTATGTAAGGAATCTTTCTTTTGTTTACGTTACGAGGTACTTTTTTGACTTTTCCGGCAAAAGTACGATAAGAATGTTTTTTAACATATATGGAATGAAAGGATTATTTATGGTTTTATAAAGCCTAATTTTCATGAATATTCCTTCAAAATATTTCATTAATATTTTCAACAAAAACCTTTTCTTCAATAATTTCATGACATTTTTTGAAAAGAAAATGATTTTGAAGAAAAAAGAATATTTTCTTCAAGAATTCATTTCAAGTGTTTTATCAAAACCATTTTCATCTAAGATGACATTATTTCATATGTGTATGTTTCAAGTGTAATGTCTCTATGATTTACATTGTTTCCCTTTTCTTATTATGAAATGATATCCATTTCTTTTATATGGATTATGTGATTATGGGATGATGTTTATGAAACACTTTCTATTTATTGGGTTATTATGAATGATGTATGTTTATTTTGTGGAACAAGTAAGAATGATTTCATAATGATATGGGTGGGACCTATATCTCCCTCCAATGTATTGGGTAATGATTTATATCTCATGAGATAGACATGGCTGGAACGGTAAGTTAATCTGGTTAAGTATTACAGGACTGAAACGAGGAGTGAACTCGGTTTAGAAAGGGACTTTGTCCACTAAGATTGTCTTGGAAGCAATGCCTTGGCTACTATGGAAATCATATCATGTGTTGAATGGTTTCCACAATTACATGTTTTAATCCCATTATATTTTATCATGGTTGATGTTCCATTATGATATATGCCTTACGTACTTCCACGATTTATGTCTTTGCTCATGATTTTGATGTTTAAATTTCATGTTCAAGTTTTTGCTTTCAAATGTTTATGGATTGTATTATTTTCTCTATGTTTTCCCTTATTGAGTATTTGAGCTCACCCTTTATAAGTTTTCTCTTCCCCAGGATTTAATGAAATGTTTAAGGTAAGGAAACAAAAAGGGGAAGATCGTTATGGGAGTTGTTGAAGATATTTCAACATGATTAGAAGTATATATTCAGAGTTTCCAAAGACACTAAACTATTACGATCCTTGTGTGTCTGTTTTTTGTTATGTATTAAGTATTATTCGAAAGTAATGTAATGTCCATGTACGTTAAGCTTCAGGTATCTACATATAGTTACTAGATTCATCATCTCATATTGGTATGAGTGTATTTCCTGAAGATTATGGAGGGGATTTTAGCATTCTTTTGGAACTCAGTTATGCCTTAGCACTACCTTCCACCCTTAGACGGATGGATTGATAGAGCAGACCATCCAGATGATGGAGGACATGTTACGGGCATGTGTCTTGGACATTGGTGTATCTTGGGTGAGAAACATTCTCTTGGTAGAGTTTTCTTACAATAAAATTCATGACTCTTCCATTTTCATGTATCTGTTTTATGAATTGAAGGGAAAACCATGTTTTTCTTCCTTTGTGCTAAATAATGGTTGGAATGATAGCGGCTCTTGGTCTAGGCGTGGTGTAGAGTATGACCGATAAGGTGCGACATGTTTGTGAGTGGAAGAAGGATGAACATTATCAGAATAAGTTGTATGGAGATCATTGGAGGAGGCCCTCAGAGTTTGATTTTCGGAACTATGTGTCCTTGATGGTTTCTCCTCAATGTGGGTAGTGAAGGTTTAAAAGGGGGAGCAAGCTATCATTGGGGTTCATCAGTCCTTTTTAGGTGTTTTGGAATGTTATAAAATCAGCATACCCGTTGGCGCTTCCATCATAGTTGGATAAGGTCCATGACATCATTCATGTCCCTAAACACAATTTGTATATTCATGATGAATCTAAATTCATTTACTAGGGAGAGTTGGATGTTGAAGATGACATGACATTTGTGGAGTGGCTAGTAGAGATCAAAGATCATTAGGATAAGGTGTCATGTGGACAGACCAGTCCCTTGGTTAGTGTGTTGTGGAGGCATCATGGATTGGAGAAGATTACTTAAGAAAGGGAGATGTATATGCGTTCCAAGTACCCTATGTCTTTCTGAGTTTTTCCATACCATGTTTCCATTTGTAATGTAATTCGTGAACCTTGTTTGTAATGTAATTCGTGAATCTTGTTTGTCATGAGATGTGCTATTTCATTGTTCTGGGATGTGTGATAAACATGTGTGGCTGATTCTTTGCCATCTAGAGTAGACTGTGTCTTGACATGGCGGATGGAATTCACTGATTCATATGTCCGGATGGTGTGGAGTTTGGTTCTTGTATGGTGTGTCTTGTGGTCGGCTGCGGTCGTAGATGTCAGAGAATATGTTCTTGGATGTTGAGGTTCAACTCCACCTTTTGAACAACACATGGTGGTTTATAGTTTAAACATGATATTGATAGAATTATATCAAGTATAGTAAGACCCTTGAGAGGTATCTCATGGGGTTTTTATTCGGACCACTCTATTCCATCTAGGTTTGGGTTCGAATTCTCAAGGGTGATAATAGCTTGTGAGGAATCTAATGTAAGGGATTAGACCTCCTCATTCCACTCTTATGAAAATCTAGTGTTTGAGGTGTTTTGAGGATAATAGTTAGTCTACAATGGTAGGTCACTGATGTTGAATTAGTAATAGTGACTCATAATGGTAGGTATCTGACGGTGAGTCAGGACTGGTGACTCAAAATAGTGACTACTTGATTGTGGGTCATGATAGTGAGTTGTGATGGTGACTCACAAAATGGTGATTCATCAAAATATAGAAAACCAAACAGTGAATCTATTGGGAAAAAATCCATCAAGGTATCATTGAAGCATTTTTGAGGTTATTGTGTTTGTTTACAAGGTGGACATCTGAGTGGTGATTGTTGACAAAGAAAAACAATGACATACAAATTTTTTGACAAGGAGGATTTCATGATGGAATGTCGAGTTCAAGAGCTGAGTTCAACAATCCATGTTTGATTCAAGAATGTCGACAAGAGGAATGGATGATCTGGAGGTGGTACAAAAGAACAGATACAAGGTGGCGCCATTTTCCAGTGTTTGCCAAATTTTTGGCCCTGAAAATCGTCAAATGAAGAAAAGTGGTTTTTGGAAAAGGGACTTGCGTGCTGTGTACATGAAGGCTTGGAAACTTGCACGCCATATGTTTTTTAAGATCAGATCATCAAAATGTTGCTATGGGACCGATGTCGCGCAAGTATTAGTGGTGTCGCGCAAGTGACTTGCGTTCCGTGAAAGAGACTTGCGAGTCGATTCCTTGGAAGCTTGAGAACTTGTGCGCCTATGGTTTTTCAAGATCAGAAGATCAAAATATGGAAATGGAAAGAGGTTCGTGCGAGTTTGGAATTTGGCCTTGCAAGTGACTTGCAGGAGAAGAGATCTGCGCGTCGAGACTTGCGCGCCGAGGAGAGACTTGTGCGTCGTCACGTAGGGGTGACCAAATGCCTATAAATACAAGACCACCCCTATTCATTCTTCACCGGATTTCAAAACTTTGAAGATTCAGAGCTCCTATCACATAGGTGTGGTGGTCGCATAAGTGGTGGTGTGTCGCGCAAGTGGGACTTGCGCGCTAGTGTGGGAAGTTGCACACCAAGTGTTTATTGCGCGCCTGAGGTGGTTTAGGCGAGGAAGGAAGTGAGTCGCGCAGGTTTGGAGTTACATAATCTTGAGTCGCGCATGTGGTTGAGGAAGAATTGCATTCCAGTTGTGACATTCACGCCGATACTTGTGCGCCGAGTTAAACTTGCGCGCCATGTAAGGTTGAGTACCCGACCGTATTTTCGAGCCGCGTGGAAGCTGGAAGTTTTCCCGATACCTTCGGTGCAGAGAGAGATTCATCTATAGATGAATGTTGGGATTCAACAGAGCATATACATAAAGATAAAGATGCATTCCTTCATGCAAATGAAGAGACCTATAGGTCTATAAACTGTGTGTGGATCCTTTCCAGAGCAGAGAACAAAGGAAGAGGAATAAGGTGATCCTCTCCACCGGCAGTGAGCCAGAGAGAGAGAGAAATAGGGAGTGACCCTTGCAAAAGTAGTGAGCTGACCCTAAACCTTGTAAAGGCAGCGAGTATGGGATAGAGTGACTGTGCCCGAACCTTGTAATCCATAGCTAGTGAAGTTTAGTGGAATTTGGTATGACCGGAAACTTGTCGGCGTATGCTCCTTGGACATAGCCCAGTGAGGGTGAACCAAGTAAAAATCTCGGTATGTTACTGCTTACTTCCCTGCATTTCATTTAAAGCATCATCATCAAATAAATAAGAGAATAAGAGATCATAATAAACACATAAGTTCAAAAAAAGTGACCCTTGTAATAAAGAGGTCATGATTTAGTGGGGTAGGAAGAACGTTGAAAAAGAATATCCATACCCTGATTCACCCCCCCCCCCCTCTCAGGGTATATAGGCCCCTATTGGTCCTAACAGAATCACTGAATGATGACTCACCACCAGTAGATTGTTGAGATTATATGTGAGGATGAAATGCTCTATAATACCAAATGTAGGATCGAAATAAATGAGATAATATGTAAAGTATCTAATCATTCTCAAAATATAATCAGGGGGTGAATTTTACAATTTTAAAAATTCCTTCGGATCTTTTAAATATGATTATGTTTGAAAGGGTTAAACAAGGTAATTCAAAAAACCTCTAAGTTCTACACATTTGCTTAATTCAGGAAATATGATTTTGAGAAAGCAATCCAGGAAAAGTGATTCTGGAAAATGAAACTTAATGAATGTTTATAATGATGAAGATTTTACCTTAAGGTGTATAGAATCTAAGCAAATCAGAGTAAATGTATAGGTAAGTACAATGTATTTATACTATCCTCAACAATACAAATGTATCGGAATACTTGTAGTAGAACAGGTATCATTTAGTAAATCTGCTAACCCAAAGAGAAGGGTATCCAACGACCTTGGATAAAGGTACCTTGTTTTATACTTTCACGAAATTATGTCTTACCCACACCAGGGTAAGCCCTCGATATGATGATCGGAGTCTGTCTTGCTATCCCCAAAAGCCCTAAACTTCATGGTAGTCGGCACCTCTGTCTTCCTATCCCCAGAATCCCTCGATTGTACACAACAACAATCAAAGTCGCACAATGAAAATATGAACCAAAAGTTTAGTACGAATTAATAATGAGAGTATCTCTGTCTAGAAATCACTTCAAATCAAAAGTTGTCCAAAATACCTGAGCTCTTTCAAAAGAGCTCATATTTATAGGCACGACTTTAATGGACGACCCCCTCCTCCAACCGTCATATTTTTCCTTAAATTTCGGAGGGACATGTACACGTGTCACTCAAACAACGGTTAGTTAGTAACGAAAAGCATGAAATCATTTTATAACAAAACAAGTGTTAGAAAAAATATGGTTACATAACTAGAAATTCAATATTCAGAATGTAAGAAAATGAATGTTCAGAGTCTAACCAAAATTTAATTCCGATTCTATAATACAATGATATTTAGAATTTGTTTTCTAGGAATTCCGAACCTAAACTCCATAGAAATCTGGAGTTTGAATTTCAAGGAAATTATGAATATCGATTCACAAGAATTCGGAACCAGAACTCAAAATGTTTTGAGTCAGCGTTCATGAGAATTAGGGGTCAGAACTCATAAGAGATCAGAGTACGTATTTAGAGAAATCAGAGTCAAAACTCATAGAATTTCATAACTAGAATTTGTAATAATAATTCAGAGTCAGAACTCAGAAGAGATCATATCTGGAATTCGTAATCAAAATTCAGAGTTAGAACTCAGAAGAGTTCATATACAGAATTCATAATCATAATTTAGAGTCAGAACTCAGAAGAGTTCGTATCCAGAATTCATAATAAGAATTCGGAGTTAGAACTCAGAAGAGTTCATATCTAGAATTCGTAATTAGAATTCGGATCCTAAAACAGAATGCTTTATATCTAGGTAATTATAGGATTCCATGGTTTTGGTTTCAAACCGAATTTTACAATTAGAAATTTATGATATGAACAATGAAATCATGTTAAGGATAAATTTTCTTTAGGATGGAAATTTTTACGTATAGAAGTGAAATATAGGGTAAAGAGAGTTGTTCCTTGAGATAAGGTGTTTGTGATTTTGAAAACAAGTAGGAATGGTAAAGTCATAAGGAATCCTTAATGACTGAACAATCTCCCCCAAGTATGAAGGAATGGAATCATCATAAGGAAAACCTTATTGACACGACAATCTCCCCCTTTTTTGAAATCACAAACATCCTTACAAAAAAGAATATAAGGACTTACAAAGATTTTTATATATTTTGAAATAAATATTATCTCCCTTTAAAATTTGTCAGAGATGAATATGACTAACTCCCCCTTAGGCTTTGGAACACTAAGGATCATATTCTAGATCTCTGGAATGACAATTTCATTATATTGAGTACGGAAATATATGTAATGAAAACTACCCCTTAGATAAACTCCCCCTTACTTAGGGATATTTTTTCTTTACATTGAATTCTTTTTCCTTCTCCCACTTTTTGATTTTCAAAAAGAGTTCGACGGAATGGAAAATAAATATGGTACCTGAATTATTAGTACAAACATCCAGTCAACTACAAGCATCCAACAATTTCATTAAGATTGGACAAATTTTTACTTGGGAAAAAAATACAACCAATGATCGGATTGAGCTATTTTCCTTCCTTCTCCTTGGGTATCCACTTCTTTACTACGATTTTCAGCTTCTTTAGCTCCTTGTGATCTTCTTTTGCTTGCTTCATTAAGGATTTGATCCTATCATCCTGAGCCTTCAGAGTCTCTGCCTGAACCTTCAATGGGTCATCTTGCTTCACTAACTTCACTTCAATCTTGATCTGGAGATCCCTTTCTATTTTCCAACTATGGACAACATAATTCAACTCCCCATTTAGATCTTTGACATCCTGGATCTGAGTATTCTACTCAAGATTTAGCTTTTCCTCAAAGATATTTTTGAGATCCTTGATATTGATATCTTCAGTATCAAAAGATTTCATAATATCATCATGAAAGTCATCAATCTCTTTCAAATGTTCAATAGTATTCTTTGACCAGTTAACCATTTTCTTGCAATATTTTTTGTGGTCTTCAATGTTGATAAGGAAATTCTGGTGATCAGCCTCAATCTTTACACACCTATCCATCGAACCTTGAGAACAACTATTACCATATCAATTGATCAAACATATCTCCAATCCCTAGAAATAGATACATTTTCATTACTGTAACTCGATTGAGTTTGGGTTAATCTATACATAAGCTAGGTGAACCATCAGCCTTCATGGAAAAGAGAACAGGGACCACCCATGGTGACATAATTAGACATATAAAACCATTATCTAAAATATAGTATAATTTGGTCTTCAACTATTTCATTTCAAATGGACTCATTCCATATAAGGGAATAGAAACTTGTTGAGTACTCGGTACCAAATCAATTTAAAACTCATCCTCCCTTACTACTGGAAAACAAGAGAAGTCAAAAGGAAACATGGTGGGAAACTCAATGATGAGTGGAGGGAGATCACCACCCAAATATTCTCTCCCTAGATGAAAATAAAACATGGATATCACTTTCACCATCTTTGAATAAGAAGTCCCAACATTGTTCGGTCTCAGTTCCCATTCTCTTTGAATAATATGGAAAACCCCATCAGGTGCAGTAAAAGAGACGCCTTAATGATAAAAATCAATCCAGTATTTATTGGAAATGATCCAATCCATCCTATGAATGAAATCAACTAGTTTCATATTGAGAATCACAAATTCCCATATAATCTCAACATCATCCAAAGAGAATATAAAAGTGGGTACATATAGAGCATGATGTTTAATTGATCCAATGGATGTAACAATATCCATAACATAATATAAAATCTTTATAGAATGATTTTTAAGGTAAATAGTGTGGGTTGAAATAAATGAGAGAGATGAACTAGTATAAAATATTGCATTCACTAATGATGAAGCTAAAGTAATGGTACCTCACAAAATCACTTGACCTATTTCTTCTTTCTCTAGATAATCTTCCACTATACGAAGAATATTTTTTCTGGATTCCAGTAGTTAGAACTTTTTTGTATGTGAAGAATCTGATTTTCCAAACGTTCTTAGAGGTGATGATGATCTCATTCCACTGCGTAGAGTGTAAATGTTATGGAATAACTTTTTCAAGTTCCCTAAACATATATAGAATCCATAGTTATCATGTTCGTCAATGAACACACCATTTTAATACCCTGGATGAACACACTGGTATCAAATCAAAGGGCCTCTATGAGTCTCTGTAGGAGGTCTAGAATAACCCTGTTATGAAGAACTACTATGAGAGTTGTCATGTTTATTCTTTCCTTTAAGGGAACTCATGATTACATTGTATTATAAGGTTACTCCTATTAAACCTTACTTTCTAGCCATTTCTATATCATCCATCATTGCCATATCAATCACATTATCATTAGTGGGAGTTTTAGCAAGAAAACCTAAGAATGAATATCTGATTTATGTACCAATTCAAACCTCCAATCCATCATCCTCTCATTTGAAACAATCATAGGTGAAAACTACAGAATCTCAGTAACATGATTTGAATACTCAATCATGGTTCTATCAGCCTAGTCATTCTTGAAAAACTCTACAGCATTGGAAAATGAAAATGACTCTAGATAAAACTCTTTGTTGAAAATGTCATTGACATCCTTTTACCCTAATAACTCATGTTTTATCAATGCCACCATCATGCCCCACCATCCCATGCCTGGTCCCTTCACCATGATGGTGGCACACTTCCCCTTGATCTCATCTAGTGTCTCCCAAAACTCAAAAAGAAGTTATATCATGCCCAACCACTCCCCAGAATGTTGACGACAAGTGAATCCCTTAAAAACTGGTGGCTTCTAACCATGGAACTCAAGAGAAATATTCCAAATAATACCCCCATAAGTATCCACAGCTAAAGCCTAAATGGGCACTGGTGGTGGTGCATGTCCTAAAGCTTGGATAGAATGCTCAATCACCTCAACTAGATTATGATCTACAATCGGATTCTCTTTGTGAGGTTCATTAATAAACACTTTGTGGATCCAATTCACATGTATTATCAGATTCATTATTCTACAAAAAATAGGTGGAAAACATTGGAGATAGTTGATAATGCTCAAACAGAGCAATATGGGAAATTGAATCTCGGCCGATAAAACTAACAAGATTTTGATTTCACCCTATCTAAGTAAAAAAGGGAGATGACTATAACTACTCTACAATATATCATTCTCTGACCACCCATGGTGAGATAAGGATTATTTTCGTGAGATTTGGCCAAACACTCAATCACAACTACCTCCTAAGTCTTGACAAGATCTCACAAATTCGTATTAACATAAATAAAAATCATAAAATTTTCTATAATACCATGTTTTCACAAACCATACTAGGTACACTGGTAACCAGATAATTGAGTTGTCCCTAAAAAATCCTGAAGGGCATTCCCAATATCCACAAGTTAGTGACTAGCACCTGGCATCAGACAATGTGAAACTAGGATTGAGTTTTCAACTAATAATGAAGAAGCAAAAGAAACATGAAATTTTGAACATGAAAAGAAAATTTACTAGGAATAATGTACTATAATTAAACATGGATTATACAATACCAATGTACTAAAACACAAGTACCAATATATAAGAAAATATACCAGTTCTGTAAAGATGCAACTCACCATGTCAAAGGTTCAACAAATGGATCCACCTCTAAGAGAACCATTCCCCTACCTCGAACCTAGAAGAAGATAATCTACTAACACCTGAAGTCACAAGAATGGTATGAGATACTAATATCAGTAGTACCTCATCAAGGATTCAAAAACATATTCCAATAATAAATTAACCAATGGAATGATTTAAATTTTAAAATAATCAGGTGTGTAATTTCAATGAATATTTAAATAAATCATGTTGTACATTTCAAATGATGGAAAATTATTTAAGAAATGACATTAAATGTGATGTAATATTTCAAAAACAATGGATTAAACAAAAAATTAATATGAAATTGTATATATAAATTTCAAAGGGAATGTAAAATATTTTATCTTCATTGGAATACATTTATATCTAAAATATAAAAAAGTGTGTTAAATGATAATCGTTCAAATAGGTATAAAATATCCAAGCTATAGGACTTCACACTCTCTAAGTGATCAAGACAATATGTGTATACACATTTCCTTTGAACACCGGTCAAAGAGGAATCGTCTCCAGCACCTATGGTATGTTACCTTCTGCATTTATATTTTATAATGTTTTATAATTATAGAGTGTTTCCAAATAACACAAAATCTACCTATGTCATTATTGAGATCTTAAAAAATAAATGATGGGAAATTTATTTTAAGGCTTCTCAAAATACCATTAAATCCCATTCCCCATTCCAAATTCTAATTTTAAATTTTAATCCAAAACAAGTTTTAATAAAAGCATGCCTTTTGACAAGATAAAACAATTGGGTTTCTATGAAAACATTTTGACCAATTTTTTCAGTTTAACACATACTATCAATTTCATTAATAATTAAATTCATCAATTCAATTGAAACCATTTATATTCATTTGAAAACAAAACCAAATTCAATAGAATTAGGGGGGGGGGTTCCCAAATTTACAATTGTAAAGGAATCACCTACCTTTTTCCTAGAACTCAATGCCCTTAGAAAAACCTTCCAACAAGAATGAAGGTGCCAAGACCCACACCAGAGTGGTCTCTGGTGTGAATCCCCAAGAATGCTTCCAAAAGGACATGGGTCGGTGTCTACCACTAAGTAGGAATGTCACTATAATGGGAGGCATTGCCTATGTACCTATATGCACACACACAATACTGAAAGGTAAAACCACTAAGGATAACTCTACCAAAGTTCGAAAGAAAAGTAAAGTAAAATTGGGTGACTCGGGCCAGAATACAAGCCCACCAAAATGGAAGAGTTTGTAACACTAGTACAGAAGCTTGTATATAGAAATACCATATTGAAGTGTAGGTCAAGGATAGATTCATGAAGCCATAGAAGTATGCTATGTCTTTCTTATTTCATTGAACACCACCAGGTTATGAACCACCTATGTCTTTGTTAAAACGTCATTCCTCTGCACAAGGCACGACATGTGTGTGGATATCCTATGCAGTGGTGAGTAAAATATTACTTAGTAGTATTCCCTGAAACCACAAAGGAAAGAAAAAAAAAAGTATAGAAAATATATTTTCATCTCACACTAGAATAAGTCAAATGAATGAAAGGAAAGATTACCAGACATAATAATTGAACACATAGTATCGACGAGGAACTTATTCCCTATGAAACACTCATCCTCATTGAGTAACTTAGAACAAATGAGTAAATTAGACCAGATGATTCACTTAGACTCAATGAGTAACATTGACCAAATGAGTCACATAGACTCGAAGTCATGTAAACACCAATTCACATAGTCTCCACATCACAACAAGCCATAGGATTCTTCTTGTAGGGAACCGGTTCCAGGAGAACAAACTCCTCAAGAAAAAGAGAATATGTAGACTTCCAAAAAAAACCCACAAATAGTATATCAATAGGATCAATATTATTCAAGGGTCCCAAACCACAAACCTCTTGTCCAATGTAAAATTGGTTTTAAAATTATGGGAAATTTAGTGGAAACGAGCAGGGGTTCCAGGTTTGGTGTGACCTGATCGGACCTACCAGACCCGATGCACTAGGTCTGAACTGACCCACCAAGTCGAACCAGCCATTGTGTCAGGCCCAGAATAGCTAGGCCTGACCTGCCGCACCGGACCTACCTACTTGATCGGGCTAGTTCACTCCACCTGGGATGCGGCGGGCACCAGGTCACTATCAAGTCAATGGAAGGCGTCCGTCGGGTTTGAAGAGTCGGTTTCTGTGGGTACCCACCTCCATGGTCTAGATAGACCATGACCCCTTTCTATGTTTGATGTGTCCACTGTGGCCTATTTCTGACCTCCTGAGGGCGACCTCTATCCAATTCCCATATCCACGGCCAACCATTTAGACAATGGTTGTTGCTCCGAGGTGGCTACACTACAGCTTCTTCCATCCTTCTGTGGGTCTCCACCGTCAATATGGTGACCCATTTTTCAAACTTTGATCATAATTGTGATATTTGGGTCTCTATCTTCCCTTCCATGAGCTCCAAATCATATCACCATCAATCAAGGGGTATAGCTACATCAGAACCTCCAGGAAATAATATGACGCAACAACGAGGGTCTTTTGGTGAAGAACGTAAGATCATGGAAGATGGAAAGGAACCAAGAACACCCGAGGGATTGAAATCATCCTTGTTCATTCAGTTTTTGATCATACCATTATAAAAAAAAGTGGAAATTAATATCAGGATAATCACTGAGGTTTTAAACCTTCAAACCCCATAGTAAAAAACCCATCCTTCATGAACAAACAACCCACAAATAAACCTGTTTGTGAGTTGTTCCGCGTAAATGGTATAGAAATAATGAACAGGGAATGATAATTCACATAAAAAAAATAAACCCCTATTGTGGATTCGATCTTTCACAATCATTGATTCATTGTTCTTAACGATCATCTAAAGAATAACCTTGTTCCACATCTTCATCATCATTGATAATTCATCACTCATCGTCGCTCATCATCCCCCAATGTTTTTTCTATAGAGGTTGAATGGAATTCTCCAGGTTCTTCCACTGATCATTCATCCTCATCAAACTATTAATTGAAGAAACATGTTTCAATGTTGTAGTTTCACTATATTTTAGCATCGACACATTGCTTCATTAATGATGGGTATTGTCTTCTTAGTCATTTCACCACAACGCCACTATGAGACGTTTAAAAATAAATAAAATATACTTCATTAGGTTTATTTAATTTTTCATTAAAATATCCAAAAAAATAACTTTTACCCTCGGCTTGCGCAAGTCGAGGTTAGGCCCCACCTATGGGAATGTCGTTATTCCGGATGCAATAGTGTCCTGATATTTTAGATCTAGGAACCAGTTTAGAAGCTTCTAAAACCGTGCACTCATGTTTTGAAAAAAAAATTACATCAAAATTCAGGGCCATTACATTCTCCCCACATTAGGACTTTATGTCCTAAAAATACAAAACAATGGCCGAACAAACAAATGTAGTTACTCACTAGGAATCTGAGCCTCCCACTCAAATTTGATCTCCTAGAGCTTCATGTCCTACCACCAAACACGAACTTGAGGAATTGACCGTCAATGATGGAATGAATTGTTTCAATAATCTATCTCCATCAGGAACACCACAAACATCTCCCCATCATCAATATCAAGCTCACCCCAGTCGATGGTGCATGATGGATCATTCACGTACTTCCTCAGCTATGAAAAATTAAAGACATAATTTAATCGATGCATCAATGGGGGCAGATCTAGGCATTACTCCTCCTCACCAACTCTATTCAGAATGAGAAAATTGATGATAAATCCCAGAGACAACATAACCCCTAGCCAAATCTCCATAATCCCGACCATAGGGAGACATGAAAGAACACATGGTCTCCCTCCTCGAACTCCAAGGGACTCCATCTCTTGTCACCATATAATTTATGCCTACTATGTGTAGTCCTCATCTGCTATTAGATGACGTGCACCTTTTCAGTGGCAGGCCGTACTACCTATGGAACCATGAGTGTAGATTCTCTGAGGTCTATGAAACATAGCAGTGAACTACAAGTTTTCCAATACAGTGCCTCGAATGATTCCATTCCAATGGTGGAGTGGTAGTAGTTGTTTTATAAAAAATTAACCAGTGGTTCGTGTTCCTCCCAACGGTGACCAATGTCCAGGATGTAAGAATGAATCATGTCCTATAAAACTTGGATCGTCCTCTCCTTATGGCTACCTATTTTGGTATGGAATTCCATGATAAACTGTAAAAATGTCCTTAATGCCTCCCGCAATCCCCTCCGTTGTTGGGAAGTGAAGCGAGCATCATGGTCTGAAACAATCATTGACGACAACCCGTGAAGCCAGACTATCTACTGAATAGAGAGGCATCCCATTCTCTTTACCGATCCCTACTCTCAGATGGGTTGGAAGTGGGCTCACATGGTGAGTCATTCTACGATCACCCAGATAGTATTATCTCCCCTGGAAATTTGTGGTAAACTGGTAATGAAGTCCATTGAAATACCATTCCACTTCCACTCAGGCACCTCATGTGGATAATCTAAGGCTATTGGAACATGATTCTCTCGCTTCAATTTCTAACAAGTGTGGCACCAAGAATAAAAATAATCCACTGGATTATTTATCCCAGCCACCAAAACTGACATCATAGATCCTAGTACATCGTTTAAACTCCTGGATGCACTGCCAAAAGGGAGGTGTGGAAGTCCCTTAGATCCTCCTCTGACAAATCCACCGGTGTAACGGTGCACCCAATAAAAAGGAAGATGTGATCCCCACCTATCTAGTATCCATTAGTGGATTTCTGTATAGATAACTAAGAATTTCATGTCTAATAGTTTAAATCCCCAAGTTGGGCCTCCCTAACTCGCTGTAAGAGTGGTGGAGTGACATCCATTTACTAGAGTGGACTTGGTCTATCAACATCCATGATGGATAACGTCATCATAGCTAACTTCTCATACACCCCATTCAGAAACTGAAATCTGGATCTCTTACTGATTGCATCCTCCACCACTTTCCCCATCCCAGGAGTATAGAAAATCTCAATGTCATAATACTATAGGAACTCTAGAAAACATCTCTACCTCATGTATATGACTTTTTGGGTGAAGATATACCTGATACTTTTGTGGTCAGTATAAATCCCCAGCCTTAAACCTTACTTAATCATGAGTTATTACAAGATTACACATTGAGGATCTTTTCAGGTTTAGAGTTTTAGAGAATTAGATCATAAAACTTGAATTACATTCCACATATAAACAAAGTGGTTACATAAAGATAGTATTCTTCTTTCCCATCAATGGAAACATATTTAAAATAAAACATGGATTCTTTATTGACACATCTCTGACACTATCATCATATCATGTACCTTTCCATTGACCTGTGAAAAAATTTTCAAAAAAAAACTTGGGATGAGCATAAAAAGATCAGTAAGGGATATAAGAATATGGAAAGGAAACATGAGTACATATATACATAAGAATTAAATCATACTTTAACCATAAAACATAAGCACTTTAACATACCTCATCAAATCATGAATAAATAATAGAAATCATAAGACATAAATGTAACTTTAGGAAATCATAACATTCTTACGTAGGGAGTAACCCTCTTGGTTACGTTTGGAATACCCATCATAGTATATTCCCTAAATCTCTTCGGAGAAACCTTAACGTTTCACTCCTTCGCGTTACCCAATGCATTGGAGAGCTATATCAGGCTCACCCACCCTTAGTCTATCACGGAACCACCCGTCTTCATAATAATGCCCAAGAACCTCAACATAATCGTATCACATAAAACATGCATAAAGGAAATATAACATTTCCACCTTTCAATCACAAGATATCAATAAAACACATTGATATAAAAATATTATGAAAACCATTTTCAATACCAAAATAAAAGAAAAGTAAAACATGGTATTTATTTTTCTTTTAAAAAAATGGTATGGCTTGTAGAGGAAGCCGAAACTCAAATAATGGTCATGGCGGCGGATAAGTCGTTGTCGCTGCATACGTACGACAAAAAACATTCCCTTTTGTCGTTTAGTATACACTTCGTATAAAAAAAGATTCCTTTTGAATAAACGTAAAAGTAAAAGGGGTTTATACACCGTATGAAAGAAGGTTGTGTATAAAACAATAAACGTAAAAGTAAAAGGGGTTTCTTAAGAACCCTTTTCAGGTTCATTATTCCTTTTATAACACTTATTTCCAGGTCATGAACACTATGTAATTATTTAGGCTAATAGCGGTCGTTTTAACGATCATTGGTACTTGAGTAAAAAATAAACCCTTTATAATTACAAGTTGTTCATGTATCCATTATATCCAGAATTATAATCATGATGTATATATCATATATATCAAGTATAACATGCATTTATAATATTACATAATCATTTAGAGGTAATAAACGAATTGCACCGTTCATGGAGACGGTAAGCCGTACGTACGCATGAACGCTACTTTCATTTCTATTTCGTATTTTATAGAATGGAATCATAATGATATAAAGGTATAATATAATTCCAGTATAATATAATATATAATATCATAGTTCCATCCTTTATACATCCCACATATGTTATTTAACGAATCAAATCACTTTGAGGGGGAAGTAGTCCGCACTTCCTTAAATGGAGATATCGCGTTTACCCATAATGGAAACCATAAAGGTATGCCCAAAATGAAAAATACAGAAGATTAAGGAAAACATAAACATATTATATATCATATATAAATATAGTGACATATTAATGGCCACCTTTGAAGGTGTTAAAAGAATGTTGAACAATCATCGTTTCGGGAGGCATAAATTCACCATCCACGGAAACAGTATGTCCTTTAACCATCAGATGTAGGTGTGTGTAAGTGTATCTCGAATACTTCTTATAACAACATCCTAGTATATTGGAGATACTGGAGTTGTTACAAAAGAAATGAATAAAAATAGTTTAGGGGGTTGGATAAGCAAAATAAAACAAAATGACTCAAGTGAAGACATTACCTTAAAATCGGGTAACTCCCTTTGGTTTGAGCTCAATGGCTTCCTTGGGAAGACTTCTGCCCAAAGAGAGGCTTCAACAAGTAAGAGAGGAATGTCGAGAGACAAAATGGGCAGGGGTTGGCCAAGCCAATGGCTTTGGGAGTGTGGGTAAGGAGGTAGATGTGGGGGCCTTTTATAAGAGGAGAGGAGGGGCACTCTTGGAAAGTAAAGAAATGCTACTTTATTTTAAACTGTTTTTCCGATTCAAAAGGTCCCACTTTGATATAATTCGAGGGTAAGGTGATAAGGGTTCTAAATCCAGCCATATAATTGTTTTTGGACATGTGTAGGTCATAGATTTTACATTATCATTTCATTTTATTTAAATCCTTTATTAATGAGGTAATCGATGCATCATCATGATGTCATAAATAATTTAATAAATTAAATGTCTAAAAATTATAAAAAAAATATCATGATGTAGGAAATCTTTTTATATTTATAATGAATATTTATAGTCCAAAAGATCATTTATGTAGACAAATGTAAAAATACTTTACTTAGGTGATATATTCTTTGTCACATTTAACATTCTTTAAAAATAAAAAGATAAAAAGTCACTTTTTCACAAAAGTTATTCCATGGGGCCCCAAGATTGGCACAAGGAATCCCATGGTCGGCCATGAGACAACCAGTAGCCTTAGGACACATGGTGTGGTCTTTTTGTATTATTAAGATATCATTTTATTATCCTTAACTACCCGATTACTCATTAATCAAGATAATTAAAGATAATTACCGTCGTTACTATTCATAATGTCCAAAAACAAAAGACTCTTGATTACATAATTTGGACCTTCTGATCCAAATATGTAATCCATTTTACCAAATTCCAAACACAGAAATTGAAATAATTGATTTAAAAATAATTCCCGTTGTCAAAACAAATAGCGGGTTTTTTTGAAACAATATCTATGAAAAGTTTGGCATTAGTTTATGACCAATTCCAAAGTGAAATTAATCCTAATGACCACCATTGGATTAAATGGTAAAAATATATTCAGATTGCCATTTAATACCACTTAAAAGGATAATCTAACCATATAATTAAATTATATGAAAAGGTAGTTTTGATGTAAAATGCAGTATTTTTCACTATTCATTAAAAAATGAACATTGTCAGAAAAATACCAAAAATTTATCCAATGTAAATTTCAATGTCCCAATCATAATGAATATGTTCATTTTGACAAATATAGATTATAAAATTGTCAAAATTTTGATTTAAAAAGGGTTTTCCATCAAAATGCATTAAGACAATCTTTTAAGAATATTAGTGTATTCCATGCATAACATTGTAATTATTTTCATTTTAAGCCTCTAAAACACTATCTTAATAATTAATAGACATAGATAAAAATATTTATTATTCATTAATTACTTGGGATGTTACATCCTTCCCCACTTTAGAAAATTACGTCCCCGCAATTTATTTACTTATCGAATAAATGGGGGTACTTATCCCTCATTGCATTTTCAGATTCCCATGTTGCATCTTAAATCATGTGGTTTTTCCACAAAACCTTCACCTGATTAATCACCTTATTCCGTAAGACTTGATCCCTGTGGTCAAGAATCGGGACCGGTTGTTCCTCATAAGATAGGTTCTCTTCCAGCTGAACTACCTCTGGACTCAAAACATGAGATGGATCTGGTATATACTTTCTCAACATCGAAACATGAAAAATGTTGTGTACCTGAGATAAACTCGGAGGTAAAGCCACCCGGTATGAAACTGATCCAACTCTCTCCAGAATTTCATATGGTCCAATGAACCTTGGACTCAGTTTTCCTTTCTTACCAAATCTCATCGCACTTTTCCATGGTGAGACTTTGAGAAAAACATGATCACCTACCTCAAAAGTTAGATCCTTCCTCCTATTTTCTGCATAACTCTTCTGCCTACTCTGAGCTGTTCTCATGTGTTTCTGAATCAGCTGAACTTTTTCTGCCAACTCTTCTACCAATTCTGGTCCCATTAGATTCCTTTCACCCACTTCATCCCAGAAAGCTAGAGTTCGACACTGCTTCCCATATAACGCCTCAAATGGTGTCATCTGTATACTGGAATGAAAACTGTTATTATATGAAAATTCATCCAAAGAAGGATGTTGGTCCCAACTTCCCTGATAATCCATCGAACAAGCTCGTAGAATATCCTCCAACGTCTGAATTTTTAGCCTTGACTTCCCATCTGATTGAGGATGAAATGTTGTACTAAAATTTAATTCAGTACCCAACGACTTCTGAAGGCCTTTCCAAAAGTTAGTAGTGAACCTGGCATCACGATCAGATACAATGGAGAGGGGAACTCCATGTAACCTGACTATCTCTTTAAGATACAAATGGGATAGTTGATCTAAGGAAAAAGTATCTTGTATAGAAAGGAAATGAGCAGATTTATTCAAGTGATCAACAATAACCCAGATTGCATTATTACCTTGAGGTGTCTTTGGTAATCCCACAACAAAGTCCATGGATATATTCTCCCATTTACACTCTGGCACTGGTAAAGTCTGAAGCATCCCTTTCGGTAACTGCCACTCTACTTTAACCTATTGACATGTCAAACACTTCACAGTAAAATCAGCAATATCTCTTTTCATTCCATCCCACCAGTAATACTCCCGTAGATCTCTGTACATCTTAGTACTGCCAGGATGAACTGAAAACGGAGAACTATGTGCTTCACATAACAACTCTCTCTTCAACTGTGAATCACAATGCACACACAATCACTTCCCAAATCTCAAAACGCGATCATTATCAATGTTGAATTCATGAAACTTACCTTTCTGAACCAGCTCTACCTTTTTCTACAACTCACTGACTTGCTTCTATGCTTGCTTGATTCTGTCTGATAGAGATGATCTCATTGATACCTGAAACAAAATAGAAGAACATCCTGCACCAACAACTTCTATGCCAAAGTTCATTAAATCCTTTACCAAAGGATCACGTTCCAAACGCAACATTGCTAATGAAGCATTACTTTTTCGACTTAAAGCATCAGCCAATTTATTTGCTTTTCCTGGATGGTAATGAATTGTACAATCATAATCCTTGATTAATTCTAGACATCTCCTTTGTCTCATGTTCAACTCTTTCTGAGTGAATATATACTTTAAAATTTTGTGATCGGTATATATTTCACACTTTACTCCATACAAATGATGCCTCTAAATTTTTGAAGCAAAAACAACAGCAACTAATTCCAAATCATGTGTAGGGTAATTTACCTCATGAGTTTTAAACTGTCGTGAACCATAAGCAATTACCTGATCATTCTGCATTAGGACGCAACCAAGTCCTTTCAATGAAGCATCACTGTATATAAAAAACTCACCATTCCTGGAAGGTAGTGCCAAAACTGGAGTATTCACCAATCTTCTTTTCAGTTCCTGAAAACAATCATCACATTCTTTTGTCCAGATGAACTTAACACCCTTTCGAGTTAGCTTAGTCATTGGACTAGATAACCGTGAAAATTTTCTAACAAACCTTCGGTAATAGCCTGCCAAACCAAGGAAGCTACGAATCTCAGTTACATTTGTGGGTCTTGGACATTCTTCAGCAACCTTTGTTTTTGCAGGATCAATAGTTATCCCATCTTTAGAAACATTGGGACCACGGAAAGAAATTTGTTGCAACCAAAACTCACACTTGCTGAATTTTCCATACAGTTTTTTTCTTTCAAGGTTTGCAAAATGACCCTTAAATGACTTTCAAGTTATTCTTTACTTTTAGAAAACACCAAAATATCATCAATGAAAACCACCAAAAACTTATCCAAGAACTCATGGAAAAATTCTATTCATTAAGTCCATGAATACAGTAGGTGCATTGGTTAGCCCAAAAGGCATTACTACAAATTCATAATGGCCATATCTTGTACGAAATGCAGTCTTTGGAACATCTACTTCCTTTACCTTCAGCTGATGGTACCCCAATCTCAGGTCAATCTTTGAAAAATACTGAGCTCCCTGGAGCTGATCAAACAAATCATCGATATGAGGAAAAGGTTGTTTCTTCTTAACAGTGATATTATTCAAGGCTCTATAATCAATGCATAGTCTCATAGAACCATCATTCTTTTTAAAAAATATAACAGGAGCACCCCATGGTGATGTGTTAGGTCGAATGAAACCTTTCTCTAATAAATCTTGCAATTGCTCCTTCAACTCTAAAAGTT
The DNA here is from genome assembly GCA_963277665.1 of Viscum album. Taxonomy (NCBI): domain Eukaryota; kingdom Viridiplantae; phylum Streptophyta; class Magnoliopsida; order Santalales; family Viscaceae; genus Viscum; species Viscum album. Next base: position 1,158,609,170 of record OY728122.1, on the reverse strand, counting down.
CAATTTGATCCATTCGATAAGGGGGTTTTGAAATTGGCTTAGCATCAGGAACTAAGTCAACAGTAAACTCAACTTCCCGATCTGGTATTATTCAAGGCAACTCATCAGAAAAAACATCAGGATAATCATTTACCACTGGCACATCATTAATCTGAATAGTTCCTTGTTTTTCAATGATGTGTGCAGGGTAACATTCATTTCCATCTTTTACAAGTTTCTCGGCCTCTTGATATGTTATCAACAATAAGGGTTCATTCTTGTAAACAAACTGAAATTATTTCTGAAAAGAAACTTCTTTAGCTCTACAGTCAATCTTAGCATGGTAAATAGAGAGCCAATCCATACCCAGGATAACATCAAACTCTACTAGAGGTAGAACAATAAGGTTTGCAAGTAGGTTCTTTCCACAGATAAGTATAGGAAGATTCTTATAAATTCTTTTTGCCTCAACATTTCCCCTAGGTGTCTTTACCACAAGTTCAGGAGTCATTTCTTGAGATGGTATTCCCATTTTACTAGAAAAGTTTTCAAAGATGAATGAATGTGTAGACCCCGAATCAAACAACACACTGGCATAATCTGAAAAAACAAAGTACCTGATACAGCTTCATTTGACGGCCCGACATCTGCTGATGTAGTTTCAAACGATTTCACCATCCCTTTCTGCTTGTAGTCTAACTGATTCCCATCACTAAAGCTCTTTGTCGGACACTCGTTTGCATAGTGACCCATCTCATTGCACTTAAAACATTTCACTAACTGTAAATCAAATTTGGTCTTACCTTCACCTTGATCTTTTTCAGTGCAATCACGAGCCTTATGTCCCATCTTACCACATCGGTAGCACTTTCCAGAATTCAGAAGACATTCCCCAGCATGCCTTTTTCCACATTTATCACAAACTAGAAACTTAGATTTCTTACCATCAGACTTTTTCGAAGAATTATTCCCTTTCTCATGCCACCTCGGTCTCTTCTTCTGCTGGTTGTTATAGAACACTTGATCATCGAAAAACTCCATTTCCACCTTCTCAGCACATCGAATAAGCTTTTCAAAACTTTTAAACTCACTAGAAGATAATGCCCTTCGATATTTTGGATTTAGTCCTGAGTAAAAACGATTGATTTTACTATCAAGGTCTCGGATAAAATTTGAAGCATACCTTTCCAATCGAGTGAACCTTTCTTCATAGGTAGCCACTGGGTCTTCCTCTTTCCTCAATTCCAAGAATTTTTTTCCATCCTAAGTCGAACAGCCTTAGGAAAATACTTTTCAAGAAACATACCTTTGAATTAATCCCAGTCGAGAGCATCAATCTCATCAGCATCCTTGATATTTTTAACCATAGACCACCACTTATCTGCTTCACCCTCCAAACAGTAAATAGCAAGACTAACCTTTTGATTGTCTGAACACCCATGACATCGAAAATCTTCTCCAAGGATTTAATCCACCCTTCAGCTAGCACAGGGTCAGATGATCCTCTGAATGATGGGGGATGTTGCCTCATGAAATGTTCCACCACTGACATGTTCCTCTGTGATTGATCTGGATGATCTCGTGCATGGATACCACCGCCATTTATCGCTTGAGTCAACTGCACCATTACTGCAACAAACTATTCAGTTCCAATTCCGACCATCTCAGGATGCTGATTCGGAAGGTTATTTCCTTCTGTATGCCTTCCTAGCACTGCTTCCCTGTTTCCTCTGCGGAAAACCATTCTGAAAAAACATGTCTTAGATGAAGCAACATGGTAATCTTCAAATGCTATATCACTTCAATTTGACCATAAAAAATATTTTTGGATAATCGTTTAATAGAATTCTAACTCCTAATGTAATCTAAACCGACCTCTGATACCAACTATAAGGCCCTAGCCTTAAACCTTACTTAATCTTGAGTTATCACAAGATTACACATTGAAGATCTTTTCAGGTTTAGAGTTTTAGAGAATTAGATCATTAAACTTGCATTACATTCCACATATAAACAAAGTGGTTAAATAAATATAGTATTCTTCTTTCCCATCAATGGAAACATATTTAAAATAAAACATGGATTATTTATTGACACTTCCTTGACACTATCATCATATCATGTACCTTTCCCTTGACCTGTGAAAAACATTTTAAAAAAAACTTGGGATGAGCATAAAAAGCTCAGTAAGGGATATAAAAATATGGAAAGGAAACATGGGTACATATATACATAAGAATGAAATCATACATTACCCATAAAACATAAGCACTTTAACATACCTCATCAAATCATGAATAAATCATAGAAATCATAAGACATAAAGGTAACTTGAGGCATTCATAACATTCTTACGTAGGGAGTAACCCTATTGGTTGCGTTTGGAATACCCATCACAGTATATTCCCTAAATCTCTTTGGAGAAACCTTAACGTTTCACTCCTTCACGTTACCCAATGCATTGGAGAGCTATATCGGGGTCACCCACCCTTAGTCTATCACAGAACCAACCGTCTTCATAATAATTCCCATGAACCTCAACATAATCGTGTCACATAAAACATACATAAAGGAAACATAACATTTCCACCTTTCAATCACAAGATATCAATACAACACATTGATATAAAAATATTATGAAAACCATTTTCAATACCAAAATAAAAGAAAAGTAAAACATGGTATTTATTTTTCTTTTAAAAAAATTGTATGGCTTGTAGAGGAAGCCGAAACTCAAATAATGGTCACGACGGAAGAGAAGTCGTTGTCACCGCATACGTATGACAAAAACATTCCCTTTTGTCGTTTAGTAAATTCTTCGTATAAAAAAAATATTCCTTTTGAATAAACGTAAAAGTCAAAGGGGTTTATACACCATAAAAAATAAGGTTGTGTATAAAACAAAATATGCCTCAATGAAAGGAGATTGAGACGAAGTCCCATACCTCGGGTCCGACTTGACTCGATCGTTCTTTAATGTCCTAAATAATAAACTTGAGTTAATTTCTACTTTCTTATTAACCTTATTCAAGTTCATTATTCCTTTTATATCACTTATTTCCATGTCATGAACACTATGTAATTATTTAGGTTAATAACGGTCATTTTAACGATCATTGGTAATTGAGTCAAAAATAAACCCTTTATAATTACAAGTTGTTCATGTATCCATTATATACAGAATTATAATCATGATGTATATATCATATATATCCAGTATATACATGCATTTATAATATTACATATTCATTTAGAGGTAAGAAATGAAATGCACCGTTCATGGAGACGGTAAGCCATACGTACGCATGAACGCTACTTTCATTTCTATTTCATATTTTATAGAATGGAATCATAATGATATAAAGTTATAATATAAATCCAGTATAATATCATATATAATATCATAGTTCCATCCTTTATACATCCCACATATGGTATTTAACGAATCAAATCACTTTGAGGGGGCGGTAGTCCGCACTTCCTTAAATGAAGATATCGCGTTTACCCATAATGGAAACCGTAAAGGTATGCCCAAAATGAAAAATACAGAAGATTAAGGAAAACATAAACATATTATATATCATATATAAATATAGTTACATCTTAATGGCCACCATTGAAGGTGTTAAAAGAATGTTGAACAATCATCGTTTCGGGAGGCATAAATTCACCATCCACGAAAACAGTATGTCCTTTAACCATTAGATGTAGGTGTGTGTAAGTGTATCTAGAATCCTTCATATAACAACATCCTAGTATATTTAATATAATGGATTTTTTACAAAAGAAATGAATAAAAAGAGTTTAGGGGGTTGGAGAAGCAAAATAGAACAAAAGGACTCAAGTGAAGACATTACCTTAAAATCGGGTAACTCCCTTTGGTTTGAGCTCAAAGCTTCCTTGGGAAGACTTCTACCCAAAGTGAGGCTTCAAGGAGTAATAGAGGGATGTGGAGAGACAAAATGGGCATGGGTTGGCCTAGAAAAGGGCTTTGGGAGTGTGGTTAAGGTGGTAGAGGTGGGGGCCTTTTATAAGAGGAGAGGAGGGGCACTCTTAGAATGTAAAGAAATGTTACATTATTTGAAAATGATTTTCGGATTAAAAAGGTCCCACATTGATATAATTCAAGGGTAAGGTGATAGGAGTTCTAAATCCACCCATCCAATAGGTTTTGGACATGTGTAGGTCATATATTTTACATTATCATTTCATTTTATTTAAATCCTTTATTAATGAGGTAATCGCTACATCATCATGATGTCACAAATAATATAATAAATTTAATGTCTAAAAATGATAACAAAATATCATGATGTACGAAATATTTTTAGCTTTCTAATGAATATTTATAGTCCAAAAGATCATTTATTTAGACAAAATTAAAAATATTTTACTTTGGTGATACATTCTTTGTCACATTGAACATTCTTTAAAAATAAAAAGATAAAAAGTCACTTTCTCACACAAGTGATTCCATGGGGCCCCCAAGTTTGGCACAAGGCATCCCATGGTCGGCTATGAGACAACCAGTAGCCTTAGGACACATGTTGTGGTCTTTTTGTATTATTATGATATCATTTTATTATCCTTAACTACCCGATTACTCATTAATCAAGATAATTAAATATAATTATCGCCGTTACTATTCATAATGTCCAAAAACAAAAGATTCCTGATTACATAATTTGGACCTTTTGATCCAAATATGTAATCCATTTTACCAAATTCCAAACACAGAAATTGCAATAATTGATTTATAAATAATTCCCATTGTCAGAACAAATAGCGGGTTTTTTTAAAACAATATCCATGAAAGGTTTGGCATTAGTTTATGACCAATTCCAAAGTGAAATTAATCCTAATGACCACCATCAGATTAAATGGTAAAAATATATTCATATTAAACTTTAATACCACATAAAAGGATAATCTAACCATAATATTAAATTAAATGAAAAAGTAGTTTTGATGTAAAATGCAGTATTTTACACTATTCATTAAAAAATGAACATTGTCAGAAAAATACCAAAAATTTATCCAATGTAAATTTCAATGTCCAAATCATAATTAATATTTTTATTTTGACATATATAGATTATAAAATTGTCAAAATTTTGATTTAAAAAGGGTTTCCATCAAAAGGCAGTAAGACAATCTTTTAAGAATATTAGTGTATTCCATGCATAAGATTGTATTTATTTTCATTTTAAGCCTCTAAAACACTGTCTTAATCATTAATAGACATAGATAAAAATATTTATTATTCATTACTTACTTGGGATGTTACAGTCAGAGTTGATGGTAAATCGTTCACCCATTAAGTAGTGATGCCACATATTCAATGGAAAGACTACTACTTCTAGATCTAGATCATGGGTCACATATTTCTACTCATTCTTCCTCAACTATGGCGAACCATAGGAAATCAAATTTTGTCCCTACATAAGGACACAACCCAGTCTGGTTCTTGGGGCATTAAAAAACACCATATACCCAACGATCTCCTCTGGAAGTCTCAATATGGGGGTTCCCATCATCCTCTGCCTCAGCTCCAGGAAACATTACTGGTTCTTCTCCATCAACACAAAGGGAGGATACTTCCAAGTGAAAGTTGATAATAATTTCACTACCATAGAAAATTAGTGCACAAACCTTCTATAGTATCTAGAAATCACAAGAAAATATGATCCTTTGTCACACTCCTGGGTGGATCTAAAGAAAGCACCACATATGTCTTCACTGGATCTAATGCAACTATGACCTCTAAAATGAAATTCCCTAGAAATTGGACCTCCCAAATCCAAAACTAACACATCATGAGTTTCCTACAAATTTTGTGATCTTAGAATTTTTCTTTGACCATACTCAAGTGTGTAGCATGCACCCGCTTGGATGTTGAGTACAATAGGATGTCATCAATGAAGACCACGGTGAAACAGTCAAGGTAAGGATGAATGATATTGTTCATGAATCCCATGAACACTGTTGGGGATTTCATCCTGCCGAACGACATCACCAAGAACTCATTGTGGCTATACAGATATTTGAATGTTGTCTTCGGTACATCCTCATCCCGTACACAAAGCTGATGATAGCCAAAACTGAGATCTAACCATCAAGAACCACATCACTCCCTTTAGCTGATTGAAGTGATCATCAATTATCGTAATTGGATATTTTGTCTTCATATTCACCTTGTTTAGGTGCTAGTAGTCCACACATAGTCTCAATCTCATGCCTACCTTTTTGGAGAACCAAAATGGGGATTACCAAAGTTAAACATTAGGCCTCATGAAGCCCTTCCTATGTAGGTCCTCTAGCAATAGCTTAATTTCACAATGCTCTATGGGAGCAATCCAATATGCTGATGTGGATATCAGTTCCATCTTGGATACAAATAAATATATATGTTAACCTCCATGCAAGGAGGTAATCCTTGAACATCCTTAGGGAAGATATCCTCATACACTTCCACCACTGTTGGAAATTGAGGACTCCTATCATCCACCGCACTGAGGGTATGTCTAGAAAACATGTGAGTGATTGACTACACCCTCCTTTGAGAAACTTCTCCATGCACTGAACGCATTCCTTTTTCACCAATAAAGGAAAATCTGGTCCCATATCCAAAGACACACCACACTTTATGCCTAAAACAATCAATATGAGCATGGAATGTGGATAACTAGTCCATACCCATAATGACAGCGTAATACCTCGACACCGCTACTAGGAGATCCCTAATGAAGTTCTCGCCTCCAAGAGTATTCTTACACTACCAAAACTAGTGCATTAATATTGAATCCCCAACAGTAGGCACCACTATGTGTATTGATCGAGCCAATAGCACCACACGAATCACCAAGATCCGAACAAGGTCTTTGGAAAGGAATGAGTGACATGCACCTATTCCTATAACAACTACAAATAGGGTATATAAGACATGAATCTTACCTTTAATAATATATTGAGCATCAGGATCATAATCTACTATCATCTGAATCTAGGCCCATCCCTATCCACAAACTCTAGAAGATCATGGTTCACCACTTATGGGTAGTGGTGGTAGTACCTCGAACCTCCACCCACCACCTGCTACACAGCATTCTCTCCTACCAAAAATACCACCCTACAGACCACCCACCCTGACTCTCCTTCTATGCCTCGGTGGTCCCTCAACCATTCTCTAGTCGTCTGCACAGTGAGTCAAGCAATCAAAATCCATGGTCTCGGACCACCGCATAAGTAGCACAAAATTTTCATTAGCTGATGCCCTCTATTTTGGGAGCCTCATATTACTGACCCAATGTTTCGAGGTCATCCTCTAGAATACTTGACCCGCTTGGGTCCCGACATCTGCTGCCTCCTACCTTCTGTTGAATACTCTACTACTCTGTGTCTATTGGTGGCTCCAAATACTATTACATTCTGTACCAAGAGGCTCTCCATGAGTAGATCTCGCTCCAGCACTCCATCCTTAGTAGGGTAACTATGAGGTACCATGGATGCTCAGATCTCCTAGAATAGTCCCTACTCAAAAGCACGAGCCATGAAGAACGAGTCTCACATTATGTCTATGGAGTAACAAGGAAGATCGGTAAACCTCATCGAGTACTCTGTGACTGTCTGGCTGACCTTATATATATTTAGGAGATCCTTGATGCGTACTGAGTGCAATGTCATTGGAAATAAGTACTCCCTAAAAATTCCCTTGAAGAATTCCTAAGAGAGGGTCATCTCATCATGGTTTTGGATCACTAAGCTCCAGCAACATCCCGTTGATCCATAAAGAAGTCTCTTGGCTAGGATAACCATCTGGTCGAGGGGAGTCATCAAAAGGCGTAAGATACATGTGACTGCCTCTAGCCAATCCTGATCTATATACGGGTCACTATCACCATTAAACCTAAGAGTTCTCTACTTATGGTACTCTTGTAATTCACTAAGCTTGCATGAATCCTCTACCAATAGAGCTAGTAGAAACTACTGATTGATAGGTGGTGGTATCACGGTTTCACAACCCTGTGGGGATCTCTCTGTTACTGGTCACTATACCGACACCTTATTGATAGGCATGCCATCCTTGTGGTCATGGAACAGAATCCTAAATTTCTGTCTGCGTAGAGGCATCCTGAAACAGATCAAGATAAACCACGATCAATAGAATATACTTGGTGAGATGACTCTAGAAGGACATTACGACAAAAAAAATTATTATATGATGTATGCACCATTTAATTCCATGAAACCAATTGTTTCATGTACCATGTCATACAATTGGTGTCCAGAGTCCGAGTGTATGGATACGTCAGCCTCTGCAGTAACACTGGTGTACTTGGCCTAAAATAAGAACTCGAAACATTTAACACAGTTTCCCCAAACCAACCTCATAGACTCCCATCCACAAAGTGGAACCGACCACCTTTGATACCGCTCTATCACGACCCTTCCTAGAGGGGTCCGTGCCGTGACCCCCCAAACTCGCCTCCAATAGACCATGGGTTGGTGACTAGCACTGAGTAGGCATATCTCTATCATTAGAGGCATTTCCTATATAACAGCACGCATGAACAAAATGTTGAAAGGTAAAACAATATGTAAACCATTCATGCAAACCACTAAGGATATAACAACCAAAGTTAAATATAAAAGTAAGGAACAATAGGGTGACCCGGTCCAGAATAAAATCCCACCAAAAAAGAAAGAGTTTGTAACACTAGTATTGAATCTCATATTTAGAAATCCCTACCAAAAGTGTATGTGAAGGGAAGCTTCTTGAAGCCATAGAAGTAAACTGCATATGTCATATTTCACTGGGAACCACCTGGTCTTAGACCACCTAGGACTCTGTCAAAATGTTGGTCATTTGTAAAATACCTGATACGTGTATGAAAATACCATGTAGGAGTGAGTAAAATAGTACTCAGTAGGATACCCCGAAACAAAAAATGTAAGACCAAAAATAAATGTACCCAAGAATTATTATCATCTCACAAAGTTATAACTCTTTGTCATGTAAATAAATGTTAACATATGTAATCATAGAACACCAATTATAGAAGATTCACTTAGACCCTGTGAGACACTCATCCCCAATTAGTCACATAGAAATTATGAGTCACTTAGATTCGAGGAGTAACTTAGACCTAATGAGTTACTTTGCCTCGAAGTCACATAAACACCAAGTCACATAGTCTCTATGTCACAGACAATCACATGATTTCGCTCGTAGCATTCTTGTTTAGGGAGAAAATAATTTTCATGACAATGGTCATATGTTGATATCCATGAAAACCCACTTAGAGTATCTCAAAATAACAGCCTCTCTACGCGGGACCCAATGTCGAGACACCTCATCAAACAGACACACAACTTTAATGTTATTGGAAAGTTAATGGAAAAGGGGATATTGGGGTCTAGGTCAGGTTCGACCTGACCCTCCAGGTTTGACTCGACTCACTAGGTCAACCCAACCTACTTGGTTCGGGTCGGACTGGCTAAGACCACCTAGGCCGGTGTCGGCTGTCCTACCCAACCGACCCATTTGAGTGTGGTGGTTCACTCCACCCAGGACACAGCTAGCACCGCGTCCTTGTCAGGTCATTATGGGGAAACCTCAATGTTCGACATAGTGGTTCACCACGTGACCACCCTTTGGTGGTTGTTGAAGGGTCCCATTATCGTCCATTGATCTGGGGGCCACTATTGTCGGGTGGCTGCACCACCACTGTGCGCCGCCGCCAAAAACCCTTTTTGGGCAGGACGCCACCATCCCCATGGTTTCCCATTTTTTCAAACCATGAGCATCCTTGTGATCCTTGGGTCACTATATCCCCTTATATTGGATCCATATCGTCTCGTCGTCTATTTGGGGGTTTGGATACATTTGGAACCTCCCTGAAAGAATATGACGCAACCACGAGGGTCCTTTGGTGAAGAACGCAAGATCAAAGATGAATGAAAGGAACCAAGAACACCTAATAGATGAATGACATCATTTTCCATTTGTCCTTCATTCATCTTATTAGAAAAAAGTGGAAATGAATGGCATGATAAACACTATGTTTTTAAGCCTCCAAACCCAGCTGTAGACAAACCATCCCATATGAGCGAACGACTAGTAGATCAACATATCCATGTGTTAATCTATGTTCCTTGTTTAGGAAGAAAGAATTATGAAAGATAATTCATATATAAGAAATAAATCCCAACCTGGGATTAGATCATTCTCTATCATGGATTATTTTTCATTGAAGATTCACTAAAGAATGATTTTGATCAGTGTGTATGTTTTCATTGTCAATTTTTCATTCATCGTCACTCATCATCTTCCAACGTTTTTTCTAAAGAGATTGTAGAGAATTATCCAGGATCATCCTTCAATCCCACATCCCTATAAAAATATTAATTGAAGAAACACATTTCAGTGTTGCTGTGCAGCTGAGTTGTAGTTTCTCCATGTTTCTTAATTTATGAAGGGTAATAGTTGTTTGGTTACTATATTGCAACACTTATGCGAGAAATTTGAAATTAAATAAAATAAACTTTCTAAGTTTATTTTATTTTTCATTAAACCAACCAAAAAAATAACATCTACCCTCGACCTGCTCTAGATGTGGTTAGGCCCCACATAAGGTATTGTTTCTATTCCAGATGCCTTGGTTCCCTTAGATTTTTCTGTATGGGCACCGGTTTAAAAGTTACTAAAACCACTCATGCACGCTTAAGAAAAATTACATGGGAATTATGGAACATTGCACAAGGTGGTAAAGATTTTGAAACTCAACCTAGAAAGGATATTCGATTTCAAAAAATTTATATTATCCATTCCCAAGATGATCAATTAAACTCCATAGAAGGAGTATATAATTATACGACAAGATGGTGATAATCCTTACCCGATAAATCACATCATGACTGGAATAATGATAAAACACCGAATGAAATGGCCTGGATGGTTTGGAGGGCTCAAATATCACATGGGAAAGCCTCTAGGGTAGAGATTAAATAAAAATTGTGGAGTATTAGAATAGAAATCATATTGGAAGCCTATTTGAAAAAAATTATCAAGAAATTACACAACGTGTAACCCAGTTACACGTCGTGAAATTTTTGACCCTCATGTAAGATGAGAATCCTGTTATAGCTTGCATAAAATAGATTTAATTTTATTTTAGGAATTACATGTCATGTAACAATATTACATGGTGTGAATTTCTTCAACAGGTTATAGAGACAACTGTTATATGGTGACAACCCAAAAAATCTCTGACTTCACCGTTGTAGTTATACTCCCAATTAATTCTCAATATACCCAATCAATGAAAAGGAAAAATCCATGACAAGGTTAAAGACATACCTATCAGATCATTAATGGTATGTTACAAATGTGGTATTTATAATTTGAGGGTAAAAGTATTTTGAGATAAAAAATAATATAACATCATTTAACAATCCAGACTACAAATAGTGCTCTTATTTGGGACTAATAATGGTCTCTAATATATATATATATTTATATATATATAATATTTCTAATTTGTAAGCCTTTAAATAATTGAATTTAATTATTTAAATAAGCTATACTAAAAAAACCGATATTTTTAATACAATAATGAAACTTGTTAGGATTTAGTGATTTCATTTCATGATAGGAAATTTACTTTATTTTTTCAATACACTATTTGTCTTATGAGACACATTTTAGGTCTTGAAATCAATTCTATAAGTAAATAATTAATTATTACATTAAAATTATGTCATAAAACAGATCACATTTATAAATAATAATCATTATTACTCATAACAATTATTTTGATTTAAAGGAACCTTCTTAGATTGTTCAGAAATGGTTATTCCAAATTCCTAATAAATTTTATTAATATAAATTTGTTTATTAGATAAATATGATATTTAATTTTGATATGAAACACTGAGGTTATAATAGTGAAATTTTAATCACATTCCAAAAAAATTATTTACTTATGTTGGGATAAATAAATAGTTAACATTATTATTTCTTAAAAAAATTATTTTTATATTTATATATTTTAATATATTTTATTGGAGATTTATTTACTCAATGGAGATCATTTGTTAATAGTAAAATTATTCTGTTTACATTTTCATAATATATTTTATATCCCAAAGAACATATTTCCAATATTCACCATAATCTTTCCAATGATTATATTTTCTCTCCATATACTACATATACCTATTAAATACTTGTCATTTTATTCACACATTTATTTCTCCTCATGAGTCTCTATATTTCATTTAAAAAATTCCAACTATATTTCTTATCATCTATTTTCATTTTACTATATTTTTTATAACTATGATGTTTATGGGAGACCATGAACCCATGTATTTTCAAACACTATACATGTCATTTTTTTGTATTTATTTTTCCCATTATGCACGTTAATTTTATGAAATGTGTTTTTCATTCATACATAATGTTCCATATTAAATTAATAAAATACATTTTTATCTTATTATGTGCAATAATAAAATTATTTATGATATAATTATATTCATGATTTATGTTTTTATAAATAATAGTTTTTTTTAGTAAAGGAATTAAAATAATAAAGGAATAAACATATATTAAATTTAGTTTCTTATCATTAAATGAAAATAATTTAATTTAAATTTTATAAAAGTAATTGTTAAGGATGAAAATTTATAACAATATACAATGAAAATCCTAGATGTTTAATTATACTCCATTTAAAAATATCCTTAAAATCCATACATGTGAAAAATAAAAATTAATATATCCTTATATTTCATGTAATCACATTACAAGTCCCTAGAGTTATCATAAATAGTTACTATGAATTTTTCTTTATAGGAATCAATATAATCACATTTAAATTATAATACCTATGAGTATATTCTAGTTACACATGAACTACTACTTTGTAATAACAATTTACTACAAAAGGATTCTCATACTATTGTTTCTATATACTAATTAGTATTGTGATTAAAAACAAGACACCCATAGACCCACACTTCCTATTCTAATGTCACACATTCATTCCTAACCATTATAACATATATATATATATATATATATATATATATTTAAACTCAATAATTTCTTAAATATTATGTTATTATCATTTGGGAACATGGTATAAATTTCTCATCAACCAATATAATAACATAAAAGATTAATCATATATTACACTATAGAGATCATATATGATTTTTAAACCCTTCTTCATACATGTTATAAACTAGGGTCATATATAATGAAATGTAATTCTAAACACTGTGTAATAAAATGTAACACCCACAGTGTAACTTCCCCCTGTGTATTTTTTAAATTTATTTTATAATTTACATTAATAAGTCGAGTGTAAATTTGGACTTTTAATGAATTTACTAAATTGCATGATTATTGTAAACATTTACCAAATGAAAAAATATAACCCATGAAGGAATTTTTATTCCTTCATAGAACCAAATTAAAAATTAGTTCATGGTTGACCTTAATATGCATAGAAATTATGATACCCTTTATGAACATAAATATTTTTTCATTTGATTATTTATTTTAATGAAACATCCACCTCTGTTGTCCTCATTTTTATGCTATAAAATTTTAATGTATCTAATATTTCTCTCTTCCACATCAATATATCCATTGTGAATTTCTCAAATAATAAATGTGATTCTTTCAAGTAATACACCAAAAAATATCACCCCTCTTCATTATTCAAATCTTACTTCCATTTTCATTCCTTATAGATTGCATGTTGGCGTAAAATCTCACATAAATTGATTTTTAATAAGTCAATTTCAATGAAACGGTTAATAATAATCTCTTATGGAATTTTCATCAACAATATTAGTGGTAAAACACAATTTAAAGATAGATTCATCAATTACTAAGAGGTACATCTGTTTATTTTCATGGATTTAAAACCATGATTGTATACCTATTAAAATTAATGTTTAAAATGATGATAAATCTATACATTATACCTATAATTATTTAGTGATTATTTTTTTTATTTTCTCTATGTTTTTATTTGTCATGGAATTTGTGTTTTTAATAATTTAAAAATTAAAAATAAATAAAATTTGTGCACACTATGGATTTTTATAAATGACTAGTATTATTTTATAATCCTATAAAAGTGGGTTTTTAAGGAAATTTTGGATTTTAATTATATTGGATTGTTAAAAAATTTCTAGAAACACTTTAAATGACAATGTGGTGTTTAGATTTTTAATTTTTCTACGAAGTAACTTATGAAATAAATATTTACTCAAGTATTCATTGAGAAAGTTGTATATGTGTGTCTTTTTATTCATGATGGATAGTTATTAAGCATTTATTTATATGATGTTTTTTGAGGTAAAATGTTCTTTTATTTTATTTAAATTATTTCCAAATTCATTTTTTTAAAATATAAAAAACCAATATGATGTTTGTATGGTAAATAAAATGGAACAAATACACAAAAAATATGTTAATATCTTTGATATTTTGGAAGGACTATTGTGCTATGTTTTAGTATATTTTATGGTGGAATTATTACTAGAAATAACCTATTATATTTCTATTCCACATTGACTAGGATAGAATAGTTATTTATGATACATCATTTAGTTCAACAACAACTTTAATAACTTTTATAGTATTCTACTATGGAAATAGATTTTTCATGATAGTATTGGAAACCATTTTGGTTTGTTAACTAAATGAAATCAGATATCAATTAGAATAATACAAAAATATTATGATTTCTTAATTTAGTATAACATGTAGTATCCCTTGAATCCATTATATAGTCATTTTCCTATAAATAGGTTTTTAATTATATCTTTCTTTATGTAATATTTAATATATACCTTACATAGATCACTTATATTATTATATATAAAAGGTTTAAATTTTATGTTACATGTTATTTGGTTTTCATAAAAATAGGAAGAGTACATTCTTACTTATACATCATAAAAAAAGAATTTATTATTTTAAAATCATTATTCATAGTGAATAAGATGGAATATTTCATTCAATCTACTATAATTCCCAATATATACACTACGAGAATATATATACATTTTTATTTGTGTCAGGTTAAACAAAAGAATAAATTTTTCATCATTTACACATTATAGATTTTTTTGATTTTATATGATATGATTTATGGAATCTTCACACATATCACATGGAGATGGGTATCATTGGTTTCCCATATTAGTTATATTTTGGATATGTAGTTTGGAAATTCTCATTTATTCATTCACATTGACTTCTGATCCATTTTATTCCACTTTTTCTATATAAAATTGGATATTATATTTGTTTAATGGATGTATTGATATATATTTTTATCATTATATTTATTTTTAGACTATTGGTTTCATGGATTATAAAGTTATTATTAGAGTTATTCCAAAATTATATTTTAATTTATTTTTCAAATGTATTTAATTTATATTGATTATTCTTTCACAATATTAAGTGATCATGATAGATTCCTTTGGTATAATCGTTATTCAATTTTACATTTATTTTGGTTAATTAATTCCTATGTTACAGGTTGATTTAATTGGTAATACCTTCCATCCTGTAATTATAGGAAATACTCATTTATCCCTATAGTCAACCAGCTCTGGTATCGCGATAGGGTAGATTGTGTTTGTTTCTTTAAAAATGGTATGAAGCATTGTTTTTTGATATGTATATTGATAAGAGTTGTAAATATGATATATTATGTTCAAAACTAAAGTGGAATGTTTTAAATAATTGTGTGAAAAAACATCCTATGATAATCCTAGAGTTACCAAGGGATATAGAGAATATGAATTTTTTATTTAATGATTAATTTTTTTTATTTTGGAAAAATTATATTCTTATGATGGAAATATGAAAGAAAATATAGGGCATCATTTTTTGGGAGAACATACTATTGAAATTACACTGTTAACATGAATGTCATCCTTATGGTTTCGGCGGTAAATTTAAGTTTGACATGTAGTTTTCCTAATAATTCATTATAACCATCCATCATGAAACAAGAGTTACTATTTTATTGTTTCTGACAATGAAATTATATTATATTTGATTATGTTTATATGATAAATTTTCAAAAAAATTCACAAATTCCCATTATCTAAATTGGGTTTATATTTTTTTGAAAACATTTCTCTTTTATGAAATGAATAGAGAGACTTTCCACCAAAATCAGTCCTAGTAAGTACTCTAAAGGCAAAAAAATAAGTTTTCTACAAGAAAATACACTATCTGAATAAAATTTAATTGATATATACATTTTAACCATTTTATAATAGAAGTAAGATACCTATCTGTACCCATTCAAAGGAAGATATTGATCATGGTAGTTTCTTTACCATAATACTCATTTCTTAGGTAGATTAAATCCTTTATTGGGTGAGGATTAGATGTAAATTATATAGTGTAATTTTTAATTCCATGAAATATGAGAGGCCGTAAAATTGAAATGTGAAAAATCATGATTGGGGGTCCTAATAGATGGTGGAGAGGGTCCATAGTATATGTTAAAAATATGAGAATCTATCATGTAATGTTGGAAATATCATATTCATTTTTAAATCTTATCCTGACAAAAATGAAGTTATCTTGTCCAGTAGATTTTCTCAATCATAAAAAATTTAATTTCTAAATAATTTTGTATGTGATAATATTTTAAATGATTTTTTATTTTTCAACTAAAATTAAATCAAATAACATATTAAAAGCTCAATTATTCATGATGAGTGTTTACACACACATTTATTTGAAGGTTTTCATTTTCAAACATCCCACCTATGATGAAGTGGTATATAATTCAATGATGTAAGTGAAACAAATGATTTACTTCCTTATATTGGTGGGTATTGTTATATTACTATATTAAGTAAAAGTAGAATCATGTTGGAGAAATATAAGTGAGGTTAATTTATATTTGTATGTGGTTTTAGTTCAAGAAATCTTCCCCAATCGGTTTCTTCATGACCATTATAAAAAAGACAAATATATGGAAATAATGTATAAATCTATAGAATTATATGACTTAATGATAGTATTTTTCAATTTAATTTCAATGTTATACATAAATTGGTCATATAAAAATATTTTCACAATAAATATTTCATATAAAGTTGGTGTTCATTTCTCATATCTAAAGGGATTTTGAGCGTAGTCTAATTCCTTTATGTTAGTGAGGTATTAATAGTAGATGCATAGAGTTATATATGATTCTTACCATTGAAAAAAATAATTGACGATTAATTATTATCTTATTAGAAGATCATACACCTTGAAAAAATTTGGGTGATTATATTCTTTTGATTTAGAACCTACAGAATCAAAAAATTAACCTGATATAGAGTGAGGGAATATTCTCATTTCAGAATCTATGGGTTTCTATTTATGTAATATTAGATCCTTTAACTAATTATTTTCTACTCTAATTATGCTTCAACAAAATATTCATTTTGATCTAATTCTGTAAATGATAGGTATATTGACTCTTATTAGAAGGAAGAAAGGGAATGTTATCTTTGTTCTCCATTCCATATATTAATTTTTTGGATAATATATAGAATTCAGTTTTTATACTATGAATGGACATCTTTGATACCCTTATAGAGAAAACTAGATGTCTAATTTCAAATCTTGTATTAGTTACTACCACTGAAAGATTTGTTTACCTCATATAATGTGAATTCAAATTTTTTCCAAGGTGAATGGAATCATATTCCAAATAATGATAAACCAATTATTACTAAAGTATTTTAATTGGAATTCTGCTTAATATTATTATTATTGGATGTAGTTAATGTGAATTTAGTGGATTATCTTCCTCATACACTGAATGATTTACCTAATGTATTATATAGTGATTTATTTGGATTTTTATCAAAGACGGAAGCAGCGTCTATTATTATCCTTTTATATAGTATACAACCTATATCATTTCCCCATATTAAATATCTCTAAATTATTTTGTGAAATTAATCAACTATTTTATTGATTTGGAATTTAATGGGGTTTTCCATTGTAGTGTATCATTTTGGGTTTCCCATGTTCACATTGGAAAGAAATATGATTAGATAATACATCATCATATTGATTAAGAAATTATAAATCAAGCGACTGTAATAATAAAATAACTTATTAAAAATATGGATAAACTCTTTAACTAATTGAAAATTTAAATATGGTACTTGAAAATAGATATTGGGTATGGTTATCACCAACTATTGTTGAAATAATTTCATATACCCAATACCAAGTGTTGTGTACATATAGTCACATTGAGTATCTTCTAATAATATTTTTTCTATCCAATACACAAAACGTGTTTAGTAAACATATGAACCTACCTTTAATTGATTTCTCAACTCATTTGTTTCTAAATTTTTTAAATATATATTGGTTTTCTTGAATTAGAAAGAGGTGTGTCAATGTAACCTAAGGATCGTGATTGGAATTTAGGGCAATCCCATCCTATAAGAAAAATTAAAAAAATTATACTTTTTGTTCATATAGATAATGTTCATGGGACACATTTTTTCTTAAAAAATATAATAAATTGACCATTATAAGATTAAAGTGGTAATGTTTTTGTAATTAAAAAAAATAAATCTGAGATAAAATGAATATTTAGTTTATCTGGACACTACTAGAAGTTTATAAAGGAATTCTCAATGATTTAATTTTCATTGATAATTATATCAAATAAGAGTGTCACATTTGTTTATCTTTTTTAATGGAGAAATTTTTTTATGAATCAGAGATATAATTAACATCAACACATATTTTAATTTTTAATATGATATTACTTGGAAATTTTATCTATTGTGATATTATTAGTGTGTGTTTGGAATGTTTGATTGCCTAGTATTACCATGTTGCAACACATGGTTTATTTCAGGTATTCTCAAATAAAAGAAATTACATATCTTATGATGTTGATTTTAGAGTGGTGATTCATGTTCAAAAGTGTGAGATAAATTACCTATTATAAATGAATATAAAAGTTCATATCAATGATAAAATTATAACAAATACATTTTCATGGAAGGATTGGAATCTCATAAATAGGTTATGTATGGAATATCATTAAATCATCAATTTCAACATTTCATAGACAAATTTTAAGGGAAATGAGGTTGTTGATGTGATTTTATAAAGGCATCAGTGTCATACAACGAATGGGTATAATTATAAATAGAATATAATGAGTAATTTGTTGAAATTAATCATGAGTTAAATGAGGGGAATGAATTAATATTATTGTATAATGTAAATATTCCCATTTATATTTTCATAACAATTTTTTAGCATTGGTCAAATTATATATAATTATAGTGAATATTATAACTTTTTAATGCAGAGTAATCCATTACTTATTTTTTTTATCTTCATATGGTATCAATTGTTTTGTTAGTTTCTATGTAGTACTTATTTCGTTAGAGAAGGTAGTGATGAAATATTTGGATCATTACTAGTTTGAAACAAATTTATGTTCTTCCAAAATTATCAAATATATGAATATTCACTATTAGGGGCCTTTAATGAGTCTGATTATGAATCTCGATGGTTCAATTATTACCAATTTTAGGTGGAACACTGAAAGAATATTAAAAGGTTCTAACTTTTTCCTATTCCTACAATGATGTACGATGTTATATATATGGATATCATTATTTGAATAACTCATACACCATTGAGGAAGAACATTATGTTGTTATTTACTAACATATTGACTCACATGGTCCATTTGTTTCTTATCAAGGATTTATTGAAAGTTATGAACCATGGAAATTTGAGCTTATATGATGTTTTGAAATTTAAATGGGTTACATTAGGAAATATTTAGGAATGATACCCCCACATTACTTATAATTTTTTAAAGGATCCCAAGAGGTAATGTGATCATTATGGGATCTTATTATGACCCTTCATATTCAAACTGATAATAAAATGGAGAGGGAAGTCTAAATTTTGGGGGATATTCTTCACACATATGTTATATATTTTAATGTAATTATCATGTAATTACACATACTAATTTATGATGAAGTTATATAGCAATAAATAAATATATTTTTATTATTGTTTGTTTAAATTTTTTTTAAATAGGATTGGTGAATTTTCACTTGCGTGAGAAAGTATAGTGCATGAGGCCTTGGATTAAATTTTTTTTTGTCTGTAGAGTTTGGTGATATATTAAATTACCCAAAAGTATTATGTTGAATTTCTTTGAAGACCAATGAAATTATTATGAAGTGATAAGTCCATATAATAAGGATCAATATAAATCCTCCAAAAATTAATAGGATTTAAAGGTAATATATTTTTTGGTGTGTATGAATTTTTGAGATTAGAAATGGATATGAAATTTTTACATAACAATTTTCACTTCCACTACAAATGAAATCCCTATAAACTTATTCCAAAACACTTAGTTGAATAAGTAAAATACCGAACCTTTTTAGGTTCTAAATTACGATATTATTTTATTGGATCTTGACACTTCAATGGTAAAAAAACTGGTTCATATTATAATCCATCAACATATTGTACTTTGATGAAATTTCTTTCCATTTTATCATGTTTTATGGAAACATATAATTGAAAATCACAAAACATGGGAGTTGGGATAAAAATATAGGGAAATAGCCTCACCTATTCTCATGTCAATAATATTTATGGGATATTTATCAGCATTTTAAGTGATAATTTGGGGAGAATTTTGAAACCCATGATGTTACTTTTCAATATTTTTTTGTTTTTAATGTGTTTTCTCAATTTCATTAGATGTGGATTTTAAATTTATTTTTTTAAAATAATTTATATGAATAAAAGATTAATTTAAATCATTGACCTAACCATTCTTCTATATTATAAATACAAATAGTTTAAATTATATAACTAAAAGTACTGTTAGTGCTTGTTTATCCTGACCATGCATTGTTAGTGTATGATTAACCTACCATTTCACATCAACTTTTTTTCCATTTAAAAAATAAATAATTTTAATATTAGAAATAGGTTCTAAATTTTATTTCCTCATCATTACCATAATTTTAATTTTCATCCTCTTTGAATAGAACCCCCTATATCTCATTCATTTTTTCAATCTTTTCAAATTTATTAATAAAATATGTTCCATTTAATATAGCAAGCCTTTCAAAATCTCATCATATAATTATTATTCCCTAGATTCATTAATATTATTTCATAGTATATTCCATGGTGGAATAGGGTTCATATTTGATGAAGTTTAATATGTATACTATCAAAAGTGTAGTTTTTGATCATCACTTATGGAATTTTCCTTATATCTATGGGGGGAAAAATATTTGAAAAACTATTTATCAATTACCCAATGTTTTATCAATGTATTTTTCATAGTTTATGAAACCATGTCTTATTTATATTTTAATTCACGTTTTGTATAATTTATATTCTATATAATTCACCTATAATAAGATTTTAATGATTTTATTATAGTTTTATGTAGGATGTAATTTTACATTTTAATTGGTTTTCCAAAAAAGACTTAATTATGCATTTAAGAAATTGTTGCAAACTTACAGATTAAAAAAATATATAGATGATATTTTTAGGGAGATATATGGTATAATATTAATGTATTATTTATATATGAATAATAAATTAGGGTGTGAATGTTTACCTGATGGATTTTTAAAGATAAAGTGGTGTTTTGTTTATTTAATTTTCATTAAAAATTAATATCTACCGAAAATATTAATATCTTTTTTAATTATGAAATATGTTTATGTGAAGATTCTTTATTAATTGATAATGGATAAATATAAAGTTAATATTTCAATAAATATTATTTAGGGGTGATAAAAGAGTTTAATTAATATTCTTTAATTTACTACTTTATCTCTTTCATTGTTGAAAATTATATGGGAGTTTACGAGGGATTATAGTGATAAGTACTTATCCTGGTTGATGATTAACCTCTTCCCAGCCCTTCCAACCATAGTCATGATTCTAAAGTAAGTAGGATATATTATTTTATTATTCTAATCTATTTAGTTATATGATTTGAAACACCACTAGTATAAAATTCCACCACAATGATTAATTAATCCCACTAGTTTAGGATTATACTCTAGATACTATCCAAATTTTAGTTATATATATATAAAATCTATTATGTGGGACCTCAATTTCCTATCCTTAGTTTCATAGTTAATCTCATGTGATTCTCTAACATGATGTATGTAAAAAAATTGTATTATGTTTAATCATTAATTAGGAAATTATATATGTTTATCTAACTTGGATCACATTTGGTATTTTAAATTAATGGTATATATTATATTTTACATGTGATTTTTCTTTCAAAAAAGTTACATTTAACTTTCATACATGTTTTTCAAATTATAAACTCCTAGTTTATTTTATAAAAATTACACATATCAATTTGTGGAATCCTTTAAGGAATCTTTACTTATTACCATCATCCATAGTACATGTGTATATAGAAATGGTCTTATATGATATAGTTAATTGGAATTAATTTCTTGTAGATCGAAAATATATTATAGATGTTTGTGTTTTTCGAGGAAAATTAATGGATTTAAAATCTTGTTAAATTCAAATGGGAATGATTGAATTGTCATTTTTCAAAAAAATTTAAATTTTTTTTTTCTAGATTATTTTTCCACATCAGATTCCAATAAATTTAATTGTTTAATTTTTTTATTACACAATAGATACTATATTTTGGATTGGTGTTTTTTATAATGGTGGATGATTTTGTTTATTTTTTTATATTTTTTGTTTTAATGATGTATTTTCCTCATTATTCCTTTCTATATGTTAATTTATCTTTCAAAAGTGTTATTTTCATATAGAAAATTGCTCTGACAAGTGGAGTGTCCATGTTAACATTCCAGGATGACCATTTTTTATTTATATTTATCATTTAAATATTATTCTAATGTTTTAGCTTTATTCCCTTATTAATATATTTTCATCCCATAATGTTTGAGAATCACATATTGGCATTGTGAATGATTGTGAATATTAATTCATTAAAGGGAATATAGTAGAATCATAAAAAATATATTAATTGTGATATAAAAATATACGATTTTGTTTTTTGTGGGATAATAAAATTTTATAAAAATAAATCATAGAATATGAAAATGGAATGATCATTTATAATACTATGAGATCCTAGATTAAAACACATTAGAATAAGAAAAAAATATGTCATGATAATAGAAAAATCAATGAAAAGATATGATTTATTGGAATGGGGAAAAATATAAAAAATAAATTTCATAATAATATATTAAGGATCATAAGAATGAAATATTATTAATGTGTTTGAGGAACTCTGGTGATTCACCATATCATACTATGCTAGGTTTACCACCCATACACAATAACATAATTTTCCAGGATCATTCCCTAAGCACCATACATAACATTTAAAGGGATATATGATTCCCAAATGATTTGAGGGATGTATAATTAGAGCCTAATCCATAACATAATTAAATGTTCAAATTCATGTGTGACATATAGAGAATAATGTTTGTAATAAAAATTAAATAATAATTAATTAAAAAATAGAAAATCATGATGAAATGGAATTTCTTTTCACAATAATCACTTTGTATCATATTATCAATCTATGAGGAATAAATGTAATCATAGATAATAAATAATAATAATAAATATAAGGTCAAAAGACACATTAAAAATACATTCATATTTCATTAAACTAAAATATTGTGGGGGAGAGAGGTTGAGAGGGAAAAAATTAAAATGATAAATGATCAAAAATGTATAATAAGAGGGAAGTAAATATCGAAATTAAGAATGGAAGAACATATAAAATTCATCACATGTGAGGATGAAGAAATCTTTATATGAAATAAGAAAAAAGAAACATTAATCATAGATATAATAATTATAAATTGTTATTAATATTCAATTATATGATTTTATACAAAGCATCAAAGGGAAGATAAAAGAAAAGAGGTGATTTAGTGGGAAGTGAGAGAATCTATTAACATCATCGTAGACAATGAAAAAGGAATAAGTAAGTGAAATAAAAATCCAAAAATCAATAGAATATTATTGTTTGATATAAGATTGTGAATATATAATATAAAATATGATAGATTATAGGAGAGCAATCAGATGCATTAATAAAGATAATCGAAATAACAAATACACTATAAACATTATTATGTGTAAATTGAGAAAATATGATTGATATTAAAATTAATAGTTTTGTAATATCATAGAACTAAAAAATCTGAAAATAAAAATTAAAATTATAACAAAAAATAAATAGTATTATTATCAAATTGGTTTATATAAAATAAGAGAATTCCAACAAGTAATGAATGATAGAGAATCCCCATATAATGTTTGTATTGTGATAGTTAATATTAAATGATTAATACTTCAATAAAATTCAGTAATGATTTTTATAATAAATAATAATGAAGTTATTTTTGATAGAAAATAATTTTTTTAAATAGAATCAGACATAGAAACTATCCAAAATATGAAGTGATATCGAATGGGAAACCCTAAATAATTTTTGTAAAATGTGATGTAGGATTCAATGAATAAATGAATGAAACCATGTAACAAATTAATAATAGATGGTGTCTTTGATTAGGATAAATATATTGAAAATAGAACATGTTAGATAAATAATGGGGAATACAATCTAAAGAGATGAGACATAGGTAGGAATCCCCAAACAAATTCTGTAATAAATGAGTAAGAATAAATATGAAAGGTATATGTAAATCCTAAGAAAACAAAGGAAAACGAAATAAGTGATTTTTTTTTAAATAATAAATACAAAATAATGATTAAAAAGGTTAAGTTTTCAACAAATGAGTGTGATATAATAATCCTTTTACCTTAGGCCTTGATGTTATTTTTCATTCTTAAACCAGTTGTATAAACCTCTTATGTTTATTAAAACAGTATTATAGAAATAATTTGAAATTAAATAAGTTATTTTTTATCATTTATTACCACTATATTTTATCTATACACCTTTCATTATAGATAAATGGTTTGATTAAATTTTAGTTTGAATTATTTCATTTTCATTTCAACAAAGTTGTTTGGGTCACTTCTATTTATCAATCTGTTCTTTTGTCACAAAAATCATAAAAATTAATAAATTCAAACACACACACACATATATTTATATCTCCATGTGTGTGTGTGCATGTGTAATATAAAATACCCTGAACATCTGTTAATTCTATGATATGGGAAAAAACAGTATTTTTTAGTTGTAGAACCAACCTTACAATAATGTGTTAATGGGGGGTGGGAGAATATTTTGATATGTATATATATATATATATTTTAATTATATTACATAGGTATTTTAGTATCATAATTAAGTTATTTTTTTTATATTGGATAAATAATTTTGAATGTTTTTGAGAATAAATTTGAATGGATTCAGAGGTATAAAAAATTGAAATAATAATATATTGACATTACCATAAATTTTAGCATCCTTATTTTCAAAGGGTCTAGTTCTTTAAAAGATTAAAGTGACATGAGACCATAACATCTCAAAGACACCAAGGGTAATAATGAAGATTAATATATGTTGATATTAGTCTATGATGTGATTAAAATAGTGTTTCCTTATGAAAGATATTGGGTATTTATATAAACCGTAGTGGTACAATTTGTGTTGAAATAATGAATGTAATATCAATTAAAGACTAAAATTTTCAAAAGTAGTCATCATTGTTAATGTTGAGAAGTTTATTTCTCTATTATTTATTTCAATATTTTGTATATCATTCACTCAAAACCTTTAATTAAAAATTTCATTCATTACCGTCCATTTAAATATTCATTCAAACTCCATCATTTTTATATTCATGAAAAAACCATCATTTAAATATTGAAAATACATCATTTAATTAATCATTTAAAATAATTAATTTAAAAACTATTTAATATATATAAGTGAGTTTATTAAAAAAATTCCACACATTTTTTTTTGTTTATGTGTTATTTCCATATAAAATGTAATAATTTTTTACATGATGTTTTAATTGTTGTAAAATTCCATATTCTCTAATTTCAATTTTTCATTCATATTTTCTATTAATAATTTATATCATATGTTAATTTTTAATGATTAGTGTTTAAATAATTTTAATTTATTTCATCATTCTTTAAATGGTTATATATGTATCACCTTATATAAAAATATACAATTCATATATATAAATTTTTCATTGTTAATATCCTCCTAAATAATTTTTCTGTGCGCCTACACTCATAGAATGAAATAACATATCAACATTGCCGGAATCTTCCGATCGACCAAGCTTTTAACAAACACCCCTCCTTAGTAGTCAACTCATTTAGTGTGCATCATGTACTTTGAAGCATACAATACTTCGAATCAATGAGTGTTTATTTCATGATCACAACTCCTTCTGTTTAACATCACTATTCACTATAGAGTCACCTTCGATGATCCACCTATTTTCTATACCTTGTTATCTCATGAACACCATCCACTAACATCATCATGTTTCCACAATGTTTTAAACCTACCCTTATCTATTGGTTTTAAGTGAACACAAGAAGAATACCACCTAATGTCAGTTTTTGGTATGATTCCGCATTTTTTATGAAGATACATTATATTATATATATAAATTTACCATTCGGAATATGAAATGACAATAAAGTATTAAACATTATCTATGTGTCCATAAGATATACTAAATCTATCTTGTGGTAATATTTAAGGTATCCATGAGTTTGTTATACAAACTATCATTACTGTAAGATAAATTAACCTGGAGATCATTTAACAACTGACTATAAAGAGGTTTTATGAACATACTCTGAATGTATCCATATTGATCACAAGGAAAGTTTTAATTTTCAACACCTTTATTATTATGTGACTCGGAGTGATATATTTTATATGTGAATTCAAAAATAATTTTCAATGTGACCACATGATTATTTCAATGTGATCATAATAAAAAATCTACCATGAGTGACCACACAACTATTTTTTTTCACACAGTCGGTATAATAACCATACGCTGCAATGACATGTTTTGTTAACCGACCATAATGAATTTCCCGTAAACATCTATTATGTTACATTTTTTTCCATAAAATATAATTTTTATTATTATTTTATTACTCGTAATTTTGAGAAAATAAATAACTCTTTTTTATTATATTTTTTTAATTCATTGTGTTTCTTCACAAAAAAATGAAAAATGTGATGACTCTGTGAAAGAAATATGATAGAGAAAATATCAAATAAGTATTCAAGTTATTGATGAGTTGCATATTATAATTATATTCTCTATTTCATAATTAATATTTTTTCAAATAAAAATGATTTTTATTCAAAGGTTTTAATTAATATACTCCATTATAGAATGAATATATAATCAAAGTACCACATTGTAAATTGGTTAATGATAAATATTGTATAAATTTTCATGAAAATAAAATAAATAAATTTAGTTGATATATTATTTATTTTTGTATATTTATATTATTTAATTACTATAAATTGATTTGTGTGACTTTTATTTTAGTATTTAATTGAATAAATCTCAATTGTTCTAACATGAACATTTTATTTTTTTAAAATTTTGTAATAAAAGAATAAATGGGAATGAAATATTTCTAAAAATTAGTGAAATAATTAAAATTATAGGTAAATGATATTAATCTATGTATTATTTTTATCTAAACATTAGCATCATGTGATTGGTGATTTGATTATTCCATGATCATGGTGTTAATGATTTACAATTAATATTCGACAATGTGATCTAATTGAATACTTTAAAATATACTTAGTACAGTTTACTCAACAACCTGGCATACATAACTATTTCAATTTTTGAGATGCATGACTATGTACTTGTTTGACTAGTGATATATTGGTGCAATAAAAAAGGAACATCAATGTTAAAAACATTATTATTTAAGTTACCAAATATCATCGAGCTACATTAATATTTATCATCATCTACACCATTGATTCTTTTTAATTTCATTCTAGATAAAATCGTATTATTTTTATTTTATCTGTTTATAATTGTAAGTGTTAGTATATGATTTTTTCAATCTAAATCATTTCTCATTTTGGTCATGATAACAATTACATGGAAGATATTTCAGTTGTTACTCCTAAAGAAAGGTCATGTCATATTTGATTATGGAAACATAAAAAAATAATGTCAAACAAGGATCTGTCTCCTTTTAAAATTTAGGGTTATAATATAAGGTATTTTAAAATTCAGAGTCTATAAATGATTTTTCACTCCTTTAAAATAGAGTTTCACATAATAGGTTCCAATATTCTCATTGAGTTGAGAAGAGTTAATAGTAAACTAGGATCCCTATGATATGAACCACTATAAAAAAAATATACTAACATTTTAATTTGTGCTCTATTATTTATTCAACACTCCACTAAACAATTTATTATTCAATAATAACGTTCTATTTAATTTTTTAAAAAATCCTTACAATGATAACTTACACCCCCTCTATAATATTTTTTCTCATTAATATTGATCTACACATTGGCATAAAATGTGGTTCCTCAAATGATGTCTACCATCTTGGATTGTTTATATATAATACCAAATAATTGGTATTAGATCATAAGACATTCATAATGACATATTGACAATTTTATTCTTTTTATTATCACAACTTATTGGTTTCAAAAGCTAGTTAATTTTGATAATCATTTTTTTTATATTTTATTACTTATTGTGGTAACCGGATTCTAGACCTAATAGTCTATAGAATAAATAAGTCCTTAATAATGGAAGGTATTAATGAAAATGATGTATGGATACCTCAAGATCCACCATTTTTCCATGGAAGTGTCTATGGGTACTAGGAATGTCGAATGTAATGATTCCAAAAAAAATTATGTATAAATAACATGATAATGAAAAACATTAAATGAGATACCTATGCTGATCCAATGACACATGTAGGTAATTATATGGTAAAATAGGTTTTAAATTATAAAGAAGAATTGTTTTTGTTGTTATATAAGTAGAAGATTATATAGAAAATTTTCAAATTGTATGAAATCCCACAAAATTTACATAATAATATTTGAAACTAACTATGGGATAGAAAAACCTAAAAATACCATGATAGGAATACTACAAGAAGATTACCAATATTTTATTATGGAAGAAGATGAGTCATTAAACCAAATGATCAAACAGTTCACACACATTAAAAATAGTACGAGTTTGCTTGGTGAAGTAATGGATAACATAGATCGTGTTGAATGATCTATGATATAACTACAAAAAATAGAGAATGCAAAGAAATTGGTGATCAACAAAAAGAAATAAACACAAATAGTATACCATATATGAACTAGAAATTCATTATCATAGTACAACCCTAAATTGGAATGAATTATTGATGAGGAGTCTACAATGTAGAAAGGAATAGAATTTAAGCCTAGTGATAATGAAACCTATATTCTTCTAAATTTGAGTTATAGGAAAGGGAAAAGAAATGGATCATTTTAGAAAGAATTATTCCATTTTAATGAAAATAAAATGTTGTAGAATGATATATAGAAGTATGTTTAAAATAGAGTATATGAAATTTAAAACTAGTAATAATTATCTTGTTTAAGAATTAACCTATTATGAGTTTAGTAATAAAGGACACATTAAGACTAATTTACCTAAAACCAGATATTCAAATAATTAAAAATACAATAGGATAAAATAAAGTGAATATTTTTTATGGGATTGAATTGTTCTAAAATTTCACATTAAAAATGTAACTTGGTAGATGAAAAGGAAATAGGTAACCTTTCTTTTAGGGGTGAAAAATATGAGATACCTAACTCATTTTTAAATCAAATAATGACCCATGATATTATTTCACATAATACAATATATATGGATCGAATAAAAATAGATTATTATTCTTATTTTGGAACTGATTATGTTAATTCTAAAAAAATAATTACATAATTAAAATGAGTAATTAAAGAATAATGATGTCAAAATATTTGAAAATACACTAATAGAAAAACTAAAAATAACATGAAGATTATTTGAAATTTGGAATAAATAGAGAATGTGATAATTGGAATATTTTTTCTCATAATTATAAATCTAAAAAGAATTTTTATTCTATGATATTACAACTAAATTAAAATTTAGTAATAAATAAATAATTATTTTATTTAAATAATAATTATTTTAAAATAATGTTTAAATTTTCCGTGATGATATACCCAAAAAAATAATGAGTTTCAAAAAAATAAATAAATAAAATTAGACACTAATATGTACACAATAAACCTCTAATGAGAAATACTATACTGATTTAGAAACTATTCAAAACTAGAATGTGTATTTTAAAAAATGATGTTTCTAATCATAAAGCAGAATTATCTAAATTGGTTCATGTTAAAGGGAAAAGGGACCAATTTTTTTATATTGAATCCAACCTATTAGGGGAAAGTTTTTGGTTATTACATATTTTCACAGAGATTGAATAAAAATACTTCTTTTAAAATATCAAAAGGGACTATTTCTAGTGTGATGTAATTTAAATGTAAAATGCAGGGTAATTATGTTAATGAATTATCTTTGATATTCCCTAAATCCTTCAGTTAAAAAAATTAATATTATAAAAGACTTGGTTTTTAGAAGTACAAAAAAAAGATAATCCAAATCTGTTTGGGTGACCAAAAGATCGACAATCAATTTAGCTGAATCAATGTTATCATTTGTACCCAATTGATGTTACTAAAATCTTATAGAACTATACCGGTCACCATTCATATGTATGTTTTTTTCATGACCAGTATTCATTCAATATAATGTTTTTTAAACTATCATGATGGCATGCATAATATTTAATAATCATTTTTTTCCATTTTAATTTTAGTATTTTAGAAATTACTATAACTTAACTTTGTTTTTATTTTAGCATGTAATCATGATTTATTTTTCATAGATTAAAAATTTCAGTTGCATAAAAACTAATTGTTATTTTATATTTCATATAGAAATAATTTAATGCATATATATATTATAAAATCATCTATTTATGTTGGGGGAGGGGTACTTGTTGTCTATTAAAATAGTCAATATGATGGTTTTATTGTTTTAAAATAGTTTTTAAACATTTAGTATACACTAAAATTATATTTCATTAGTCTACTTGAAATATTTTACAACAATTATTTTATTTTTATGAAAGAAGATATTTTGTGTTTATATCATCTAATAACCTTATTTTAACATTTAGTGTTTGGAGGATTTTTCTGTTAAAATAGTTAAACACTTACTATAACATTTTTTTACTTGTGAAGGTCTATGGAAATACAATTTCCAATTCACTTTATTTGGAAAAGTAAAACATAACTTCTAAATTATATTTATGCATTATAATTTATTTATTATGGTTTAAAATTATATTGAATATTGAATATTTGAAATTATAAATTTAATCAAAATCATAAATTTATGATCTCATTGAATTGATTATTTCAAATGATAACTTGTTTTTTATCTCTGAATTTTATTGAAATTTCCTTGATTAAATATATTATTTAAACCTATTCCAGTATGTTTAAAATTTTTCATCCTATATAATTATTCAAATTAAATTTTTAATATAATGTTATTAGATGATATGTCTTTAATTAAAAAATATAGTTTCTTAATAGAGAGGGAGTTCACATTTAAAATATTCATGAAAATTAATTCATAATTTTGTGAACAATATTATAGTACAATCGTAATGTTTTATTTGTAATCTATTCGTGAAAGTATTTATAGTTCATGAAATAAATCATATTAAATATGGGTTTTTGATAATTTAATATCACATATATTTTTTAGGTAACAATAATTTTTTTTAGTTTTATCATCTTTTATAATTTCTATAATATATTGAATGAAAGGTTATTTTTTATTATGAGTGTTGGTATCAATTTATGGTAATATGTAAAATTTTGTAGGTGTACAATGTTTTAGAGATTTAATAATAAATATTTTAGACAAATTTTAAAATAATGGATAAATTTTAGTGTATTTAAATAAAATGATTAATTTTTCTATTTAAAAAGGGGATATTGTTATCATTGGAAAATATATTTTTATTTTATTTGTTTCGATCAATTAAAAAAAATTATTTCAAAACATGAAATTTAAATATTCATTTAAAATACTTCAATTAAATATTCATGATAAATCCTATTTTTAAACATTCATGTATTTTTTTTAATTTAAATAGTTGTAACCAATCATTTAAATATTCAAAATAAATTGTTTATTTAAAATTCATTTAATTGATATAAGTTCATTGATTATAAAATGTCTTTCTATAGAATTTCACTGTTTATGATTTATTGTCCTATATAATGTTATTATTTTTTATATTTTCTAATGTTTGAAGTATTTTTATATTTTATATACTTCAATTTAATGTTCTTTAATTTTTATTCTCTATTAAAACATTATAACTTGTGTGAATTTTCAAATATTAGATATGAATTTTTTTTTATATATATTAGAATTTTTTAAATGGATATATATATATATCGCCTCATAAAAAAATAGATAACTTATATGTACATATTTTTTACAATTCATCTCATCCTCTATACAATTTTCGTGCACCTATAATCTCCAAATTATAACACACTTCGACTTCGTCGTCAACATCTACTTGACCAAGGATTCATCTAGAATCTCTTCAATAGTATTTTATCTTATCTTGCGTGCATCGTCTTCTCAACTATGAAACAAATTTCATAACAATAGGTATTCAATAAACCATCATAGTTCCTCAAGTTTTACATCTGAATTCCCCATGGTAGTACATCGGTTGCTCAACTAGTTTTGTGAACCATATTCTCCCCTATGAAATTGCCACCAGCATCAGAAAACATCCTCTTTGTTTCGAATGTCTAATGAATCATTTATTATAAGTGACCTTATTATGCATCCAAAATACCATGAGATTCTTATAATCTAAGATGGGTTTTATCAAGATATCATTTACATTATATATGGTGATACATTGAGCAATATTAATTGAATACCATTCCTTTCATCTAGAGTTAGAAGTCCCCATGTTATTCTAATCCTACCATGTTGTCCTATTTAAAGTAACCATGATTTTATTCTAACACCAATATTATGTGGTATTTAATGATATAATATGTTAATTTTACCAATTCCATGCAATTTTATTATGAAGATACCATCAGTGAATCCAAAGTAACTATAAAGTCAGTTTCTAGTTTCTCTGACTGTATCTCTTATGTGACAGTGTGTTATATTTTATTTATTTGAGTGCATGAATAATTTTCAATGTAACCACATGAGTATTTCAAAGTGAATGATATACTGACCGACCAGATGTAAGTGACTGCATAACAAATCTATTCACATAGCTAGTATATCGACCCTGCTCTGTGATGACATATTTATTTAACCACCCACTAGGCTTATGCCTCAAATAGTCAGTTCAATTAGTTTTTTTATTTTGAAAATGTATATATTCTTCATAATGTTTTATTCATTTTTTTGATGAAATATTATATTTAATGTTAAATTTATTTATTTTAATCATTTTATTTATTTTTAAACATTTTAACTAATATAATGATTATGATATACCTGTTTTAAAAATATATAACATTTAAATAATCAATATTTTATCGTTATTTTGATATGAAAAATAAAATTCATGTTTTTCAAATTGTTATATTTATTTTATTATAATGTAGAATAAATATATAATCAAATGAAAATATTTGAAAATATTTAATGAGAAATATTGTGGAAAGTTTTATAGAAATAATAATTTTCATTTCATTTTTTCTATTCTATTTTATATATATTTCAATCTTCGAATTAATTAAAATTAATTTATGCTATTATTTTGATTTTATTTATATGAAAAATAATCATATGTACTAATCAACATATTCAATATTGTTTTAAATAAGGTCAATAAATGAATAAAATATTGCAAGAATTATCTGATGAATAACATGATAATTCAAATTATTAGTAAATAGTATTACTCTATGTATTATTATTATCTTACCCATGACAACATATAATTGGTGATTTAGATTCTCGACTATCTTTAAGTTAATAATGCGTAATTAATCTGTCGGAATACAGTCATGGAGATTGAGATAAAACTAAATCAATATTTTTTATTTAAAAATGAGAAATATAAAATTAATAAAATTTTATTTATGTTCAATTGATTTTTTATTCAACTATTTTTTTCTATTGTGATCAAAAAGGATCTAAAACTCTTGAATCTCTACTACTAATGTTATCAAAGATAATTGAGGTATAACAACATCATTAATAATCTTCTGCACTGATAATATTTAATTAATTTAATATATTAATATTTATTTTTTTGAAATTCTATGAGTTTTATTTGTATTTTCCTAAAAAAATAATTTATCATTTTTATTCTTATACCCATTAAATGGAAGGTAATTGGTTTGTGACTCCAAAAAAAGTCATGTTATATTAGGTTGTGACTCCCAAATAATGTCCAATCATAGTTGTTTGTAACTCCTAAAAAAATTCATGGTATTTCCTCTGGGAATTGTAAATGTAAGAGTCAATAACAAATTCATCACACCTTTAAAAGGTAGTATGTTTTTATAATAACTATTCTCTTTATTTAATATTTAATCATGATTTGTTACATAAAATTTCTCTTAATAAAAATCCAATGATCGAGAGGTCTAGTTTCATAGGAAATTTAGAACACTACATAATAACGTAAAACATCCAATACAACAACTTTATTAAAAATTCTTATACATGACCACAACATTCCTTCGTACTTAACACTTCAGGGGATAACCTGAGGAAATACATAAGAATTGGGAGAGCTCTAAAGTCCAAAAAGGGAATAAATATGGAATAAACTAAGGAATACAATACATGTTAAACAATAGGTATATCAATAGAGAATTAATATAACCTAAACATAAATTAATGATAATAATGATAATCATACCATGTAAATGTGAAAACAACATACAACATGATATTAGCATTATTCATGGCTCATTAGACTTGTATTAATAAGAGTAAACCCTAATTGAACATGAATTAGTAAGAGTGAACCTTAATTACACATTTATTAGCATGAATAAACCCTTATTTCACATGACATATCATTAAACTAAACATTACCCAATGCATTAATTCACTACCAGGGCCCACCCTTCACAATCATTTCATTTAATGCATAAGTATGCCACATAGATCATTCAACATGGAATCATTCTACACAAAAAGTTATCACAAGAATTAGGAATGTGAATTACATACATTTAAGTCACTAATAAATAATTATATGAGCATAAAGGTGAATACTTTTTCTAGAGAAGTGGGTATGGTATTCACAACGTGATGGAAAATAGTAGTGCCATTTCAGCGGCATAGCAGCACAAAATAGAAGTTAAAATAATAGGTTGATGATAGAAGAAGGGGTATCTCAAATTTTATACATTGAAGTGGAAAGTAATTGTATAATGGAACAGTATACTCTAACTCATTAAATGGAATTTAAAATGAATAATATTAAAGATGTTCTTAAATGGAAATGAAGAAAGATAAATCCCTTACGGAATTTAGGCTAGGAAACTGGTGTATATAAAGGATCATGGATGGATTAATGAGAGTTTAAGGAAGCCATAATTATTTATATATCAAATGGATTTTATGGAGAGTATTTATGAACATATCCCAACTTATGAAAATTTAAATTAAAATACATATAATAAAATGAGTGCTTGATAAAAGAGGAGAGTGGAAGATCCATTACTTGGATGTGAGACCCCAAAGGCATAAAAGATGATTATATGGAGCATGGGGATACATGGTAGTACTATAGGGATAATATATAATAGTTTATATGAGATTCAATGAGTTTGAGTGAAGTGGAATGAGAGTGTGGGTGGGTTTATATTGGAAAAAAGGGATATTTCTTTGTTATTTTGGTTTTGGAGACTACATAATAAAACATTCAAAACCACAAACCATCACATTGTTTTTCCAATGATTTCCAGAATACAGGATTGGTATAAACTATTTTATAAGGTTAATGGACAAATATATTAAAATATTTCTTTTTCTTTTGTGGAGTTGAGTCATACATTCTTGAAAATAATTTTAAATTCATAAAATATTTTATATGTCTTGGAGGATTCACTAAGTCAATATAAAATAAATCTAGTAAATATAAAATAAAATTATTTTTAAGATACTGAATTTCCCAAAGAACCCTTTTATATTATTTCTTACCTTACTATTGGGTCAATGTGATGTCATAAAACACACTATATTTTTTGGGTGTTTTATTTTCACCCAAATATTCGACTGCCTTAGAAAATTTTTAAAAATAGAATTTTGGAATCCTAATTCCAAAAATAATATTAATTTTATCTAAATATTATTTTAATTTAGTGAATTTTCACTTTTGAAATAAAAACTAATACTTATTGAAAATTGACATGTGTAACGACCCGAATCTAGGGCCTCATAACTGGTGCCTCGTACCCGGTTCACCACATGACCTCAAAAGCATTTCCCCAAATGCCAGAGGCTGCCAATTAGCAGTGAGGGCCTTGGTGAGTCGGTGGGGAAACTATTCCCTCATTGGGTAAATTATACATCCGAAGAAAAAACATACACAATAGTGGAAACATGAACAACATATGACAACTGAAACAAAAAGTAGAAGCAATGTCTGATATAACAATGATGCAGTATGGTACAGGTGTCTGTGGAAAGCAGTAAACAAAACAACATGCTGGAATACAACTGAAACCAAATAATAAAAGTAAACAGCAACTCTAGCAGCATCTTAACCCAAATCCATATCCCATGCTCTCCAGCTCCAACCAGCAATCAAGTACCTGATGTTGAAGGGCCACAATCCATATCCACACCTGGAACCATATAATCTGTTTGGGCCAAAAAACAGGACCCAAACAGGGTATGAGACTAATTAGAGTAGGAAACCACCACAAGATTTGTGCCCTACTGTTATTGAGAAATATATCCCAAGTAAAGGAAATAAATACAATAATGAACATGGAGTACACCAGTATAAATCCTACCAATTACCATTCACATTCATTTAATTAAACTACCAGGGAATCTATAAGAGCTTTCTATTCCAACTTAATGCAAGTAACACAGCAGGCTACCAAAAGACTACCTAACCCACAAGCAGTTCAAACCCAAGATTGTTCTTTGGCTTGGTGGACTCGTCACAACCAACCAAACAAAATTCACACTGACTCTCTGGGTGGCTCAAACAAGCAGACCCCAATAGTCCCGTAATCAAATAAGGCACAGACACTCTGGGAAGATCTTACGTCAATTCCCCTGTGGTCATACAATGATAGCTACAGACTCTCTGAGGAAGCACTTACGTCTAATTCCTCATGTGGTATCGATACGTGTGTAAACTATGAACACTCTTCGGAAGAACAAAGTCATATTCCTGTAGGTCCTGCGTATGAAACTAAAACCAACAGACCCTCTAGGGAAGCACTTAATCGTCTATTCCCTCTTTATTTTCCCACACTAGGTTCTCATAGCCCTGAGCAGTCCATTCGAGCGTAATTGACTGTCAGCAGCCATAAGTAAGTTCCAAAACTACTTGGGTAATAGCTACAATGCATCAAGAACATTTAAATAGCAGGCAACACCTGCAAGCAGTTATTACAAGTAAACTAGAAATTGCAATAGGGTTTGCCTAATAGGCAAACGGTGCCGAACAGAGATAAACGGAAAAATAGGGAAAACACACATGGGGTGATCCTCAAACATTCTACCAAGAATACATTAGTATCAATTAATTATAATCTAACAAGAAATCTATGGAGATTAAATAATAAGATCAAAATCCCATGCTCGGGATACCCGATACATGGGTATCCAACACTTTTGCAACCAAAACTCAAAGACATTCAAAGTAGGGAAAAAAAACAACTACCTCAATCCTTGGAGATTGATATAAGTGAACCACAACCATTGATTCTCCTTATAACTTCAAATATCTGAGAAAACGTCCAAAAATATCATCCCATGATAACTTGAAAATGAAGAGGAATCACGAAACAATGCCAAAGCAGAACCAAGAGCTCACTGTTGCGATTCTATTGTAACCAATGGTCTTCGATTCAGATAGCTAGTGAGGGATAGATGGATCAGAGAAGATTTTTCCTCCTTGGACGCTATAGGTGGAATTAGGCAGAGAAGAAGACGAAAACATGGTTAAGTCACGACCCCAGTATGATTAATGTAATAAAAAGAAAAGTACAAGGCGTGTATTTTTAGAGTACATGTCGTGTACGTTGGTTTTTCGTACTCTGCTTTAAGAGGCCTCCATATCACCCCACACGGCTGTGTGTGTGGCCAGGAAATGGCCAGCACATGGCCTCGCGTGGGAGAAAAGTACATGGCATGTACTCATAAAGTACACGGCATGTACTCTAAAAATTTCCAGATTTTCCCCTCTTCCTTAAAAATGACCAGAAAAGGAAAACATACCTAAAACGACGATCCGGGTTCTTACAAACTTCCCCCCTTAATGAAATTCATCCCCAAATTTTGCAATTGAGGCGTAGAAGAAGAATCCCCCAACAGCTGGCCACTGCGATCGTACATCAGCCTCCCACTCCCAAGTCTCATTCTGCACTCGCCCGTGCTGCCATATCATCTATAATAGAGGAACAGACTGGCCATGGAGAAGTTTCGTACTGTGATCGAAAATCCAGATAGGATGCTCTTCAAACCAAGAATTCGCTTCAATCTCAACCTCCTTGAGTTGAAAGACATGAGAAGGTTCTGAAAAGTAACATCAGAGCTGGGAAACATGGAAGACGTCGTGAATAGATCTGTACCTCTAAGGTAACTGCAACCGATAGGCATCCAGCCCAACTCTCTCCAACACCTCAAATGGCTCGACGTATCGTGGTGAAATCTTACCCTATCTCTGGATCATCTTGTGTCCCAACCTCTTTGTGACATGCATGAAAACCTGATCCCCGACCTTGAACTCCAGAGGATGACTCTGCTGATCAACATAATACTTTTTCCGAGACTGTGCTGAATCCATCCTCTTTCGAATAAACTCCATGTTCTCTGAGGTCTCCTGAACAAGACGAGGTCCCAACAAAGCTGCCTCTCATGCCTCCAGCCAGCATAAAGGCGATCGGCATGACCTACCGTACAAGGCCTTATAAGGTGTCATCTGAATAGTCGCCTAAAAACTTTTTTATAGGCGAACTCGACAAGAGGTATATGCTTCTCTCAAGAACGGCCAAAGTCCAAAATGCAATCTCGAAGCAACCTGGATTGTGCGCTCGGATGAGCCATCAGTCTGGGGATGGTATGTTGTGATCAAAAGTACGTGTGTACCCAAAGCCCTATAAAACCACTTCCATAACTGAGAAGTAAAGCACACATCCCTTTCTGAAACAATGGAGTGTGGAACTCCATGCAGACATACAATCTATCGGATGTAAATTCGTCCCAGATCATCAAAACTGAAGGTCTCCTTGATCGGTAAGAAGTGAGTAACCTTCGTAAGCCTGTCAATGACAACTAAAACAGCGTCGTTCCCTCAAGGAGACCTTGACAAACTGATCACAAAGTCCATGGTGACATCGTTCCACATCCACCCCAGAATGGGTAACTGCTGTAAAAGCCCTGATAGTCACTGATGCTCTGCTTTCACCTG
The DNA here is from genome assembly GCA_963277665.1 of Viscum album. NCBI lineage: Eukaryota > Viridiplantae > Streptophyta > Magnoliopsida > Santalales > Viscaceae > Viscum > Viscum album. The sequence continues at coordinate 1,158,569,332 of OY728122.1, read as the reverse complement.
CTGACAAGTCGAGCATCTCATGACAAACCCAGAAACTTATCTTTTTATACCTGGCCACCAGTACTGGTGATGTAGATCACAGTACATCTTGGTGACACCTGGATAAACTGCCCAATCTGAGGAATGAAAATCCTGCATTAGCTCCTCGCGTATGTCTGCTGGCACGCATATGTGTCCCTGGAAATGTAGGATCTCAACCTCACCCATTGTCCATCCAGGAAGACGGTCCTCTCTTGACACACTCTCCCACAGGACTAAGCCCTCTGAATCTGATATCTTCCTCATCTGCACCAGATCATGTAAAGTAGAGGTAACGGCCACAGAAGAGAGAATGGTTTGTCCCTATCTATCATGTACCTCCATGTGCATCTCAGAGAATAGTTCCATAAGTTTCCACTCACTGTTGGCCACTTGAACTACATGTAACTAAGTCCTCTATCTCTGTTTGTCTACCACAGCATTGCGTTTCCTAGGCGTATAGGCATGCTCAAATTCAAAATACTACAGGCACTCGACCCACCTCCGCTATCATAAATTTAAGTAACGTTGTGTGAAGATATAATTGAGGCTCTTGGGGTCAGTATATACCACAAAATGCTCTCCTAGTAGATAGTTTCTCCAACAACGCACGACATGAACAACAGCTGCCAACTCCAGGTCACATGTAGGGTAGTTCCTCTCATGTGGCCTCAACTGCTGAGACCCGTAAGCAACGAACCCACATACCTACATAAGCACATCTCCCAGCCTGATACCTGATGCATCACAGTAAACAGTATATCCTTTTCCCAGCTCTAGAAAGACCAGGATCAGTGCTAACATCAACCTCCCCTTCTGCTCCTAAAAAGCTGACTCACAAGAATCTGACTATAAAAAATTCGCCCCCTTCTTGGTCAGACCTGTCAGCTGTACTTCTAGGCCTGAAAAGTCAGGTATAAACCGCCTGTAGTAACCAGACAGCCCCAAGAAACTCTATACCTCTATGACATTCTTTGGCTGCTTCCATGTAACCACTGCCATCACATTTTCGTGGTCTACTGATACTCCTGTTTCTGAGATGACATGACCCAGGAAATTAATATCATCCATCTAGAAGTGGAACTTTGAGAGCTTATCCTATAACTGATTCTCTCTCAGTGTACTAAATACGATCTCAAGATGGGTAGCATGGTCGTGTCGAGTGTGAGGGTACACCAAGATATCTTCCATGAAAACCACTATGAAGGAATCCAAATAAGGATGGAAAACTCTGTTCATCAGGGCCATGAAGGCTACTGGCGCGTTCGTGAGACCGAATGGCATAACCAAGTACTCGTACCGACCATATCTACTCTAGAAGGATGTAATAGGTATATCAGATGGTATGATGCACAACCGATGATAACCAGATCTCAAGTCGATCATTGAGAACACCCTGGCTCCCCAAAGCTGATAAAAAATATCATCAATCCTTATAAAATGATATAGGTTCTGGACCGTAAACTGGTTCATCTTCCGATAGTCCACACAAAGACAAAAGGTACCATCCGCCTTCTTTGCAAACAACACCATAGAACCCCAAGGGGACGTATTGGGTCAAATAAAACCCTTTGCCGGCAACTCCTCCAACTGTTTCTTGAGATCTTGCAACTCAATCATCAATATCCTATAAGGAGGTATGGATACATGTGTTGCTCCTGGCACAAGCTCAATAGAGAAGTCTACCTCTCGCTCCGGAGGAAACCCTAAAAAGTCTTCTGGAAGTACATCTGGAAAAAGATCAACTATAGAAGGAAAATTCATCTGAGAATTCCCCTGTTCATCCAGATATAAACTAGAAATCTGGGCTGTAACACTGCCCAACCCATGATGCTCTAGTCCAACTCTTCTCGGCTGGACATCTCATTCGCCCTTGTGAAGAAAAGATCTTCCCTCCGGTGGTGTGAAACTCACCCTTCGGCGATAGCAATCGATAAAGACCTGGAAGGAAACTAATCAGTCCATCTCGAGAATGACATCATATCTCATCATCTCAAGGATATAAAGATCCCACAATATGTGACACCCACCAACCTCATGGGGGAACTCCTTGCACTGGCTCACACTAGCAGTTCTAAGTCCCAAGCGAGTGTCTAGTGTCATCATATACTCAGATGTAAAGACAGTAAGTCTAAATCTCTCCACATTGTTCATAGAAACAAAGATTTGAGAATATTTGTTATAGAAAAGTGGAGAAGATAAAACTGAGGCTACTAAGATCATACCTCGAACTGTGGAAGGACCAGGATCTCACCCCTGATGAATATACTCTACCGAAAATTTCTAGATAGTACCGCGGCCCATTGTAGTAGCCAGATATCACTGGGCTGATCCTCTCGGAGCCTGACCCCTGCGTCCTCGACCTCTACCCTGGCCAGAACGTCCTGAAGAACTCCATCCCCCAATCTGCTGCGGAACTGGTAATCCTACTCCTGTACGAGGAGGAGAAACAGATCCTCCATTACTAGCTTCTGGAAGAAGAACCCTATAAAAACTCTCTTGATGACCCATCTTCCCGCAATATCGGCACTCCAATGGGTCTCTTGGGCACTGAGGCTTCTTATGACTACTCTTTCCACACTGATAGAATACCACCTGGTTGCCCGAAGGGAGATCCTGTCTACCAGAAGAAATACATCGCTTCCTCGAGTCACCTCGAGTAGACTCTCATTGGTGCTTCCTGCTGCCAGTTTGAAATTAATCAGCCTTGGGTGCTGAACCGCCCTGGTCAACAGCTCCAGTCACCCACAAATTTCTTTCAGTGATCAGCACCTAGTTGACTATCAGAGTAATATAAGTCAACTGTAATACACTCACCTACGATCAGATCTCTGGCTTGAGACCTTCCTCAAACTTCCTTGACAAAAAAAACTCGTCATTTCCCAGAACGGGAGTGAAGTGCTGTAACTCTGTGAAATGGGAGGAATACTCCATAACCGAATGAGTACCATGCTGCAAGTTTATGAACTCTCTGGATCTGTCGGCCCTCAGCGTCGCCGGATAGAAGTAGTCGTAGAACGTATGTTGGAACTCGTCCCAATCCATAGTCCTATGGCGCCCTTACTGCGAAACTACATCCCACCATCTCTTTGCAGAATCTCGCATCATGTAAGTCACGAGCTTCACCCTTCTGTCTGGGGGTGTCTCCAGATGCTCAAATATGGAAAGCATGGTTTCTAGCTATGACTCTGCAGCCCGAGGTCCTCCATCCCGGGTAAAATATGGAAGATGATACTATGGAAAAACCCACGTCAACTCTAACAAAGACATGGTAGGAAGTTATGATCCTTGGAAGGTCTGCATGAATCTCATGAAACCCTCTCTGAACTGAGCGTCGACACCAGTTTCTGGAATCACTGCAGGTTCCATGTTCGGAATGATCGGCGGAACTACTGGTAGTCCTTGTTCTCTCATATCAGGCGTACGGTCACAGCCTAGTTCCTGATGTGCAACGAGAGGTCGTCTTGGTGCCATATCCCTGAAAGGTAAAAAGAACACATTAGAATTATGATTAACAAGGACATAATCCCAAGGGTACAAAATGAGAAAAGGAGATAGAAACACTTAATTTTTCCAAATCACGACTACACGGCGTGTATTTAAACTACACAGCGTGTTTGTTAAATCCATTCACATGGGTGTGTACTTCTGCCACTAATAGTCGTGTAACACCACGGACTACACGACGTGTTGTTCCAACACACGGTGTGTACTTGAACTCCGCTCTCCTGCCCGAGTCACATTTCATGGCTAACATACATGGTCCTCTTAATCCTAAACGACACGGCATGTTCACTAAGGACACGAAATGCACTGGACAGGTTCAGCGACCAGTGTAGCATGTTACACAGTTGGCTACATGGCTGAAACATAAAGGGAATGTTCTGAACAAACACGACATGCATAGGAGAAGATAACATAGTCCCGTGTTGTTCGTTACATGGTCGGGTACCTAGAACAAGGCTACATGGCGTGTTCTAAAAAAAATACGGTGTGTACTAAATGAGCGTCCCCGACCCGTGTTGTTAATGACATGGTCGGTTACACGGTCGACTACTACATGACTTGTATTTATCATACACGGAATGTCCCTAAAGACTTTCTACAACCCCATGTCCCTATTCACATAGTCAGTAACACGGTTTAGAAACTACACGGCGTGTATTAATAAAGTACAAGTCATGTATTCTGGGTTTTTCCGGGCAGTAGCTCAGAAACAGCACCGAATGCCAGAAACACTGAAAAACAAACATCTATATGCCAAATTCCAATCTATGGGGTCCCATACTCCCCGAGAATCATAGCTTGTCATCATAACAATTCATACACCAAGTAAACAACATTAAATCCAATGATCTGCTAAATTTCGATCCTCGATGGCCCATAACACCTCTAAGAGAAATGTTTGGAATCTATGATAAATTAACAGCAAAAATAAACACCACCCTATCAACATAGAAATATATCTATCACAAAAACTATAACAACATCTTGCATAATCTATCACGACATCTATAACAACAGCATGCAATCTCTAATGCACACTAGAAAACATGAAAAAAGTCATGACATGTGATTTCTTAACGTGTTCCTATATGATGCATGAGATGGAATACCTCATCTCATCAGGTTTCAACAAAATAGAACCACAATAATATGAACTGTAAGAGAAAAAAACATGTGCATCACCCAACGGTGAAATATAATAAACTGTAACACTTGCCAAAAACTGAAAATTGCAATTATGGGGTAATATAGCTTTTCCCTATACACGAGTTAATTAATAATGGGCACAGTTAAGAACTAACTACCCATTCCTTAATATCTTTATCTATTTTCGCAAAACAGTAAGGAAATAGAAAAGAAATAAAACCTCCTCTGATACCACTTTGTAACGACCCAAATCTGGGGCCTCTTAACTGGTGCCCCATACACGGTTCACCACATGACCTCAAGCGTGTTTCCTCAAATGCCGAGGATGCCGACTAGTAGTGAGGGACATGGTGAGTCAGTGGGGAAACTATGCCCTCATTGGGTAAAGTATACAGCGGAATAACAAACATACACAATAGAAAAAATAGGAACAACATACGACAACTAAAACTAAAAGTAGAAGAAATTTCTAATATAACAATGATGCAGTATGGTACATGTGTCTATGGAAAGCAGTAAACAAAACATCTTGCTGAAATACAATTCAAACCAAATAATAAAAGTAAACAGAAACTCTAGCAGCATCGTGAGCCAAAGCCCGGTCTCATGCTCTCCAGCTCTAAACAACAATAAAGTACCTGAGGTAGAAGCGCCACAATCCCTATCCCCACCTGCAACTCTATAATATGTTTGGGCCGAAAAATAGGACCCAAACAGGGTGTGAGACTAATCCCATTAGGAAACCACCACAAGATTTGTGCCCTACTATTTGGGAGAAATATAGAAAAAGTAAAGGAAATAAATACAGTAATGAACTAGGAGTACACTAGTATAAATCCTACCAATTACCATTCACATTCATTTAATTAAAAAACTAGGGAATCTAGAAAAGCTCTCTATTCCAAGTTAATGCAAGTAACACAACAGGTAACTAAAAGGCTACCTAACCCACCAGCAGTTTCAACCCAAGCTTGTTCATTGGCATGGTGGACTCGTCACAACCAACCAAAAAAAATTCACACTGACTCTTCAGGTGGCTCAAACTAGCAGACCCCTATAGTCCAGTAATCAAACAAGGCAAAGACACTCTGGGAAGCTCTTGTGTCAATTCCCCTATGGTCTTGCAATGATATCTATATACTCTCTGAGGAAGCACATACGTCTAATTCCTCATGTAGTATCAATACGTGTGTAAACTAAGAACACTCTTGGGAAGCACAATGTCCTATTACCGTAGGTCCTGCATACGAAACTAAAACCAACAGACCCTCTAGAGAATCACTTAATTGTCTATTCCCTCTTTTATCTCCCACACCAGGTTCTCACAGCCCTGACCAGTCCAGTTGAGGGTAATCGACTGTCAGCAGCCCTAAGTAAGTTCACCAACTACTTTTCTAATAGATACAATGCATCAATAACCTATAAATAGCAGGCAACACCAACAAGAAGTTATAACAAGTAAACTAGAAATTTCAATAGGGTTTTCCTCACAGGCAAATGGTTCCAAACGGAGATAAACAGCCAAACAGGGAAAAACACCCATGGGGTGATCCTCAAACATTCTACCAAGCATACCTTGGTATCAATTAATTATAATCTAACAAGAAATATAAGAATATTAAACAATAGTATCAAAATCCCAAAGCTGGGATACCTGATACATGGGTATCCAACAATTTTGCAACCAAAACACAAAGACATTCAACGTAGGGAAACAAACCACCTACCTTGATCCTCGGAGATTGATATAAGTGAACCTCAATGATTTATTCTCTTTAGAATGTCAAAGATCTGAGAAAACATCCAAAACGCTCAACCCATGATAACTTGAAAACGAGGAGGAATCATGAAACAAGGCTAAAGGAGAACCAAGAACTCACCGTTGTGATTCTATTACAATAGACGGTGTTCGATTCAGATATCCAGTGACGGATCGGTGGCTCAGAGAAGATTCGACCTCCTCGGATGCTCTAGGTGGAATTAGGCGGAGAAGAAGACGAAAACAGGGTTATGTTGCGACCCCGGTCCAATTAATGAAATAAAAAGAAAAGTACACGACGTGTATTTTTAGAGTACACGGCATGTACCTTGTTTTTCTGTACTCTGCTTTAAGCAGCCTCTACATCACCTGACACAGCCGTGTGTGTGGCCCGGACACGGCCATCACACAGCCTCGCACGGGAGAAAAGTACACGGCTTGTACTCATAAAGTACATGGCGTGTACTCTGAAAATTTCCAGATTTTCCCCTTTTACTTAAAAACTACAAGAAAAGGATAACATACCTGAAACCACAATCCAGATTCTTACAACATGTTTTGACAGAAACATTTTTGAAACCAAAATAAAAATTAAATTTTACTTCATAATAATTTTATGATCATTTATATTTCATTAAAGTAATTTAACAATCATATTTTATTGGAATATTATTTATTTCATTAATCCTTTAATTCAATGAAATATAATTCTTAATTAAATTTGAATATTAACCTAAAATAATATTTATGATTTAAAATAAATTTATAAAGTAACAATAATAGAATGATTGTATATTAATTATTATATAAAAAAAATACTATATATGATAATAATTATAGGTTCGCATTACATATCCTATTATTACACCAACATACACCCTAATAGTAAGGTGTGCGATGATGGGGCTTTCATGGGTCCGTTCGGTGAACATGGTATGGTTCATGATCTCGCTGAGCTTGAACTTCTTCTGTAAATGGTTTTGATCATGTATAAGTTACTAGATCTCAATATTGGATTGGTCTTGGGAAAAGCCCCAAAATTATATATCCCTTGCTAGCTTTGATAAATAGGCTTTATAGGGAACAATCCTTCTGGTTGAGGTCATCCCATCTTTTGTCTGTGTCTAAAGGATTTGTTAAAACCCTATATTTATACTAATCATGTGTTCACTATTGAATAGATATATTATCTATATCAATGATACTTAATGGCCATTTAAATATAATTCTATATAATAAAATAAGTGTACATGTATTATATAACCATAATACATTTAATGAAAAGAAAGTAAAATTTATTCAAAAAATATCAGGTTGTTACAACCTTCTCCCCTCAAGAAATTTCACCATGGAAATTTCCTTTTCTCAGAAAAAAATAGATGGGGGTAACTTTACTTCATCATATCCTCTAGTTCCCACATCTCTTATTCAGACTTGTGGTTTGTCAACAACAACATGATGAGATCCATTTTTCTTATTCCATAGAAATATTTCTCTATGGTCTAAGATCTTCACTGGATGATCCTCATAGGAAAGGTCCTTATCAAATGGTACCAACTCTGGATTGAGTATATGTGATGGGTCTAAGATGTAATTTTTAAATAGGGATACATGGAATACATCTTGCACTTGATCTAGATTTGGTGGGAGAGCTAGTCGACATGCCACCGCTCTAATGTGATCAAGGATCTCAAAAGTGTTGATGTGCCTTGGACTAAATATTCCCTTATTCCCAAATATCATTACACTCTTCCATGGTGATATGCATAGGAATGCCAAATCTCCAATATTGAACTCTGGGTCATGTTATTGATTGTCAGCATAGCTCTTTTTTTCAACTTTTACCATCTTTTATGTGCTTCTATATGGTCATAACCTTCTCCAAAATTTCTTCAACAATTTCCAAACCTAAGAGTATTGGTACCCCAAAATCATCCCAACATGACTGTGTTTTTCCCCACTTTATATAAAGCGATTATTAGGTAACCATTCAGATGCTCGAATGTAAATATTTTTTGTAAGAGAACTCCACCAAAGGAAGATGTTGGTCCCATATGACTTTGATGTCCATTGAGAAAGCTTCCAACATGTCCTCATGATTTTTTATAGTCTACTCAAATTGCAAATCAGTTTGAGGGATATAAGCTGTAATGATGTTCAGAATCATATTTAGAGCATGCTGGAGAAATTTCCAAAATATAGAGGTGAATCTTGGATCTCGATCAGACATAATCGACAATGGTAATACTTTCTCCATTACCACAAGCATGATATATACCAGTTCTAGTTGATCCTGTGAGAAATCCTATTAAATCAAAATGAAGTGTGAAATCTTTGTAAGATGATCCACAATAACCCAGATAACATTGTTTCTTTTGGAAGTCTTCGGAAGTAAGGTGAAAATTTCCATGGACATGTATTCTCATATCTATGTTGAAATGGTTAATGGTTGCATCATTCCCTTAGACTTCGACCTCTTATTCTTAATTTCCTGACATACTAAGAATTATTATATATATTTATAAATTTCCTTCATCATGTTTCCCCCCTAATAGTTCTCCTAGAGATCTTGATTTATCTTTGTGTTTCTTGGGTTAATGTAGCAATTCATTCAATTTTCATTATCCAGATGTTCTTTCTTTATCATAGGATTTGATGGAACACATAGTCCGGACCCAAATCTCACAATTCCATCTTCATTATGAATGAAATTCTAGGATTTATCTTTTCTGAAAGTTTCTATGTTCTTCTTTTATTCTTTAATCATATTTTTTAGAATCCTTTAACCCTCCCAAATTATTCGATTGAGAAATCATTTGTGAAAGGATTGATGAAGTTCCCTTCTTTATGATCATCATGTACATCTTCATCAAATCTAAGAAGATTGGATCCTTTTTAATTCTCATCAATGATAGAATTGTTTGGTCCTTTCTACTTAGAGCATCTTCCACATTGTTAGCTTTCCCAGGATGGTAGTGGATTGAGCAGTCATAAACCATGATGAGCTCTTACCATATTCATTTTTTCATATTCATCTATTTATGTGTGAATATATGTTTGAGAAATTTTTATCCGTATATATTTCCAACTTATCACCAATTAGATAATTCGACCATATTTTCATCACAAATATCGTAGCTTCCAAATCCAGATCCAGTGTGGGATATTATTTCTCATTAATTTACCATTTCCTTGAGGCATATTCAATGACTTTGTCATTTTTCATTAATATACATCCCAATCCCTTTTTTGAAGCCTCGCTAAATATTACCAAAAAGCTCCCCACATGTGGGTAGTTTGAGCACATGGGAATAGATTTGACTGTTTTTCAAATCCATGAATCTTTCATCACATTCATCATTCCAAGAGAACATAAATTCCTTATGAGTTATTTTTGTAATAGGGTATGACAATCATGGGAAATTTCCCACAAATCGGCGATAATATCCAGCTAACCCATGGAATCTATGGATATCTGTCTCAGTTTTTGGCCTCAACCATCCCCCAATTTCTTTTCATGGAAGGATCCATAGATATACATTTTATTGTGATGATATTACCCTTGAATGACACATCTTTAAACAATAACTCACACTAATTTTACATTGCATAGAGATTCTCCTTTAACAAGGTCTTTTGCACAGTGATTAGATACTTTTCATGCTCATCATTGGTTTTGGAGTATATTATAATATCATCTATAAAGCCTAAAAAATTGTTGAGATAATCTCTAAAGACTCTGTTCATCAAGTCCATAAATATTTATGGAGCATTAGTGAGGTGTAGTAGAATCACTATGAACATCTATATTTAGTACCCTGTACAAAAAAAAGCTATGTGTATATCCTCTTTCACCCTTACATGGTAATATCCCAGCCACAAATCCACCATGGAGAAGTACTGTGCTCTACATAGCTGATCGAACAACTCAACAATTTTTGGAAATGGATACTTATTCATTACCATGATTTGTTTGAGCTCGCGATTATCAATGAAAAGGAACATTAACCCATCCTTCTTCTTGACAGAGAGGACTTGTGCACCACATGGTGATGCACATGGGCATATAAACCCCTTATCCAGAATATCCTATAGTTGATTCCTTATCTCCTCATGTTCTACAATGGACATTATATATGGAGTATTAAAAAATTTCATTTCCCCGGTTACAATATTAGCTGACAATGCAAAATCTCTTCTAGGAGGAAGACCATGAAATTTTTTGGGAAACACATCTACGAATTCACACATAAAAGGCATGTCTACAAGGATGGTTCCTTCCATAGACTCAATCATCTGAGAAAGATAAATCTTCTCATAGGGTAGTAATATTCATGCTTGGTATGATGGTGATGAGGAAGATTCATCATCTTCCATTAACATTTATTGAATCAGGGTTCGATTCGTCAAATAGACAATGATTCCCCTCTCATGACATTTTATGTTGGATCTGTATAAGGAAAATCAATCCATGCCCATAATTTCATCAAATTCCAACAAGGTAAGTATGATAATGGTATTTGGGAATTTTAATCCAGAAATTGTGATAGGGTACGAGTTATATTCATGGGATGTAATGATTAATACATTTTCCATTTTCACCGACATCTCTACTTCCATTATTTGTGGGGGTGTTGGGATTGTTCTGCAAAACATTCGAGATATTAAAGAATTTATAGAAATAGAATAAAAAAGTATGTTCACTATTACTAAATGAAAAAATAGCCTACCTATCACCACTTCATAGTTCGGATTCAAATTGGTGATAGTGATGGAAAAATAACACCCTTTTTACATTGGAGGTTGTTGATTGCCTCAAAAAAATTCTAGAATTAGGGCACTGGTTCACAACGTGACCTATTTCCTAGTAGTTTTTGAAATGAAAAATGTGTTGAGGTTTGAGTGGAGAATTCCTTTACTCTGTCACATTGAAGGGTTTCTCCTATCGACAACTATTACCTAGGTTCCATTCTATTATACACCTACTATATTTCCTTGACCCCTTAAGGAAATTTCCAGGGTTCTTCTTTACACACATTTGGCAAAGCAGATGCTAGAATTTCCTAGCATCATTGGATTTATCTATCTATACAGTAGAATTAAAGTAAACTGCCATGTTTTTATCCCCGTGATACCTATGAGATTCACCAATCACCATCATTACATTGAGGGAACATTATACAGTTTCCTCATAGCTTTCAAATTCACAGATTTCTATGGATTTTGTAGGGTAGGAATTATCTGACCAAAGAAATGGTTAATGTTGAATTCAGTGGTAGCGAAAAATAATCAAAGGCATATCATGAAAGTCTAGTGATGTTTTACTCATACACCCCACCAATTAATCATCCTTTTACATTAGTGCATGGTAATATATCTTCATTTCATGATGGAGGGTTCAAGGTAAATATTTAGCCAAAAACATTTTCTGGAATTCATTGCACTCTATTACTTTGATCTCCTCCTTAGGCTTCGTATTCTTATTCAATGTCCACAAATAATTTTCTTCACCATCCATACAATAAATATCCAGAAGAATATTCTCCTTTTATGAACAATCAATGATTTAGAATATCTATTCATTTGAATGGATCCATTGTTCCACGATTAAGTGATCAAATGATCCATTGAAATTATGAACCCTTTATCGTAGGAAGCTATAGATTATGGGTTTTTCTCTCTAGGGGATGGGGGTTGGGTGATCGTCTTGATCCATGTTTTGATTCAAAAATTGAGTTAACTAAGAGAGAATCATAACAATGTTTTTTCTTCCTACTCCAATTAGGTTCGACATCTCAATGGAGATATTTTCACACTACCATTTGCATCGTTTATTAACTAGATTCCGCCTATCCGCGGCCATTGGATATAATAAAAGGAAGATTAGGGATGAGTATCTTAAACTCTTAAGTAAATAAATGAAATCCAATGAAATTAAAAGTATAAATTATAATTTAAATGTATCTACTTAAATTATGATTTTCCAGGCATCAGTCAAAGTTATCCATGATCTGCTTCCAAACATATATTTTTGTGTGACTTTTTTGTGTTCCATTAATAATGGTTCATAATGAGGTTATGAGTTTAGAAATGAATATCCCCCATGAGTGTTAATCTTGGAGTTCATCAAGGACTATTTTTGTGCACAAGTTCCCATTCGATCCTATCTCATTGGAGTATTTTAGGGGATTTAAACCAAGATACATCTGTTCTAGATCCACATCCAGTTTTTAATATCCTTATAGGGATGTGTTTTTATGATAATACACTTACTATATACTCACCAAAATTAAGGTATGTTTTTATTATACTAAGTATTATCCCTAATGGTTTTCACTAGGGTTCTATAATCCTAATCCCAAAAATTACTAAACATATCATCTGATACCAATAATAACAACCCTTGTATTTATATCATATTTAAACATAATTTATTACATACAATTTCACATAATACAACTAATAAGACGAAGAGGTCTATTGTCTTGGGAAATTAGAACATTACACAATAAATTAAACCATGAAATAGAACATCTTCATTGAATTTGTATTACCAGACCATAAGATTCATTCAAAAATAACACCACATGGTTTAACCTGAGGATATACATAAGAATGGGGTGATAGATAAAACCCAGTAAGGGGAATATTGGAACAAAATGGGGATAAAAATACATGTTAAACTATTATAATAAAAATTTATCATAAAAGTAATGTGAAAATAAAGGAATGATAATAATGATAATCAAATCATGGAAATGTTGCAACAATATACAACTTGATATTGATAGGAGTTAGGGATCATTGCACAGGTATTAGCATGAGAAAACCCTCATTGGACAAGAAATTACAATTTTAAACCCTCATTTAACATGAATTATCATGAGTAAAACCTCATTACACATGACGTGTCATGACACTCATCATTACCCAATATGTTTGAGTGCTATTAGGGCGCACCCCTCACAAACATTTCATTTCATCCATAAGTGTGACACATGGATCATATAACATGGAATCATTAAAAATCATAATTTATTCCATGATCATGTTATGTGGAATATATAAATTTAATTACCTATTCAAGAATTATATAATCCTTAATGTGAAAACCCTTGGTATAGAAGTGGGTTTGGTATTCACTACATGAAGAAAAATCATACTTCAATTTCAGAAGCATAACAGCATCAAATAGAAATTAATAAAATATTCTGATGAAAGTGAAATGGATATCTCATAATTTATAAATTAAATAGATGGTATGTTTATAATGTTACATTATACATCAAAAATTAAATTGAATTTAAGATGAATAAAATAAATGAAGTCCCTGAATGGGAATGAGGATTGGGAAATCCCTTGTGGAATTTCAGCATTGTAACGTGTGTATATAATAGAACATGGATAGATTGGTAAGAGTGTAAGGATTATATAACTATTTATAACTCAAATTGAATGTAAGGGGAGTATGTATGAACATATCCAATAAAATTAAAATTAATATTATAATACATATCATTAAGGGAGTTCTTTAAGAAAGAGGAGAGTGAACGATCCCTTACATGGATGTGTGACAACGAAGGATTTGGAGAGGATTCTAGGGAGCTTGGGAGAGATTTGAAAGGACTATAGGTAGTATTTATATGATTTTGTATGAGATTCAAGGAGATTTAGTGTAGGGGAATGATAACTTTTATGGGTTTATATCATAAAAGAGGGGAATGTCTTTATTATTTTTGGTTTTGGACACTACAAAATAAAATATTCAAAAGCACAAACTATAAAATGTTTTTTGGACATGGTTTCATGAAAAGGTGAGTGGTACACATTATTTTATTAGGCTAAGGGCCTATGATATTAAAAAATTTCCATAGATTATATGGAGGAAAGTCATACTTTCAAGGAAATGATTTTAAAATCATGAAACATTTTATATGTCTTAGAGGATTCACTGAGGATTTATTATATAGTTAAAATAAATATAAAATAAAATTATTTTAAATTAATTTATTGGTAAAATATACCTTTTATATTATTTACTGTATCACTATTTGGTTATTTAGATGTCATAAAACACACTATATGTTGGTGGTATTTAATTTTTCACCAAAAAATTGGCTGCCTTAGAAAATTATGAAAAATTCACCCTTAGATAATTTCAGCATCTCGATTCAAAAACAATATTAATTTTTGGAAAATAATTTAATAAATATGTGAAATTTCACATTTAAAATAAAAACTGACATTTATTGAAGGTTAAGGGGTATTGACAAAAATTGTTTTTAGTCCTTAATAAAAATATCATTTGGATTTCTAAAAATCCTATTATCATTTATATATATTAAATTTAATTTAATAATAAAATTTTATTTTCAAATTATTTTTTTAAAAAATCCAAAATTCATTAGAATATATTTCTTAATTTAATATGAATATTAACCTGAAATACTATTTGGTCATTAAAAATAATTTATAAAGTAACAATAATAGAATGAAAGTTTATTCATTATTATTTGAAAAAATAATGTACAAAATCTTAATAATAAAATCTTTTTATATAACCATTTATTACACAAGTGCACACCCTAAGAGTAAGGTGTGCGATGGTGTGTCTTTTATGGGGCCATTAATTGAACATGGGTTAGGGTATTATCTGAAAGAGCTTTAACTTATCCCATAAATGGTTTCTATGATTCATAAGTTATTGGATATCATATTGGGAATGGTCTAGGGAAATGATAAAAAATTATATCTCCCTTGGATCCTCTAATAAATTTTCATTATAGGGAATGATCCAGCTGGTTGAGGTCAAAAATTCCTTTTACTGCATCAAAAGGATTATTAAAACCCTATATTTATTCATGTCATGTGATCACATTTCAACAACTATATTATCAATAGTAAAGATACATAACAATCATATAAATACAATTGGTTATAAAAAATTAAGTTCACATGTATTCTATAACCATAAGACATTTAATTAAAAGAAAGGTAATTTTATTCATAAGTGTTGGGGTCGGTACACTCTTACTGGGTACTAGTATTCTCCCCAATTAGAGAACATTGAAAAATCAACTACAATACCAGTGATGTGAACCACTATAAATTTCATGTGTTCATATTTTAATTTTTAATGGACTATATCTTCAATAATACATTTTGTTATTGATTATAAAATAGTTAAACTATGTTCGATTATTTGTTTTTTTATTTTTAAGATGTCTATTCACCCACCTTTAGTATTTTTTCTCAATCTCTAATGATCCAATTTTCATTGGTCCTATAAATATTATTTGACTAGAAATATATATTTTGATGACTTGTAACAAATTTATTTTTTTTAAAATTCAATTGTTTCATATTATATAATAAAGAGAGAAACAAATGAATTGAAAATGGTATTATTTAGAATTAATAATCTTTTCAAGAATTGTAAATTAAATTTTTAGGTTTCAAAATTGAATTTAATTATATATATATTATTTTATATTATCAAAAATATTTTTTCAGTAAAATTAAATATTTATTTTATTGTTTCATTATCACATAAAAATTAATTTATATGTCACATTTTATTTTAAACATTTTATTTTCACTATTCAAACCAAAAATAAGGTTTTTTTTATCACTAAATAATTACACTTCTAAAATTTTTAAATAATTAATCAATTTTGTTGGTGCAATTTAAAAAAATAAATTTATCAATAGTGTATATTTACATTTTATATGGAATAAATATATTAAGATTTTAATATCAAAATTTAATCCACATTACAAATAAATATAGTATTTGTGTTGTATAAATAAAATATAAATATTAATCACTTTTAGTATTCATTTATAATATTTTTATATGAATATATTTCTATTTATTTAATTTCCTAGTTACCTAAACAATTCCACAATTGAGGTATTATTCTAATGGTTAAGTAACTATTCCTAGAGTTAGAATTCTATTCGTACTGTAATAATTCTAATTTCTTCTTTCCTCTTTATGATGCTTGTATTTACTTTTACTACACTATCTAAACGCCTTAAATACTAATTGTTTATTCACAATTTTTCTTCTCAATTTACTCTACGTATATTTTAAAAAATACCAACCCTATACAAGAAATATATTTTCTTATTAAAACAGTGGTCACATTCAAAAACATTATAGGAGACCATGGAATAATTGATTTCAAAAGTTTTGTCATGATATTTATTTTTTATACCATTTCACTATTTTAAATGAATTGGAAAATATTGGTCATACATTTATAAAATTCCACATTATAGAAACATAATTGTGGTTATTTTGATATGATATTAATAAAATATAATTTTTGGAAGACATTTTTTCATCAATTCACATTTCATATAACAATTTTTTATTTAATCATGGAAAGAAAAAACTTGGAGGAAATATATATATTAAATTTATTTTTTGTTATAAAATAAAATAATATTAATTTCATTTCATTAATTAATATTTGAATATAATGAATGTTTTTTAAAATATAAATTTGAAATGTTATATGTTACATTATACCTCATTAATGAAATTTTTTCCATGTAATTTTTAATACAAAAAAATGAAAATTAATATTTCCTCATATTTCATCAAACCATATTATTAACACATAATGTTATATTAAAAAATGAAAATGATATTTTTTTATTTTGACCCAGTACTATGATATCTTTTTTTAATAATAAATAAATACACTTTTAATTTTATTATAAGCCTATTAAATAAAAAATAATAATTTGTAATGTTTCGTTACCGTTACAAAATACTTATTCTTATATTAAGGCTAAAACATGATTTTGAATGGTTTTTTAATGGTAATTTTATTTTTATCATAGTTTTATAATAGCAATAATGCAATTTTATGTAATGCGTATGGGTTTTACCACCATCACGTAATGGTTACTCGTTGTTTATAATGGAATTTAAATGGAAAATACATCATTACATAAAGGTAACTCCTACTTTTCTATTGTTTCAAAGGATAACCAACTACTATATAAGGATATAAAAGGATTCTTCTCTAGTAGAAGGGTAAAATAATGTTATACTTATGAAAAGTTTTTTTTTTGAAAAGATAGGCTTTTATCCAGATTTTCATTTCCATATTCTATGTTCAAGACTATAACATGATCTTTATTTTAAGGAAATAATAATGGGAATTATTTCATGTAATTAATTATAAGTGAATAAATATTATTTTGAAAATTTTGAGTGATTGAAAACTCAAAAAATATTTAAGGAAAAATATAATGATGAATACAATTATAGGGTTTCAAGGATATGAACATGAATTTTGATTGTTTCTTCTAGAAAAACTATTACTTAGGAACAAAAAAGTTGGAAAAAAATTAGTGGCACATGAAGCTAAAAAATAATGGATAAACTTTTGATAGAGATAATTTGTAGTTGAGGATGGAGATCGACGATGGATCCTGGCGATGGCGATCAGCTTCAAATCTTGGCGACAAACCCTAATTCATGTTTGCGGATGGGTTACCCACCCCCCCCCCCTTCCTGTAGGTGGGAGGGGGCGGAGGATCTCCCTCGACCTCCGATTCCACAGGCGGCCTTTGTTCCTTTCTCTAACCCTAGTTATCCCCTTTCATTTTTAATCTCCTCTCTATCTTGAGTAATCCATAATTCCTAAATGAAATATCTATGATGTGATCCTTGATCGAACAATGTTCTTCATTTGGTTTCTATGAATTTCATAACACTTTCCCTCAATAATATATTATGGACACTACTGTTATTCTAGGGATAAATTCTATGTATTTTGTATCCTTTCCAATTTAATTATAAATATTTTTTAATATTTTATAGATGAAATAGTAGAATCTTCATAAATATTAATAACATTGAACTATATATGAATAATAAATTTCATAATGATTATCTTTAATTATTCTAGATAGATATATAATTATTATATTAGTTTTTAAAATTATTATCTGAGGATGAAATGGTTAATTCATTCCATGATATGAAATATAATTTGAAAATATTAATTGGGAGAAAAGTTTTTTCACACATTTTAATTTTTTATTTCCTTTAAAAATAAATATTTTGAATCAATTCTAGGAATACTATGATATTTATTTGAACATGTTAATACATGGGAATGTTCAATATTAATTTTCATGATTAATATTAGAATTATTCATGATCAATCTTGAGGAAGACACATCCATACCAAGTATTGGTCATCTATATATTCATTATCATGATTTAAAACTGTTTGATGATAGGATTTAACAAATTTTGAGCATAATAAAAAGTGATCATGTTTTATATTTATCCATACACTCATGATATTCTATGTGTTACTTGTTATTTAATTACTTGTTCAAAATTGTTTGAAATTAGTATAAGTTATAATATTATTTCATGGATATTACTATAGTGATAGGTGGACCCATCGTAGCTCAGTGGATGTAGAGGGGAAGTTTGACTGAGGATGCATGTGACATGATGACTAGATTGGGTTGGGAGATGGGGAATGGTGTCCTATTATGGATTGAACTGGGGGCATGATGGTCCATTCAATTTGACCCACGTAGAAACTGGGGGATTTATAGTCTATGGGACCTAAAATAAGATATAAAAATAGGAAGTGATGGCCTATTTTTTATTTAATTGAAGGCTTAGGGAATATATAGCTATTAAAAACCCATTTAGGTTAGATCCTATGATCTCAATTTTTTTACAACCACACTCTTTTTTTCTGTAAGGATATAAAGAAGGTACATCTGTGGTTAATAGAGGATGTGATATAACACGGGTTCTTGATATATAGGTTTTACCATGTTTTTTTCATACCCTATTATGGATGTTCATTTATGTTAAAGGAACATTGGTGGTGTCCTAGTGGGTTAAATTACACACACAGTGCATGGAAATCTTGATGCATATAAAGAATCCATGTTATGTGATCCAATAAAATGAATGGGGATTATGGAAGAAAGCTGGTCCATGGATAATTTAGCTGGTGGAGGGGCTGTGTCATACAACACAAGATTCCACATTTTCATTTATTTAACAAATTTCACATATAAAATGGTCTGGATTTCTATAGTTGGAGCCTCTTTATTGATTTTGTGACATGTGTGCCATTTTATATTATTTTATTTGGTACTATTAACCCTAAATTTTTATTTTTTTCTAATATTATTTGTGAATGGACATGATATTGATTGTATAGTATCCCCACTAATGAAATGTGGGCCATCACTATTAGTTTGCATACTCTTGCATATAGGTATGTAATCATCAATTCACGTGACTCTCTATCTAATACTTGGTTGTTCGAGATTAGGTGTTATAAAATGTTATAAAATGGAAAAAAATTTCATTTATTTTAATTAAAATTAGTTATTGTAAAAAGTAGATTTATTATGTGGGACTCTGGTTTAGGAGTTTCCATATTCCAATCCAACACATGTGTAACAGACATATGATTTATCATTGACTGAATTACTATTATTATTATATAATATTTTGGCATGTGTTCATGCATCCTGAATATAAATTTATCATCACATTCTATATGTATACATGTAAGTGTTATTTTTATAGTTCATAAATTTAGTACCTTTATGTTTGATATATATTTAGGAATGACATATAATTTGTTGTGTGATATAATAATTTTTATTTTTTTTTGTATATCTACACAAGTATAAATTTGTAGAACCTGAGTATGAAGCTATGTTTATATATATATATATATATATATATATATATATATATATATATATCATTGTGACTATTATATTGGGATAGAGACCTTGGTTAGTAGTAAGAGATATATACCTTGGGATAATGGTAGACTCTAAGGAGAACCATTGTGTGATATAACAGACAAGTTAGGATATATATTGATCTAACATCACCATATGTTTTAAATGTAATTTTTTAATATTGAATATTTATTCCAGGATGTATTTTTATGGGGATAATTATGACGTGGGATGAAATACTCCCACAAGGGAGAATATTCCTACTCTATATCAAGACATGTGTGTGAATGAAACTGATCATACTCCTACAACTACTATATATTTTATGATATATGGCCAATTAAGAGATATATCATTATCATAGTACCTATCTGAGGCATATGAGTATTGATTCATGGTCAGATATTCCATGACCTTTCAACTCTACCATTCTCAATTCTTCCAAGGAACTAGAGTATCTAAAGATAGAATTATTTTGAAATTATTGTGGAATATATGACCTAGTAGCGACACTAATTGATCGAAGAGTTAAGCTGGCATCATTAATAATAATTTTTTTTTTGAATTTCTCTATATCTTCACATTTTATTGCCATATTTGAATTACCATTTAAGAAATCATCTATGTTACTCTCCATCGATACACTATTGGTTGTGAAAATAGAATTTCTTAAGCGATTAAAAGTGTCACACCTAGATTTTTATTTCCATCATTTTTTTAGAATTATCATATAATTCTTAATTTTTCTATCGAGTTCAAGGTGTTCCAGATTTAAATTTGGTGCTTTGGGTTTTTCTGATTGGAAATTTTATCCATGGATGTTTTGGGTGGTATTTGACCTTGTACATTGTTAGTGGGAAGTTATGAGGATGGGGTGGCCTTGGAAAATGAGTTTGTAACACCCCTTGTGGAACCTTTTTATGGCTTATTCTTATTGGATTGTTTATCCTCTCATGTTAGATGAGTTTTTAGAGTGAAATGGGTGATCTATGGAGACTTTTTCTATGTCACTTGGCTAAGGTGCACAGTTAGATTAATCATGCAAGTCAGTGTGCATGGGGTAACAATGTTTTCAAATAGTTTAAATAACCATTCAACCTATTGTGTAGCCCGTGCAAGACTAGACAATGGGAAAATGCACGGTTTTCTAAACCGTGCAAGCTAACCATGCAACCAACTCAAGAAAGTGTATTTTTGGGGTTTTCCCTTCTTTTTAATTTGGGTTTCTTCCCTTGGACCCCCATTAATTTTCCCCCATCCAAGATTCCTCGAATGGATAATTTTGTCTCCCCCAACTCCTCAAAGGTGAATTATATTGGTTTTCTTGGTGATTCGTCACTCGGATCAAAATTTTAGGGATTCATTATCCTTCTACATTTCTTTTATTTAATTTCCCCCTTATCCTTTAACAAAAGTGGACATATTTGTTCAATTTTGGTAACTATTTTGGGGAAAATTTTGTGTTTTTTCCTTCCTAGGGTTCCTTGTCGATTCTCTTTCTTCTTGAATCCTTTATGGAGTCATTTTGTTTGGGAATCGTTGATGTAGATGTGATATGAGGTAGGATCCCCTTGTGTTTTCCACTTAAATATTTGAATATCTTGATATCATGATTTCCTCACCTTCCACATATATAAAAGAGTTATTTATGATGTTATAATTTATTTTTCACGTGAGATGAGGTGATTTCAACTTGATTTAGCTGTTTGAAATGGTCATATTGGGTTTTGTACACCATGTGCCTGACAAAATGCCACGTAGGATCTTGTAAAAGTTTTTTAGATTTCATGTGATGGTTTGCGATTAATAAATTGGTTTCTAAATGTTCTTTTGTTTTTCAAAGTCGCTGGTGTGTGGTTATTTAGGAAAATTAATGTTATATGAAAATTATATGGGGCTAAATTGGTATTTTTGAAATGGTTTCAATGGAAAACCCTTCTGAGAATGAGTATCTTTCCTTGTTAGTTGAAAAAGTGATTGGAGTCTCCTTGATTTAGGACATATGTTGTGTGATGTCGGTTTGAAATCAAGGGAATAATCATTTGATGGCTAGGTTGGTGCAGGTTTTTGGGGATTCTATGATGTATTTTATATATGGTTTTCTTCATGGCTTTGTTTGGAACACCCAATTATGATTGTGACCTAGTAACCTATCATAGCTATGAAGACTTTTGAAATTTATTTCTGAAATTGTTTATATTATGAACTGGATATTGTCCCATAGTATGGACTATTTAATTTGGGATTATGCACCTCAGTTAGGCCCTCTTGGGTGCGATCAAGCATTTGGGCCTTATGATGTCATTGGGTAAGGCACACATTTGAGATGAGTCACTTGTATAATATATTCTTGATTTTTCAATGAGTTACTAGATATTACCATGTTTCAAATTAAACTATATTATATTCAATGGATGATTTGGATGTCTTTCCTGGTATAGTTACTTGAGAACTATTAGTCCATTTCCCTCATTGTGTGATTATATTATTTTTTCATGGTTTATGTTGAATTTTTAGTAAATATAGAATATGCATTTTTTATTAAAAAAATTCATAGAAAAAATGTTTTCCCCATCTTCCCCTTATATGGAAAATGTACATTTCCCATTTGGTCCCCTTTCCCTTCTTCCCTGTGAACTTAATTCTCCTTATGAAAGGTACCTTGTTTTAAATTACAAGGGCTATGGATTGTGATTAGTTTTTATGAAAATGAAATATTTAGAAAACCCATATTTATATAATGTAATTAACACAAGAAATTATATGTTTCTTTATTTTAATGAAGTTCATTGTGAATTGATTTATTTGGTCAAACCCACTATGTTTTAATAATCACACATATAGTTTTTTATGGTTTTCAGTTTCTATTATTGTTTCGAACATGAGTTTGATCACCTTGAGTGATAATAGGTAATGGATTGGAGACTTTCTTTCATGGTTACACGGATATTTTTTGTTTGTTAGGTTCAATTTTCAATTTTTATATATAGTTTTGTTGTTCACTTTGATGTATTTTTAGATTAGGTGTAAATGAAATTCATTTTGGATATCATACTTATATGGGATATCTCTATTTATTTTCACTATTTAGTTTATTATAATGGGTGAAATCAGTTCCTTATTTATTATTTTGATGCCCTTGGTTCTTGTCGCCAACCATGGAGGATCAATAATGCCTCTCAGGCCTTGCCTCATGCCGAATCGGGTGACCGTTTTGGGGATGACTTGGGATGGTTTGTGAAAAAATGGAATCAGAGAAGGTCAGTATTTTTAGGTCATTACTTCCAGATAACCCTATGTTATTTGGGGATGTCAAGGTAGATGGAGTAGGATTTTGAAAACCTCCTGGAGTATGTATGAGGGAGTTTCTGGCCAATACTTTCTATACCAATCATCATGTTTCCATGGTATGTATGATATTAATATGTCTCTTTGGTTCTTTTTGATTGTTTGGTGTAGGGAAATGAAAAGGGAGTTGGGTTAGTGGTCTTCGTGAGCTCATAGGGCCTAGAAAGCAATGTCGAACCAGAGACATGGTCATAAAGGACTTCATGTGGTTGTGGCATGATTTCCATATGGCTTCCAAACAAATGGACAAGTCACCCATCGATACAAGTTCCCCCTTTGAGTTGTTTTGGGTCTTCCTTGATTTTGAAAATTGTTTTGAATCATATTGTATTAGAATTTTAAAAATCTTAAATTAATGTGGTAATGACAATGTTTTTTAAAGTCAAAAATGGATTTTCATAATTTACATTAATGAATGATTTATAAATGTGGGTTTCTGTAAAATGATTTTTTTGCGTGAAATGAAAATGGTTTAATGGGATTGGATTTTATAATAAAAAACTAGATTTTATTGAAATAATTTGTTTGGTAACAAACTATTTTTGAAGAGAGTTTAGGACTTCATTATAAACTAGAAGAAATTATTTTGTAGTCTAATTACTCTTTATTAAATGAGATTTTTGAAATTAATGGAAGTGTATTTAGTGAGATTAAATGATTTTATTGTGATTTATGTTTTTTTCAATTTTTCATTATTTTTTTCTTTGATTCAGATATAAATTTTATGTTTTTGTGTGTTTCTTACTAGTGCATGGTCAATCAATGGTTTGGGAAAATCATGTGACTTGATTTAGGTAAACATGATATCATTGATTTTCTTCTGTTTGAGGTCTCAAGAACTTCACATGGTTAATACAAATGGATTTAAAGTGGGCTGGAATCCAGTATATTGGGACAAACCCATTCAGCATGGTATTCACATGGTTTGTAAATAGTGCTACTAAACCCAGTGAGTGCTCTTGTTGTTCAATAATGGGCGCACGATTGGTGCATGATTTAGTAAACTATGCGGCCTAACCATGAATAGTTTCTAGGTGTCAAAAAAATGTGAAAAATAGGTATAATATTTAATTTATAATGTGGAAAAGAAATTTTTATTTCCCAGGGGTATTATTGTGTTTTGGGAATGATGTTTCTTTTGTGGTGTTTTGATATTTAGTATTATTATTGATAGATTGATTTTTATCGAGTTGTTTTTGCTTTATAGTTTCTACCCCAATAATGATTTGATGGATTCTCAAGGAACAACTATGGGTAGAGAACTATTTGAGAACATTATAGTTGATCAACCCATAGACCACATTCCTGAATTTCATAAACTGAATCATCCTCTATTTTATAGTCATGCAAATCCTCTTGAAGAAGAAGAGTGGATGCATAAGATTGAGAAAAAAATAGTTTCCTTGAGTTTTATAAGTCATTAAAGGTACAGTTTTATACCATTTTACTTGAAGGTACATCCATAAAATGGTGTATGTGGGTCTCTCAAAACAAGCATTGAGAAGACACTACCTGGGATGGCTTCATTCATCCAATAGTACTTTTCTTAGATGACAGAGGTAGGGAAGGGGATGGAGATATACTATCTTTAGTAGGATGATGGATTGATGTTGGGTTTCTATCATCACTCTATATAACTAGTTCCATATGATCTAGGGTATATCACAAATGATCACTTGAAGGCTTGACATTTCAAGTATTGGATTTGTCCTAATCTGCAGTTGATGGCGTCATAGTTCAACATAAACTCCTTTTCTGATGTGGTGAGGAAAGTTATTCATGTTGAATATGTTTTAGAAGTAGTTATTTATATTGATGGCCATTCTGTCATCTCTCTAAATTTGGAATGGAATCCTAGTAAGACGAATGTGAAGTTTCCTGAAGCTAGTGGTGCTGGTAGTGGAATTAAGAGACCTTCAAATATTACCTTAGCTACTTCTGGGTGAAATATCCAGATCTGTAATTAGTTTCATAAGTGTGGTCATATGAATTCATCATTTCCATGTACAGTAACAATATTACATGCTTTGGGGTGCCCAGGTAACTTGCAGCAGTTATGTATGGGTGTTTCAAGAAAGTCTCATGGGGCTAAATTCAACTATTCAAAAGTAGCCGCAGTCCATTTTCATGAGTGGGGATCAATTTGGGATTTGTTAAGAGTATCTCTTATTGTAATGTTTCTTTTTTGTATTTGTTGTGTTTTTTGGTGTTTCATTCTCTTTTAATTTTAAGAATGGATTTTCTGAACCCCTTGAAAACATTAATTTTAATGGAATTATATTTTATAAAATTATCAAATGTGAGTTAAGATCATGGATTTTCAGCTCATAACTATGAGGAAGTGGTTGATTCAAACATCAGGGATCCATAAATAGGATCTAAAGTGAAGATGGAATATATTTACTGATCCCATGGGTGTGATGAAACTTATATTATCTTTTGGATTTAGTGTGGGAATGGAGATAGTGCAAGGATCTCTATTACAATTGTTGTTCCCCCCCTTTTGGTGGGGTTTTTTATTGGTTTTGGGGAAAGTTTCTAAGTTGGATCATGTTTGGTTTCCCATGTTGGTCTGCTCATAAATGGTGGGGATACCCACCAAGAGTCAATTTGATATTTTCCTATGAAAAACCAAGGCTATTTTCTCTCTAATGACTGGGAGTCGATTCGGGCCTTCTGGTATTGATAATATAGTATAGCCTCTAGGCTAGCATGTTAATAGTTAATTTTTTGGAGTTTTTCCAAGTCATTCCATCAAATGTTATTATTGTTCACGTGGATTAATCCCAAAAAATTTAATAAAAGTGGTTGTAGTTGTCCTCATTTGTTCTTTTTGTCATTTTCAAGATGTAATTTTGGATTGTTGATTAATTTTGGGTAAAAGAACCTGTTTATTCATTATTTTTAATGGTTTTATTTAATTTGAGGAGTTTAATATTATGAGTGGGTGTAATTTTGTCTTTGATCGATAAACTCTAATTTTTTAGGCTTTCTGAGGGAAAAAATAATAATGATGGGGAGAATTGTCACACCCATATTTTAATTTACATTCTATGTTTAAAATTATCTTCATATTATTAGTTTTTCTCTCTATTTATAGGTGTTCCAAATTTAAATTTGGGGTTTCAGGTGTTCTGGATTTAAATTTTGTGTCATGGATGTATTGGGTGGTATTTAGCCTTGTCCATTGATAGTGGTATGGTATGAGTAGAAGGTGGATTGGAAAAATGATTTTGTAAAAAAATAAGTGGAACCTTTTTCGGGAATGTTTTTTTGATTGTTTATCCCCTTGAGTTAGATTATTTGTGGGGTGAAAAGTGTGATTTTTGGGAAATTTTTATATGTCACACAGTTATGTCACACATATATTTTAATCATGAAGGTAAGTGTGCAGGGGGTCGCATGGTTTTTTTCACTATTTAACTAACCATAGAGCCTTAGTGTGTAGCACAGGTAACTCTAGATATGGTAAATCATGGGGTTGGCACACAGTTTTTTTAAATTGTGCGAGCTAACCATGAAACCCAATTGAGAAAGAGTATTTTGTGTTTTTTTATTTTTTTTATATAGGTTTTCTCCCCTTGGACCCCCATTTATTTCCCCTCCAACCTAGACACTTCCCCTGAAGCATTTTATCTCTTCTAAGATTCCCCAAGGTGATTTTTATCAGTTTTCTTGGGGATTGACCACCCAGATTGATAGGTTATGACCCTCTTATCAATATCATTTTCTTTTCATCAATTTTCCCATTCTTCCGAAATTTTAGTGTCCGTTTTTGAATTATTTTAATACCTTAGGTGGTGTGAAATTCAGGTTTTTCTTTCTTAGGGTTCCTTGTGTATTCTCTTGTTTCCCAAAACCTTCATGGAGTCATTTTGGTTGGGTATTGTTGAAGCAGATACAATATGAGGTAGGATCCCCATGCATTTCCCCTTTAAATTTATGAATACATTTACTACATTATTTTCTCACCTTCCATGGATATCAATTATTTATTTATGGTTTTTATAATTAATGTTCAGTGGGAAATGTAGTGATTTCCACTTGATTTTAATTGTTTGAAATAGTTGTATTCTGTTTTGTACACAATGTGATCGAAGAAAATCCTTGTTGGCTATTGTAAATGTATTTTGTATTTTAAGTGAGGTTTTAGGATCATTCAATGGGTTTTCAAATTTTATTTTGTTTAGAAATATGGCTAGTGTGTGATTATTTATGAAATGAATTTATATGATAAAATATTGTGAGTCACAGTTGGTAGTCTTGAAATGGTTTAATTATAAAACCATTATAAGAATAATTCCCTTGCCTTTTTGGTTGACCAAGAAATGAGAGTGTCCTCGGTTTGTGTGCTGATGGTTTCATTGGAAAACCCTTCTATGGATCATTTTTTAGATATAATGATTCATGGGCTATGTAAGATACTTATGAGGTTTTATCAAATAATTCTCCAACTAATCATCACCCTTGACTATACTAATGAAAAAGGGAGTGAAGTAATGGTGGTTATATAGGTCTAGAGATGACTTTATTTTTCTATATATGAGGTTAAATATATCTTCGGGGATGATCCCTTCTCATCTTAGAATTGGTTATTTCGTACATTGTGATGCATCATGATTTGGTTTCGGTGTAGTAATTCTGCAGCAAGAGAACGATGTATATAATGGGTCATTTTATTTGAAACACCGTGAGTTGAACTATCTAACCCATTAAATATAACTACTTGATGTTTTCTATTATTTTATGTGATGTAAATATTATCTATTCAATGATATTTGTATTGTATACCCTAACCACAAGATCCATTAATATATGTTCACACAATGGGACATGAATATGAGGTATAGACACTGGTATAAATCTCTAAAAAATTGAAATTTTTATTTCTTTTTCAACTTGTGGTAGTATTTCCATTGTATTTGATCAAGTAAATAAGACTTGGGTATCTCAGGAACTTTTTGAATGGCCTTCAGTTGAACAGTGGCACCTGATGGGCTTGTTCAATTAATGGAGGTTTGATTCCTTTAAGGACTAGATATCGAGGACATATGATGAATTAGTGGTTTCAAATTATTTATTATACTTCGTAATGGATGGATATTATATTGACATGGGTTGTTTTATGATGTGTAAATAACTAGCCAGAGGTGACGTGATACCAGGGAGGTCATATGACAATGATGATGTGATCCTTGTGCATGGGAGAGTTATAGTCCCTACTTCTATTAGGAATTATATGATCACATACTTCTATACCACTATGTGGGTGGTACATACAAGAGATCCAATTATATACCTAAACATTATGTGACATTTATTGTCACTAGGAATTAATAGAGAAATTTCAAGATTCATCTTCTGATACCTGAACATCCATTGGACTAAACCCCAGAACTAATATGCCAATGGTTTACTCCAGCCACATCCATTTAAGCTATGGAAGTTGGAGTGAACCAAGATATACTATTTGATAGGGTTACCCAATATATCAATGAGTCCTGATGCTAGGTGATTGTGGATCATCAAACAAAATATGATTAGTTACTAAAAATTTATGATACTCTCTCAAAAGACGAGATGTGAAATATTTAGGTATGTGAGAGAAACATTTCATAGAGTTCCCTTAAGAATCATATCATAAAATTATACCTGTTTTATTTAATTATTTATAGGTTTTGAAAAAGTCCTTAGTGAATCATGTTGGATTTATTATAACATACAATCCCTAGGCAGATGGAATGTCAGCTTAGATGATCTATATACGAGAGTATATGAATCAAACTTATACCCTTGATATTGGTGGAGAGTGGGATGGTCATAAATGATAGAACGAATTTTATACAATTAAAGTTTCTAAGATACAATTCATAAATCACATTAGTAGGCTCTATATCAGAGGCCTTATCGTTTACCAATTTGTTTTCATGATGCTAGCATGATAGTCATTGTGGGGCCTAATTTTAGTAAGGATTAATTCGAAAGAGTTCAAATGATTTAGAATAGGTTAATATCATTTCATAGAAGACATAGATCTTATGTCAACTACAGGAGGATACCTTTAGATATTTTAGTTGGAGACATATTTTTCATGATATTTACTCTTTGTTTAAGAAATAAATGTTTGAATATACATGTAAAAATAAAACCATGTTTTCTCGGCAAATTTGAGATCAACTAGTGGGTGTGGAAAATTACATATCAACATGATATTCCTTTATGTTACTAAGTTAAACATGAGGTTTTTAATATGTCTCACCTCTCATGGAACATGTATGTACCTTTTCTTATTATTTAATTTAAGGATGTTGAGATGGAGCCTGATACATCATATAAGGAACACTAGGTGTGGTTGTAGACAAGATAGATAAATTCATATAAGGGAACACAATACCAATAGTCTAGATTCTATGGTGGCATAGAAAGATCCTATAAGAGACTTAGGAGACAGAGGAAGATGTTTTTGAAATGATTTGATTATTTTATAGTATTTTTGAGTTCACTTCTCAAGGATAAGATGTATTAAGAGGGTATAAATTTTACCATCCTTGTTTTAAGAAAAAATAATGCCCCCTTAGTTTTTTTGTTATCCATTTTGTAAAAAAATTTAAAAAATGTATTTAATCCTTATGATTATAATGGAAATATGATTTGTGTAAATGAAAATCAATATTTAAAATGCGTTTGTAAAGGTAATAATATTTTCCCCTTTGTTTCATAATGGTATTTTCTCTATTTCATGTGTTTTTTTGGGGTCTTCCCAGCTTTATGTTAGGGTAACTCCTTGTTCATAAAAGATCTCCATGGGTAAATCATTCACTTCATAAATTTAACTCCATGATTTAAATAGCTATGTAATTGTATCCAATCATAATGTATGGGTATGTATGGATTATTTATAGGAAATTTCTAAATCCATGTTACCCTTACGTAGTTCCCTTTGATGAATAAGGTTAGTTTTATCTATATTATCATTTCCATCTTCATTTTTTACATCTAACTTGTTTTTGATATTTTTAAGGCCATAATTTTTTAGATTTAATTATGGTAGATAGTTTTATGTTCATAATTTGTATTTTGATGGATTTTAATTTCCCACATTAATGAAATTATTAAAATTCAAATTAAATGATAAATTTAATTAGGGGTTTCCAATTTTGTGAACTAAAATTAAAAATACAACCTTTTAAAAGTAAGTATACATTTTTCCCTTAATTTTTGATCTCCTCTTGATTCTAGAAAATCTAAAATTCATGATCTCAACATTTACAAAGTATTATTTTACTGAACTATATTTTTCTTCTTGTATTCATCCATGATAGGACCCAAATCTTATATCCTCAATTATTGAGAGTAGTATTTTTACAAGATTAAATTGAAGGTATTTTATTTCTTATTCAATTTAAAAAAACATTCCAATGGTTTTTTAGAGGAAGGATAGAAAATCCTTAAATGACACTCACATAAAATTGTTAAATATAAATAAATAATTTTCATTGTTACATCATATTATTATAGAGAGAGAAAATAGTATCACATTTTGTTTTATAATTATTTTATGAGTAGGAATTGCTTAATGAAGGCTATGAATTAAATTTATATTTTGGGATATTATCCTAGAGAGATAATATTTGAATTTCATGCTATGTTTTTATTTCCATTAGAAATATATATTTTGAATAAATTCTTGGAATCCATCGTGAGTTGTTTAAAACAATAAATACATGAGCATGTATTGTCTTTGATTCCTTGATGAATCATAGTGATATATCTAATAAATATCAAGTTAATATGTTTTTTTACTATTTCTAGGCTTTTTATATGATCATTACTATGATATTATGTTTCTTTATTACATGCTTTATCCATTTTATTGTTTGATCACATATGTGTGAGTGTTAGCTCAATATTCACTCTCAGGATATTTTCTGTGTTCTTAGATAAGTTATTACTTATTTATAATTTTTTCTACATAATATATGTTATATTATTATTTTATTTTTAGTACCATTGTAAATCTAGGAACTATCGTTAGACAGTGGCCCTAGTGAGGGTGTGTTCTTAACTATGCATATGACATATTGACTAAAACTGGTTGGATTGAAGGGTATGATGGCCTGGTGTGGATTGACATGGGGGTGTAACAGTCAATGTTATGTTTAATCATATTCTATAGGAGTCATTATAGTCTATTTGATCTCACTTTATTGATGGTAATAGTAAATAATGTAATATTGTCCCTAACCAAGATTTAGAGTTTTTGGGCTTGTATAATTATTGAGCAGCATCGTGGCTGGCTCCTTTTCTTATGACATTCCCATGTCAACATAGTTGAATTATGAAAATGTTATGAAGTAGGAAAAACATGTTTTTGTGGTGTATTTTTTTTATATGGATGCTTTATATAGTGGTTTTCATGGGTAAGATTTTATATCTTATCATGTTATACACTCTTATGAATTTTCCCACATATTAAGCATGCATTGGTGGTGTCGTAATGGGATTCATCACTCAAACCCAACATATGTGCCTTGATTTGCATGCATGCTCATGTATAAGGATTTATTTAAGGGAAAGGGGGTAAGAAGGGACAACTCAGTCTTGGATCTTGAATATAGTTGTTGGATTAAGGAACACTTTGGAGGATACAATAGTTTTATTTATTTACCTACATGTAATTATACTATTATTTTTATTTCTCTAGTGGAATCCAATTTATTAATTATATGACTTGTGTGCCATATGATATTATTTTATTCTTTATTTTTACTGATAGAATTATATTTTTTTAATTTTTTAGAATGATATTATAATAAGGGTATAGTCATCCCATTGATGAACTTCTACCCCTTCTACTATTTGGAAACAACTAGAATGTGGTATGTAAAACATGAGTCCATGTGATTCTTTAGCTCAAAACCATTGGTTCGGTTAGGGGTGTTACAAGTATAAAAACATTTCTAATATTATTTTTTATGTGAAAATACTAGTTATACTAGAATAATATAACTATAACTAAAGGTTTTCACGGTAAATATACTGATCATAATGATTCAATAACCTAATTCCTATAAATAAAAAACCCATATCTTAAAGAAAATGTGACACCCCAAGGTCAACACTTTTGGATCTATTACAACACATTCATACATTAAATAAAAAATTTGAACAATTTTTATGTCCAACCAATCCCAGAATACAATTTTTATTTTCATTATGAACAAGTTATATATTACATAGTCAAACTATATAGTACCAAAAACTATTAATCAAATACTTCAATATAGACCACAAATAATATAATCAGACCATTATTTTTACATATTATCTCTTATGAATATATATCAAATAACAAGTGACATAATATCGATGTAAAAGAAATTAAAAAAAAAGTTAAATCACCATAAATGTGAGATAAAAATATAACATAATGCATTAAAGTAGATAATAACAATGGATAATCATAATTTATATTAGATGAATATAAAATGCATATGATAAATTGAATGTGATCATTTGGGGAAAGATATAATCCCAAGAGAAATATGAATCAAAATAATATAACATAAAATAAAAATTTGGAAATAATAAAAATTTAATAAAACCAAAATAAAGGGACATCATAATCCTATATCATGGATCATTTCCATGATGAAAAAATTTGAAAGGTTCTTTACATGATATTATCATACCCATGATTCCTAGTTTAGTTCTAAACACACATTATTTATATACCAGATTTGATTCCATGTAAGATAACCCAAGATAGATAGGCTTATATTTTTATTAGTTAGACATTACATCTCATAATAATCTCACAATCCCAACCCAAAGATTTAGTGTATTTGGAGATTAACTACATAAAAATATTATTTCACATAATTGTGAACATTTATCCATAATTTCAACCTAATTAACATCCTTATACACATATAATTTTTTATTTTCATCATTATAACTAGTGGAATTTAAAAAATAATAGAGGTGATATCAAATTCTAAATAAGGGATGAATAATAATAACATGACATCATGGGTTAGATCGTAGGCATACGATAACATGAGCATGAGATAAATATCTGATTAAAAGGAACATGGTACAACGAAAGTTGTCTATGAGGCATGATAAAATGATATATAATCCCAGATGACCAAACAATATACCAAATCATAAGTTCATGGAAACATGATATTATAATCTTGTCACATTGAGAATAATATAGGTATATAACGTATAAATGTGGTGTAAGAATCTTCAAAGAAAATAAAGACCTAGTGGGTGTGTATCACTACTTGATTCCAATATCATAACTGGATTGAGCTAATAAACCATGTACCCAATTTGTATTTGGATAAAAACCCATGCACACTTCTTTTAGGATAATATCCATTTACCCTCTTGATATAACGAGACATAAATCAGAAAAATGCATTAGAGGTCTACATAGAACCCCATTTGTCTTATAATAAAAATCCATACACATGAGTTCCAACTAAAATCAATCATACATCATCACATGAAGTACCCATGGAAATAAAATCAGATCATTATCCTTTCAAGTGCTATTAAAAATGACCTCGAGAGTTATATATTGGTTGATAAAAAAATCAATCACCCAAAAAGAGTCCTTTACAAGGTCATTCAAAGGGGGATTCATAAATTAAACTCCATAAGAGATAATTCTCATGGGTATAAATCACAATGTGGAATTTAATCATCAAAAGTGTTCTTAGATAACTTTTAATACAATTATTAGTTAAGATGAATATATGAGTCACATTCAAGAAGGAGATTTAAAATAAGGAAAAATGAAAAAAGATTAAATCACAACATTAATATATATCACAATGATAGATCCCGGAAAAATCCATAAATGTTTTTCTAGAAGAAATGTGGATAAGAGATCAAAATATATCATCTTGAATGGAATTGTTTTTTTTAATTTTTTAAAATAACTGTATTGAATCCTATATCATTAAAAATATTGATAAAGCTTCCATTTGAAAATAAATAATGGAAAACATGTAGGTGACATTAAATAATAGATAATTATGTTAAAAATATGAAAGAAAAAAATTATGGAATGAAATAACTTGGACATGGAAGAGAAAAATTAATTAAATAGGATAACAAGTGTTCTTAACAACGTCACATTTTTTGAAGAAATAAATTAATTAAAGAAAAAAAATTGTGAAAATTGAAATTTCCTATAAAATAATGATGATATTAAGTATAAAATATTCTTAGGATTCAATTAATATATATTATTATAATGGTGTCCAAGAAAAAATATTCTAAATCAATGAAAATAAAATTGAGTTTACAAAATCCTTTAAAACATAAGTATGTATTTAATAAAATTAGCATGAAATATAGAACATTATATTGATGTTTAAATACCATGAATATAATTAAATTATGTCAAAAATCCCTATATATATATACACCAAAAAATATAATACAAGTGATGAATTTTTCATACGTCTCAATGAAAGAAAGGTGAGATGAGAACCAGTTTCCTTAAATCTTGAATTCAAAAAAAATATGTTATTTAAAATACTATATAATATAGCTAATAATAAGAATAAATCACTTTAGTAACTCATTCATATCTATTGTCTTTTTTTGACACATTAATTATAATAATTTATTATATATTTATCAGTTTAATTTTTTTTCCAATATTAGATATTTGTAGACATGATTTTTTCAAGTGCGATTCCTAAGAAAAATATCAATCAACTTTCTTATAAATTTTTTTAAAATTATAAGATAATTAAAAAAACTATAATAGAGATCACATAATTATTTATAATGTTCTAATATCATTCAAGGAGGGTTATAGTTATGACTCATGAAGATGAAATCTGTGACGAGCTTCTTTCGAGTAGTTTATCAATATCAATGGATTACCATAAAATGATCATTTACTTTTGTATCATCATTTCAAGACCATATTCATGAAATATATTAACCCTTAATATAATATATTTTTATCAAATATATTCAATAAATATCTATATAATTCAGTGATGAAAAATGAAATATGTCATTCATAGAGGTGGGGGTCTACAAAAGACTTGAGAAAAATTATTATTTTCAATTGAGTGTTATTTTTAATATAATGAATAATATAGATTTTCCAAATTAAAATTATATCATGAATATCATATTTAATCATTACATAAATTTCTATAACCGTTAATTTATTTTTTGGATGAAAAAATTATATTTCATTTATTGAGGAGTTAGTCCACACGTAACATGAACAATGTTTTTATTTTTTTAATGAATAAGAGGAAGGTATAAAATGATCATTATTTATACATTGTAAAAAATTATTCTAAAGATGTTGATGTAGTTATATAATTATTGTTAGGTTATATTTTGATGAGTTATTAGAAGAAAATATTTTGTTAGTTATGTTAAGAACAATATAAATTCTATTGGATGTCTCCCGTTATACTACAGCTTAAGGAACATTGAATTGGTATATTGATGGGACCAACACCTCTAAAACATAGTAAATACTATTGGGGTGAAATTTTACCATAATAAGGTCAATTAAAAAGTATTTTTATTTAAGAATAAGTGGGGTGGTGAAGGACACCATTTATAATTGATAGCGGTGGAGCTTTTGTAAATATTCTTAGATTTATATTAAATGCATGAAAATTTCAAAGGATAATGGAAAAAATTGGACAATATGTATATTTGGTGGATCATGGTCGATCCACCACTGATGAACACAAATGAATGATATAGATTGAGATACATGAGACCCTTTCCTCTTCAATTTACCTTTTACGATAATTTATTTCACTAAATTAAATAATCTTTTAAACCACTCTATCTTATTTTTAGGACTAAAAATGAGTTTTTTAAAATTAACTAAATTTTTTTATTCTAAATAAAAATATGAAAAACATTATAAAAATTAATTCTTAATTTTTTTTAATAAATTTATTTTTTTTAAAAAATAATTTTATAACAAATGAAGAAATTTATTGAAAAAATATAACTAATGATATAAAATGTAAATCCTATGATTCAAAATAAAAATTTATATTTTTTTTAAATTGTATAATTTTACATAGTAAATTTATATAAGTTTAATAAAATTATTCCATAAATTTTTAAGTTGTTTATATATTCTAATGGTGTTGTAAACATCACAATATTTAAGGAAAGAATAATTTTTATTACTCAAATGAAAATAAATCCGTCTAGAAAAAAGTTATCCTAATATATTATTTTCATTCTTATTCTAGAAATAAATTTCATATTTTCATATTCATATTCTTCATTTTAGGAATTTAATATTTAAATTAAAATCAGTAATATACTGAAAAGATATATTCAGAAGATAATGACTTTATAAAATTTAATTGGTCTTTCTATTATTTCATACCAAATACAAATTAAATTAAGTTTAATATACTTTTTCTATCAATAATATATTTTTCAACATTGAACCACAATATATTTAATTTTTTAAAATAATAATGAAGTGCATTACACTTCATTTTTTATAAAATATATTTTTAATCATAAAATTAATTTATTCTTATTACATACCTAGAAAAAACTATTGCATAAATGTTAGTTTAAAATTATTAAAAATATAATAAATATTATTGATAAAAAAAAATTTTATCAAGCATAATTTAAAAATACAACTCTTAAAAGCTATTTTATATATAAATATTATATAATTTTCAATAATATTTCACAAATAGTATTAAAATAAATTATTTATATTTTATAAATTTTACATTACTAATCCATTAAAATCAAAATAATGATTTCAATTTTATAAATACATTTAATAATAATATGAGATGCATAAAAATATATTTTTCATAAAAAATCTCAATTAAATTTA
Organism: Viscum album; assembly: GCA_963277665.1. Lineage (NCBI taxonomy): Eukaryota > Viridiplantae > Streptophyta > Magnoliopsida > Santalales > Viscaceae > Viscum > Viscum album. The sequence continues at coordinate 1,158,531,911 of OY728122.1, read as the reverse complement.
ATCTTTTTGTTTCATTATTTCATTCATAAAAAGAATTAAGTTTTATATTATTATATAAAACATTATCATAATAAAATTTATTATGGATTATTTTTGTTTAATATTTTGTGTGGAATAAAATATTAAATATAATATATATTTAAAGGGAAATTGAAATGAAAATATTTTGATGTAAAATTCTCCCGAAACAGTAAATAAATTGTGCCCTCAAAATTTTAATTAACAATTATTAATAAAAATAACTAATATTAGATGATAAAAAAATCACTCAAGAATAAAGTTATTTTAGGAAATAAATTTTACTATCAGAATTATTTCAAGGTTAAATATCACTCCCTCCTTTATGTATATCCCCATTATTGAGTTAATCTCTAATCATTTTCTCTAAATACCCCTTAAGATTGAGAATTAAAACCCATTGAATTAATTTTCCTAGAGAGTTATTACTCAGACATGAAATGTTAAATAATAATAAAAAAAATTGAATATGACAACAGATTTCCTTATTTATTTATTTAATATGTCGTCTATGTGGATACATATAATATATTTTTATAATCAAATCAAATAAAACTAGAAAAATTATTTTAATAAGGTATATCCCCCACATAAATATCCTTGGAAACGATAATCATATAACATGTCATTTTCATTGATAGTTAATTTTAAAATTATTATTTTTGGGATTTTAGGTTCTTATAGAACACCGATGGTATACTAGAGTAGCTTTAAATACAATTAAAAAACGATATCCAAAAATCCAATGTGGAGTATAACTGTGCTATAATTAACAAAATCTACATACATGTAAGTTATTGTAAATCTTCTCCCTTATTCACTTGGTCTTGGAGGGTTTTGATGTCTATTATCCTCATTATCCCTCTGGTTTGGGCATCGATTTTCATAATTCTCAGTCCTCTTAAATTTAAATCATTAAAGGTTTTATATATCATTAGTTAGCTTATCTTTTCCATCCATTGGATTGGAATATTTCTTTATCACTCTTCTATATAATTTGTTCTATAGAGAATCCCTCAATTGGTTAAAACTCTTCTAGTTCGTTGGATACATTCCCTTGGGTTCCTCATACCACATTCATGACATGTAAGAACTCGAATCATATTTCCATTATGATCATTTTTTATAAACATCTATGAAACCACACCATTCCCATTTTTCTTAGTCTATTAATTTTTTATAGTTGGGTTTTTGAATTATAATTCATTAATTATGGTTTATTATAACTATAAAACGTTCCACACTTATTTCCATATGATTTTGTTCTATTTAGTAAAAACACTACATTACCCATCATTTAAATTATTGACATGATATCCCCTTTCCTAATGATAAATCTTTCAGTGAAAACTACCAAAAAAATTACTAAGTGAATTACAAGGGATTACCTAGGTTGTCTTTATTTTGGAGTATGTTCAATCTATCATGAAAAAAACTTGGTCATGTCGAATACAAACACTCTTGACAGCCTATGGAAATGCCTGAAGGGAATTTATAATCCCAATGGGATGTAAAAAAGTTACTGAGAATGAATAATTTCATTTGGGAATTATTTTTCACACAATAAAACAAAAAAAATCAATTTATGGAATATATAAAATAGAGAAAATATTCCAATATCAAGTAAAAAAACTTTAGAAAATGTGAAAGATATAAAACAAATTCCTTAACCTAAATAAATGAACCAAAGTACATAAAAAAGGGAAATCATACCCTTGTGATATATAGGTTAACATCCCATACCCCACTAACACAGATACCGCAAAAAATAATGTCACATTTTTTCCTTGTGTCAAATTTTGTAAGATCTAAACAAACCTAAAGGAATGTGTAGGTTTTGAGAAAAACTTGTGATGTGTGATCCCAACAAGTGATTCATAATAATACATTATAAAAACACCAATTATTCTCCATTCAATAAATAAAATTCATAATATATAGATTTAAATGGTTCTCAAAAAAACAAGGAAAACAACCTTTTACACTAATATATAAAACAGGAATAAAAAATCCAACCTCCATGCATTTAAAAATAACATTGTTCTTAATGAATATAAAAATAAGTAATTCCAAAAGGAGGACCGGGGAAATTGGTCCCTGTGTAATTTATATTGGGTTTATCTAGGATCCTCACACCTAAGTGATCAAATGACTATGGGTACACAAATATAGAAAACATCATCCTATACAAGTGTGAACACCCTGATAAGTGAACACCCTATCATATATTTTTTTAATAGATTTTTAGAAAAAATATATACTATGAATCAGAAAAACATCCTAGTTTGATTGGAAAAATATATGCACCTCCTATGTACCCTAGGTTCCCATGATCCATAACACTCAAATATAGGCTTTCAATTTATAAAATGTACCACACATTGAGGTTCCTATTTTCATAGCTAATATCATTCAATGGAAAATTTACACATAAACAGTCCTTAAACCCTTAAAATCAAATATAACAAGAATTGAAATCCTTTTTCATAAATACGAATAAAATCGAAATTCCTTTCATAAATCTAAAAAAAGTAACCAAATTTTCATAAATCATGATTCAATACAAATAAAAATTTAGGAAATTGAATTTTAAATTGGAATGCATGAAAAGTTATTAAAAACATTTGAATGGAACCAATTAACTAAAATAATTATTCTATCCAAAAAAACATATAAGAATCACATTTCCATAGGAAATAAGGCTATTAAGAATCAAATAAGGTCTTGAAACAATGAATAACTTATCAGGAAACCTGGACTAAATAAACACATGATCAATGAAGAAAAAAGATGACACATTCAAAGAAAATTTATGAAGAATTGCACTAATCTATTAGTATATTTAGATTCTCCCTCCCTTTATCAAAATGAATTGATAAAAACCAATTATAATAAGATAGAATCCATATATAAAGTTATAACATATCTGATCTAACATCCATTTCAAGAAAAAGATAAATATTCTAGAATAAAAATCAAATATGGGTATGTACCTTTATTTTCCTTGATCTAACACCTATATATACATTACTATCAATCCCCAAAAGTTTTATCAAAAAAAATTCCTAGAAAATTATATAGGTTATATATACAATGTTTTAACAGATAGGGTGAGGTTAATATGTTGTTTATTGTGAATAAAAACTAATTTTTGGATTAATTAATTCAAGACACATGGTATTACTACAAATTTTGGCATACATTGAGATATCTTTGTTTCTATTTCTAATCACCATAGAATATCCATGTTTTAGACAACCATACTAAAACCATTAAAAACACCATTATACTAAACAACCCTACACCACATGAATTATTTGGAATGTCACGTAAATTTCTTTAACCATATGCAAACGACACCCTAGACTAGATAAATCCAAAATTTCAAGAAAATCACCTCAAATAACATTATAATAGTACAAAACAAAATACAGTCAAAAAATTTATTTTTATCTAAATATGAATATTTTGTATGAAAATTATAACAGAATAGAACTCCCCCCCCCCAAATTTACGTCGAAGAAGACCGATCAAATAAAAGATGTGTCCATTCCCACACGTCGTACACTCTCATTCCCACATATATTGATAATCTCTTCCATGCATCCACAATAAAAAAAATGTATTTCCCACATATAATATTTTCCTAAAAACCAATAACATAAATTTTCATTCAAATATAGACCTATCCGATTCCAAAACAACCTCTTCCTAGTGCATAACCTAAGAGGGATCAAGATGATACTTCTTTATCCATGACAGATGAAAAGAACCTGGATAGAAGTACACTGAGATGGATTATAAGTAATATATGATAGATTGATGATTATATTATTGATCTCAAAAGGTACCATTTATATCACAGATAATATCAACTTCATATTATTTTGATAGTTACTTGATATAAGGGAAATTATCAACAACACAACCTCACTTACAAAACTTCTATAGGATGGAACTCATGATCCATAAACTATCATATCCCACACTCTCATTTTAAAAACTTCTATCCTAAAAGTGATACATTTTACTTTGGCATAATCTGGAGTTTCTTGAAAGATGAATATTCACATAATTTTTAACAACAAATCCTATACTTCCTAATGTATATTTACACCATGTAATGATGGTTGTTTATGTTGAAGAAACTCTTGGGATCAATATTTATCTTATATAGTCCATACAAGGTCTTCCCTATCTTGATATGAGGCTATAAAAACACCATGGATCATGGTATATATATATCTCACTATTTTGTCAACAAGATTTTAATCCAGAGAATGGTTTCCTAATGAAACATCATATACATCGCCCTTCTGAGGAGCTCTAGGAAGTATTCTGGGGGAATGGTAATAGAGAAAAGTAATACTAGAGACCATAATATAGGTAATAATTAACTGTTTGAAAATTGTTAACATAATAGAAGTACTTAGATTAGATTAAAATTTGGAAAGAGAGACACACATCCTAACATCTAATGGTAACATATGGATTGATATAATGAGATATTTCTAGGAACTCATTACTAACCTACACTTTATGTCATGAAAATATTATCTCATATATACTAAATTGTCCCAAAATAAAAACCCTTGGGAAAATTACCATCTTTAATGAAAATTTATCACGAACAAACCTTGTTTATACATGAACTAAACACATGAGGCAGCCCGTGGAATGACCCTAATGGTATTCATGATCCTCATAAACTAATGGTAAGAATATTCCCTTTATGAACTACTATTGGTAATTATTTTTCCCATTGAATACTAAATGATCAAAACCTGCCATATATAAAATAAAAAGAAAATACTTATATAAAATTAGAAATAATATGTCCAAGACTATAATGTAAAATCAATGTTTTATAAATATATATATTAAGAATATATCTAATAATATTATCGTAGACAGATAGTAAGATGATGTGAGATTCCATGTCTCGGTGTGTTAAAAAATTAATTAATAAAAATAATAAATATATTAATATCACACTAGTTGTCTTTCGAAAAATAGTAGAATAAATCTTGAATTTGGACTCAGACAAGAAATCCATTATCAAACCTATTTTTGGATGACCAGTTTTACCCCAGTCATGATAGGACATTTATTATCAATCTATGTTTTGATAACTTGTATTCATGTGTGCAAATAATAATAATAATAAACAAATAAATTTATTATAATATTTTTTAATAGAATGTCCTAATTGAATTATATAAATATGATTCTATGGATAATTATTAGGGTTATATTTATAACACTATGAATTGAGAGATGGAATTAGAATAAGGCTTTGATAATGAATGGAAAAGATAGAGGATCGTTCTTTCCAATGGAATTTAAGGACCTCACAAATGAAAAAAATAGAATATTCAATGTACATTATGTATCGATCAAACCCGATGTATGTAATCAATTTATATGGTTAATCTCCCCATTTCAATAACCCATAATGAATACGAATCATATCAAAATACATATCAATTCTCAAGCAGATAGTTTTGTGGGTTTGGGTTCTTTTATCAGGGATTGGGTAATAATTATTTGTTATTTATTATTGGATATTCACTCATCATTGTAATGGAAATGAATTGATTCTATCCTGAAAAATGATTGTGGTTTATTTATTATTTGGGATTTTATCATTTCTCCCCCATTTATTTTCATGTTTTTTTCCATAAATTTCATTGGAAGGTGGTTCAATGAATACCAAGAATTCTGTCATCGTGTGACTATCATTCAATGAAATAAGTTGAAAAAATGGGTGAGGTTCAGGATAAAGGGTATGATCTAGGTGTGAAGATAGTGGTGGATGATTGGTGGTTGATCACACCAATGTATTAGTTTATGTTATCCCTAGTTTGATGCAAATGATGGAAGCGTGATTCTGTGGTGGCCATTTTTTTTAATTCTATGTCCAGAATATGGAGAGTAACAAAAGTAAGGCCAATAAACCCCGAATCTTCTATATCAATGAATGATTTTCAATGGTGGAAAAAATAAGGATAAATACATGATGAGCCCAAAAAATATAGATAATTTTGTGTTACATGGAGGTTACCATAATGAACACACCCCGCATGGGCACTATGGAGGTGGTTCTAGGGTTTCATATGAAAATAGTATCACATGCTATGTTAAATTAGTCACATGTAGTGTGTCCCTGTTCTAGTAGCATAGCATATATCCAAGAGGATAGAAGAGCATGGATGAAGCTAGAAACAAGAGAACATTTAGAGTTTATGGGCATGATTCAGTACTCATAAATTGAATGGTACACAAGAATGGACATATTACAGAAGAACAAATATGTGTACATGATCATGGGTATAGGTATAAGGGAATTTAAATATATACATAGGAACTAGAAGAGGAATAATATATTGGACACATGTATATGTTGGTTAATAGCTACAAACCATGTTCAATCTACCCACCTCTCGAGCATCCTCTGAGATATATTAGAGGCCTCCATTTTCTCATTATAGACCAGATTTAGTTGTGTGTGATTACTTTTTTATCACTATGAGGGTATAGTGTGATATTACATCATAGTTATATGATTGGGATCCCTTTTATGGTTCTCATTCAGATATATTTTGCGGTATCCTTATGTACGACCTTGTCTAGTATCCATAATCATATACATCCAAGGTGGGGTTTATAGTATCAGTGATACCACCATTCAAAGGGAATCAATACCATATCATGATGATTGATACAATAAGATTTGTGGTGTCCCACAACAGTCCAATGTTTGATCCCGTATCTGGATAGAATGATCTTTGGATATCTAGTGAGAACATATTTCTGATTCAAAAATAGAATGACTTCTCAAACGAGTGGAATTAGTGACAACATGCTCGTAGAGAGGGCCCCCTAGACCAACATTAACTAGGAATCTAGAGATCACTCATGATGATGGAATTATTGGTTGATAAAATTTTATCACTGCTTAATTTTTTTATATCTATGATTTTCTAATGGTTAAAACTAAATATGATATCCCGATTGTCATAACCATGTGTTAATAAGATAACTACACTTGACACTTTGTGTTTTTTTGTTATTTTGGGGTTTCCTATTTAGTATTGTTATAATCACCACCAAATGTAATATTAAAACATATTTCATGTCATATATAGACAACACACCATTTTATGGTGTCCTAGGTGTATTAGGAGCTGTTGATGCCTATTTTTCAAGCGAGACAAGCCAAGGTCTATAACATTTTTTAATTATTGTTATTCATATCCTTATGACATTGTTGGACAATATTTATAGTTTTTGGTGTTCCTATTTTTGGCCCCGTTATCCCTTTAAGTACATTTTCATACCCAGATTGTGGTATTTAAATGTATTCATGAAATGATATTATTTGTCTTGTTTTATAATTTAGCATTGAGTGGTCATAGATATGTGGGTGTGCGAGTGTATTTATAGGTAATTATCCTAATTACACCTATAATTTTTATATGTATAAATGGAAAAAGTCTCTAGAACCTAGAAAATTGTAGGTGGGCTTTGGTTGGTCACACTCATCTTCTCACAGCCCAGTGGCCTCGGTTGGTCAGGTCATAATAGAGTAATATCAGATAATTATTATTCAATAATACCAAAGTATAAATAATTTAAACATGATAGATTGGTTTTGTATTTTTAGAAATAATGGTAATGGGTTTTGAGTATGTAATTTAGGAGGACTTTAGTGTTGTTGTGGAGGCTGAGTTATCCATTCCTGAGGACTCTCGTAATATATTTGTTGACTCATTACTTGTAGGGATCAGTTGTGAGGAGAAAATTTGAACACACATCATATATAAATTTTTTTTATTCCATTTAATTCTTGATTCATCTCCCCGGATATACTCATAGATCTTGGTTGGTCTTTTTTATTTGAGGATCCCCTATCCCCCCTCAAATCAATCTTTTTATAATTTTTATAAAGACACTATAAGGAAAATGGGAACCCACACATCATCACACATAATTCAGCATAACACAGCGGGGAAATTCAAAATTCCAAATCCAACCCAAAATTCAAAATGCAAGTCATTGGAAATTCCACTCAACAAGATCATTGCTAATCCCGTGAGCAACCTGAGGATCATTGAATTTGCACGGCAGAGAAAAATTTATAATTTCAAACCGTTCTTTGAGGACTCCTCGATTCCGGTAACACTAAATCAGGTCGCTCCACCGCGTGGAACGAGGCCTGACATGTCGGGTCACAGAGTGTCTACATCACGGCTCCATCATCACATCCCAGCGCCATCATCGCATCTCGTCGCCATCGCCTTTATCTGGTCGCCATCGTCTACTCACCGTCGTCTTCCACTCAAAGTGGCGTTGTCATCTGCAACGCCGTCGTCAGCCAGATTATATGCTGGTCAGCATGGAAACATAAAGAAAAAGGATTCACCATCTTCATCAACAACGAATGAAAATCAACCAACAACACGCTGAAAACCCCCATGGAAATTTCCAAAAAACACCAAAATCGCCATTTGAACACCTCGGATATGAAAGCCCGCTCGAATAACACCTCCAAGAACTCTATCAAGACCATCACACCCGACTGATAGGGAAGGGAGGACTGGACCGGGACGCTAGACTAGAGTTGAGTGGAGGAGGCCTCCGTCGGGGACCATGCCAGAGATCACATCGTCATCAACTAGGGAGAGACAATAATATACCACCATCAACCATCGAACCAAAATCATACTATCAAGAAAAAACAACACAATAAAACATGCTCCGAGAGAAAGAACGAGAGAGTCACAACTCCAATCTGAAATCATACCACAAATCAGAACAAACAAACCAAAAAAGGTCAAATGACAGACAAAAAACACGAACAGAAAGCGTTGCCGGCCCCCCTCTAGCACAATCCCAAGTTGGCCCAGATCCCACATCACGCCTGACCAAATAGAGTCGAAACAAGATGGGTTTCCAGCAAGGGTTGTGGAGAAGAAAGACACCGGACGCGGCCACCGGTGCCGACCCAAACCATCTAAAATGCCAGCACGTAGACCAAGAGTGGAGGTCTGATGCGCAGGGATAGACTGAATGAGGGGCAGTGAACGACATGCGATATCCCACCAGCAAGCTTAATCAGTCGAGAAGGAGGGAAAGAGAAAGCAATAGAATGATGAGAAGGAATAACCAGGTGATGCGGGGAGTTCTGTCACCATCGATCTGACCCATGAAACCCTAGGAGAGCATCGGGTGCATCGAGAGCTAGGAGCTGGGAGAGTGCAGAGGCATGTTATTAAGGATTCCCCTAGAATACATAAATACATGATTTATCTATGTGATTATGTGGATGATATACTGAGCGATGAATATTTAGTATAGGGTCTTGTAAAGGAGGTAGTAACTCCATTTGGTATTTCAATAAACCACCACTCATTGAGTAGTAGATTATACTTTTAGTTCCATCAATAGATTTTTGATGGCTGAGTTCAGTCCGTGAGTTTTAAAGGTAGTGACCCAATAGATTTAGGGTGATTTAGACGATCCAGAAGATAGAAATCACTTGAGGTGGTTACCAACGATTTCCCCTTACGAGGACACACACAGATCATATGGTTGCCTTATTGGAAAGTCTACTTTAGGGCATTTATGGGTGATGAGATAATATAGTGACCTAATCATACCATGAAAAATCAACCTCCATGTATGATTATAATCATCTCATTAAGTAGGAGTCATATCTATCCACACTATGATCATTGAATATTAATGGATTTATGTATTTGTATCAGTGTAGTGTGATCATGGTAGAGTATTTAGTGATGTTAACCGACCGATAGAAGTGTTCTGTAGATATTGATTGATATTCATTTTTCACATGATAAAATTTTGAGTGGGGATTATGTTGAGATATCAAGGATGGATTGAAATATCCTTTAACACCCACATATGATGGATTCCATGAATGGGCCTTAGTAGTGGAGACCTTCCTGGAATATAATACATAGATAGTGAGTACTAGTAGTTGGAATACTGGAGTTGAGACAATAGAAGTTGGTATCCAATGATAGTCAAATGGATCATGGTGTATGAGATTTTTTATGAGCTGATCCCAAGAAAGGGGATCAATGGTTCTGGGATCTTAGAATGACCTGATTCATCCTAGAGGGAGGTGTTTCCCCACTAGCAATGGTCGTAGACATCTTTCTTGTCATTTTTTATCCCATAGAGAGATGGCATGTAGACATCCAAAATAGAGACTATAGTAGGATTTGGGGGTTCTAAAGTCTGAATGTCATGGTAGAGGACTAGGTAGACAAGTATGAGGAGGAAGGATGTTTGACATGTTTCCAACACCACACCTCAATGGTCCGATATAGTCTCAAGGAGTTGGTGGTGGAGCGGACATCTGCAAGCAGTGGCATCCTATAACTATGAGGCTCCCAAGTTGATTACAGTTATGAAATATGTCTTTATAAGTTATATTTAGTACATATAGACACAATCATGGACCAATATTTTGTTTCCATTTCACTTTTTTTGGATAAGAAGATTCTATTTATTCCCTTGGATCCAACCATATGCTTGGATACTCTTATTGAATTTGACTACGTGATCACATACATCTGCAGACAATGTGATCTGAGGTTTGGAGGAAAAATATTGGCATGGGATCTCTTTGTATGAGGTATGAGGCCTTACAATTTCCCCTTAGGTATGGGATAAATATCCATATTTCATTTCTAGATTGAATGTTTTAAGAGGAGGATGTGGTGTATCAGTGGTGAATGATCACAGTTTTCCTTAATGGGTGAAGAGGAAAATGAGGAAGATAAATATGAGAATATAATTTGGAGGATACATATGATTACTCAATTGTTAGGCAGTATTTCCCTAAGAGAAGTGGATTATATGGTGTAACAGTTTCTTGTAGGGGTTGATTATAAGGGGGTCATTACTAAGGTTGTGTCTAGATTACACCCCCAATGAGGGATAGACGTATGAATTGACTTTCACCCCAATATGTCCATAATATCTATGTCGGATTATTGGATGGACACCATAGATCATTAAGAGATGAGGTTATAGGTGTAGATATTTTTGAGGTAGGGATTTGTGTGATACAATGGTTACCCTTAGATTCCCCAAAGTTATTCACCAAAAAAGTGGATGAGGGCTTCAGGTAGTGTGTTTTTTATTGATGCCTAGACATGGTGATATTGATGAATAAGTATCATATATTGAGGATTAATGTTTTAGTTCTCCTATTGAGATGGGTAAAATTATTCGTGAATATTTACCTCAAATCAAGCGATCACGAGCTTCATATATAGGATGTGGGTGTTTCAAAAACAACATTTAGATGTCGTTATAGTAACCATGAGTGCATGGGGAATTCTTTTGGTGTGATGAACACCCAAAAATTTTCATGGGACCCATGAAATGTATCATTCATTCCTTCTAAGACTAGATTTTTTTTACATGTAGATGAAATTCTAGTGAACATGGGACCTAATGAGGATCACATGAGACACATAAGGATGTTCATAGACATACTCCAAAAGAATAATCTTTATAGAAAGCGCTTGAATTGTTAGTTATATATTTAGGAAGTCCACTTTCTGGGATATGTTATTTCCAATGAGGGTGTAGTAGTAGACCCATAGAAGGCTGAGGTTGGGTTAGCATGGGACCCTATTTGAGAAATATAGAGGTACAATGAATCATTGGGTTGGTATAATATTATAGAATATTCAATCCAGATTTCACAAGGATATCATCACCTTTGATTTTTTTGACCATGAAATAGATTGCTATCATTTGGATAGAAAGTAGCTAATAGGATTTTCAGGAGTTGTGAAAGAGGTTAACGATAACTCCCATAATGATATTTCTAGAGGAGAGTGTTTAGTAAATAGAGTTGTACAATGATTCAGCCATTGGAATTAATGGTGTTTTGAGATATGTGCATGAATTGATTTCCAATTGGTCTCAGTTGTTGTGAACACATGAGTAGAATTACATGACCCATGATCTATATTTTGGAATTCTAGTCTTCACCCAGAAGATGTGGTGATACGACCTCTTGGGTGGGCCAATTTATCATCGATTCTAACTATATTGGTATCATGTATATCATCAATGAGAATGATCATAACAACAGATTGAGGTGCAGCTTGAGTTTCTATAGGTTTCTGACTACTAAATAACCTATAGTCTTGAGAAGGGGAAAATTGGGAAAGATTTCCTCAGAAAGAGATCATTCTTAAATTTCATAACAACTGATTCATAGTAGTTACCCACATTCAATTTTTACATAGTGTAAATTGATAGTGAAACATATCTATAGTCATTGGGTATTAACAATGCACTTCAATATATTATTCAGGATGATCAACATGGAGATGGCCACTATGAGACTATATAGGCTGGGATATCCATCGGATGTGCTCCTAATGAATTTATTGATTTTGGAGAGAAGGTTTTCCATCATAAATATTTTATGATGATTCCAATGATGTTATGGGATGAGTTCATGATGGAGGTTCGTACATCCTCTATAGAGGTAAATCTATAAGTGTAAAAGGTGTACCTATACCTCTAATGCTAATTTTGGATTCTAGGAATGACGATTTATATAGGAATGTTTGTCTCTTGATTAATCTAGTGTTATCATGTGAATTATGAGAACTAGGTTCTAGTAGGTTTAGATTAAAAACCCAAATATTATAGAGTGTAACTGGAATGGGATATCAATATACTTTGTTATGTGTATTCAATAGACTTATGGAGGAAAAAATTCCATAAACATTGTTATAGACCTACTCACCATGTCAACCCACTTACTAGCTATCTGAGTGTAGTGTTTAGTAAAGATCATAGGATTACTTCATTCATAAGAGATAGTTAAACTCCATATAGTTCCCTCAAAAATTGATTATGACCATGATGATCACTTCATGTGCTGATTATGGATAGGAATTTGGGTGGTCTGTAGGACTTAGTTATGATTTAGTTTGGATTTTATCCCCCAAAATGATGGACAGACTAAGAAAAACACTACAATTCTTGAATAAATGATTCAGAATTGCATGATTGACTTATACCTAGTTGGGAGTATCACCAAACCATTTTGCAGTTTTCATGAAACCAAATCAACCCTTACAATATTTTAATGGAACCATTTGAGGCTTTGTATGGGTGACTCTATAGGACACCATTATGTTAGATTGATCGAAGTGAGTGTGATGTCATGGGATAAGAGTTGGTTTTAGATATGATAGAGAGGGTAAAAATCATCCAGAAGTGGATGAGGACTAAATAGATCCATTATAAATCATATACAGATCGATAAAGGAGGCATATGGAGTTGAAGAGGGATACCCTTGGTTCTTAAGTGTCACACCTCAACATGGATTGAAATGATTTTTATAGTAAGGAATGTTCTCTAAGTGATTCATTATTCCATTCCACATACAATGTAGAGTTAGTGAGGGGGTATACCACATGGCCCTACAAACGCATTTTGACCGGGTACACAAGGTATTCCACATATCACAATTGTATTGGTTGGTGCAGTACCAATCACATGTTATCAATTGGGGAGAGATGGACATAGAAGATGGAGGTACCTTTGATGAGTAACCAATAGAGGTCGAGGATATATATGAGAATATTCTCAAGGGGTGATTGATTCCCTTAGTGTGTGTCCACTAGTAGCATAATAATCATCAAGAGATAACTTAGGAGTATGACATCCAAATGCGAGACTAGAACCCACATCTTTAGGTGTACCATTTTTCTCTTTTAGAGATGAAATTCCCTAAGGTGCTGAGAATGTTTAATCTATTTTTTTCAATGTAGATATTTTTAATATATCAGAAAATTATTTTGGAGACATTTAATAGGATAAAGTAAGATTATAAGTCCCAGTTAACGTAAATTTTTTTAATTAAAATATTAAATATATTAATATCATAATAAAAAATGTTTTGGGAATTGTGGAATAAGACTAGAATTATGGGTCAGATGGTATCTATTATAGCATCATTGAGTTCAAAACACTGGTTTTACCATTGGAGTAACATAGTGTTTATTAGCATTAGATATATTGATAAAGTTTTTTCACAAGAATAAATAATAAAATAAATAAAGAAATGTATTAATTTTATTATGCTATGATGTAATAACCTAATTGACATTTATAAATATAATTTTATGTTCAATTCTCAAGGTTATCTACATATCCTTGAGAATTGAGATAGTGTGTTGTAGGAATTCTTATCAAATTATGGAAACAGGTTGGGGATTCTTCCCACAACTGGAATATGATGATCACACCACAAAAAATGACAATGATTTATTCTTTATCAGTGATAAATCCACCATGGGTTTGGGAATTGTTTTTCGTTGTTTATTATTTTTTTATCACATGAGGAAAATGCATCAAATGAATCAAAATATCAATCCACGAGTAAATCATTTTTTCAGTGTAGGTTCGTTTACCTGGGTTTTGTGGAATTATCATTATCATTATTTTTTTTATATTAATTCATTTTTTAATGTAAATTAAATCATGGTAAAACCAAAAAACCTATGAGGTTTATAACTCATTTTTAATTTTATCATTTCTACCCCATTTTTTCACACATTAATCAATGTCAATTTTTTTATATTCAATTTTGACTAATACGTGATATTCAATCATTGAATAACTATTCTTACATTAAATGGAATGATACTGGGGCTGGGGTTCCTGATTGAGGGTTTGAACGAGGTTTGATGATAGTGGTGGATGATCAGAGATGGATCAGATCATACCAATGATTATAGGTCATCCCTTCTTAACATGTGTGGTGACAGAGGGATAAAGAAGTGGTAAATTTTCGCAAAAATTGAAGTAAATAATTTAGAGAGTGGTGATGGAAATGAATATCAACCCTATATACTCAATATAAAATCATTATTTTTTATGTAAAGGATGAATTCAGAGAAGTAAATTAATATTCAATAGAATCTATAAAAACACACTATACACATCATGTACCGTAAAGAAAACATGACAGGTGGGGCACTGCATTGTAGTGGAATGGTTTATCATGAAATAAAATAACCCAATCCTTGTGAATTGTGTCACATGAAGTGTGACCCAATGAAAATGGATTTATGTGTATCTTGGGGGATATATTGTGATATAGAAAGCTAGGAACATGAGAAAGGGTTTAGTACATGGGCATGACCTAGTACATAGATATGTCTTGGTACATTGGCACGACCATAGTACACAAGTACTAAAAGTTGTTCATGGTAAAGGGTTGAGGTGCATGAGCTTGTCTTGGTGTACATTAGAATGGGAAAATAAACATATGCATGGAAATAAAAAGTTCTGAGATTAGAGGTACACATTGCGTACCTTTTATGCACATCTTGAACTTCCTCTAAGATAGCTTGGATCCATTCATTTCATCATTATAGACCAAGTTGAGTTGAGTGTGATTTAATTTTATATCCCTATAATGAAAAAGAGTGGAATTATGTCCTTGATATAGGGTTGTAAACACTTTTTTATGTTTTTATTCCGATATATTTCTTTATATACCTAGTTGAGACACAGGGTGGGATCCCCTACCATATCCTTTCAATGTGGGGTAATTGGTATCCACATGCCATCCATGCATAGTGCATCAATCCCCTTTGAGTTATATTGATCCATTAGGGTTGGGGGAATCCACTAGTGGTCCTATGTGTGATCCTTTAATAAGAAAACGTGATTTTTAGAGATCTAGTGAGTAAATCATGGCGAGGCTAGACAAGAACAACCTCTCATATGCGTGTCATTAGTGATAATAAGGGTCTTAGAGAGAGACCACAAATATGATTTTCACATTGATTCCTAATGCTGAATATTGAGTCTAGATATATTTGATAAGACAATATTGATATTGGATTTCTATTATGTTAATATCTTGGTTTTTCTCATATTTATCATTACTTCCCATATCTTGAATGGAAGAGCTATGCATTGTTGATATTACTACTATTGCGGATTTATGATTGGTTATTCCAAGGTGTTCTACTAGTTATTGTTATAATAAAACCTCAATGTGTTTTACCCACACATGCCATGTTTTATGTAGAATACATTCCATTTGGTTGTGACCTATGAGAATTGGTTGAAAGAGGAGCATTGTGTAAGAGCTAAAAAGACCGAGGATCTTACCAGTGATTCATTTTTCTATATTACTATCATTATTATTAATTTGGAATACATTTCATGTTTTTTGTAGGATTTTAATTTTCCCCTTTATCACTTTTAGTACTGTTTTTACTATGATGGTGGGATTTAGATGTATTCATTGGTTGGTATCAGTTGCCTTTTTTTACATTTAATCATTGTACGGTCTTGGATATGATTGTGTTGTATATATAAGTCCTTAGGATAATGCCTCATTAATGAGGGATATGCCTATTCAACACTATTTTCTAGCCCAAATACTATTAGAGGTATGATTGGGTTGGTCAGACTTGGTATATCACATACTAGGTGGGCTCTGGTTGGTTGTCTCATGACATATAATTGAATATAGATATCAAAACCGAAAAATACGATTGAATGCACATAAATAAAAAAAATAAAAAACACATATATATGTGATATGTTATCCAAAATCCCACCATGAGACCTCTGTACTCCCACAACCTATATATACGGATACTCAAAACAACTATGGTTCCCTATGCATCTACCTAAATAAGATAAAATAATATATACACACACACATAATTTCATGTATTGTTTGTGGTAAAATCAATCCTAGTAGGATACCACCATTTTTTCAAAATAAATATTTATAATGAAAAAATATTACTCTAATTTTATGAAATATAATGTGTGGAATTTATATTTAAATGCTTTTTAATAAAACATATAAATCCCCCATTTGAATGATATATAAAATTTCCATAAATAAATGACCATCAAAGGATTTAAAAACAATTTTTTGATTCATTTTTACATAAAATTTTTCTAATATATCACCACGGTTTCTAATCATAAGGTATGTTATGTCTGGGTTATATAGGATCATCAAACATTAGTGATCAAATGGGTATGTTTTCCCAAATCCCTATATCCCAGACCATCAGATAGAATTATACGCTGATAGGTTTACCCTAATCATAAAATTCTTTTGATAGAGTTGTATCATAAATATATGAAAGGTAGCCACAAAACATCCCAGTATTCTTGTCACAGCTTATAACCAATGACCTAGCTGATTTTCCCATGTGACATAGCCCCACATTGAGGATTTCAATTTAAAATATGGCCCACAATTTGAGGTTTCATTTTCAAAACTAAAATCATTTAAAGTGAAACACACAAATAAAAAGTCAAGAATCTTTTAGATTAGAATGAAACATGCATTGAAATGATTTTTATTCAATATGCAATAAATTAAAATAACATTAATATAGGTGAAAAGAACATCCATATTTCAACAAATCATGATTCATGACATTAAAAAATTTCTAGAATCCAATTTCATATAAAGAAGTATGAAACGTTCATAAAAAATACTTTCTATAAAACCACTTACCTAAAATAAATTTTATACACAAAACCAAATGGAAACCTAATCATAAGAAGAAAGAATGATCCTAAGAATAATAGAAGAGACATACAATATGAAAACTATTTCAAGACACTCAGATTCAAAAATCTCTAGAGTAAAAGATTCAATAGAATCCACTAACCATAATAATTCATAAATAAGCACACAAATGTTAGGATATATATTCTATATATATAATTTTCTCAAATAATATCTCATAAAAAATCACTAGATAATCACACAACCCACATATATAGTTGTTACATCTCCTATTTTTGGTTTATTTCATGAGAAGAGTAAAGAACTCAAATAAAGAAAAAGAATGGATCTGAACCATTTGTTTCTTTGACCTAATGAAAATTAACCAATGAGAATTGATATCTCCAATGGTTGGGATTTATAAAATATCCAAAACGAATCCCAAGGTCCATGATCTAACGATGTAGAGTAGTGAATGACGAATACAGGTGGAGTATCATTTTATGAATTAAATTTTTGGATAATTTAATTGACATCACATGGTTTGGTTTTATGTTTTTGAAAACCATATTAAAACTATGAATCTACTTTTATAAATTATAGAAGTTTCACTATTTTGTCACACTATTTGACTAACCATACACTAAAAATGAGAAATTACATTATATGAAACAGCCAAAAACTATACAGCTTCCTAGAAATGGTTCATCATTTTTAGAATAGTTTTAAAATAACTATAATTCTCAAAAAATAGAAAAATTTCATGGAAATCACCAATAATAACCAATGAATAGTTCCAAATAAAAATTGACGAACCAAATGAATAAATATACCAAAATTTTAAAAAGATATTTTACATGTTGACTCAATTTTTCATTTTAAATTATAATATATTTTATTTGTTATATTCATGTAGAAAAATATTAAAAATGGGTTTTTAGTTGTGAAGGAAAATTCAGAATGGAATGAAAAGAAATGATATCATGATAAAATGAAGAAAGTTTGAAAATGGTTAAAAAAATATGATAAAATTTAAACAATCTAATCTGACCCATTATTATAAATTCATCATTATACCTTATATTTTAATCCATTAAATAATATTGAATAATTTTTATGAATTCATGAACCATATGGAATTTAAGATGACCCTAAATATAGTTAGAGGCATATAATAGGTCGATTTCTAGACTTCCAATTAGAGAAACCTTATTTTATTTAATTCCAAAATACACCATATATAACCTATGCAATTAATTCATCATCTCCCTCCTATAAATGATAATTATTTTATTTTATAGATTTATGTAAAAAAATATCACTTTTTTTAGTTTTGGAAATTAAATATCCACTATTTTGATTCACACAAACTCGGTCTCACACATTAAGTTATTAAAAATCAATATTCATAGTGATTCAAACATAAATAATTAATCATGATTTTTGAGTTACATTATGTTCATGGATTAAAAATAATAAATTTATGGGAGTAGAAATTAAACCAACTATAAATGTGAACTACTTTTAAATGTATGGATTTATCATTATGGTTATTAGTTTCATAAGAAATTCATTAAATGGGAAATATGAATCCATTTTCCACTATTACATTAAATCCAAAATAATTAAATTGAAATTTAGAAAAAATTAATTAGAATAAAAAAAATTATTTATAATAAAGTGAGTTTAGATATGGAAATTCTAAACAAAATAATGTATAAGGATAATGTCATAGCCTCTTGAAAGAGATCCATGTGTGAATGATTTATTTCCCACAATTGATTTGAAAAGTGTAATGAAACCATCCTATTTAGATAATCACTCTCCCACACACAAAACATATTATATGAATGTAAATAAAAAATTTTATAGTGTAGGGGATGATAAGGTTAAAATATTTACAAAAGAATAAAAAATTAATTCAAACATAATCATGAATATTATGTGCCATATTTTACCATCATAATTATATAACACATGTTTTTTTTATTTAATGAAATATTATATTTTGAGTACTGTAACTTGTGTAAAAATACCATCCCAATTTGATAAATTATGATAAAATTATTTATTGATCATTGATTTGATGCCCTGTTAGTAAAATCATGTTCAACAATAATATCTAGTCTTATGATATCTATAAAAATTATTATCCAAATATTTGTATTCTAATGAAATACATATTCCCAAATGTATATGTTTTAGAAAAAAAATTAAAAATTAAAATCTTTCACATAAAAAATTTAATAATAATGATAATAGACTGAAACATGAAGGGGGAATCCTGAGTTTCCATTCAATTTCAAAATCCTTTCTCAAATTTCAAAGCTTAATTAAATTTTCAAATAAAACAAACTATGTAGGAATTAAATCAATTACGGTCATTAAAATAATAAATTTAATCCTAGATTGTCAACTCGATCACACTTAAATATTGAAATCTTAGCAAATGAAAATGTGTACACTCCAATTTCCATAATAAAGTCAATAATGAATAGATTCTCGAGATTTTTCCAAAACTGAATTAATCATATATAAAAAATGAAAAAATTCCATTATTTTTCTTTTATCACATTTAAAATATTCAACATTTAGAATCTATCCCTGAACTAATAACTACCTTAATCAAATTGAAATGCTTGTAACTTTTCACTCAAGGCTAATATAATCTCGATTTATACTCATACAAAAATTACATGGTCCACACCATAGGATTACAGTGAATCTAAAATCATTACCTTATGATGAAAAAACGAACATCAATCATTAGTAAATCATAATATTACTCAAATTACTTTGAGTCTTAGGGTAGTTAGGTAATTATATGGACCATAATAAAGATACAAAAATTTATCTATTAATCAAATTTCATGATCGTAAAAAAATTGTAAAATGAAATATCATCTTCAAAATATGGAATTAATCAACTTACCCAACTCAATCAAAAGGCTTATAAATATTGATATAAGTACAATGAATGATTCAACATCTTTTTTCTCTATTTTTCATCCATAGGTAGCACACAGAAGAATCCCACACTAATCTATAAACCATTTTTTGATCTCTTTATGACCCTAATTTTAATTTTAATAATATGTTATATGGTATAGGAAGAGTGGTTTTGAACAACCATGTAACATCCCAAGTCAATGAAGAATAAAATATTTTTATACATATTAATGTTTTTGAATTAAATTTTAATTTTACTTTAAAATGGTTGCTATGTTCGATAGAATACCCGATATGCAACAACGAGTTTCTTTGGAATCTTACGTTGCAAACTAATAATATAATATTATTATTTTAAATTGTAGTTAACTCCAAGCCATTGAATTGGTAGGAATGAATGAAACTAACCACAACATGATTATACATTATTGTTAAATGTATTTACATTTGTCCAATAAAAATTTAGAAGCTTAAAATGGGAATGAATGTAATTTTAAGCATAATTTATATTAAAAGGCCGATTTATCACCTTTTAGTGGAGAACCCTATATAAATATAGTTTTTGTTACTGTAATATATTCTATATTACCAAATAAAATCCTTCTTTATAATGGGGACATCAAAATTTACTTTGTGTAAATTTTTGGAATTTTTTCGGATAAAGTTTATTTTTCAATGAATAGTGAAAATATTGTATTTTAATTCAAAACTATGTTTTAATATAATTTATTTATATTGTTATATTATCTTTTTAATTGGTTTTAAAGTTTAATTAGAATATATTTTTACCATTTAATCCAATTTTGGTCATTTGAATTAATTTCACTTTGAAATTGGACATAAACAAGTATCAATCTTTTGATAGTTATTGTTTCTTAAAAACATGCTATTTGTTTTAACAACGAGAATTAATTTTTAAAATTAATTAATTATACTTCTATTTTTGAATTTTAAAAAATAGACATCATTTTTGAATTCGGAATATCAAATATATCTTAGGCTGAATTTTTCTGAAAAACATCAATTTTTGATGAATAGTGAAACCACTTAGTGGTAGTTAAAACAACTGGCTTTTTCATTTAAATGAAATTTTACCAATTCTCTGAATTGAATTTAGAAAATCTGACATACATGGTTTTTATCAAGAAGTAAAATGTGGTTCATTAAGATGAAAATAATTTTTGGTGAATAGTTACTTTTGACTTTTATTTATCGCGATTAAAGGTCAATAAAGTAATTCAAGGAAAAAAGAATATTATAATAATTCAAAATTAACTTAACACATGTCCAATTCTTATTGGTTGAGTCATTTACGACCATGGGGATATTTGGGTAGATTTTTGAACCCCATTGAGCCACTTGGGAGTGATAATGACAATTTAGATTAATTAATTTAATGTGAAGACAAAATTGACATTAACAAAATAATTTTAGTAATTAATTTTTATTTGGTGTTATATAATTCCTAATTTCGACTATAAAAATTATTTGGAAGGCTAAAAATATTTCCTATATCATGCTATTTTTTTATAATTTTTAGACATCAAATAAATTAAATTATTTATGACACAATAATAACGCAGTATTTATCTCATTAATAAATGATTTAAGTAAATAAGAATATATTGATTAAAATATTATCCAAAACAAGTACAGTTATGATTGCATGATATTATTTCAACCATTAATCATCCTATCTTCGACAATAATTATTTTTGGACCATTATAAACTGAAAATAATTATATTATAAAATAATATTTTCACACTTTCCTAAAGAGCCCCTCCTCTCCCTTATAAAAGGAGACAACTTCTAACCAATTCCACACACCTCTAAAGCCATTTGGCTCATCCAAAATCTGCCCAATTAAGCTCAAAAAATCCCTATACTCCTCTTTGAATTCTTAACTTAGGCATAAGGCCCTTCAAGAAGTCATTTGGTTCAAACCAAAGGGACTTACCCAAATTAAAGGTAACAGTTTTTCTTAAATTGTTTTCTTTTATTTTACTTCTCCAACCCCTAAACTCTTTTTATTCATTTTTTTGTAACAACACAAGTATCTTAAATATAGTAGGATGTTGTTATGAGAAGTATTAGAACTACAAATACACACACCCCTATCTAATGGATGAAGAACATTATGTTTTTGTGGATTGCAAACTAAGGCCTCACGAAACAATAATTGTTCAATTACATCTTACCACCTCTCATGGTGGCCATTATGATGGAACTGTATTTATATATGATATATATTATGTTTATTATTTCCTTATTCTTATATACATCCCATTTATATCACGCCTTTATGGTTTCCATAGTGGGTAAATATGATAATCTCATTTGAGGAAGTGCGGACTACCGCCCCCTCAAAGTGATGTGATTCGTTAATGCCTTATGTGGGATGTATAAAGGATTAGGTTAATGATACTATATATGATATTATACTAGAATTATAATATAATTATGTATCATTATGTTTTATTTTTATTAAAATAATAAATATAAGTGAAAGTAGCGTTCATGCGTATGTATGGCTTACCGTCTCCATGAACGGTGCATTTCATTTCTTACCTCTAAATATTATGTAATATTATAAGTTCATCTATATACTGGATATATATGATATATATGATATCTAAATCATGAATATCATTCTGTATATAATGTACTATTGATTACATGGACAACTTGTAAAGATAAGGTGTTCATTTTTGACCCAAGTACCAAATATCGACAAAACAAACATTATTAACATAAATGATTACATAATGTTTATAACATTGTAATAGGTGATATAAAAGAAATAATAAACTTGAAAAAGGTACTTAGGAAAGTAGAAATTAAATTTATTTTATTATTCAAGAGATTAATGAACGATCGAGTCAAGTCGGACACGAGGTAAGGGACTTCGTCTCAATCTCATTTCATTGAGGAATATTTTCATTTATACAAAACTATTTTTATACGGTGTATAAAACCCCTTGATTTTTACTTTTATTCAAAAGGAATCTTTTTCTACGAAGTGTTTTACTAAACGACAAAATGAATGTTCTTTTTTACATACGAAGTGATAATGACCATTTTCGCCGCCACGAGTATTATTTGATCTTTGGCTTCCTCAACAAGACGTACTATTTTTAAAAGAAAATAAATACATTATACACTTTTATGTATTTTTGGTATTGGAAATGTTATTGAAAATGGATTTGTTATGTCAATATATTTAAGTGATATATTGTGATTTAAATGTGGAAATTTTTCTTTTCCTTTATATTTTATGTATGTGATATGATTTTATAATGGTACTTGGACATTTGACGAGTGGTTACGTGATAAAACAAATGAAGGGTGGTGTCGTGAATACCAGGATGATTGGTTACGTTATAACCTCTAATGCATTGGGTATGGAAGTCGGCCTTATGGATATTCATTTTAGTGATATGTGTGGAAGTCGGCCGTATGGCTATTCCATTTAGTGATATGTGTGGAAGTAGACCGTATGGTTATTCCATTTATGTATGTTTATGTCCCAAGTTAACATTATATCTTATGTGTTCCTTATATAGGTTTTATGGTAATATCTTGGTTACAAAAGGGTATGAAATGATCTTTTATTCGGTGAAGAGTATTTACAATTTCATAAAGGTGAAAAGTATTACTTGTGTTAAAGTATTCATTGTTTACTTGTGTTTTAAAATACTAACAATTTTCCTTCTTTGTGTATCCCTTACTGAGCTTTTTATGCTCATCCCATGTTTTTGAAATGTTTTTCACAGGACATAATGTGGAATAAGGTCAAGGATGGGACCAAGGAAAAGTCATTCTGTCATAAACATGGAAATAGACATTACTCTTTTTTTCAAGAGTTCATGTTTTAAAAAAAACTATGTAGAAGTGTCTACCTAGAAAATCTTTTGAGATGTAATAGTTATGGCCTAACTCTCTAAAACTCTAAACCTGGAAAGATCCTTAATGTGAATTATTCATTTAATTCAATATTATGTATGTTTTAATGTCGGGTCCTTATAGTTGTTATCAGAGGCCGGTTTAGATAACTTTAGTAGTTAGGGTATTGTTAAATTAATATCCATAAAGTAATTTATGTTAATATCGAGATCATATAGCATTTACAGATTACCATGTTGATTCGCCTAAGATATTTTTGTGTTCAGAACGTTTTTCTGCAGTGGAAACAGGGTAGCTATGTTGGGACGACATTAGGAAGAAGACAACCTTCCAAATCAGCAACCCGAGATGGTCAGAATCAGAACTAAACAGTTTTTTTATAGTGATGACATAGTTGACTCAGGCTATAAATGGTGGTGGTATTAATGCATGAGATTATCCATATCAACCGTAGAAGAACATGTGAGTAGTGGAGAATTTCATCAGGCAACATCCCCCATCATTCAGAGGATCATCAGACCCTGTGCTAGTAGAAGGGTGGATTAAAGCACTGGAAAAGATTTTCAATTTTATGGGATGTTCAGAACATCAAAAGGATAGTCTTGCTGTTTACCATTTTGAAGGTGAATCTAATCAGTGGTGGTCGATGGTGAAAAATATCAGGGATAGTGAGGAGATTGATGCTCTTTTTTAGGATGAATTCAAAGGTATGTTTCTTGAGAAATATTTTCCTAAGGTGGTTCTTCTTAGGATGGAAGAACAATTCCTGGAATTAAGGCAGGAGGATGACTCAGTGGCTGCTTAAGAAGAAAAGTTCACTCGACTGGCAAGATATGCACCAAATTTTATCCGAGATATTGATAGTAAGATAAATTGATTTTACTCAAGACTAAATCCGCAATATCGAAGAGAATTATCCTCTCGTGAGTTCAAAAGTTATGAAAAACTTGTTCGATGTGCGGAGAAGGTGGAAATGGAGTTTTTCGATGATCAAGTGTTCTTTGACAAACAACAGAATAAGAGGTCCAGTTGGCAGGCAAAGGGAAAGAATTCCTCAAAGAAGACTGGAGGTAAGAAAACTAAATATCCAACTTGTGAGAAGTGTAATAAAAAGCATCCTGTAGAATGTTTATTGAAGTCTGTAAAGTTATTCCAATGTGGTGGGTCTGGTCATATTGCTCGTAACTTTAAGGAATATGATCAAGCAAGCAATGAAAAACCATCAGTAAGATGTTTTAAGTGTAATGAAATGGGTCATTATGCAAATGTGTGTCTAGAGAAGAACTCAACTGAGGTAAAGCAACCATACTACAAGCAAGAATGGGTGGTTAAATCCTTTGGAACTACTTCAGTAGATGTTGGGCCATCAAATTAAGTAGTATCAGGTAAACTTTTTGCTTGTTCATATTATGCCAATGTGTTGTTCGATTCAGGGTCTACACACTCTTTTATTTCTGAAACGTTTTCTATTAAATTGGTAATTGCATCTCATGATATGAATAAAAAAAATTCGGTAAAAACAGCTGGAAGAAATGTTGAGACAAAAAAGAAAACATAAGAACATTCATGTCCTTGTGTGCGGAAGGAATCTACCTGCAAACCTTATTGATTTGCCTCAAGTAGAGTTTGATGTTATATTGGACATGTATTGGATTTATGTTTATCATGCTAAGATTGAATGTAGAGATAAAGAGGTTTCTTTTCACAATGATTTTCAGTTTGTATACAAAAATGAACCCTTTCTGTTGATAACATATCAGGAAGGTGAGAAACTAGTAAAAGATGGAAATGAATGTTACATTGCACATATTGTTTAAAATAAAGGAACTATTCAGATTAATGATGTGCCCGTGGTAAATGAGAACATTGATATTTTTCCTAATGAGTTACCTAGTATTATACCTGATCGGGAAGTTGAATTTACTGTTGACTTAGTTCCTGATGCTAATCCAATTTCAAAACCTCCTTATTGAATGGCTCAAATTGTACTTTTAGAGTTAAAGAATAAATTGCAGGAGTTATTAGATAAAGGTTTCATTCGACCTATCACATCACCATGGGATGCTCCTGTATTTTTTTGTTAAAAATAAATATGGTTCAATGAGACATTGCATTGATTATAGAGCATTGAATAACATCAATATTGAGAATAAGTATCATTTTCCCTATATCGATGATTTGTTTGATCAGCTCTAGGGAGCTCAGTATTTTTCGAAGATTGACTTGAGGTCGGGGTACCATCAGATGAAAGTAAAAGAATAAGACATTCCAAATACTGTGTTTCATACTAGATATGGCCATTATGAATTTGTAGTTATGTCTTTTGGGTTAATAAATGCACCTGCTATATTCATGGATCTTATGAATAGAATTTTCTGTGAGTTCATGGATATGTTTGTGGTTATTTTCATTGATGATATTTTGGTTTATTCCAAAATTACTGAGAAACATGAAAGTCATTTAAGGGTTGTCTTGCAAACCTTAAAAGAAAATAAAATATTTGGGAAATTCAGTAAGTGTGAGTTTTGGTTACAAATTTTTTTTTTCCGTGGTCACATTGTTTCAAAAAAATGGCATAACTATTGAACCAGCTAAAAAAAAGTTTTTGAAGAATGGCCAACACCCAAAAATATAACTGAGATCCGTTGTTTTCGTGGTTTGGCAGGTTATTACCGGAGGATTGTTGAAAAGTTTGAACGGTTATCTAATCCAGTGACTAAGTTAACTCTAAATGGTGTTAAGTTCATCTGGACAAAATAATGTGATGATTGTTTTCAGGAATTGAAAAGAAGATTGGTGAATGCTCCAGTTTTGGCACTGCCATCCAGAAATGGTGAGTTTGTTATCTACAGTGATGCTTCGCTGAAAGGAATGGTATGTGTCCTAATCCATAATGATCAGGTAATTTCTTATTCTTTACGTCAGTTGAAACCTCATTAGTTAAATTACCCAACTCATGATTTGAAATTAGTTGTAGTTGTTTTTGCTTTAAAAATTTGGAGGCATCATTTGTATAGAGTGAAGTGTGAAATATATACTGATCATAAAAGTTTGAAGTATATATTCAATCAAAAAGAATTGAACATGAGACAGAGGAGATGGTTGGAATTAATCAAGGATTATGATTGCACAATCCTTTATCATCTGGGAAAAGAAAATAAATTGGCTGATACTTTGAGTTGAAAAAGTAATACTTCATTAACCACACTACGTTTGGAATGAGATCCTTTGGTTTTTCATTTGATGAACATTGGCATAGAAGTTGTTGGTGTAGGAAATTCTTCTGTTTTGTTTCTAGTGTTAGTGAAATCATCTCTATTAGACATAATAATGAAAGCGCAGAAAGGAGACAGTGAGTTGTAGAAAAGGCTAGAGTTTGTTCAGAAGGGTATGTTTCCTGAATTTAACATTGATAATGATTGTGTTTTGATATTTGGGAAGAGATTATGTATACCTTGTGATTCATTTTTGAAGAATGAGTTGTTATGCGAAGTTCATAGTTCTCTGTTTTCAGTTCATCCTGGTAGTACTAATATATACAGAGATCTTCGGGAGTATTACTGGTGGGATGGAATGAAAAATGATATTCCTGATTTTACTGTGAAGTGTTTGACTTGTCAGTAGGTTAAAGCAGAGCGGTAGTTACCGAAAGGGATGCTTCATCCCTTACCGGTGCCAAAGTCGAAATGGAAAATATATCCATGGACTTATTTTAGGGATTACCAAAGAAATCTCGAGGTAATAATGCAATATGGGTTATTATTGATCGACTGACTAAATCTGCTCATTTATTTCCTTTTAGAGATACTTTGTCTCTAGGTCAACTTTATCGGTTGTATGTTAATGAGATAGTCTAGTTTCATGGTGTTACCCTCTCCATTGTATCTGATCGTGATCCCAAGTTAAAATCTAACTTTTAGAAATGTTTTCAGAAGTCATTGGGTACTGAATTAAATTTTAGTACAGCTTTTCACCCTCAATCTGATGAGAAATCGGAACGAACAATTCAAACATTGGAGGATATGTTACGTGATTACTCAATGGATTATCAGGAATGTTGGGACCAACAACTTTCTTTAGTTTAATTTTCTTATAATAACATCTTTCATTCTAGTAAACAGATGGCTCCATTTGAGGCATGAAATTGAAAGCATTGTCGAACTCCTACTTTTTTGGATGAAGTAGGTGAAAGGAAGATGATGGGACCAGAATTGGTAGAAGAGATGGAAGAGAAAGTTCAGTTGATTCAGAAGCACATGAAAACAGCTCAGAGTAGATAGAAAAGTTATGCAGATAACTGGAGGAAGGATCTTTCCTTTGAGGTAAATGATCATGTCTTTCTCAAAGTTTCTCAATGGAAAAATGTGATGCGTTTTGGTAAGAATGGAAAGTTGATTCCGAGGTTCATTGGACCTTATGAAATTCTGGATAAAGTGGGATCAGTTGCGTATAGAGTGGCATTACCTCCAAGTTTATCCCAGGTACACAATGTTTTTCATGTTTCAATTTTGAGAAAGTATAAGCCTGATCCATCTCATGTTTTGAGCTCAGAGGTAGTTCAATTGGCAGAGAATCTCTCTCATGAAGAACAACCTGTTCAGATTCTTGATTGTAGAGAGTAGGTGTTGCGGAATAAGGTAATTTACCAGGTAAAGGTTTTGTAGAAAAACCATATGGTTGAAGAGGCGGCGTGGGAATCTGAAAATGCTATGAGGGATAAATACCCCCACTTATTTTGATAAGTTAATAAAAATATCGAGGATGAAATTTCAAAAAGGGGGGAAGGATGTAACATCCCAAGTAAATGAAGAATAAGATATTTTTATACTTATTAATATTTTGGAATTAAATCTTACTTTTACTTTAAAAGGGATCATATGTTTGAGAGCGTACCCGATACACAACAATGGGTTTCTCTGAAATCTTACGTTGCAAACTAATAATATATTATTATTATTTTAAATTGTAGTTAAATTTTAGTTGTTGTATTGGCGGGAATGAATGAAACTAACTAAAATATGATTATACATGATTGTTAAATGTATTTACATTTATCCAATAAAAAGTTAGAGGCTTAAAATGTGAATGAATCTAATTTTAAGCATTATTTATATTAAAAGGCCGATTTGTCGCCTTTTAGTGCAGAACCCTCTATAAATATAGTTTTGGTTACTTTAATATGTTCTATATGACCAAATAAAATTCCTGTTTATAATGGGGACATCAAAATTTACCTTGTGTAAATTTTTGGAATTTTTTCCAATAAAGTTCATTTTTTAATGAATAGTAAAAATATTGTATTTTAATTCAAAACTATGTTTTAATATAATTTATTTATATGTTTAGATTATATTTTTAATTGGTTTTAAAGTGTAATTATAATATATGTTTACCATTTAATTCAATGTTGGCCATTGAAATTAATTTCACTTTGAAATTGGACATAAACAAGTATCAATCTATTGATAGTTATTGTTTCATAAAAACATGCTATTTGTTTTAACAATGAGAATTAATTTTAAAATTAATTAATACCACTTATATAGTTGAATTTGAAAAAATAGACATCATTTTTGAATTTGTAATATAAAATATGTCTTAGGGTGAATTTTTTGTATTTTTCTGAAAAACTTCAATTTTTGATGAATAGTGAAACCACATAGTGGTAGTTAAAAAAACTGACTTTTTCACTTAAATAAAATTTTACCACTTCTGTGAATTGAATTACAAAAATCAGACATACATGGTTGTTATCAAGAAGTAAAATTTGGTTCATTAAGATTAAAATAAGTTTTCATGAATAGTAACTTTTGACTTTTATTTACCGTGGATAAAGGTAAATAAGGTAATTCAAGGTAAAAAGAATATTATAATAATTCAAAATTACCTTAAAACTTGTCCAAACATTATTTTTGAGTCATTTACGACCATCAACATATTTGGGTTGATTTTGGGACCCCATTGAGCAACTTGGGAGTTATAATGACAATTTAGATTAATTAATTTAAAGTGAAGACAAAATTGACATTAAAACAAATCATTTAGCAATTAATTTTTATATGGTGCTATATTAGTCCTATTTTAGACTATAAATATTATTTGGAAATATAAAAATATTTCATATATCATGGTATTTTTTTTAAATTGTTAGATATCAAATAAATCAAATTATTTATAACACAATAATAATGCATTATTTATCTCATTAATAAATTATTTAAATAAATAAGAATATAATGATTCAAATATTATCCAAAACTTGTCCAATTATGATTTTATGATATTATTTCTACCATGACTCATCTTCTCTTCGACTCTAATGATTTTCAGACCATTAGAAACCGAATATCATTATAATATAAAATAATATTTTCACACTTTCCTAAAGAGCCCATCCACTCCCGTATAAAAGGAGACCACTTCTATCCAATTCCACACACCTCTCAAGATATTTGGCTCGTCCAAACTCTGTCCAATTAAGCTCCCAAAATCCCTATCCTCCTCTTAGAAGCCTTACCTTAGGCAGAAGGAACTTCAAGAAGTCCTTTGGTTCAAACCAAAGGGAGTTACCCAAATTAAAGGTAACAACTTCTCATAAATTGTTCTCATTTATTTTACTTCTCCAACCCCTAAAATATTTTTATTACTTTATTTTGTAATAACACCAGTATCAAAAATATACTAGGATGTTGTTTGGAGAATGATTCGAACAACACATACACACACCTCCATCTAATGGATGAAGAACATAATGTTTCTGTGGATGGTAAACAAAGGCCTCACGAAACGATGATTGTTCAATTACATCTTACCACCTCTCATGGTGGACATTATGACGTAACTATATTTATATATGATATATATTATGTTTATAATTCCCTTATGCTTCTGTACTTACCATTTATTGCACGCCTTTATGGTTTCCATAGTGGGTAAATACGATAATCTCAATTGAGGATGTGCGGACTACCGCCCCCTCATTGAGATGTGTTTTGTTAATGCCTTATGTGGGATGTATAAAGGACAGTGTTAATGATATTATATATGATATTATACTGAAATTATAATATACCTATGTATCATTATGTTTTATTTCCATTAAAATAAGAAATAGAAATGAAAGTAGCGTTCATGCGTACGTACGACTTAACGTCTCCCTGAACGGTGGATTTCATTTCTTACCTCTAAATGTTATGTACTATTATAAATACATGTATATAAAAGATATATATGATATATATGATATCTAAATCATGAATATCATTTGATATATAACAGACTATTTACCGCATGGACAACTTGTAAATATAAAGTGTTCATTTTTGACTGAATTACCAAATATCGACAAAACGAACATTATTAACATAAATGATTAAATATTGTTTATAACATGGTAATAAGTGATATTAAAGTAATAATAAACTTTAAAAAGGTTCTTAAGCAAGTAGAAATTAACTTTATTTTATTATTCAGGGTATTAAATAACGATCGAGTCAAGTTGGACACGAGGTAAGGGACTTCGTCTCAATCTCCTTTCATTGAGGCATATTTTCATTTATACACAAGTTTCTTTTATACGGTGTATAAACCACTTTGAATTTTACATTTATTAAAAAGGAATCTTTTTATAAGGAGTGATTTACCAAATGAAAAAAATAATATTCCTTTTTACGTACGCGGTGACAATGACCTTTTCCGCTGCCGAGAGTATTATTTGATCTTTGGCTTCCTCAACAAGCTGTAATGTTTTTAAAAGAAAATTAATACCTTATACACTTTTACGTATTTTTAGTATTGAAAATGGACATGAAAATGGATTTTTTATGTCAATATATTTATGTGATATATTTTTATTTAAATGTGGAAATATTTCCTTTCCTTTTTATTTGTTGTATGTGATATGATTTTATAATGGTACTCGGACATTTGACGGGTGGTTACTTTATAAACCAAATGATGGGTGGTGCTGTGAATACCAAGATGGGTGGTTACGTTATAACCTCCAATGCATTGGGTATGGATGTCAGCCGTATGACTATTCCATTTAATGATATTTGTGGAAGTAGGCCGTATGGATATTCCATTTAGTGATATGTGAGGAATTCGACCGTATGGTTATTCCATTTATGTATGTTTATGTCCCAAGTTACCTTTATATGTTATGTGTTCTTTATATGGGTTTTATGGTAATATTTTGGTTACAAAAGGGTAAGAAATGATCTTTTATTCAGTGAAGAGTATTTACTACTTCATAAAGGTGAAAAGTATTACTTGTGTTAAAGTATTCATGGTTTAATTGTTGTTTTAAAATAATAACAGTTTTCCTTCTTTGTGTATCCATTACTAAGCTTTTTATGCTCATCCCATATTTTTGAAATGTTTTTCACAGGACATAATGTGGAATAGGGTCAAGGATGAGATCAAGGAAAGGTCATGCTGTCTTAAACAAGGAAGTAGACAAGACTCTTTTTTTCATGAATTCATGTTTTGTAAAAAATAGAAACTGTGTAAAAGTGTCTACCTTGTAAATATTTTGATATGTAATAGTTACTGCCTAAAATTCTAAAACTCTAAACCTGAAAATATCCTCAATGTGAATTATTCATTTAACTCATTATTAAGTAAGTTTTAAGGCTGGGTCCTTATAATCCTAATAAAAAAACATTTTTTCCTTTTAAAATTTCCATTCATTTCTTATTCAATTTCTTTTTAATATTTCATTAATTTTTTTCCTTTTTCCTTTGAGGGTCATTAATGGAATACATTGGTAAAAACAATGTGACCCTCTAATAAATATGAAATAAAAATAACCTTAGACATATTAATTAATATAGAGTGGCCCCTTCCACAATTGACAACATCACCCTCACACTTGATCCGTATGATAATATGAATGTGAGATTATAGTGATAAAAACAAAACAATGGAATATAGAAGAAGAAATTTAAATCCTAGTGGAATAACTCCATAAATGAATGATTTACTTTTACCAATTTGTTAGAAAATTTTAATGATAAAAATATTTTCATCTAAACAGTTTCTATTCCACTAAATATCAACTTAAAATGGGAGTATTATAAGTTTATAGAGTGTAATGGAGGATAGAAAATAAAATGTAATAGAAATGGAATGTAGAAATCAAGTGATCTAAATCACAAAGTCTACGTCATGTTTTGGAAAATCATAACTACCATCCAAGTGGTTGTTCAAAATGAATGGAATATTTTTTTAGGGATATAAATCTTATAAACATGTTAGATAATTCTAAATATTGAGTAAAATTTTAAGGCCCATTCATTGAGGTGTTTCTTAACATTCGAATGCAGTTTATTAATAATTTTTTTGACCATGATATACATAAAAAATTATTTTCCTCCTCAATCTGTTACAATATAATATATATTAAAAGTGATTATTGTTTTTGAAAAATATTCCACATTAAAATTATTCCCATATAAATTCTTTTAATAAAATACTTGACTATTATTTGATGAAAAAAACTCGAATATCCATCCAGTTTTCTAATACATTCCCTAATTATAAATTATAATAAAATTGTTAATTAAAACTCAATGTTGGAGAGTTAAATAATTCTTTAGCAATAAAATATTTAATAAAATATTTGTTTATATGAAACCCATTACATATATAATGTTTTGTTATGTAATGAAAATATATATAATAAAAAAATGTATAAAATAAAAATAAAAATAATTATGAAACAAATCATAAATGATGTGAATTAGATAACTTATAAATCCCTACATAAGAGTTTCAAAATATTCAAGGAGATTTATATTTTTCTCATAAATTTCATTTTATTTAACAACATCAAAATCTAGAGAAATCCATGATTATGAAAAATAAAGAATATAACAATTGATGGATTTTATTATCAATTTTATTCCAATTAAATTAAATGACTATGATTTTAACATAATATCATTCCTCTGAGTAGGGTCAAACTCATTCTCATATTTAATGGTATGTGTCGCTGAAGGAATTATAGTATAATTATAGAGTTATGGGTTATTCAGTTGAATTTCAAAATCAATGATGTATTCTTCAAAAGTAGTAATAATAATCACTTTTTGGGCCAAAACCTCCTATTATTGGGATTCCAAAAAGAAATATGATCTTTATAAGATATTTTTGGATAATTCATCATGAATTGACCATTCCGGTTTATCCTTCTATTCAACAATGAACTCCTTGATTTACCTCCCTCCATTTTTTGAGTGGCACACCCCTCATATATTCCTTATAAATAACTGTATAATTTCACTAATGGAATGAAGAATATTAAACTACCATTCCATTTATTAAATTATCAAGGAATTACAATTTTTTAATATAAAAAAGAATTTATTGATATCATTATTTGGCTCTCGATAAACAACACTAGTTTGATGGGATTTATCATGCGTCCTCTAATGTTTTTTCATGAATTTTTACAATGTACATTATAGGGGATGAAATAGTTTATCAATCACAACGAGCATTGGTTATCACTAAATATTCCAATTTTTATTATTATATTTTTTTTTTCTAAAATCATGTATAATGGGTTTTTATTGTGAATTAAAATTATTTCAAGGGACTCAAAATAATAATTTCATGAATAAATAAAGTGATTATATAAAAAATTACATGAAAATAGTAATATGAAAATAAATAATAAATAAATGGCATCTACTCATTATTCATTCATCATTATAACATACATTAAAATCTATTTAATTATGATTCCTTAATCTTTTACAAAAATAAATCAAATGAAAACAAACATGACTTCAAACATTAGAAGAAACAAATCCAAGTTTCACTTGGTGACATCCAATTGTAGCACCATACATAGATTATGATCTAAAATATAACTTATGGTCTTTCATAAAATATTTAATTATATCTACAATAAAAAATTATGATTATTTTAGTGTCATCATTAGAGTTGAACCATATGATTATATCCCATTTTGATTAAAGTTGTAGATTGCCGTTTAACTCTCAGGATTCACACTAAATTAGCCTTAACCGTAAATCTATTGTTGATCATTTTTCTTTAAAATAGAAAACACAATTAATTAATAATTAATAATTAATTATATTAGGTTCATTTATTAAAAATAAATTAAAGAAGGGTGTGTAAATAAATCATCTATGAATGGGGACCACAATTATATGGGTAGTGTATTCGTTTTTGAGATGATTTTCATAAGTAATGGAATTAATGGGTAAAAACAAATCCCATATTCACTCATGGATTACAAACCAATGAATAAAATAGGAAATAAAATGATGATAATAGTGGGAAAAAAATTTCTATTTATATAAATGTGAGATTGTAGTGGTGAAAAAAATAATGGAATGTAGAAGAAGAATGTTAAAGCCTAATATAATGGCTTTAAAATGAAAGATTAACTTTTTCTAATTAGTTAAATTTTTTAAATGAAATGACAATTTTCATATAAAAAGATTCTATTCCACAAAATATCCTCTTAAAATGGGAGTATTATAAGTTAATAGCATGTAATGAAGGCTAGGGAAAAAATGTTTTAGAAAAGGAATTTCAAATAAAGTGATATAAATCCCAAAATATATTTTATGTTTTTGTACATCATTACAACCATCCAAGAGGTTGTTCAATAAGAATGGAATATTTTTTTAGGGCTATAAATCTTATAAACATGTTAGAGAATTCTAAAATTTGAGTAAATATTTAAGGCCCAATCATTGAAGTGTTTCTAAACATTTGAAACTAGACTATTATTAATTTTTATGCCCATGATATACATTATAAATTATTGTCCTTCTCGAGCTATTAAACTATAATATATAAAAAATTGATTAATTTTTTGTAAAAAATTCCACATTAAATTTATTCCCATAAAAAATTTATAATCATGTACTTGAGGGATATTGAAAAAAAAAACAATAACTTCCATCCAATTTCCTAATTAATTGCCTATTTAAAAATTATAATAATTTTTTTTTACTAAAACTCAATGTTGGAGATTTAAAAAATTTATTATAAATAAAATATTCAATAAAATAGTTGTTTATATTCAATCCATTAGTTATATAATGTTATATTAAGTTATAAAATATATGTAATTAATAAATGTATAAAATAAAACTATAAATAATAATGTAGGAACTCATAAATTATGTGAATATTATAACATATAAATCCCTCCATATTATATTCAAAACATTCAAGGAGATTCATATTTTTCTCATCAGGTTCATTTTATTTAACATAATCAAAATCCAGAGAAATATATGATATTGAAAAATATAGAATATAATAAAATTTTGGATGCTATTATTAATTTTATTCCAATTAAAACAAATGAAAATGAGTTTATCCAAAGTTCATTCCCTTGAGTAGGCTCAAATTCATTTTCTTCATTAATGGTATGTGTCACGGAAGGAATTACAGTATTATAATATAGTGATCTGTTATACAATTCAATTTCTAACTCAACGATTACTTCATCCAAAGAGGGAGAGATAATCACTTTTTGTGCATCAACCACCTATTTTTGGGAATCAAAAATGATATATGGTCATAATAAGATCTTTTTAGATATGGCTTCTTGAATTGACCATTCAGGATTATCCTTCAATTCATCAATGAGCTCCTTTATTTACCTCTCTCCATATTTTGAGTGCTACACCCCTCATATATTCCTTCTAAATAGATTTAAAATTTCACTAATGGAATGAGAAATATTAAACTATTATTCCATTTTTTAAATAATAATGAATTAATATATTTTAAAAGAAAAATAATAATAAATAATATCATTATTTAGCTCCTGAAAAAAAACATTAGTTTGAATGGATATATCATGCGTCCTCTAATGGTTTTTTTGAATTTTTACTATGTACATTGTAGGGGATGGAATAAGGTATCAATCATAAAGACCAATGGCTTTCACTAAATATTCCAATTTTTAGAATTATATATTTTCAAAAATCATGAATAATAGGGATTTTTTTGTGAATTAAATTTTTTTAAAGGAATGAAAAACAATGATTTATGTATAAAATGAAGTGACTATATAAGAAGTTACATAAAAATAGTAATATAAAAATTCCTAATAAAAAAATAAAATGTTTTCATTATTCATTCAACATTATATCTAAAATTAAAAATGATTATATTATGATTCCCTAATCTTTTAAAATATCAACTAAATGAAAATAAACACATCATCAAATATAGGAAGAAAAAAATCCTAGTGTCACATGGTGACATCCAATTGTAGCACCCTACAAAAATTGTACTCTAAAATCTAACTTATGATAATTCCTAAACTATGTAATTATATCTACACTAAAAATGATGATTATTTTAGTTTCAGAATTAGTGTTGTACCGTACAATTAAATCCCATGATTATTATATTTTTAGATTACAATTTTACTCTCCCGGTTCACACTAAATTAGCCATATGCATTTATATTTTGTTGATAATTTTTCTTAAAATATAAAAAATAATTTATTAA
The DNA here is from genome assembly GCA_963277665.1 of Viscum album. Classification (NCBI taxonomy): domain Eukaryota; kingdom Viridiplantae; phylum Streptophyta; class Magnoliopsida; order Santalales; family Viscaceae; genus Viscum; species Viscum album. The sequence continues at coordinate 1,158,493,955 of OY728122.1, read as the reverse complement.
TCATTATTCATTAATTATATTATGTTAATTGTTTTAAAATAAATTACTAAAGGGTATGTAAAATAGATTGACTATGAGTGTGAAACACTCTTATATGGGTAGAGTATTCATCATATATATGATTTGCATAAGTAGTTGTTTGAATGGGTAAAATCTAATCCTATCTCCACCCATGGATTACATACCAATGAATACAATTTCAAAAAAATGATGTTAGTAGTGGGAAATTTTTTTCTTTATAGGAATGTGAGATTACAGTGGTGAAAACAAAACAATAAAATATAGAAGAAGAAAGATAAAGCCTAATGGAATAGCTCATAAATTCATGATTTAATTTTACATATTTGAAATAATATTTTAATGAAAATAAGAATTTTATCTAAAGAGTCTCTATTCCAGCAAATACTCACTTAAAATGGTAGTATTATAAGTTTATGTAGTTTAATGAAGTCTAGGGAATAAAATTTTATAGAAAAGGAATGTCGAAATCAAGTGATGTAAATCCCAAATTCTACGTCATGTTTTTGAACATCATTACTACCATCTAAGAGGTTTTTCAAGATGAAAGGAATATTTTTTAGGACTATAAATCTTATAAACATTTTAGAAAATTCTAAAAATTAAGTAAAATTATAAGGCCCAATCATTGAAGAGTTTTTAAACATTTGAAACTAGTGTATTATTTTTTTCCCACGATATACATAAAAATTTATTATTTTTCTCGAGCTGTTAAAATATAATATATATAAAAAATGAATAATTTTTTAGAAAAAATCCACATTAAATTTATTCCCAAATAATAATTTATAATAAAATACATGAATGATATTGAATGAAAAAACTAGTATTTCTATCCAATTTCCTAATGCAATCCCTAATTAGAAATTATAATAAATTTTTAATTAAAACACAATGTTGGAGAGTTAAATAATTTATTAATAATATAATATTTTATAAAATAGTTGTTTATATCGACCCGTTACTTATATAATGTTATATTAGGATATGAAAATATATATAAATAATAAATGTATTAAATAAAACTATACACAATATAGAAGAAACTCATAAATTATGTGAAAAAGATAACATATAAATCACTCCAAATTATATTAAAATGATTAATGTAGAGTCATATTATTCTCATGAGGCTCATTTTATTTAATATCATCAAGATCCATAGAAATCCATGATCTTGAAAAATAATGAATATAATAATAGTCAGATTTTATTATTAATTTGATTTCAATTAAATTAAAGGAAAATGAGTTTATCCAAAGATCATTCTCTGGAGTAGGGCCAAATTTATTTTATTCATTAATGGTATGTTTCAATGAATGAATTATATTATTATAATGGAGTGATGGGTTATACAATTCCATTTTTAACTCAATGACGTATTCTCCCGATGTAGGAAGGAAAATCACTTTTAGTGCAACAACCACCTATTTTTTGTATTCCAAAAAGAAATATAAACATTATAAGATCTTTTTAGATAAGGATTATAGAAGTAACCATTCATGTTTATCCTTCTATTCATCAATGAGCTCCTTCATTTACCACTCTCTATTGTTTGAGTGCCACACACCTAATATATTCCTTATAAATAATTTTACAATTTCCCAAATGGAATGAAAAATATTAAACTATGATTCCATTTTTTTTAAATATTAATTATTTAAAATAGTTTAAAATAAAAAGTTAATTATTGATATAATTATTTGGCTCTCGAAAAACAGTACTAGTTTGATTGGATTTATCATGCGTCTTGTAATTGTTTTTTGGAATTTTTACTATGTACATTATAGGGGATAAAATATGTTATGAATAATAAGGATCATTGGTTATCACTCTATATTTCAATTTTTTGTATTTTATTTTTTTTGAAAATCATGAATAATGGAATTAAATTATGTATTAAAATTATTTCGAGGAAATAAAAATAATTATTTCTTGAAAAATTAATGTGATTATATAAGATGTTACAATAAAATAGTAATATGAAAATAAATAATATATCAATAAAAACAACTAATTATTCATTCAAAATTATATCTTATATTAAAATTTATTTTATTATGATTCCCTAATATTTTGGAAATATTAATCAAATGAAAATAAACAAGACAACAAATATAAGAAGAAAAAAATCCTAGTTTCACTTGGGGACATCCAATTGTAGCACCCTACTAAGATTGTGCTCTAAAATCTAAATTATGATCATTCATAAATTATATAATTATATCTACACTAAAAAATGAGTATTATTTTAGTTTCTTCATTAGAGTTGAACCCTACAATAATATCCAATGTTTATTGGATTTATAGATTGCAGTTTAACTCTCATAATTCACACTAAATTTTCCCTAAGCGTTAAGTTATTTCTGATCATTTTTTGTAAAATATAAAACATAATTAATTAATGATTATTATTTAATTATATTATTTTCGTTGATTGAAAATAAATTACTAAAGGGTGTGTGAATTAGATTGACTATTAATGGGAACCACTCTTATATGGGTAGAGTATTCATCATAGAGAAAATTTATATAAGTAGTGGTTTGAAAGGGTAAAACTCCATCATATATCCACTCATTGATTACATACCAATGCATAAAATAGGAACTAAAATGATTTTAATAGTGGGAATTGTTTTATTTATATGAATATGTGATTATAGTGGTGAAAAAACAATGGAAGTTAGAAGAAGACAGTTAAAGACTAACGGAAGAGCTCTTAAATGCAAGATTTCCTATTACCAATTAGTTTGAAAATGTTGATGAAACCACTCATTTCATCTAAATATTCACTATTCAAACAAATATTCACTTAAAATTTTAATATTATAAGTTTATACAGTGTAATGGATTTGAGGGAATAAAATGTTATAGAAATAGAATGTTGTAATAAAGTGATCTATATCCCAAATTCTATGTCATGTTTTTGAACAACATAACAACCATCCAAGAGGTTTTTCATGATTAATGGAATTTATTTAAGACAATAAATCTTATAAAAATGTTATAGAATTCCAAAAATTGAGTAAATTTTATGGCCCAATCATTAATGTGCTTCTAAATATTTGAATCAAGTCTATTATTAATTTTTCCCCATGATATACCTACAAACTTATGGTCCTTCTCAAGATGTTAAAATATTATATATATTAAAAATTATTATTTTATTGGAGAAAATTTCACATTAAAATTATTACAATATAAAAATTTATAATAAAATATATGAGTTATATTGAAAGAAAAAAACTTGTATTTTCTACCAATTTCCAAATGAATTTTCTAATTATAAAATATAATAATTTTTTTATTAAAACTCAACACTAGAGAGTTAAATAATTTATTAAAAATAAAATATTTAATAATATAGTTGTTTATATTCAATCCATTACTCATATAAATTTATGTTAGGTTATGAAAATAAATATATAATTAATAAATGTTTAAAAAAACTATAAATTATAATTAACCAACTCATAAATGATAAGAATAAGATAAAATATATATCCCTCTAAAGGATATTCAAAAGATTCAAGGGTATTCCTATTTCTCTCATCAAGTTCACTATATTTAACTTTTTCAAAATCCAGATAATTCCATGGTCTTGAATAATAAAGAATATAATAATAGTTGGATGTTATTATTAATTTGATTCCAATTAAATTAAATTGAATTGAATTTATCCAAAGATCAAGTCCTTGGAAAGGGTCAAATTAATTTTCTTCATTAATGGTATGTTTTGGTAAATGAGTTATAGGATTATAATGGAGTGATGGGTTATAATGTTCAATTTCTAACTCAATGAAGTATTCTTCCAAAAAAGGAAGGATAATTAATTTTTGTGGCTCAACAACCTATTTTTTGGATTAAAAAAGAAATATGATGATTGTTAGATATATTTAAATAAGTCTTCTAGAAGTGACCATTTAGGTTTATCCTTCTATTCATTAATGAGGTCCTCGATTTCCCTCTCTCTATAGTTTGAGTGCCACACCCCTCATATATTTCTTATAAATAGATGTACAATTTCACTAATGGAATGAAAAATATTAAACTATAATTCAATTTTATTCAAATTTTAATGAATTAAAATAAGTTAAAAGACAATATTAATTAACAATATCATTATTTGGATCCCGAAAAAACAATAGTAGTTTGATGCGATTTATCATGTGTCCTCTATTGTTTCATTGAATTTTTACTATATACAATGTAGGGGATGAAATAGGTTATCAATCATAAGGAGCATTGCTGATCACTGAATATTCAAATTTTTAGTATTATATATTTTTCTGAAAATCATGAATAATGGGTCTTTATTTTGAATTTGATTTCATTAAAGGAAATCAAAATAATTATTTCTTGGAAAAAATAAAGTGATATTATAATTAATTAAATAAAAATATTAATATTAAAATAAAAAATCAATCAATAACATCTCCTCATTATTGATTCATCGTTATATCTTACATTAAAATTTATTTAATTATGATTACCTAATATTTTTTAATAATAAACCAAATGAAAATAAACAAGACAACAAATATTGGAAGAAACAAATCCTATTTTGACTTGGTGACATCCAATTGTCGCACCAAACATTGATTCTACACTAAGATATAACTTATGATCTTTCATAAATTATGTAAATATATTGACACTAAAAAAATGATGATTATTTTATTGTCGGCATTAGTGTTGAATTGTACAATTATATCCAATGATTATTAGATTTGTAGATTGGTGTTTAACTCTCACGATCCACACTAAAATATCCGTAAGTGTTATGTTATTGTTTATCATTTTAATTAAAATATAAAACCTAATTAATTAATCATTGGTCATTAATTATACTATGTTCATTGATTCAAAAGAAATTTCTAAAGGGTGTGTAATCGAGATTGATTATAAATGGAAACCACTCTCATATTGGTAGAGTTTTCATCATAGAGATGATTTACATAAGTACTCCTTTGAAAGGGTAAACCCCCATCCTATCTCCACTCATGGATTACATACCAATAAATAAAATAGGAACTAAAATGATGTTAGTAATGGGAAATAAATTATTATTTATATTAAAGTTAGATTACAGTGGTGAATGCAATACAATGGAATATTGATGAAGACAGTTAAATACTAGTGAAATAGCTCCTTAAATGCATGATTTCATTTTACCAATTAGTTAGAAAATTTTAATGAAACCAATATTTTCATATAAGGAGTCTCCATTCAAAAAAATATCAACATAAAATGGGAGTATTATATATTTATAGAGTGTAATGGAGGCTAGAGAATAAAATGTTATAGAAAAGGAATTAAGAAATCATGTGATCTAAATAACAAATTATACATCTTGTTTTTGAACATCATAACTTCCATCCAAGAGGATGTTAAAGTTGAATGAAATATTTTCAGGGAATACAAATATAATAAACGTATTATAGAATTCTAAAAATTGAATAAAATTTTAAGACCCAAGAATTGAAGTGTTTACAAACATTAGAATCTAATCTATTATTAAATTTTTTCCCATGATATACATAAAATATTATGGTCCTTCTCGGGCTATTAAAATATAATATCTATAAAATATGATTATTTTTTTGGAAAAAATTCCACATTAAAATTATTCCCAAAAAATACTTTATAATAAAATTCTTGAGTGATATTTAATAAATAAATTCGAATTTCCACCCTATTTCATAATGAATTTCCTAATTATAAATTATAATAAAACTGTAAATTAAAATATAATATTAAAGAGTTAAATATTTTATTAACAATAAAATATTTAATAAAATAGTTTTTTATATTCCATCCATTACTTATATAATGTATGTTAGGTTATAAAAATATATATAATTAATAAATTTATAAAATAAAACTATAAATAATAAAGAAGAAACTTATAAATGATGTTAATAAAATTTATAAATACCTATGTTTCTATCTAGGTTATTCAGTGTATTGTTTTTATTATATTATTTGAAACATTGTAATATATAACACCCTTAAATTAAATTTTATTCTTTCATAATGTTTCTATATATAATTTGAATCACCCAAATATTGTCACCGAGGATAATCCACTCCATACAACATTGCCATTTTTATTCCAAAGGGCACAGAAAAAAACAAACAACGGACAACGTACAACGTACAAGGAGCGTCGAGGCTTACGGAGGGTGGAAATAATGACGACCAAGGGAATCCCCCTAGATCAGGTTCACCCCCCATGTTTAAGGGGAGAAACATGGGAAATACTTTGAAACATGTTACATAGGGTTGTTATAGAAGCCAAATGGTCCTCCACCTTATTCCCCTCCCTCCATATATATGTGACTTGAGTGTTACTGCCGATTAGGGCATTGCATCTTCGGATTGTACATATAATGGACCATGGTATCATTCCCTTTCCGCGCAAGCCTCTGCAGATGATCAATGAGTCTGTCTCCACATGGGTAATATGGAGCTCTCGTTGCCTGCATAAGATGATTCTCGAGAGAACAGCCTGCGCCTCTTCCTACAGGGAAGAGCCTTCTCCATAATGCGCCGAAAATGCTGCGTACACACTTCTCGTGCATTCCCAGACCACACCTATGCCACGCATAACGCCCTCCACACAAGACCCATCAGTATTCAGCTTGAGGCCAATCAATTGTGTAGTTTGGTCCATTAATGGTTCACTAATAGATGATCATGTTTTCTTCGAACCAATATTTTCAATGTTTTTACCCATATGTGCATTTGAGCCAAAGCATATATCCAATTTTTTGAATATTTACAAAGAAATCACAATAATTAAATGTCACATTTCATACCATACAAAAAATACCATGTTTTCATATATTTTGGATTATCACCAAGGATTTAACTAATGTTTCTGGCCATATTAACAAAAAATAACTAAGCCCTACAAAGCTACCATCATAGACTCCCTAGACTAATAGTATAGGGTACATTATAAAAAAAACATTTTTTACATATATATTTTGATATAATGTGATAAAAAAGAAATTTGGATTTCATATATTTTTCATTAATTGAACATTAAATATCACAATAATCTGACAATCCAAAAACCCAATGGTTTTGTTTCATTAGATAATATTAACATAAAAACATTATTTCATATAATTTAGAGCATTTCTCTATAATCTCACCTTAGTATACTTTCATGTAGACATCTCATATGTTTTTATCAAGTATATTACCAAAGGGATTGAAATATAAGGATGAGGTGGGATAAAATTCTCAGTGAGGGAACAATGAATTAACATGTAATCATAGGTTAGATCATAACAATAAGATAACATAAGAATGGGATAAAAATCTATTTAAATGTATCATGGAAAAATAAAATTTCAATCAGAGGAATGATAAAAATACATATAATAAGAAAAAATCAATCATTAAAAATGTCAAAATTGTTTGAAAAAATAATACCAAAGATATGTTTTATAGATCACATAATAGGAATAGAAAAAATATTAATTTGGATTAAGTATCAGAAAATGAAATTAGAACATGGAGGTGTGGGAATCACTACTTAATTACAATAACATAGTGGGATCGGGAAAACAAATCATGTATTGTGTTAGTATTCGTCTAACAACCCATTTATCCTTTTATTCATGGGATTAAACTCCTTTAGCCACTTATGGTTAGGCTAACGACCCATACCCCTTTTTGGACTTGAAATACTCCCAGTGTACCCTACTGATTTAATGAGATATTAAACATTAATTAATATATTAAAGTGATTTATATCACCCCACTCATCAAGTAATGATACTCCATAAAAATGTGTTACAAATAAATTAAATCATATATTAGATAATTAAGTTCCCATGTAATAAAAGTTTTTTAGTTTTCATTTCAATTGTTATAATAAAAAACTACATCAAGTTTTGGATCAATTGATAACAGACAAATAAATCACTAAAAACAATATTTAATAAGGAAATTTATATCTTTATTAATTAAAAATAACCCTATTTTACATATAAATTTTAGAGATAAAGTGTCAAACTTGGGTGAAAAATAAAAATATTTCATTGAAATCATTCTTACCATTTTTGTAAAATGTGATTTTACGATTCACATTGAACGAGATCATTCTAAGGACGATAAAATGAAATTCTTTAAATAAACATATATTAATATACATATCTATAATGGATCATTTATAAATACATAAATGATATCCAAAGGAAAAGTGGAGAGGAATAAAAAAATATTAAACCGTGAAAGGAAAAAAACTTTTTTGATACTTTTAAATACCTTTATTGAATCCATCAATTTTAAAACGAGTAATAAATATCCCATTGGAAATCTGTAATGATAAATATTAATTTTAAAGGAAATTAATTATATTTAGGATTAAAAAATAAATAGAAATATATTTTTCAAATCACAGAGTATTGAAATAGTATAGAAATTTAAATTACATAGGATGTGAATTATTCTTAAAAACATCATAGTTTTCTGATGAATGAAATTCATCAAAGAAGAATACATTGAAACCAAAATGTAAATTTCCTAGAAAATAAGAGTTAAATTAAATATAATATATTCATAGGATAGAATATGTTTATCATATAATATTTTTGTTCAATAAGAAATTTTCAAATGTAATAAAAAAGAACTATGTTTACAAAAATCCATTACATAATCAGTATTTCCTGAACCAAAATCATTGTAAAGATGTAATGTGAGTTTGATTTTAAATCCATTTAATTACATAATTTTATGATAATACGATCAATTTTTAATTATATAAAACTCATAATATAAAATAATTTTCTATTACGGATTAAGTCTCAATGAAGGAAAGGTGAGATGAGAAACCCTTACCGTTACTATCAATACCCACATAAGATCTTTAAAATCCAATATTACATTTATAAATATCACAATAGCTTATTTAATAATCATTTAAAGACCCATAAACTTACCCATACAATAGTTTTAATCATTTATTAAAACATTATATGCTTTTTTTCATTTATTTTCTTCAACAAATGTTAGTAACCATGACTGTTTCATGCGAGTTTTGTAATGGAAAAGTCAAACCAAGTCTTTTAATAAAATTAAGAAATAAAATATTATCATTTAAATTTTAATATTAATTCATGATTTATTTTAAAAATTTAAAATATCATTTAATGAGTGTTTTGGGTAAGAATTATCAAAATTAAATTGGTGATGAACTTATTTTGTGTTCTTTATCGATACCAATAGATTACATTATAATGATAACTGATTTTCTATAATCATTTATTCCAATATTAATGAAATTTAATTATTCATAATATCATATATATATATACATATTCAAAAAAACTTAATTTATATTCACTCATTTAATGTGGTGAATAAAAATTAAATATGTTGTTCTTGGAGGTAGTATTATGTACGTAGCATGAGAGTTTTTTTTCATTTTTTAATGATCAGGATAATTAAGATAAATATTAAAATATCACTATATATTATTAATTATTTCAAAATATAATATATATTCATGAAATAAATTATTAGAACCATTCATTTATTTATGTGACCAATAATGAAACATGTCATTCGTGGTAGAGGTTGTCCGTAAGTTACATGAGCGACATTTATAATAACCCTGCTCATCATTAAACTCATAAACATGGTCTATTACAAAAAATATTCACTTGATACAACATTTATGATCTATATATATAGTGTCTTTGGGGTTGAGGAACAATACATAATGACATAAAAATGAAACATAACATCATTATTGAAAACATTCTTTACAAGACCACTACATTCCCTCATACTTAGCATTGCATGGGATAACATAAGGTCATGCATAAGAAAAGGGTTATCTATAAATCCCAATAAGGGAGTAAAAAACAGATAAAATGAAAAATAAAATACATATTAGGAAATATGTATATATTAATGGCGCATAAAAGAAACATGAACATAAAGGCATCATATATCATGTTTATCAAAAAATGGAAATATGGCGACGACACATAACATGGTATAATCATGAGCCAAGGCTCATTGCACATGGAGAATTAGAAAACCCTCATTGTAATTGAATTATAATCTATAAAACATCATTGTATTTGACGTATCAAGATACTAATATATACATAATCCATTGGAGCACTATCAGGGAACACCCTTCTTAATCATTTCATTCCATGCATATGTGTGCCACATGGATCATGCAATGTGGAATCATTCAACATCATCATTTATTTGATGATAATAGAATTTGGTATTAGTACATGAAACAATATGACCAATAAGTAAATGTTAATAATGTTGAATACCCTTCATAGAGAAATAGCCATCGTATTCACTACACAATGACTTTGGCTTGGAAAATTACGGTGCAATTTTAGTAGAATAACGTCATGACATAAAAATTAATAAAAATGGTTGATGAGAGAGAAATGGTTTTACCATCATATTTAAATGAAATCTAATGTATGGGGTCTTATATATACATTTCCCTACATAATTAATGGAATTTATACTCATAATACCAAATAATTTCTTTAATGTAATTGAGGAGAGATAAATTCCTTACAGAATTTTATCATGGTTACAAAAATAAATGGAGGGAATAAATGAGTGGTAAAGGAGTATATCATCATTAAAATATAAAGAGGGCAATAAATAGGAGGTGAAAAATTATACCCCAAAAATTATAATTGAAAATTCAAGGGAAAAATAATATTAAAAAACTTGGATTAAATGAGAAATGGAGGGATCCCATACATGGAAGTGTGATCCCAATGGCTGGGGAGGGGCTTTAGAGAGGCTTAATGGGAGGTTGGGGCACCATGCGAGGATTTTAGAGAGAGGAGGGATTATGTTGGATGTACTATAAATTGTTTGAGTGAAGAGGATGTGGGAGATTGGGTGGGTTTATTTAGGAAAGGAGAGGGAATTATTTATTATTTGGGTTTGGGTCACCACACATTAAACTAATGCAATCCACCAACAATCCCAAGGTTTTTGCCAATGATTTTTGACCAAGGGGAGTGGAAAACTAAATTTTATAATTCCAATGGCAATAAATTCTTAAAATATTAGGCTTTATTATGTGGTGGTGAGTCCCACTCTCAAGGAAATCATTTTAAAAATTTAAAATGTTTTATATGTCTTGAAGGGTCCACTATGGATTTGTAAAATAAATCAAACAAAAATAAAATCGTATTATATTAATGTTAAAACATATATTTGTAGATCATAATGTTTATTGTATTTGAATACATCACGATTGGGTCATTATGATGTCATAAGACACACATATATTTAAACGGTATTCAATTTTAACCCAAAATTTCAACTATCATAGAAAATTATGAAAAATTTACTATTAAATAATTAAAACATCATGCTTCCAAAAATAATATTCATTTATCTAAATAATTTTCAATATATATGAGTTTTTACTTTTAAAATAAAAACTAACATTTATAAAAAATTCATGGGTTTTGACAAAAATATCATTCAACCATTAATAAAAATTATAATCCTATTCATAAAAATTATACGATCATTTATATTTTATAAAAAAGATAGTAATAATATTATATTAAAATATTTTTTAATTCAAAAAAAATCCATCAATTCATCAAAACAGATTTCTTAATTGAATATTAAAAAAAATTCTATTTTTTATTTAAGAACTATTTACCAAGTAATAAGAAAAACATTTATTCTCTAAAAAAATAATGTTCATAATAATAAGGATATATTCTTGTTACATAACCCTTTATGACATCCACATAAGACGTAATGAGAAGGTGTGCGATGGTGATGGACTCTTGGGGTGGATAAGATAACCTCACTTAGGTGGTAATCTCTATCAACTTCCACTTATCACGTAGGTGGTTCTATTCGAGCTTAACGCGTTGAAGCTCAGTTTGGGCTTGTTCAAGAGCGATTACCAATAACAGGACCTCCTTTACATGCTCAAAAAATGGTCTTCGTATGAGGCATCTCTACTAGATAAGGCTATCGTTTCCTTTATCTGAGTAAATAGGATATGTAAAATCCCTATATTTATAATAATCTTGTGATATTTGTTAAATGACCATATTAGAAACATTCATAATACATAATGGTATTTTAAAATCCCAAAACATAAAACAATGAAAGTGCATATGTTTTTATGGTCATTCTATATAATAAAACATTAAATTGGATCATGAGGGATTTTCATTAACAAAATTTTTGGTCATAAAAATCTTCCCCCCATAGAAAATTTCACCCTCAAAATTTCCTTTTACCACACCAAAACAAATGTATGTAACTATGTTTCATCACTTCCTATAATTCCCAAATTTACTCATAAAACATGTGGTTTATCCAAAACACTTTCACGAGGGGTATTGTCTAATTTCATAGAACTTTTTCCCAATGATCTATGATATTCATTGAATACTCTTCACAAGAGAGTTCATTCTACAATGGTATCACATCTGGATTGAGTACATGCGATGGGTTAGTTATGTAATTCCTCAAGAGTGATACATTCAATACTTAATTTACTAGAGATAGGTTCAGTGGGAGTGCTAGTTGATAGGCTGCAGCTCGAAGGCGATGGAGGATCTCAAAAGGGCTGATGTACCATAGGATAATCTTTCTCTTCATCAAAAAACTCATTACACTCTTCCACGATGATATGTGGAGGAATAACATGTCTCTAACATTAAACACATGGTCTCAACGAAAATTATCAACATATAACATTTGTTGACTCTGAGTATCTTTAATGTTCTTCTTGATGGTCTCAACCGTGTCAACCATTTTTTCAACCATTTTGAGACCTAGGAGTTTTCTCTCCCCAACTTCATCCCAACATGCTAGTGTTCAGCACCTCATCCCATAGAGGGCTTCGTAAGTATCCATTTGGATACTTGAGTGGAAACTGTTATTGTAAGATAGTTTAACTGGAGAAAGAAGTTGATCACATAATCCTTTGGAGTCCATTGGGCACACACTCAACATATCCTCATGTGTTTGGATAGTATGCTTAGATAGGACATCAATTTGAGGATGATAAGGCATGCTAATGTTTAGCTCAGTATCCTGATCTTGTTGAAGACACATCCAAAATATAGAGATAAATCTTTGATCTCGATCAGATATAATAGATAGTGGTACTCCAGGCAGCCTTACCACATCTCTGATGTATATCTGTGCCCGTTGATCCAGTGAGAAATCCTCATGAACTGCAATGAAGTGTGCAGTCATTATAGGAAGATCCAGAATAACCCAGATAGTGTTATTTCATTTGGATGTCTTTGAAAGTCTGGTGACAAAGTCAATGGTGATGTTCTCTCATTTCAATCAATGTATGGGTAATGTTTTCATCAACCCCTCAAACAAATTCCTCTCAGCCTTCACTTACTAACATACCATACACTTTTATGTATACTCATCAATATCTTTCTTCATGTTATCCAACCAATGATGTTCATAGAGATCATGATACAACTTTGTCTTTCCTAGGTGAATGGAGAAATTTGAACTATTTGAATCATCCAAAAGATTCTTCTTTAAATCTGTATTTGATGGAACACATAGTCTTGAACCAAATTATTAAATTCCTTTTTAATTGAAATTAAACTCCGTGGATACCAATTTTTTGATTGTTTCCATCATCATCTTAATTACCACATCATCTATTTGAGCATCCTTTATCCTTTCCAAAGGAGACTATTGAGATTTCATAACTGAAAGGATATATGATTTCCCTTCTTTATGATTCCCATTTCCTTATTCATCAAATATTAGAAGATTGGATCCTTTTTTAATTCTCATCAATGATAGAATCGCTGGGTCTTTTCTACTTAGAGAATTTCCCCCTTGTTTACTTTCCCATGGTGGTAATAGATTGAGCAGTCATAGTCTTTGATGATATCTAACTATCTTAGTTGGTGCATGATCAATTATTTCTGTCTAAATATATACTTAAGGATTTTTTGGTCCATATATTGTTCACTCTTATACCTAATCGGGTATTCTCTCTTAATTTTCAAATAAACGATTACTGAGGCCAACTACAGATCTTGTGTTGGATTGTTTTACTCATTAACGTTCAATTCCCTTGAAGAAAATTCAATGAAATTGTCATTTTGTATCAGCACAAAGCCCATTCCCTTCTTTCAAGAATAACTAAATAACACAAAAATTTCTCCACTTATTGGTTGTCTGAGCACGGGCACAGTGATATGCCTCCTTTTCAAATTCTTGAATCACTCTTTATGTTATTCTCCCATAGAAAACTTTACTCCCTTCCACGTTAGTTTGGTAAGAGGGATTGATAATGGTGAGAAATTTCTCAAAAATCAACGATAATATCCAACTAACCCAAGGAAGCTATAGATATTCGTTACCTATGTTGGCCTCAACCATCCCCCAATTGCAGCTATCATGGAAGGATCCACATATATCCCATTCAATGTGATGTTATGACCAACGTATGGGAGGTCCTTAAACTAGAACTGAATCTTACTGTACTTTTCCTAGATATTATCGTCTCTATAGGTCTCTAGTATACTTCTTAGATGAATCTCTTGCCCCTCCATGGTTTTGGAATATATTAAAATATAATCATTAAATACTACAAAAAAGTTTTCAAGGTATTCTATATGGACTCTATTCATCATGTTTTTGAATATTGCTAGAGAATTAGTGAGCCTCAATGGAATTTCTATGAATTCATAGTGCCCGTACCTTGTATGATAATATGACTTGTGGATATTCTCTTTCTTCACCCTTACTTGGTAATAACCTAACTAAAACATAACCTTGTAGAAGTATTGTTCTTTACATAGTTAGTCTAACAAGTCATCATTTCGTGGTAGTAGATACCTATACTTTATTGGGTTTTTGTTGAGCTCATGATAATTAATGAAAATGTGCATTGACCCATCATTATTTTTGACGATAAAGACATGTGCACCCCTTGGTTAAGCACATGGGCGTATAATCCCTTTATCCAAATTCTATTATTGTTGTTTCTTCAACTCCTAAAACTATACAACAACCATTATATATAGAGTATTTAATATTGGAAATTCCCCAGGTATAAGGTCAATATAGAATTCAACATATCTTCTCAGAGGGAGACCATACAGTTTCTCATGAAACACTACAACAAATACCATCACAATAGGTATGTCTTCAAGGATGGTTTCTTCTTTAGACTCAATGATCTGAGCTAGATATGCATGCTCATAGGGTAGTAGTATCCATTCTTCCAATGATGGTGCTAAAGAAGATTCATATTCCTCCTTGCACTTGTATAATATCGAGGGTCAATTCTCCATATGGAGAGTGCTTTCTATCTCATAGAAATTTATGTTTTCTCTATATAAGTAAAGCCAATAAATTCCAATAATTGCATCAAATTCCACCAGAGGGATTATGATGAGTTTCTCTAGGAAGTTCAATCCACAAATTATGATATGGGAGGAGTAACATTCATGGGATGAAATGATCTCCCCATTTTCTCTACTCATCAACATCTTTAGTTACATGATTTATGGTGGTTTTGGAATTGTTCTATTAAAATTTCGGGACATAAATTAATGTGTAAAACCAGAATAAAAATGTAAGTACACTATTATTGAATGAATAAGTAGTGTATATGTCACCACTTCATTGTTGGGTTTCACATCTACTGTATTGATGGATAAATATCTCCCTTGCAACCATGGTGGTTGTTGGTTGCCTCTGAAAACCCTTGGATTAGCACATTGATCTGAAAGGTTCCTTGATTCTTTGAATTTGATGAAATGAACAATGTGTTGAGTTTTGAATGGAACAATCCTATCCTCTGTCGCAACCGCCTGTTTTTCTTGTTGGTAGTTAATGACTTGTCTCCATACTCTTCCACACTTAAAGAATTTCGTTGTCCCCTTCAAGAAATTTACGAGGTGTTTATTTCATTACCATTGGAATGTGGGGTGCAGTATTTTCTTAGAACTTTTGGATTTATCCATTGGACCACCAGAATTAATGTCCACCTTATGATTATTTTCCACATGATGACCCTGGGATTAACCGATCACCATTTTGAAATTGTAGTCACAATATAATATTTCCACATAGCTATTGATGTCACAGAACTTGAGGGATTTCCATAGGCGAGGTTTCATACCACTAAAGATGCAATCAACCATGCATTCGAGGGCAACGTCAAAGCTAGAGGCATACCGTGCAAGACTTCTGAAGTTTTCCTCGTACGCTCATAAAGATTCTTCATCTTTTTTCATGTGTGCAAAGAAGAACCTTTCCATCCAAAGTTGGAGGGTGCTCAGAAAATAGTTATCAAAAGTGATATTTCGGAAATCCTTCCATTACAATGCCTCAATCTACTCCTCAGGTTTCATATTTGAAATCAATGTCCTTCATTTATCACCTTCACCCTCCTTCCCATAAGCATCCATAATAACCTTCTTTTTTTTCAGAATATTAAAGGATGGAGATGATATTTTCAATTGATTTGATCCATTGTTCTACAATTTTGGGATTAGATGGTCCATTAAATGTGAGAGGCATTTGTCTCATGAAGATATCTATTGCGACTTGTTATTTTTTAGGGGGGGTTAAACATTCCTCTTGACTCATATTTCTATTCAAATCTTGAGTTAAGTGAGAGAGTATCATGAAAATGTTTTCGATTATCGCTTCCATTATATTGGGCATCTCAATAGAACAATCATCACATTGATCATCAACTTGGTTGTTATCCCGAGTCCTCTTATTACCGACCATTGGCTTGAATTAGTGGAATGTAATGGGTAAAACATAAATTTTAATCCAAGGACAAAACACCGCTGAATTATAAATACCTTTTATTTCATTAACATATAATTCTAGTGGCTTCAATCTATGTTATCCATGATCTACATTCCAAAATATTTTAATAAGGGAATTATTATATTACATTAATAATGGTTCATAGAAATCTTGTGAATTTAACAGAGCATATACCCCGGTAGTGTCGTAACCAAGAGTGTAGCAAGGCCCATTTCTGGTTACCAGGATACCATGGGTCAAGCCTGGACCTCATTTTCAGAGTTTTCACTCCAATGTACATATGTGCCTAAGCTGCCTCTACCTTCTCGTATCCGTACATAGATATATTTTTTTGACAAACCAATTACTCAATAATAACTGAAACATCGGAATATTTTTATTATACTTATTTTTATCCCTATTTCATTCACTATGGGATTCTAATCTTAATCCCAAAAATAAATAAACATATCCTTTGATACCATCTATAGAAACCATTCTCTTTATTACACACATAAACATGGTTTATTAAATAAAATCTTCACCAGCTAAAAAATAAAATATATAGAGGTATAATGTCTTCAGGGCATAGGAACTTTACATATCAATTTAAAACATGAATCACAACATCTTTATTGAAATCTTTCATTTCATGACCACTACATTCCATAATACTTAGCATTTCAATAGATAACTCGAGGGAATACATAAGAAATGGATGAGCTATAAATACTAGTAAAGGAGTAAACAAGGTATAACAAGAAAAAGACAATACATGTTTGACAATAGATATATCAATGGGCCATAAAATATAGATGAACATAATGTCATGATATAGCATGATTATCATTACATGAAAATGTGGTGACAACACTTAACATGTTATTAGCATGAACAAAGGCTCATTGTTCATGTTGAATGAGTGAACCTTAATTTCACTTGAATTTGAATGATTAAACCCCCATTTCACATTAAATATTTTTATACAAATATTTACCCAATTCATTGGAGCGCTATGAGGGAACATCATTATAAACATTTAATTTCAGGAATAAGTGTTCCACATGGATCAGACAACATGGAATCATTCAAAAGATTCATTTATTACATTATAAAGGAATGTGGAATATATACATGAATGTTTTTAAACAATAAGTAAATGTGCATAATGTTTAATACCCTTAATAGATAAATGGACACGATATTCACTACACAATTACTTTAGCTTGGAAAATCATGGTGCAATTTCGGTAGCATAACAGTGTGACATAAAAATTAATAAAAATGGTTGATGAAAGAGAAGGGGTGTCTCATCATATTTACATGAAATGGAAAGAAAAGGGGTCATATACATATACATTTACAAACATAAGTAATGAAACTTAGACTCAACATAAAAAATAATTTCTTGAATGTAAACGAGGAGGGAGAAATTCTTTATGGAATTTAAGCATGGTAATATGTAAACATGGAGGGAATCAATGAGAGATAAAGGGTTATCTCATCATTAAAATATAAATAGGAAAGTATATGCTATGTGAAAAATCATACCACATCATTTATAATTGAAATTAGAAGGGTATACCAATATTAATAATCTGGGATAAAATGAGAATGAGTTGGAACCCTTAATGGGTAGTGTGATCCCAAAAGAATTGGGTGGGTCTTGAGAGTGGACTCTTGGGATCATAGGGAACCTTGGGAGGATTATAGAGAGAGTAGGGAAGATGTTGGTAGAACACCAAAGGCATTGAGTGAAGAGGAAGTGGTAGATTGGGTGGGTTTATATAAGAAAGGAGAAGGAATTCATTATTATTTATGTTTGGGTAACCATGCATTAAACTAAACCAAAACACAAACCATCCCTTAGTTTTTCCATTGTTTTTTACAAATGGGGGTGGAAGAAAAAAATTTATAAGGCCAATGGCTGAAATTTTTAAAATAATTGGCTTTCTTATGTGGTGGTGAGTCACACTCTCAAGGAAACCATTTTTAAATGTTAAATTTTTTATATGTTTGGGAGGGCCCACTAAGGATTTGTAAAATAAATCAAACAAAACTAAAATCACATTATTTTAATGGTAAAAAATATATTGGCCAAAAATAATGTGTGTAGATTTTTATTAAATCACTATTGGATCATTATGATGTCATAAAACAATTTATATATTTAAAAGATATTTAATTCTTACCCAAACATTCGAGTGTCTAAAAAAATTAATAAAAATTCACTGTTGCATAATTTTGACACCATGATTCCAAAAATAATATTAATGTTATTCAAATATTTTTCTAAATATGTGAGTTTTTACTTTTAAAATAAACAATGTCATAATCTAAAATTCATGGGTTTTGACAAAAATATCTTTCAAACCATAATAAAAACTACAATCTAATTTATAAAAATTTTACAATCATTTATATTTAATAAAAAGTAAATTACTAATAATATTTTGTTAAAATATTATTTAATTCAAAATTTTCATCTCATTGATAAAAAACATTTATTAATTGAATATTAACTAAAAATTCTATTTTTTTCTTTAAAAACTATTTACCAAGTAATAATAATTAAAAAATTTATATTCTTTATAAAAAAATATTTTACATAATCATAGGGCTAGGGTCTTATTACATAACCCCTTATAACACCATCATAAGACCCAAGGGTATGGTGGGCAATGGTGAAAGACTCTTGGGGTGGATCACATAAATTGCTTACCTGGTAATCTATATCAACTTACACTTCTCATGTAAGAGATTATGTTCTTCCTTAACATGTTAAAGCTCGGCTTGGGATTGGTTAACACAGAAGCCCAATGATACCACCTCATTTCCATGATCTGAAAAATTGGCTTCGTATTGGGAAAGTCTACTAGATGAGGCCATCAATTATTTTGTATGAGTAAATTGGATTTGTTGAAGCCCTATATTTATACTAATCATGTATTCGCTATTTAACGATTATGTTAGCAACAGTCACTATTATTAATGGTATTTTAAAATCCTAAAACATAAATCAAAATAAGTTCATATGTTTTATATGGTCATTCAACATAATAATACATTTAATTGTATCAAGAGGGATTTTCATTAACAAATGTTTGGGTCGTTAGAGTGATTAAATATTTCGATTGGTTTGGAAGAAGGTATAAAATTATTATTCCAGAAATGTAATAAAATTTAAGTATAATAATGATAATGATGTATATAATTTAGTTTTGGTTGGATATATTTTGATGAGGTTTAATAATAAAATTTTAAGAGTGATCAATAAATAACATTACAACTTTTTTCACTCTCTCCACATAAATAAAACCGGATGACACCTTGAGATGAAATTTTCTTGAGACCAAAAGATCTAGAAAATGGTTTATAGTCATTGGAAGGAATTTTTGATGAATTTTTCAAAGATTATACGATTTATAAGTCATTATAAGTGGGTTTGTTATTGCATCATATTATAAATTTTAGGAGTGGGTATTTTATAAACGATCAGAACATTATATTAACGTGTCACAATTTTCAGGGAATGTGGCCAAAAGAGAGGTAAATAATTGAAAATGGAGGATTATTTTTCATGAATCCACTAAAAAATAAAAATGATGGAAAAAATTAGATATGTTAACTATTACCATTAATTTCAATTATTACAAAAATGTTCATTTTCCATGGTTACTCATATCTTTATACTCAATAACTTATTTTAATGAATCAATAAATTACATATTTCCTAATTTGGATATACTAGAGTAAAATTTCGAAAATATTTTATAATATTAAATTTATAAATATATGATAGAAATTAACTATAAAATAATATATATATATGAAAAAAATTATTTTAGAATGATATTTTACATAGGATAAAAATGTATAAATAGGGTTCAAAAATAAATATAATACCTTTTAGATTTATAATTTTACTAGTTAAATATAATTTTCGTCAGAAATATTTTTCATAAATTTTCAATTTACTCTTATTACCCTATGATGTCATAAAATTCATCATATTTAAAAAAAATTGTATTGTATACTATTAAAAAGAAAATTAAAATTTATATAAAATCTCAAATTTTCATTCCTTTGAAATTGTTTACTTATGAGTTTAAAAATGAGGTTAATTTTTCAAAATTTTAATTCTAG
This sequence comes from Viscum album, assembly GCA_963277665.1. Taxonomy (NCBI): domain Eukaryota; kingdom Viridiplantae; phylum Streptophyta; class Magnoliopsida; order Santalales; family Viscaceae; genus Viscum; species Viscum album. The sequence continues at coordinate 1,158,472,982 of OY728122.1, read as the reverse complement.
AATATTCTAATTTAAATCTTAAATTTGAACATAAAATATCGTGATAAACTATTTTTAATGGATAACAAATTATTAAATATTAAATGTTCTTATACATATTTCATATCAATTAAAATTGGAATTAGTGTTAGTATATTATTCATATAATAGTTATATTTTATCAACAGTTTATAATGATATATTTACGTTCTGAAAATAAAACTTCATAGTGTATTAGAAGGTAATTTTTATTAAAATACATTTCAAGAATAGAATGAATTAATTCTTATTAATTAACGAGGAATCACTAATGAATGGATGTAAATATATATTTTTATAATAAATATTATCAAAATAAATATAAAAATCAATTTATAGTCAAAATTAGTCAAAATAAAACCAATAAAAAAGGTTTTTTTAAAATAATTTTATATAAACTAATATTTACCAATTGAATTAAAAATATTATTTATATTATAGATTTTTTATTTACTAATACATTAAATTTAAAACCTTTATTCTGTTATTGGAATGAAAAATATAATATTAATATATCACACATAAATATAAATATATATATATATTAAAATTTCTCAAATAAATATTACAATTTTGTTTCATTATTAAATTATCATGATGTACTAGTTTTTATCTTTCATTATAATATTCTACCTCAAAAAATGAAATTTTATAGTTCTAGGTTGTGTATGAAATAAGCTAGTTAACACAATACTTAATTAATGCGAAATTGATAAAAAATTTCATGGTCTTACAATACTTATGCATCATAATGTAATTTATATGGTTCACTACCTATGCATCATAATATAGTTAGATAGGCTTAAATCCCAGGTGACACCCCGAACCAACACTTATAGATCCTCTTCCATAAACAAATAATTCATATACTAACATTTTTACTAGCAAAAAAATCATAGATATGACCATCCTAAAATTCAATATCAATGAATTCTATTGTAGAAATTACATATCTAGGATCATTTTAGGATTTAATCATTATATATTTTAGAGATAATATGACAAGAAAAGACATTATTCTTCATATAAAACACGATTTTTTTTATTTTATACAAAACTACATAATCCATATTGAGTCTTCCCTAGATCCTTTTAATTCATTCACATATGGAAACATTCTAAATATATCAATTGTAAAAAATTTCTGCATAAATTATGGAATGTAAATAAAATAAATGGGTGAAAAAAACCCTTTGGAAAGGATGAATATAACTAAATTATTCAAAAACATATTCATAAAATACATAATATCGATAAAAAAAATAATATGAATAATTTCATAATAAATTAAAATTGGGATAATATTAAATCGATGAAAATAAATAATAACATGGATATCAGTAATAATGATCTACTGGTAAATGAATTCATAAAACTGGAAATACATAAAATGTACTCAATGCCATGTTCTAATACATTACGATGTTATTTGAAGTGGTATACACCAACCCCCAACTTGTTTTATCTAATGGGACCTATCAATGAGTCTTGCAATTATATAAATCGATACCCCCCCGATCACTTTGATTATGTCTAATTCATTCACCATAAGATTCATTAATTCCTTTCATACTGTTCCCTAAGTAATCTCAAGCTAAATAAAAAAAGATATCCATATAATAAAAAAATATAGTTTTAATAGATAAAATCATGTGTTTTTTTCTAAATAATCATCAATAGTTTCAATAATATTCCCCATTTTAATCAATGGTAAAACATAAAAATAAATCCATGAGAAAATGATAGAGGATGGATAAACAATACATAGTTAACTTGCCAATAATCATCCATATTGGAATAATAATATTTAGAGAACCAATAAATTTCCATATAATAATAAAATTAAATTATTTAAAGGTGAACATCATAATATATTAATTATATAAAATATTATGGTTAGACTATATACATAAATGGGTGTATGGAAAATTTTCTACTATATCAACCTATTCATTTGTTTATCTAGAGATGGATGGATGATGGCTGTAAAAAACAAAATATAAGAAGTTATAAATATTTTTCAAATTCTTTATGTGGTAAGAATGTATATCCATAGAAAAAAATTATATACCAAAATATAATATATTATAAGGGAATAATATATTCAACTTATATGGAATATTTTCAAGATAATGATCTTTACTCAATGAATAAATGTTGATTTACCAAATATCATTAACAGATGGGAAATAACTATTTTAATAATGACATGAATAAGTGAAAATTAATTATATTGTAAATAAAAAAATATATCAATATTATGGTAAAAATATATAACTTTTTTAAATGAATACACAATTTAAAAGAACCCATGCTTTACAAAATGTATTATGTCTCAAAGAATCAAATATGGGACCATGAAAAAACCTTATAGATTTTGAAACAATATAATCAAATCCACTTTAAAGAGAATAATTTTAATTGAAAATTAAATAAAATTATTGAAATAAGATTTTCATATTGATATCTCAAATCATCTGTATATATACAGCATAAATGAAATTAATTAAATAATATAAATCATGTTTCAAACGGAGGAATTTAAGACAAAAAGCCCCATCCCTGTTTACATACATAACTGATGACATTGTAGACCACTATAAATCAAACATAGATTCATTAAAAACATATTTCATAGACTTATTCATATTTATTATACATCTTTTAAAATACTTATAATAATTTATTGGTGTTATGTGTGTTAGTTATAGCTTATTTCAAACATCGGGTGATAAACATTTTCCCCACCTACACACAAATTATGATATGGATTTCACTAAAAATTATTTAATACCAATATCATCATTAATATATAATTTATTCTAGAATAATATTTTTCTTATTCTTATTTATAAATATTTTATATCATTTCTTATCAGTTTTAGTTATGCTACATGAAAATGGAATCAGTGTTGGCTTATTTAGGTGATTTTTGCGAACAATGATTATTCTTTAATAATAAGTAATATAGGAAAAATTATTTATAGAATAATATGAAAATATTTATTTTTTATTATATTATATTAATATTATAAGTTATATTCCCGTAGTAATCAATGTTAGTGTTTTATATAATTGTTCATGTTTGTGGTA